>RCIC01000001.1:10322500-10922500 GCA_018883505.1 Ceratosolen fusciceps
TTACTATCATTACTACTACTATACTACTACTACTACTACTACTACTAATACTACTACTACTACTACTACTACTACTACCACTACTACCACTACTACCACTACCACTACCACTACTACTACTACTACTACTACTACTACTACTACTACTACTACTACTACCACTACTACCACTACTACTACCACCATTACCACTACTACTACTAATACTACCATCATTACCACTACTAATACTATCATCATCACCATTATTATTATTATTATTATTATTATTATTATTATTATTGTGTTGCATCGATTACTATTACCATTATTGCTTGGATAATTCCAAAATGTAAGAATTCTGTTCTTAGTTTTAATTAGAAATTTAATTTATAATTGAATTTTGAATAGATAAGAAGGAGCTTCGGATTCAGTTGCTAAATAAAACAAATTGTGCGCAATTCATGAATGGTTTTTATTTTCCGCTTAAAAGGGGGAAAGAAATAAAAGTTCGGCGAATGGGTTCTTAGCCTCGCGGATGCACGCGCTTTAATATTCGCGATTTCATTGTACAATCATTACATACGTTGCATTTGCGCTCTTATAATATTCGCTCGCGGAGACTGTTCGCACTTCGACAGTCGTTGCTTCTCGCGAAAACTCTTGCTCCACGTATAATTTCGTGGGCGCGCACCCGCTCGTTCCTCTCCCCTCCCCTCCCCTCCCACGTTATGTGGGTCGCGTCAGCCAGAATTCGCCAACAGCTACGCTCTTAGGCCACACAGATTTAAGATATCAAAAGCACTCGAGCTTCACAATTGTGAAATTTCGTGCTCGACGAGCCGAGCCACTTTTCCCCTACTCTCCTCCCCCATCTCCCTAAGACCTGCACCCCAATAACCCTCACCATTCCTATAAATTATTTATCATGTCTAGATTATATATTATACATCACATGACTGTACATTACGTATCACATTTTATAATGCCTCGTAAATTATAGTGGTTCTATTTTTATTTTATTTTTATTTTTATTTTTATTTATTTATTTATTTTATTTTTTTTTCACGAAGCACTAATGTAATGCTTATATCCTACAATTATATAAGCCAAGTACAAGGGTAGTTCATTATTCCAAACAAATAATGTATTCTTCTAACTCTTAATTACACGTAGATTCCTTTGAGTGGCTCTGCTCTACGTATTATTTATTATTGAGTATTGAATTTATTATATACATATGCACACATGAATGGACTTGTATTTCATTTGTTTCTTGATTCGTCAACGAAGCATGTTTTGGAAAACGAATCAATTTACCATCGAATTTCGAGAAGAATAAAAAGATCGAGATCAATAGAAGCTACAAATCAAGAACGCACGATTATATATCTCTACATATAAATATTTTACATGCGTAAATGACTTGATTTATTGACATTACATACATAACATTGTTGCATGCTGCGTGATTCCTCCTTTAATTATGACTTTCCGAGAATCTTTTAAAATAATATATATAAAATCGAGGATCTTTGTGTACTTTGTGTCATTTTAGCGCATACGGCTTGTGATAAATTTCATAGATTTATCGCATACCTTCGAACGTCTGAAATTTTCGGCAGGTTTTAAGCTACAAATAGATAATGTTAATAATATATAAGCAACTGAATAGTTAAAATATAATAGTACACAAAAATTTTCTGACGATCTCCACAGTACGTGTGGTAGATAACATTACTGTTAATCGCTCGGTAGACTTGCAAACGATCTACATCTCGTATATTATCCGATCTTCATACGTATACACATAAATACACATTGATAAGATTATTTTCTCCGTCGTTAACGCGTGTGATTTTGCTTTATTATTATATATAACTTAAATAATAGAAATGCATTATACCGTTTGATTCATTTCCTTTGGCTTAGTATATTTTTTTGTTTTATATGCATATCCATTGGCCTTTGTGTGTGTGTGTTTGTTTGTTTGTTTTCCTTTGCTTTCCTTTGCTTTTTGTTTTGTTTTTTTTTCTTTATAATTGACAAAAATGTGTCTGTTGACTCGCCCGCAGTGGACTTGGATCGTGGACGCGTGGGACGCTATCGCCTCCTGTCGGATGGAGGGATGATAGATGTTTTGTGAGTCCGTGGTCACCCATCATCCTTATTCGGCCAGGAGAGTACCGAGTCATTAAAAAGCAAAGTAGCAATAAGCCGTGGTGCCGTGCACGGGCTCTACAATATATTTTTGGATTCTTACCATCACGTGCTCAATAACGTCATTAATATCATTCTTCGTCCCGGCCTCTCGCCACACCCGCTCCATCTGTTTGTTTAAATAATCCCGGAGGCCAGAATCACGAGAGCGCAGAGCGTCGCTCGAGAAGCCAGGACATGCGCGTGATTATTACCAAACGATCATTAAATATCATTGAATATTATATATAATGCCTCCACGTAACTGGCCGCCCCTCGGACGCACCATCCATCCATCAACGTGTTTTTAAAAGAAGACTCGAGCTCGCCACCCTTCAATCACCATCAAACCAATTAATTACATGCATTTCTGTTTTAGCATATAGACGCGTGTGTTTGTTTGGCCGGGTGGGTGCTTACATGCCTACATGCCTACATGCCTACATGCCTACATGCCTACATGCCTACGCGCCTACGCGCCTGCCTCCTCCCTGGCTGCGTGTTTTTTTAACACAATATTCTGACTAGAACGTATATTCACGAATATCCCGCTCGATAATAAGGCATTTCCTCAACGTTCGTGGAAAGCACCCATTGCTCGGCAATGTTGCCGTGGTCGGACTGTCCGTTCAATTGCAATTGTCCAAGAATATACGCTCTATGAAATATTTGAAAGATTGTGGGGGGGGGGAGAAGAAGAAAAGTAAGAAAGAAAGAAAGAAAGAAACATGCAGCAGCGATCCACGTAATGTTTTCACGTCGTCTCATTATCATCGGGGAATCGAACATTCATTGTACAGGAACAAGAACAACGGCACGAGGAACACGGAGACGAAAAATCGTATCGATACGCTTCGATCATTCCCATCAATTTAATACCAATTCCATAGACGCTTCTGTTGCACACGTGTTGCATGCTACTCCTTTACGTACGCAAACTCGCAGGCTTTCCGACGATTTCCCCAGTCTTGTGCTACGTAAAAACTAATGAGCCAGAGAATTAAGTATCAAATTAAGCAAGTCCATAAGCTTTCAAGTCCTAATTTACTTACTACTACTACTACGCTCTTTACTCTCGGGCCGAGACAATCTACTAAACGCTACTTACTACTGGGAAAATGGCCAAACACATAATGTACATATAAACTCGAAATCGCTGCGCGTACATGTGCAGCTTATTATTATTAATATTATTAATATTATTAATATTATAGCGCAGAGAGAGAGAGAGAGAGAGAGAGAGGAGGCAGGCACACAAAGTAACGAGTTAATAAGTTAATCGTTTCAAGCTATGCATTTTGTGACAAAATTTACGTTATTCGGTCTTAATATGCAATTTTGTTAATTAGCCAAAGAGTGCAATCGACCTACGCGATATAGGTAAACGCCGAGAGAAAATTCTATTCGCCCATGACACTTTTATTCTTATTATCGCTATGTAATTCATTAGTTTTCGTTACGGGCATACGTTATATTGGAAATATCGAATTTTTGCTACCTGCACGCACGGCCATCCCAAACAATTATCAAGATCGCGTGCAATGAAAACGTATATTATAGCATAACAAGTATCGGCGGTAGTTCTTGGCGATCCTTAAATTGCAATAACGCTTTGTATTATTTCTCGGGGTTATTAATTATAATGGGGATCCTGCTGGTACGGATCGTGGATTTGCGGCGGTGACATGTTTTGGGGAGAGGGGGTAGGGGGAGGAGGGGGGTTATGAAAAAGAAAACGACGAATGTACGTATTGCGTGAGACGTAAGCGTGAGGCGGCTCCGCAACCAAGCGATGTGTAAAAATTAAAAAAAAATTGCTGTTACGACCGAATGGCGTTATTAATTTGTACCCTTTCTCTTTTTTAAAGTTCTTATTCGAGAGCAAGGGGGTGAATTAGTTCACGAATCAAAGAGACATCGACGAAGAGTTCCGAAAGCCAAGGTAAAGAGTTTTCGCTGAAAGCTATGAGGAGGAAGAGTGCATTTATTTGTTAAGTACAGACTGTATTGCGGCGAGGCTGGTTTTGGCCGACTCGGGCGAAGAGGGGCTGAGAACTGTGCGTTGGTTGGTTGGTTGGGGAGGGGGGGCGAGGCGAGAGTTTTACGGATGTAAAGAAAGTTGCGCATAGAAAAAGAGAATACAAACTATTTTCATAAGGGAAAACATTGTAGTCAATAATATACTTAGAGGTAAGCGAGAAAAGACAAGGGGGGCAAGTGAAGGGTATGAATGCGGAAAGAAGCAAAAATAATCGTATGTGAGCGTTATTTATATATGCGTGTGTGCGTGCGCGTGTGCGCGCGCGTGCATGCATGCACGTATGTATGTATACGTAGCGCACGCGTAACGCAATTCGATAATCTTTCCGGATTCAAATAAATAATGTTTAGTGAAAATGAAAATTTATAATTGCTAAAGAAAAGAATTTCATTTAATATTTAAAAAAAAAAAATAAAAATGTGAAGATTTATAATTGATTATTGTTCGTGTAATGTCCCATTAGATAAGTTAATAATTAACGATATTGAAAACAAAATATGCGTTATTAATTAATTGTAATCTTCAGAATAAAAATAAAAAATAAGTAAAATAATGACAAAAAAAATTAAAAAAAAAAAAAAAAAAAAGAAAAGGTCTTTACGTATATACACGATCTTTCTAAAGACATTGTGATTCAAGGGGAATGAACGAATACTTGAAGTGCACGACTACTTAAAAATTGATCTCAAACGCTAATTTACTTCTAACCAAATGCAAACTTATCGATCGCTTGAAACCTTTTCGAATTTCCTTTCACGTAGAAAGGGTTTATATATATTACACTAAAACGTTGCTAGCCGCGCAACGTTTAAATGCATATCTTATTGATGTTTAAAGGGTAAAAAAAAAAAAAATAAATAAATAAATAAAAAAAACTCTTAAACGAAACAGGGGTAATGATAATTACAAAGGAGAAAAGAACAACGAAAAAAAAGAAGCTCTGCGGCGGGAGGGGTGGAAGGGGATAATAAAAGTCTATCCGGTGCTCGGATAAGAACACGGTTTATAATATAAAAATGAATGTCGACGAGTAATAACCGTTTCGTAATGTTAAAAAACATCCGACACTGTAAGATTTTAACGTTTGGAAAGCTTGAAAGATCGGCGGCGATTGCTTAGCGCAAGTTACAAAAATGTATTTAAAGCAACAAAGCGTTTTTATTAAATAATTATGTACAAAGAAACCGCGTAGGGAAGATATGGCGAAAAGAAAAAGTGAGATATTTTAATTTAATTGCAGATGCCCTTGCGAAAATCAAAGCTAGCCTTGGTATTCGTGCGAATAGAGCAAACGACACATACACGCGGCTTTACTTCTTTAAGGCGACTGGCAGGAATGGACACGCGAAATGGAAAATAAAGAAAACTAAAGTATAGATTAAATTTTACTCCCATTGGCTTAGAAGTACAAAGTAATCCCGATTGTTGTCTCGATCATTGAGCTTTTTTTCTGTCCTTTGTTTTTCTTTCTTGTTAAGAAAGACTTAATAACGTCTATGCGAGACAGAGAAATCCATTATTCGTATTTCGAGGTTTGTGCGTGTGTGCGCGAGCGAGTGACTGTTTATTCTAAAAAGTATGCATTTTTACGTCAATTTAATACTTACGCTAAAATTAAAATGAGGCATGCCCTTGGTAATTTGAAAAGAAAAAGCAATTATATGTACAAATACAAAGTTTCTTCTACGAACACACACAAATCATAAGAATAATAAGAATAATAATAATAATAATTATGTTGATGTTGATGATGATGATGATGATGACGATGATGGTGGTGTGGTAATGGTAGTGTATTAATAGAAGCGATGATAGAAAAGTGACGAGAACGACAACGCTTAGGTGTATTTGAATCATCTACTCTCGTTCGATCGTCGGCTCACATGTCTAAAGTGTAATTAATTATATAAAATGTTTTATCGACAGATGATTAATCAAGACGATAATTATTCGGAAAAATATTAATATTTTCTTGCACTCGATAAAATGTTTCCTCCTAACGTTATATCAATGACACTTGATAAATAGATAGATATAGATGAGAATCATTGCTAATTTCAATGTATTAATGCGACAATTCCTTTGACGATAGTATATTCTAAATGACAAGGACGGAGAATAAACATTCTTTTTATAGTGGTTTTCGTCGAGGTTTTCGACGCTGGTACGTGTATTGCCGCTAAAAGTCCTCCCCCTCTCCCGCGCGATGTCTCATTTTATCATCGGCCAACTGAAAGTAGAAAACCGCAAACGCCGATTCGCTCTAGGCCCTCCATGTCACAATGTATAGAGCACTCTGCAGCGGTATGTGTAATCATTGCATGCAATGTCCAAGCCACTCTCGGAGCGACCGTTACCCACAACATACAAGAACAACAACATACAACAACAACAACAACAACAGCAACAGCAACAACAACAATAAAAAAGGAATAACAAGAAGTATTATATATGCGATGCGATGCGTAAAGTATGTGTAAAACGTAGTGGATTTTTTTTGTTTTTCTTTTCAGGCCCACGTCTTTCTTGCCTTCGCGAATCATAAAGAAAGAAAGAAGGTGCATTGCACTCACTTTTCCACGCGTAATTTTTTACCCTTGCCCTTGCCCAGCGAGGTACAGGGGGAGGAAATTTGAGCTGGAATCAAGCGTCTGTCATTGTGTGAGGATAACGAGTCGATACGTCGTTATTGCTGTAGGTTTTAACGTCCGACGGTACGAGAATGGACGAGAAAGCCGAGGACATCGTCTACGGGATCGGGGTTATTGGGGGTTCGGTGATGGAGGGGTTGGGCGAACGAACGGAATTGCTCGTAATGTGTGCTCTTCTATCCTCCACTTGTCTGGAAAAAAAAAAACATCGATACGCTCATTTAACGCGTTGACGAGTATGCGCGTTCGTCGGCATGTACCTGCATGCGTGTGCGCGAGTGTACGGGTGTGCAAGCGGCTTGCGGTGTGAATGCACTCGTAGAATAAGAAACACACATTCGATAACTATGTTATTCGATGTAATCTATTTTAATAAGAAATAAAACGCGTCTTAACGTTGACTAATTTTATGCTTTATAAAATATCACAAAGGATAATGATTTCATAAAGTTTTAGCTCTTAAGCCTCTCGAAGATTCGAATCTCTTGTTTATTTCAACAAAATCGTTACCGCTCTATCAATTTCTTCAACTTCCTGCCTTCTTTTTTCTTTTTTTCTTTTTTTCTTTTTTTCTTTTTTTTATTCATCCCCTTCATGCATTATCAAAATATTAAGCAATCTTCACTCTAGAATAATAACAATAATGATAGTAATAGTAATAACTCCTACTTTATAATAGTACATTCAGAAATAAAATACAAATTATTATTTATTTATTTTAAATCACAGTAAAGATGGTAAAATTTATTTTGAAAAAAATGTGTACACACACACACACACATATATATATATATATATATAATATGCATAAAAATACAAAATCTGTACTATGAGTCTAAATGATAAACAAAAAATAATTTAAAACTAAACGGCACTTAGAGTTCGCTCTACATTTCCGCGGCATAAACTCTAAATGATCTTTCCGCTGTTATTTATTGAAATAACTTTTCGAAAAGCATTGTTTACATTTTTTTTGTATTTTTTTTTACATACGCGTGTTTATACATTTTACAATAGGTTCATCTGATTTTGAATTATTGGATTTTATCAGTTTTCAGACAAAATGCATTAAAATTATCCTCCTGGAACATTAATATTTTTGCAATATAATTTAATGTTTGTTGTTCCCAACAATTTTATACTGTTCAACCATATTTGCTTTGATTTGCCAGATTTCGTTATTAAAATAAAAAATAAGTAATTCCGGCATTACTAATTGACTGAGCGTTGAAAAATCAAAGTCACTTTTGTTTTATGCATCGGTTACATTCTATTTATTACTAACAACAATGCGTAATGCGTGCAAATTCTTCCACCCGAATAATTTATGGAGAAATATTAATAATAATCATAAAGATGATGATTGTGATTATGACTACAATAAGATGACGATAACAATAAATAACAATAACAATAAATTTTAATGACAACCTTGTATTTTATAATACTAAATTACTTGTGAATATGAATAATAAAAGGTTTTATATTATACACAAGCTGTATGCAAATTATCAATTAGAATGTTGTATAATTAGCCTTGTACAACATAAAAGAGTATTTGTTATTTAAGTTATTTTGAAGCAAAGGACCATATATTGTGTTAAATATGAGCTATTTTTATATTTCGGCAAATACAATCAAATAAATTTCTATTTCATATTGATGACATACTGAAATTTCGACAACTTGTAATTAAGAAAAAGTACGGGGAAATCAATGAAATAAATGAAATAAATGAATGTGGGAAGAATCCTTAAAGTATCATAAATTATTTTGGCTGTAGATGCTTTAGGTCCTAAGGAAATAGTCCAGTAACCAATGGGATGGGATGGGAGGATTTTAATACATCTTTTCAATGGTAGCCAGTGATAAGCTAATGATGATGATGATGATGATGGTGGTGGTGGTGGTGGTGGTGAGAGAGAGAGAGAGAGAACGCTGACGTGAGGGTCTGCTTACAGGGGAATCGACATACTTGTGATTTTGAGACTTTGACTGATGGCCGGGCCGATAAGATTGGCTATAAGCACCTCGTGCGCCCGCAATCGATGACCGTCTCCTTCAATTAGCATCCTCTCGGCTCGCAGGGCAAAAGCGCCGCTTGATTATCGGGGCATACGATCCTTCAGTCGGCGACGGCGACGCTCGGCCGATCGAGCCTCAATCACGCATTAGAGCGACTCGATCGATCGAGACCGATCGCCCCGCTGCCCCCGCCCACATCCTCCCACACGTCCGGCTCACACTTCGGCGGCCCCTGCGACTCGCCAAAATAGATAATTAGCCTCGCCACCGCCCCTGCCGTTCCTGATGCTGCTGTTGCCGCTGCTACCGTTGCTGCTACCGTTGCTGCTACCGTTGCTGCTGCTGCTGCTGCTGCTACCGTTGCTCTGCGCTGCTCTACTGCCACCGCAACCTATAATCGCCCTCAAAAATCCTACGCCCACATCATGCTCCCTCCTTATCTCCGAATTCCCGCCCCCCCCTCTCGCAACCCACTTACCCGTCTTTGAATTTATTCCCGACTCCCCGACCGCATCTACTTCCCTTGTTCCTATCATCCCCTCCCCTCCCCGCCCCCGCCATTTTTCTATCCACATGTATGTAATGCATTTCGCGCCTTCATTCCTCCCGCGCGCTCCCGCTCGCCCTAAAACCCGTCATAACTCGCGCTATTCCTGTAGCGGACTTTTTAAACTGTCCTCTGCGCGCGGAGTCGCGTCTGCCTCCTTCAATCAACGACATAAAGAATTCAAGAATTCGGGTGTCTTTGTTGCTTTAAAGCTCTCGTCCAGGCCACTTTGGATGGACGAGGGGGATGAGAAAGAGAGAGAGAGAGAGAGAGAGAGAGTCCTCGCTATATAATGGGCTTAGCAGCCCCGGCACATTTTCGCAATGTTACACTAAAGCCAAAGAAGCGCGACGATACTTGGGGCTCAGGGCATCGAGCGGACGAATAATGCGCTACACGTTACAGGGGTTAATGCGAGCTAACGAGCTTCCGGACGTGATGCCATTTCGGTGCTTATGCCCTTGCGATCGTTCGTCGCCCTCGAGCACCTACCTACGTGGCTCTTTGCCCCCGACATTATCAATCGCAACGATTCTTTTTTCCACTTTTCCTCCTTATCTGTAATCCCCGGATTACCTACCCCTCTAACCACTCCTCCTACTCCTCCGCCTCCTCCTCCTCCTCCTCCTCCTCCTTATCACGCTCAGACTGCCCGGCCCATTTAATAATTGACAGTGCTGATGCGGCTTCACATCCCCTCGATCTGTCCGACACCCGATACGTCCAACTGCAACGATGCCGTGAATGAAATCGGTACCAATTGGCAACGATATTCTCCAAGTCTCCTCACCCCTCCAACTCCTCACCGCATCGCCGCTATCCTTCTTATCCATCTTATAATCTAAGGCTCGTCTGATTTATTCTTTTTCAGGCTACCCGCTGAGAATGTCCACTACCTAATTAATACGCCTCTATGTTTATGTGTATTATTTAAACATAGTTCCTCGTTAATATTCTATATAAACGATCTATTATTTATTTTTTGTTTCTCCTGCCGCGATAGGCTGTGGGTAAGGAAGCATCACGAAAATAATATGATGACGGTGGTGATTACGATGATGAAAATAATGATAATGACGATGGTGATAATTATTATGGTGATTGCTACTATTATTATTATTATTGTTGTTGTTGTTGTTGTTGTTGTTGTGATGTTGTTCTTATTGTTCTTGTTGTTCTTGTTTTTGTTGTGGTCGTCATTAGCGTTGTCGCGGTTGTGATGATGGTGGCAATGTTATCGACGGCGACGGCGAACAAACGAAAACGAAGTGATATAACGCGCGAGGGCTGACTGAGAGCCACTAATTAAGGTCGATTATTAGAGAAATGTAAATTAAATCCTGAAGATATTTAAATTATTCTTCAAGGTCAATGTTGTTCATAATTATAATAAACGTATCCATTTATTTTAATTATTATTTTTTTATTTATTTATTAATATATACGTAAGAAACGGATTTTTCATAACGTGGTTATCTCATTTTCGGTAGAATTTAGTAATGAATAGTCAATTTCCTAAAGTCTAAAGCATAATTTTATTATTATTATTATTATTATTATTATTATTATTATTAATATTATTAATCTAATTTTACATGTGTAAATTAATTGTTTTTATCTCTTTTATTATTATTATTATTATTATTATTATCATTATTATTATTGCCCCTTTTTTTATTACTATTGAAGGAAATAAAATCGGCCTCTGTTGAAATGAAAGTACAAATCTTTATTTACGGATTAGTGAATTTTTATCGCTGTAATTTGTAAAAAAAAGAGAGAGAAAGAATGAAAAAAAAATTTTTTTAAATATATATGTATATATATGTATGTATGTATGTATGTATGCATGTATATGTATGTATGTATGTATGTGTGTATGTAGATGTCTTTATATCGATCGACCATATTTTATTATATTAATGATTACGAATAATTGTTTATATTTTAGCGATTTAATTGACGATGCGTACTTGTGTGTGTGTGTGTGTATAGTGATTAAAAGTACAATATTGTAAAAGCGCTGTGCATTGAAAGCTCTCTGTACAGTGGTCGTGAAATTCTTATAGCGTGCGTTTATTTCCCATGGATTAATATTTATTGAGCGTCGAAGTAATATAACATTTCTCTTATACTTTACGACCGGCTTATCTGTTTTTAAGCAATATTCGTAGTACAGATATAATATAATACAGATAATTCATTATGTTGATGAATTTATTGACTTTTACCACTGTTGGACAAAAAGAGGTACAAGTGCAATATATATATATATATATATATATTTTTTTTTTCTCTTTTTAAATTCCTTGATTATTTTCTTAATTTAATAAACAGAATCGTTTCCTAATCTTATAAGCTTTAATACATTAATTAATGTCGTAAGTTACTTGTGCACTTAAGACTCGAACGGTAGATAATTCAGCGTTTCAAATTTTTTTTTTTGTCTATTATATAAGATTTAAAAAAAAAAGAAATTAAAAAAAAATAGTGATACGAAAATTGTCCATGTATTTCAAAATAAGCAGCGTTCGTAATTTAATGTATAGTCAGATTTATTTCTACAAAAGAAAAATATATATGTAATGTGGTATTTTTTCAATAAGCGAAATATTCATTAGCGCGTCTTCATTTTGATAATCAATGAAATGGTAAAACATTTTACCTGAAATGTTTACATAAAAATGTCCTCTTCGTGCTTTTTTTTTTATTTAACAAGTTCTTTTTTTTTTTTTTTTTTTATTTTTTTTTCAATTAAATTATCTCAAGGTAAAAAGTTTAAAAACCAATGTTTTATTAACCACTGCATTTGCTCCGTCCACATTCAATCCTCTCAGTCCGAATACAATTATAAATAAATGTTTTCTTTTCTTTTTAAACTACTTCAGTTAAAAAATACGGATACTTTATTAACCTTTACATTGTCACCTTTGTGTTATTCCAATAAAATACATTTAATTGAATAAAACAATAAAAGAATTTCTATTAAAATGTAATATAATAAGTAAGAGGTCTAAAATATTTCTGACTCAGTGCAGCGTAAGTATATATACACGTACATATATAAGCAAATTATTATTTTTGTATGAAACATCGCTGAGCCGGGCAATACTCAGGTATGTTAATTCTTCTATATTTTCAAAAATATAGCAGTCTATAAAATAACAAATATTCATTAAATTTAATAACGTCGATAGAATATTTCATCTTCCTCGTCCTCTTCCGCGATTAAAACCACCTCTGCCTCTGCCCGAGACTTTGCCCTTAGGTGGTGGAGATTTTGGTCTAAGGGCTTCTATTCTTTCAGTACAACCAGTTGTAACTTGATTACTAGTAAAATAACTATTGTAAATGTCAGTGTTAAAATTCGTATTGGTTAGTTCTGGACCAACAGTCAGCCAACCTGGTCTAATTGTGGTGTCACGGCCAAAAAGATGCAATCTGCAAGATATTCTTTTTATTATATTATTCTCTATGTATATTTATGAAATGAAGTGAAATGATTTTTTCGTAATTTAATATAAAAATAAAAACAGCTGTAAAATGAAAATTCTAGCTCAACGTTGCACACAACTCGTAATACATTAATCTTTACTGGTATATTTGAAATTTTATTATATTTATCATTTAATTTGTTATTTCAAATCATGAGAATTATCAAAAAATAATTTGAATCATTTAATTATTTTCAAATTTTAATTTTTACAGACTTGGAAATATAAAATCAATTAGATTGTGTAACTAGTGCTTTACTTGTAAATGACTTAAAAGTAAACTGATTGTGAAAAGTTAAGTTTATACATAAACTATCTTACCGCCTTCTGCCGAGACAGAAATGTTCAATAATATGAAAAATTTCTACAGGTTTCTCTATAGAACCATATTCAGGCTCTTCGGAAATAATTAAATCAATATCAACATTAGCATGAATAAAATCTCCATCTGTCGAACGTCTTACAGTCCCCTTTATACCCATTAAACAATGCTCTTTAGTTCTTTGAAGCACTGCCTTACTGTCTAAATTTTTACTATGTCCGGGATTATTTATGTTTGTCCTAATCCAACAAATGTCTTCACAACGTCTGAACCCCCACTTTCTTAAACAAAATCTCCCCATATCCAATCCATCACTACTACCACACCACAAAAAAACAAAGCTTCGGCTAGCCGATGCTTCACCAATGTCTAATTCCATTATCTATAAAATTAATAGTGATTCATAAGTTTAAAATGTTTTGTTAAAAGCTAAAAAAATTAGATATAAATTATCAACCTGATCCCAATTCCATAGCTGCACATTTGTCGCACCACAAGTCCTTTGATACTCTTCTAGTGGTGGTTCGATAAGAATCACATCAAATTTACAATTCAAGTCTTTCAAATTATGAGTAGATAAATCAGTTTTTAAATACATAGGCGGAGTAGCTGTTTCAGATATTAAGTCATCCTTTAACTTTATCAACTCTCGTAGTTTGGGATATTCTTCAAATCTGTCTGCCAATCCAACGTCTCTTATAAAATTCTGAGGTCGTTGTCCTGTATCAATAAAATGCTGACAATAGTCGTTATGCGGATTTGACGACTGTGTCCCTTTTAAAAACGTTGATGAGTCCTTATAAACAATTTCATCCGTTACTACTGTACTATTTTGTCTCTCTTTTGCTTCATTTTCAGTTTTACTTAAAGCAACTCGAATTTTCTTTTTATGCGATTCATCAATCTCTGTTCCCAAAATTTGACGTAATTCATCAACACTCGAAACACCCAACTAAATAGTAAAATAATAATAAAATATAAAATCATGTATCTAGAAAAATATAACCTAAAATAATATTCCAATACATAAAGTACTGTTGAATTTGAATAAAATATTTGTATTATCTCTTGAGAATTTACCGTTTGTGCTAGCAATTTCTTTCGTTTCTGAGATCGTTCCCGCAATGTTTGTAACATTTTATAAAACTTAACTTACAGGTAATTATCTAAAATGATGTGTATTGTAGAATATTGAAATTAGACAACCATATTGTTTCGGTTTCGATCGGTAATAGTGGTTGCGTCGGTAATTCAGTTTAAATTTACGAATTATATATTTTATAGAATTTTCCGATTTTCAATAATTTTCAATTCATATTCGAAATGAAAGAATAAAAAAACTTACTCTCGGCATTCGCTTTAGAAATACCGCAAAGAAATATTTATAACGTAAACATTTGTTGAGATTACTGCATCAATAATCAAAGTTATTTTCTCTCTATTATTTATTCCCATTGACGTTTACTGCGCAAAACTTATGAATTTATTATAAATTTTCATCGGGACTCGCTTTTGACAGAGCCTGTCGGTGCCCCAATATTTAAATGCGTGCTCACGTAAAAAAGGGTGGCTTTCCTTGTCAGCTGTTCGTCATTTACAATCAACTACAATAACCGAAGAAATAAGGAAAATAAAGAGAGCCAAGTACTGTTTCATCCGAAGTGGCTGCGGCTCACAAAGAAAAATAAATTATTTCATCTCCGAATTATCATTTTTACTTTCCTCAATACCAGCGATATTCCGGTCCGTCTTCTACCAGAAAATAACGCCACCCCGTGTCTTTCCCCCTTTATTGCGAATAAGCACTTGTCAAGTACCACAAAACTTTCTCACAATTCTGAAGTTTTAATACTTCATTCGTTATAACGTGCAATTTACGATAATCGCTTCGAGGATCGATGAAAGAATGACGGTTTAATGGCCAATCAAGGTAAGCTACTTCTTCCTTTTTAATCTACATTTATCTACGCTACTCCTTGTAATTTATTTTTCTTTTTCTTTTCCTTTTTCTTTTTGTTGGCGCAGATGTGCACTACACGGTTAAAGAAATTTAATTAGCCTGAATCATCGATCTCGTATTAGCAATTAAGATTTTGAATTTCTTATTTAAAAATCTTTCATGAATTATTACAGCATTGTATTGATTTCGAACACCCAATTGCTCTCTTTCCATATAAATCATTCTTTGATTATTAATTTCGTATTTTCATAAGACTTAACGAGCAAACAGTCAATGCGTATGCGATTGTGCCTACAACGAGTACTTCATACGTCGTTACAAGAAGATTTTTTTAAATATTGCGAATATTAAACGAATTTACTCTATTTTCATCTCAAAAGTTAGTTTCTCTTTTCTTTTTTTTTTTTTTTCTTTGCAACATTATAACGGGCAATACTTCAGTCGTATTATTCCATTGATTTCTATTCGCAAGATAATATATATATATATATATATATATATATATATATATATAAATAATGAATTTCATCCCAAACGAAAAAGATTGACGTAAATTCTTCATGTTCAACTATGTAAAATATCTCGATGAATATATTTGATAATTTAACTTATTAGTATTAATGGGACTAATTGAATTCGTAGGGAGTCGGTATTTCATTATGCAAGGGATACTAATGGTTTCGCAGTCCTGTCTGGATAAATATTTTCGCAATGAATTCAATTATCTAAATATTGTTATTCATATTCAATTACGATTAGTCGAAAAACATTAGCCGTACTATAGCCTCGGCATCGGTCATCACGAGTATTTTAAAACTTCAGACGGACGCCGATATTAACGTTCAAAGTGATTTTTGCCAAGTTGTTTTGTTTACGCGAGTTTGTTTCCTCGATGATTGCATTGTTGTCCCACTCGCCGTATATTTTTGTCCTCTTCCTACACCATTACATTAGTTTTATTTTAAAAAAAAACCCATGTCGTTTTTAATAGTTAATTGTATTATTTTTACCGATTGATATTACAATTTTGAAATCGAGCGTCTGTTGCTATCGTATTACGCAATGCCGCCCATTCCGACAGATATTAATTAACAATATTAGTTTAACGATTATCTTACAATGGGCGAGGACTTGCACAAGGAGCGAAGCTACTACTGATAATCACGTAAGGCTGATTCGATGTCGAAGCCCGATAGATAACGGGAGTGCATTTGAGTCGTTTGGTAAGATGACGTAAAAAAGAAAAAAGAAAAAAGAAAAGAAAAGAAGAGCAACCGTTTCAATGCATGAAGAACAATGTCGGGAAGCATATTTGCGCTGTATTTGGGGGTGGGTGGAGTGGTGGGGGGAATCGCTGCGTAAGAGGCCTGATTGCCCATTTTAATCGAATGCATATACGTCGCGGTGACAGGCGCGCTTAAGCGCATACTTAATGTCGGTCGCAGATAAGACGCACATCGCTCGTCCCACGAATGTGCACAAACAAAAAAGCACGCGGACGATGGACGAAAAATCGAGATATAAATACAAGAGCTTATGCGACTTGGCTCCGATTCCGCGGCTTTTCTCGTCTTTGTGAATATAACACGAGGGCCTGCCGAGAAAGCCCACGGCTACGAGGCGTCGTCGGCGGCGTCGGCGGCAGTGGCGAGGTTTAGGGTGGGGTGTGGGGTGGAGGGGTGGGATGGAGGAGCTTCGCTTTATCGTTTGACCCTAATTAGCCCCCCGGACCCTCTGTACCACCTCGCGCTCCGCTCTCGACGTTACGAAACCGAAATAACGGACAATCGCTCGGGCTCTCTGCGCGTTGGTCGCCGACTCTTATGTTGCGCAGGTGCTTCGATAACGTAGCCCACAAATTTTACTCAGCCGCGCTCAGCATTGGCAAGTTGTCCTAGACCACGACGACCAGTCTATCCAGTCAAATTACCATCGTTGCCTCCATTCAATGCGCATCGGTTTACGTAAACGTTCGCTCTACATCCATATCTCGCGACATACGTACCACGCCCGTGAAAGCTCACATCGCTCCAAAGGACTGAATCAATAAGCGCAGGCATTACTTTACTTCTGTTCTACCAGACTCAAGCTTATTCCTTTCAATCGTTTCAATACCCGTACCCGTTCCCATCCCCTTTCCTTGTAAATTTACCGAAATAGTCGTAAATCCAACGAGAACTCCGGCCGCTTTTGTAATACATGCCAATAATGTAGGAGCAATATCGGAACTGTAACTTCTTCGATTCAACAAGTTATCTCATTCCCAATAGTAAATGGCTAAATCTTCTAAATACAGCTTATTTATTCAAGAATATTCGTATTTAATATTATTCCATTACGTAATGATGGATTTTGATGCGGCTGCTTACTCTATACGCGCTCTAACTTACATAATAAATTTTTTAATTTTCATACGATATTTTGTAATTCGCTAGCTTTGCGTTTCTATTTTACGAATAACGCTTTACTTACTTCGTCACGGCATTTTAAAGAAATAATGAAAATCCAAAAACGGTGATCGCGTACGATAATATTTAACGGTTAAATGCCTTTTACGTTACTATGCAAATAAAATTAAATGCTTATTGAAAACAAACGGCGACTCTCTTCTCTGAAAAACAGTAACTTTTCCATTACTTCAAAATGAAAACAAAAATACCTCACCGAGTCCCTCTCGCAGTAACATTTTTTTACTTTTTTTTTTTATTTATTTATTTATTTATTTTTTTTTTTTTGTATCCACGACCTGTATATCGCGAAAGAACAAAAGTAATGACATGTATTTTGAAAATGGATACTTTATTATTAATAAATATTATTTTCCGGGATAAAAATCTTTCTCAAACGATCCATAATTCTATCCACAATACTTAAGCTCTATTTACTTAACGTATATGATCCATATATACTAATAAATTCACGATTTACTTAATCGCAATGTAATATCTTATGCCTTTTAATGATCGCAGAGCTCGTAGATAATGCGAAGATGAATAGACAAATTCAGAGTTAATTTCCAATGTACACAAATATAAACGTTTATTTTTATTAAAGATAACGGCAGTTCGTATTATATTCATTTTTCATATAAACTCATGATGGTTCGACGCTATCATAATGGAAAACCGATCCTTGTAAATAGTTGGAAAAATTTATATTAATTGAAAGAGAAGAAAAAACGCTTATCTTATTTTAATCAATATCTTAAGCTGTTGGTTAAAGTTGCAATTCATATGTTATAGTTTTATAACAAAAGAACGTAGACAACACTATTAGAAGTAAATTAAAAGAAATTTTTTATTTCGCAAACAATACTTTAATGGTAATTAAGTATCATTTCAATGCGTATTCGAGTTCAACTCAATTAATAGGCATCTCTTTTTAAATTGATTTTAAAAATCGAAACAATTACGGACAATCAATAAAAAAAAAAAATACAATGACAATAATACATTTACTTTCTTATATGAACAATGGAACTAAAAAGTGTCGTTACGCAGTGGTATCGTAGTATTGCGAATACTACATTAAGGCTGATTGAAATCTTCCAAATCTTTCGTTCTTTCTTTTTAGATAAAACATATATTTTACTTATCGAATGCTTGCTTAATGCTTGAATAAGATAAGGTTAGTGTTTGTTAAGTAATTTGTTAATATGATATTTAAATCTTTATGGAGCCCAGTTAATGACAGTATCAATGTCGCATAGCGAGAAACCTTGATTTTCTTATAGTAACAATATACGTTTAAGTTATCAGTAAACTTTTCAGTAAAATATATTACACGTTAAACAATATTTTAGGTATACTTCGGAACGGCTGGCTGATCCATAAAAAACACTTGGTATAATTATAATCTATAATTCGTTCGTGTCGGCAACTCAACGATTCGTTTCATCTCGTATACATGAACGTTTTCCATAATAATTTAAAAGTATTATAGTTGATCACGTTCTTAATAGGAAGGTCAGCACTAGCTGAAACACTTTCAATCCTATGTTATATCCAAGCGCTTAGAAAATAAGTAAAATGCGCCTGCGCGCCCTCAATTTCGAGCATTAAAAATATTTAAAGTCTTTGGTAAGGCAGAAAAACGTGTAAACTCCTTTGTTTTATTATTTATAAGAGTTCTTTTTAAACTTTAAATAGCACAAAAAAAGAATTAAATAACATTGGGTATTTTAAGTGCGCCATTACGGCTTTGCCCCCTTAAGAATTTTACTTATCAGCTCGTTATTTCAATAGCCTAGTTTCCTTTGTAAGCTCATTCACAACGCTTGAGCAATAAATATTCTTACTATTTTAAGGAAAGAAAGAGTCTTGGTATCGTAAGTATAAAAAAAATTTTCCACGCAATGGAACGTGTATACATATGTGTATACATATATATATAGAAAAATAACTTATAATTATATTAATATATAGCATTCTCAAAATTGTTTATTAAACTAATATTCATTCTTAGTAATATTGTTACTATTGTTATTATTATTATTATTATTTATAGTACTTTAGGCCTGAAAGTATTGAAATAATACAGTGATTTAACATATCGATAGAATTCTGCTGCTGTCTGCTCTGTATCATATTCTCTTGTTTATGTCATAAAAATTTTTTTAATCTGAAATGTGGAGCGGAGAATAATAAGGATATCATCAAAGAATGTTAAATAATATTTACCCGATATTGTCAATTAGATAGTTGGCGTGCTTTTTTTAAATTTACAATAATTATAATGAATTCTGTTTTCATTTCTAAGACGTCTTGCAGACTACGTCTATTTATAACTTTCAATATAAGTGATAAAATTAAAGGAGGATGACTCTTTATGCAGTTAATAACGCACTGGCTATCGAGAGGGTTAAATAAAAAGTGGGGCCTCGTGCGTAATGGGGATTTCAGCTTTTAGAATCCCGAAAAATTAAACATAATTAATCGCAAGCGGTCGAAAGCAGCTTATCGTCAGTTATGAAGGTTATTGGGGTCCGAGCAGGCGGGGCTCGGAAAACGGATGCTCCGAATGCTCCCTCGTCTTTCAATAATGCTAAATGAATAAAGTTTTTCTAATTGTCCTGGAAGGGTATCGCCAAAACGGGAAAGGTCTTAGTTACTACGATTCGTATCGGGAGAAGTTGCAATAACAAGGGACCTTTGGAGTGAAAATAGTGACGGTCGCTAAGCTGCCGAGCCCCCGTATCCTGACCGTCATCGGCCAGGGGGATAACGCGCGACCAGGGTGACACGCAAGAGGATACCGCGAATATACGAGGGTAAGCGAATTTGCGATTCGGGGATAAAAGCGGGATAGTGCGGCCTCCGGAGCCGGGACCGGGGCCGGGGACGGGGACGGAGCGAGGCGGGTGAGCGGTCCAGATGTAGAAAAGTAGTCCGGGGTCAGCCGCACGGTCGTACGTACGTCTGAGCTGCGGCTCCTGGCCACTGACGGCCGACGACATTATCAAACGTAGGTTAAGCCGAGCGAGCGGCGCCCGGGGGGTATGCCCGCGAGTCAAAGCATCGAGGAGAGCGGAATTATTGCGGCTCCGGGTGGCCAATGAAGGAAAGCGCTGGGAGTCGCGAGGGAAAGACACGCGCGGGTCAGCTGTCCCGGGTACTTAAACGAACTCCGATAACCTCGCGTTATCGTGGCGCGGATGCCCCCCTGCTGTAGCGCGCCCGAGGAGGAGGCGATATAACCCTAAAAGAGCAGCCAGTGGCTTCGTTCGGTGCTTAATCGCACGTCAGTCGAGAGCAGAGAGTCGAGCGCCTCACTTCAAGTTTCTATAAGTAACAACTCCCCAAGTTCATAAACTCCCAAGTCCTTGAGATCGGCATACACTCAGGAGACGACGAGCCCTACCTCGATAAGAGCGAGAATCTTATTGTACAACCTAGATACGTTTTTTACTCTCGACCTGTCTTCACACAGAGGAATGCAAAAGGACTGCCGAGACTGTTTGGGTATCAGATACCGGATAAATACCCTGGACCAGACGTGGAAGTGGCTGCATCAGACCATCGCCCTGCACGAGTACCTAATCTCCATAACCGCGAGCCAATCGAACTTCAAGTGTGACACGTGCCATTAGATACTCGACCTTCAAACTGATTTCATCGATTATTATAAAATCCCGCCTCGCTCTTAAAATCCCTCACGAACCAAACTTCTTTTATACAAAGACTGATTTTTACCTTAATCCTATAAGAGAAGATTATTTTACTTTATAGAGCCAAAGAATGCCTGTGATTCTTAGAACCAACATCCTCAGGAGCAAGGTCCTACACAAATTTGTGTGAGTACCTTTGTGGCGAGTACCCTCGTTTTCATTGCCTCTTTATTTATTGAGCATATTAGTATTTCATTGCTTATCAATGCACGGACAAGCTAACAAAGAGTTATCAGTGTTGTACAGTAATAAGATACAATGAGGTATTCTCTTGTCTGTAACCGTTTGTATTGCAGATAAGCTTTGAACAACCGTATGCTTAATCTTATCATATTCTTATTAATATTATTCATTGGTAGAAAAATTCTTGGTGATCATTTACTTTACCGAATTGTATTCTTTTTAATACTTACAGGGAATTTTCTACCACCTTAAGACATGCTTCCAACAATCCTATAAAGAATATCCACGAAGATGACATTAAGAAATCAGTTTTCATCTCTCAATCAACCAACATTTATACCAACTTGGCTCTAGAGGATTGGTTTTATCGTAACTACGATTTTAGTAAGCACCATATACTACTGCTTTGGAAAAGTGATCCATGTGTTGTTATTGGCCGTCATCAAAATCCCTGGGTAGAATGCAATATTCCAGCCATTGAACGGAGCAGAGTTGTTGTGGCTAGACGCAATAGTGGAGGAGGCACAGTTTACCACGATTTTGGTAATCTTAATTTAACTTTTCTCACGCCACGAGAACGGTACGACAGAAGATACAACTTGGACATTATCACAAGAGCTTTATTCAGAGAGTGGAACTTGAAAACCGTTATCAATAAGAAGCAAGATATCATTGTGCAGAACGAATTCAAAGTATGTATTCACTCTGTATAAGAGTATGTTTAATATTTATTGAGGCGTAAGTTATAATTGACATTTCCCACATAGATATCTGGTTCAGCTGCTAAATTAGGCCGTCCCAATGCTTATCATCACTGTACATTATTAGTTGACGTTAAGATGCATATGTTAAGCAAGGCTCTCATGAAGACAGAGGTAATGAGAATAAAAAGTCTATGAAGCTAATTTTTTTTTAATTTGCTAATTTAAGTACTTTATGATTAAAAATGTTTCATTTATCGTTGTCAGACTGGAATAACTACGAATGCAACCGAATCCATTAGATCTTCTATAAAAAACCTGAGGGAAGTAAATCCCCATGTAAAAATAGATCAACTATTAACTGCCATCGGTTGGGAATATCTTCGTACCAAGTCTGTAAGTGCACACGACGGTGGACACAAGCTGATAGAGCAACAGAAAGGCTTCCAGATGATAAATCCGACGGAGGAGTGGTTCCCAGGTGAGTTAGTAAGACAGTCCCAGAAATTCTATGATTTAACTAAGGAATTCGTCTCTCATTAACACAACACGACCCTTTTCACCAGGTATTAATAAACTTATGGAAGAATTCCAATCCTGGGACTGGATTTACGGCATGACACCCAAGTTCACGGTTACTCGAGTGCTCGAAGCTCCCACAAAGGCTTCTAATCGCTTTCTGAAGCTCGTGATCGATGTCGAGAAGGGCATCGTGCAGGACGTGAAGATGACTTTACCTTCGAATCTAAACCAATACGCGAGCGTGATAACGAACCTCGGTGGTAAGCCCTACAGCCATGCAATCACAAACAGTATAGTCAAAGCCACCGGCTGCAAAGTTGTCGAGTCGGATGTTGCAGCCGACACAAGCAACGTCGCTGCCCTGTAGATATAATACTTCTTCAATTTTAAGGACTGTACAAACATATTTTATAATTATATTACTTATAATATAAGCGTTCCTTTTAAGAATAATATCGAATTATTGTTACATTTGAGATATGTATTTTATACTCCTAACGTTTCATCTACATAAGGCTGACGTAGCCGCATAAGACGCTCGGACGGATTTGTAGAGAGAGTTGCTGGCTTTATCAGCTTTACGAGCTTGCAAATACGGTCCAAAGTACAAAGTACAAAAGCTATGTTACGCGAACGAGCCGCGCGCAAGCAGTCAAAGATTATGATAATCATCTGATCGTTGTCTTTCTTCTGGCAGTTAAATACCGAGAAAGTCTTCCCCAGCCCATAATTATCTACATTATACTATACTTTGGCACGTCTTATACTTACGGAAAAAGAAACGAAAAAAAAGAAAGAAAAAAAAAGAAGAAAACT
Organism: Ceratosolen fusciceps; assembly: GCA_018883505.1. Classification (NCBI taxonomy): domain Eukaryota; kingdom Metazoa; phylum Arthropoda; class Insecta; order Hymenoptera; family Agaonidae; genus Ceratosolen; species Ceratosolen fusciceps. The sequence continues at coordinate 10,346,107 of RCIC01000001.1, forward strand.
TTATTTAATAAGTTTATATATATATATATGTATGTATGTATGTATGTATATGTGTATCGAACGAAAGCAATGTGAAAGACAATGTAATAGAAGTATTAATGTTGCGCCGAGTAAATAGACAGGCGAGGGTCGATTTTTCCTCCTTATCTCATTCACTCGGCTATAAGATAAAGAGCTTCGGATTTGAAAAACTAAGCGCAGATACTTTAATTGCCGTAATATATTTCTTTCTCGCCTCGCCCATCGTTCCAACAACGAAGCATTCAATAGAAATTTCGACCTATTATTCACTTGGTATCACGAATTTATCGCCCGCTGATTATTGACGAGCTTTCTCGCAGCAACGAGAACACTTAGTCAGACAATAACTGAATAGGCAACGGCCGTCAGTTCCGCGATTCTACCAAAAGCTTTTAAACATATTCCATTTTAAACGACCTTAGAGATGCTTGGGTAAAATATAAAATTCATATAGTGGCTATTATTTTCATAAGCTTTGCTTTACCAGCCGCCGGATTATACATTGAGAGCCAAAGCTCTTGGGCAATCGCTTTTCCGCGGACGGATGGCTCAATTCCAATGCAAATTTTTTTATAACTTTGCCTAGTATTAATTATGCATATCTAATCGCTCGAGCGTAGTCGTGCACAGCTTCTGCCTATCAATATATCAATACATTAAGATAAATAAGATTTATCAGAGTATTTAAACATTATTATTATTATTATTATTATTATTATTCAATTGAAAGCTTAAACAACATGTCAAAAGATATAGAAATAAATAATATTTTATCGAGTAAATATTGTCTTCTCATTACCTTGTTCCTTTCCTTTTCGCTTGCACATTCTCTCTCTCTCTCTCTCTCTCTCTCTCTCTCTCTCTCTCTCTCTCTTTTGTTATCGACGTACGTGATGCGCGTCAATGCACATCACGGGGTGGGGGAAGGGGGGTGATGCCGTGCTCGCTTACCTCATACTTTATTTTAAGTATTCCCTTTTAAATGATTTCATATCCTGCTATTATACTGCACGAGAGTGGCAATACCGTGAGAGTCTGGGCATTCGAGCAGGCCATCGGACGACCAATCAAGATTTTCATTGAATGGGCGTCGATGATATTGTCCTCCCAGCCCCCCAGCCACGCTCACTCAGTCACTCACTCACTCACTCACTCACTCACTCACTCACTCACTCCCCGGGCGATAAGCTTTGGGCACAAGCAATGTACATGGCAAACGAAAGAATCAAGGACTTGGAGATCCGACCCGTACTCGCTTGTACCGAATCTTCTAAAAAAAAAATTGTATGTCATGCACAGCCGAGGGAGAGATTACGCGCGAAGACAGAATTTCATCCTCCGAGCGACTCCGAGAACAATAAGTATTTAGTCTCCCGGGGCTTCCGGAAGAGCTCCTCCTCCCGCCCCCCCCTTTTCAACAGGGCATTCGTCCGATTAATATAAAATACCGTATAAACAAATTGGTCGTTTTGGGAGGCGGTTTTTTAAACCCGCCTACGCGACTCGAATAATAAATATTACATTAGCCGACGTAGCCGTGCAGCTACTCCATTATTTCATTGCGTATTATATTATTAAGTAACTAGACGTCTAGCGTCGATTTATCTATCGAGTGGAAAAGCTGCGTAATCGCGTTATTCATCATCGCGTACGAGATTTACGCTTACGAGAGGTTCCTCGTTCTACGTATAAAAAAAATCGCATATATATATATATACAATATATAAATAATAATTAAAATATGCACGCACGCACGCACGCACGCACGCACGCACGCACGTAGAGAGCCAATTATTTTTTAAACGGAATCACGGCTCCTCATTTATTCTTATCTCAAAGCGATATTTATCGGAATATCGCAAGTTGCAAACATTTCCAAAGTTCATTCAACAGTAGAAAACGACGGTTAAATTTATTTTTGCCACGGCATTCTTAAGTTATTTATAAAATTAAGCTGACGAAAGAGTGTACCGTATGCTAAAAACGAAATGGTCAGTATTCCAAAGAAAATGCGCGTATTCAATTGGGATAAGGTAGTGGGCTCGGTCGGCGTTGGGGCGGGGAGAGGACAGTTTTTATTATGTTTTAAAAACGATTACAAAATACGAGGGAATGCGATTGCCGGAATTCGCGGAAATTATAATAGCTACAACTGCAAGGGAATTAGTGGTAATTGTTTTGTTAAAAAAAAAAAATAACATCAACGACAACGACAACGACAACGACAACGACAACGACAATGATAATGATAAAGTTGCTTGACTCGGTGATCGACGTATGTCGTCGTCGTCGTCGTTAAATTGCGACAAGTAGCGCGAGGCGTCAAGTTTATTGGTAGTCAATAAGGACATTTTCTATAAAATCGTGACGATCGCACACCTCTAACCGAAAAAACGTCCCATAAATCCTATTGAGCAGCGCAGCTGAGGTAACAAAAAAAAAAAAAAAAAAAAAAAAAAAACGAACGACCCCGTGCTAATCCTAATAGTTTCTCAAGCGCGGCCTTGTATTATAATTATAATTAATGGATTGCGCGGAGCACGAGGCCTTCCTTCCAGGCTAAACAAGGACCCGCATTCCTTCCTCTCCTGCCAATTACAACATTTAAGCCCCAAGTTGAGCCGACAATGCTCCCCTACCGAATTCTCTCCCCCTCCCCCGCCCTCCTCCTCGCTCTCCTTGCCGACCTTTCGTTATTTAACGACACGACCGCGGCCGGCATCGTAATAATATTACGATTAAAAAATGGAATCGGTTAAATGATTGTCCGATCAAGGGGGAGGTGTATCGTCGAGGAGCGAAGGGAATGGTATTGTAAGAGACCCTGGATTCCCGGTCCCCCTCCACCCCCCCCCAATAACCCCTCCGGCCAACAATAAATAAATCGCGACTGCCAGGTAGACTCGCGCCCCAGCCCCATCGATGCAACGGGCAAATAATGATGATTTGGCTGCGTTCCGTAGCGCCTTGACAGCTTGTAAAACGTTATTGGAAAACAAAACGACGCGCGGCTTGCGCAAGCCTGCGTAATAATACAATTCAACAGGTTTTTCTCCTTTGCGCAATTCGGGCGAGTACGACGGCGCTTGAATTGTACTTTATTGAAGAAAAAGTTTCGTATGCCTGGAAAATCCATTGGATTTTTGTGGCCGACCTCAAAGTGCGGCACACCACCACATCTTTGCAATCGCTACGGAATAACGAATTCGGGTGGCAAAAACAAAATTTCATGATTAAAATTGATAACAATTAAGATAGATAGCGATAGAGAGAGAGAGAGAGAGAGAGAGAGAGAGAACGAGCATTGCATTTTTTCGTAAAAAATACGTATACACGTATTTTGCTCGAGAGGGGTTCCGAGTTAGAAAATGTAAATAATACGGTTGGCGAGAAGCAGCTTATTAAAACCGCCTGGAAGTACGGAAAAATTATTATTAATGCCTTCGTTGCATAAATGGTGGCGGCCTATTGCTGGCAAAACACCATAACGTAGATAATTAGATCAGAAGCGGCTCAAGCCACGCAACCTGTGGGAAACCTGACGTCAATCTACCTATTCAGCTCATTTAATTGTAGTGCAGATTAGCTCGGCTTATACGAAATCCATTGCTCCCGCGTAATCGCAAGTGAACGGAAGAAACTTACACTCGGATTATTGTTATTGTTATTGTTATTCTTATTGTTATTGTTATTGTTAATAAGGCTTCGTGCATTCAAACGGGGCGTTATATTACGCCGCCAGATTTCATTTGCGAATGGCTTTACGATTCTTTATTTCTTCATTTAGTTTTTAATATATATATATATATATATATTAAAGCGGGTAATAATAACAATAATGATTCGCTACCGATTGACTGTGCCATCGGTTATTAATTACTATAAATAAATTTAAGTTAAAATTCTACTGGACGACGATTTTTAATAATATCGATCGTGAGAAATATTTTTAAATCTCTAACTATCATCTGCTCCGCTCTCTGTACTTTAACCGTACATTAACTGCCAATCATTGTTTAATTAGAAATTCTTTGTTCCAAGCAAATTGAATGCAATTTCTATTTTGCCATTGTTAAATCTTTATAAAGAATTTCGCTAATTTTATAACTTCAACTCGTCGTCTCGTCAATATCGAACGTAATTTTTGTTTACAATTTTTTTTTTCGTTTCTTTATTTTTTTTTTTTTGATTTACGACAATAGACAAAAAAAAGTAACGATTTATTTTTGATAAAAAAAATAGTTTAATAATAATTTTTTTTTAGCACATCTGATTTCGTACAATTTAGGATTTTTAAATTTTAAAATTATTAAAATTAAAATTTTAATGTATGTTTGATGCACAGTGAGTGAGTATTGGCACATTTTATTCAAACAACAATTTAACGAATATTCATAACTGGCGATATGGATTTAATATTTAAACGTGGAGGGAGTATTAAAACAGTATTATGTATTTTTAAATGTTCGTGATCTATTGAGTAGTAATTTTGCGTGTGTGCGTGTGCGTGCGCGCGCGCGCGTGTATACATATAAAGAATTCAGGTTATTTGTCTTAGATTGATTAAGAATCAAACCAAACGTTCGTGTGCGCGCGCGCGTGTGTGTGTGTGTGTATATAATTAAGTTGAAATTGCGCTTAAACGATAAAAGGTTTTTGCACATTTATTACGTCGCTAATTTGCATTATAAAACTGGCAAGAATCATTTGTATTGTCTAAATTTCTTCAATCGTATAATTAATAACGTTACTTCGTGGCGGCGGACCTTTATGTTTGGCCATTTTGGACGACGGCGATTCATACAGGGCATTCAGTTATACGAACACCTGCGCACAGCTCCACGTTCAATTGTACACCGAAAAATGTTTTAGAATCGTAAACCAACATTGTTTCGGTACTCGACACTGCCAAATGAAAAGTAATTTTTACGCGTCCGCTGTGACTCGTACGTGAGATTGGCCGCTATTTTATTTCCACTGATTATTACTATTTCTTTCGAGAACATCTTCACATCACAAGTCTTTCTTTTCTTTTTTTTTTTTATTTCATGAGAAAATTCTTATATAATTGGATTTGCTCGTTTTTCTTTGTTTGAAAATAATACTCCTTCCAGGTCGGCGATTTATATATATATATGTAAGAGTCTTAGCATATTACAATAGAAAACTTATTTGCATAAAGACATTTAATAAATGTGGGCAAAGTTTGAACATTCAGTGTCGACATGCGACCTGAAGAAATAATCATCCGTCCCTACAAGTATTCTTATATTTATTGCAATATTTTCTCGGGAAGTATGTCCGTATACATAGAAGGCACAAGCTATTGTCTTAGTTGCGGCAATCTTTCTTTAATTAAGATACAAGTGTGTTAATATTAAAAGATTCAATTACAAGTACTCTAAGATTCGACAACACCTCGATAAATTTGATAAAACGGAAATGCGTCGATCTAATACTTCACTGTAAATGTAATCAATTATAAATTTTATGTTTTTGTGTTCGGGTTAGGTTTATAAAAGAAGCTTAAAATAAAGTCTCGCCTGCTTAAATCACGCTCACAAATCATAATAGCGATAACGGCAATAATAATGATAATGATGATGATAGTAGCAGTAGTAGCAATAGTAGTAGTAGTAGTAGTAGTAGTAGTAGTAGTAGTAGTAGTAGTGGTGGTAGTAGTAAAAATATGAAGAAAAATAATAGTGGTAGTATTGGAAGTCATAAATTTAATAGAATATTGTAAACGCATATATATATATATATATATATATATGGGTATACATATACTTATATATGTACATATTGGCGATAATCGTCGTCTGGTGGACTCGAATACATAATGTTCGGGGGCGAATTTAAATGGTCGCGACAGGCCAATGATGATAAAAGAAAAAAGGAAAGGAAAAATAATGTAGATCGGTAGAAGGGGATAAATCTCGAGAGGGGAGGAGAGAATAGTAAAAAATAGCGTTTAAGATTGAGTTACGAGGGCGAATCTATTGTTTGTCCGCGGTGGGGAAGGGTTGGGGGGAGGGGTATGACGATGATCGGCGCGCGGCTTCGTTCAGCACTGGCTAATGGAAGACGAGGAAATAACGAGAGGAGGAAGACTCAGATGTTGTAGGTGGCGGTGGCCGAGCGAGCCTCGGACGCGGATCCTAGACGGGGTCCGAAGGTACGCGATGAGGTCGTCCGTTGTTGAGCGGCCGCCGCCGCTGCCGCAGCCGCCGCCGCCGTCGCCGCGGCCATGACCACCCTCGGGTAGAGGTTTCGGTGGAGCATGACCTCCCGATAGGGCGGGGGCGGCGTACCCGGACAGGTGGGCAGGATGCTCGTCATTGCGCTCGAGGTCGGGGCCGAGCCGAAGGCGCCGCTGGTCTCCTCGGTGCCGTTCGTGTTCTCCTGCTGCCAAAGGTGTCTGGTGACAAAAATACATGCGGACGGGTGATCAACGGTCGATCGTAGGCCGAACCACCTCGTGCACCATCGCCGCGGCAAGGAGCTCTCGCCCGTGCGATAAAGCGATCGTTTAATCCGTGACACACATTCGCGGGATTCGGCTTTATTGTCGCGTCTGGCTCGTCGCGTCTGGCTCGTCGCGTCTGGATCGTCGCGTCTGGATCGTCGCGCCTCGGCATAAATCTCCATAAATAAGGTAATAAGAGAGAACAAAAGCGCATTTGTTCGTTCATAGTCTCGAGCCGGCAATCTAGCATTGGCAATATTTTAATGCGTCCCGGTGCGCACGTAGAGAGTAAAGAGCTTTCGAATCTGGGCAGACGCGGGCCAATTACGCATTAGACTGCGGGGAAGATGCTTGTTGTGCGAGAGGTGATTACGACGTCGGCGCCTCGACGCTGTTGTTGGGCAAGTAAATACATCGCGACGATGCGCAGCAATGCGATTAATCAGAGTAGGCGCGCGCGGGCTTTGTTTCGCGGCAGAGGGGCTCGGTGGGGTGGGGAGTGGGGGGGGGCGATCGGTGTATCGATTACTTATGCGCTTTCCGCAACGAAGCTCGAGCTTTCGAAAAACCGATTTGAATGCATAAGACATCATTAGCCCGACAATAGCGATCGTCATTAATAATCATAATAACGCTATCCGAATGCAAAACCGAACTACCAGTGGCATTAATAATGTTTAAAAGGTCACGGATAATAATGTGAAGAAATTGGTTTGCGCGACTGTCTCGTTCGAACGAAGCTCCGGCTTACCCTCGCGAAGCTTGCATGAGAGGAGAGAGGCTTATTGATCGATTACGGCTTATTATTGCGTCACTCACCTGAGTAAGGAGACCCTCTGGGAGCTGGCGTCGGTCGATTCGGACGCGGCGCCAACCTGGCGGATCCTAGGTATCAGGCAGGAGATGGTCGTAGAGAGCCAGAGGTAGGTGACGACCATCGTCGCGCCGCTCCCCAGGAGAAAGCCGATGAGGAGGAACCAGAAGGGCGAGACCCCGGTGCCGAGGGCTCCGGCGAATATGTCCGTCGAGTCGGAGCCCTCGTGCTCCTGCACGGCCTCCTCCAGCTTGCGCCAGGGATCCACGTCCCAAGAGTCCATCGACTTCTTCGGGGAGCGTGGCTCGCTCTTGGCCAGCTCCTGGCCGTTGCTAATCTTCTCGAACTTTATTGTCAGGGCGCTTCTGTTACAGAGCGAGTGGGTGTCGATGTTCCTGCCGCGCAAGTACATTTTCAGGTTGTACATCGATTCGTTGCAGATCCAGTTGTTCCTGAAAGGAGAACACGAGCATGATACCGGCCCTCGGCCTCCCCATTCCGGCAACTCGAGCACCCGAAGCGCTCAGCTTCCCTGAAGAACAAGAAGAAAAAGAAGACGACGACGATAGTCCCGTCCCGTCCCTTTCCCAAGAACGTCGGTCAACGTAATTATAGATTCGACAGCCGTCGCGATCGTTGCTTATTGAATGTCCCCCTCCCCTCAGCCATCAGCCACCGGCACCACCACCGCCACCGCCGTATAATCCCAGTCTATGAGCGGGAGAAAAGACACCAGACAAGAGACATCGAACGGAATCGGAATACGGAGTCAGTCGCGCCTCCGTAAAAAGAGTGTCGGCGCTCGTCAAATCGGTACTTTACACGAAAGCATCGACAGAGGCTGTTTATGCGTCGAGTCGACTCTAATAAATTTCACAAAACACGTTGGATTTACATGCTATTAATGATAAAGCGTCGACTTGCCATTCTTATAAATAATGGAATAATCGGCCCAGGCCGATAAGTCATATTTGTTACAACATCTCGCGACGCATAATTGAGAAGCGACGATGTGAAGGGGAAACGAGATAGTCGTCGGAATACCTAAAGCTGCCCCGTCTGAATTTTCTCACTCACAATGTTATTCACATGCGCGTACACGGGGCCGCGTAGTCGTTTAATTATAAGCCGATCGGTGCCATATGGATAGATAATTGATAAATAATATAACGACTGGACAGTGAATAAATGCCGCGGGAGTCGGCCATAGTTGTCTTAATGCATCTAGATGGCGACTGAAAGTCGTAGGTTGGACGACGGCTCCTCGGCCGCTGCTGTCGTTTAATACTTTTTGGCGAACGAACGACACAAGCGGAATTGAGAGAATCGCGTTCTAGGGGTTATTGGGGTTATTGGGGTTATTGGGAGTCGTCGATTGGGGATCGAAATCAGTGGACCGCTGACGGTGGACGGGCTCACCTTCCGAGTGACAATTTCTGAAGGAAGGGCAACGCGAGCAGAACGTCCTTGTTGAGGCTGGTCAAAGCGTTGTTGGAGAGATCGAGTTTGCGCAATTGCTCCAGCCCTTGAAAAGTGTCCTCCGGCAGATCATTGATTCGGCATCCGCTGAGGTCGAGGCTCTGAAACAGCATTCACATTGACGTTAAGGGCTGCATGGGGTGGGGGGGGGTTATTGGGGTTATTGGGGCTATTGGGGTTATTGGAGATGACGAGGGCCTGGGACCGGCGTCGGAGGGTTTGGGGGAGGCTCCCCCAAGATTCACTACTCACCCACCGCCCGCGTCGATAATGCATTGCTGCGGCACTGCAGCGGCGCGTCGGCGGGGGATGGCACGCGGAGGGGATGACGGGGTCGTTCGACGCCAGCCGACCATTGGGAGAAGGAAGCCAGTGCGCAACGCAGCCGTCGTTAACCCATCGCTCGGCCGTCGACCGATGCACCGCCAATCAATTACCCTTACGCTGTTCCGACACGAGGTAACGACAGCACCCACGACAGCTTTACGTAAGCCACTCTCTCTCTCTCTCTCTCTCTCTCTGGTTCTCTTTTACTCGTTATCAATTAATTTGCTTACTCGCTTATTTATTTAGTTTTTATTTTTAAGTCGTTGTTGCTTTTAGTGCTGTTCCGTTGTTGAGGTTGATCACTTGGTTGGTTAGGAAGCTGCTCCCGGGCGCCGGTAATAGAGCTTCGTTGGCGCGATTGGGAAACCGATCGAAAAACCGCTTTCGACTCGAACACATTCTCTGGAGCCGCTTTTATTCTCTCTCTTCTTTTTAACTCCACCCCCCCCCCGCATTGACCGCGCCTCTGTCACTTTGGCTCCTCAACTCGGTTATCGCCATTACGCGCTATGCAGAGACCTGATTGACGGGCGACGCGCTTGTCGTCGAGATTGTCGTCCCGGACCCCGAATACTCGCTTTTATCGCAATCTGTTCAGACGTCGGGACTCGCTGGGGCCTATATCATGTCCCCACCCATCCCCCGCCAGCTAACCCTCCCTCCGCCAATTTACCCGGGGGAGCGGGGAGCGCGTCGGCTCGGTCTACTTTATTTATTCATTCGTCGAGGCCAAAGTAAATCCTACGCGCGGTGTCCGGGCGATGATGAAGCTCGTCGATCGCCAGGACAGCATCGATATCGATACACGGGGGATGATATCGGCACCGGGATACAGCCCTCGCGCTGTATCCCTAGACCCTAGACCCTAGACCCGACTCATTGGCATGCCGATGATCTTATATCCTTGCGCACGAGCCGATGGATTACCGTACGTTTTAAAATCTCCTGGCCGTACGAAGCGTTTCTATTCGGCTCGCCGCGATATCCGTTATTAACTAGTGCTTATTTTATTTATAAATGTCTCGTGCGTGCACGGCCCGCTTCTGGACTATGCATGAGGAGACCGATTCTGAATATTGAACACCTCGTCGTCTGGCTTGCGACGGCCGAGGCTTATTCCGTCGAACATAACAGCGCTCCGTTTAATAAATAATTACAATATTAATAATAATAATAATAATAATAATAATAATAATAATAATAATAATAATAATAGGGTTAGCCGAGCGGGCAGACGCGCGCTTCATTCAACTTAATGGTAACGAAATGATAACTGTCGTCCGCTGTTCGTGGGAGGTTCGAAAAATTCTAGACTCACTAGAAGGGATGTGCTGTGGATCGACGGCACGTAAAGATTGAACTTATTCCCTGAAAGATGGAGGATCTGTAGCTTCTGGTTGTTGTAAAACGTGTCCGGGCTTATGTAGTCGATGCGGTTCATGGACAAGTCGAGGACCGTGAGGTCCTTCAAGTTGTCGAAGGCGTGGAACTCGATTTCGTTTATGGCGTTCATCGACAGGTTCAGCAGCTTCAGTTTCGTCAGTCCGGCTCTCTGAAAAACAAGCGGTCACGGGGACGGTTTTTATTCACAGCCGGTGGCCATCCTCCGATCCTCCAGCCCGCTTCCACGTACCGAATGAGGGACATGTCCCTTAAAGGCTCTTTTACCCGCGATCACGAATGACGCGGGGTGGATGGGTGCGGGGGGCGGGTCGAGGAAAAGAGGCATTTAAGGTATTTAGGGTTATGAACGAAGGTGAGAGTCGAGGTAAGAGAGAGAGAGAGAGAGAGAGAGAGAGAGAGAGAGAGAGAGTGACGGGTTCGTTTCGCGAATGCTTTGATCCCAAGAGAAGATGCGGCCTCGCTCTTATCTCCTAGAGTATATCGAGATTCGGTAGCCGAGGACGTCCGATCCGTTCGGTAAACAGTTCACTTGCATTCGAACGGATTCGAACGTCCTGGCCCTTAAGGACTCTGCCCTTCCATCATCATCATCATCATCATTATCATCATCCCCCCACTCGACCCCGCCCGTTCCGTAGCGCTGGCCGAGCCAGACCAATAAACGAAATCCATTGTAATTTACAGAGTGAGGTAAGGAGGAGAGGCGCCATCCGGACGATTAAATCGTCGAGATGAGGACAGGAAGGACGCCGTCAACGGCCGCGAACTTCCTTCTAAGCGACGGAGACGTGAGCCCAGTCTGCCAGGCAAAGCAACCACCCTTGGTCTGCCCAGGAGAAGGGATCCTTCGCGCTTCCTTCCCTCGTATCTCTCGTTCCTCTCTCTCTCTCTCTCCCCCCCTTCCACGATCCCGACCCCGCTCGCTCGCTCACTCCCCTTCACCCCCTTGCCGACTAATGCCGCCCCCACTCACGCCCTCGTGGTGGAGGCAGGTGCCCCGATGCCACCTGCCGTGCAATCGTAACTCACCGAGAGCTGCCGATCCTCGAGCTTCGTGATCGAGTTGTTTGAGAGATCGAGGATCTGAGCCGCGCTCGAGATGCCCGTGAGGATGCTGTAGAGGCGCCGTCCGCTGCAGGAGACCCTCAGCTGGAGGTCGCACGAGCAGAGGTTCGGGCAGTCTGCGAGCCAGCGCTGCGTCTGCGTCTGGAGTAGTGGCACTTGGCTCTGGGTCCGCGTCTCGGCCGAGAGTCCGAGGGCGAGCACCAGGAGAATCGCCGTCCTCGCGGACCCCATTTTAGGGGGCTTAGCGCTGGCACGAAGGCGAGCGTTCGGGGCACCGAGGCCCCTCAGGCCATGGCGCGCGCTCGACAATCTCTACCTCCGACGGCCCTCCGATCAGCCAAGATTACTTTTGCCCTCGCCGAGTACGGTGCCGCGGTACACCCGGACGACAGTGCAATCCCTCCCGCCGAAGGAACGCCCCAAAGCTGCCTGCACCCGAGCCCCGATCCCAAGGTCGCTACTGTCCGGCGTCGCGTTTTCACTTTGCGATCGATCCTCGATCATAGATGGCGCCGACTGTCCATTTAGACCGTAGCCTCGGGCCTCCACCTCAAGGATCTCTACAATCGCGAGCCGCCGGCTTGGACAAAACCCCAATAACCTCCCACTTCGTCGTCGTCGTCGTCGTCGTCGTCGTCGTCGTCGTCGTCGTTGGTTCGTTCGTCGTTCGTCGGCGGTGACGACGGCGGATACGACTACTAGTGCCGAATATTACCTTAGCCGATGAATATTTACTCGAGCGCGACCGACAACGCGAGCCCGGCTTTCTCGGTGATATCGTTATCGGGATCGGGATACGCGCCACCCTTTCCTCCCGTCGACGTCTCTCGCGATCGATAATCACTCTATGCACGAGATCCGCCTGCCAAAAAAGATCACCGTCGATCAACCGATCGATAGCTACGGCACACACTCTCTCTCTCTCTCTCTCTCTCTCACTGCGAGGTTATGTATGGTTCGCGCGACTGCCTTAAGCCTCTCGCAAGGCCCATTTACATTGACGTTCAAGACATTCCTTCGACTCTCGCTTCTCGCTTAGGGGACATTTCACGTCAAAGCTTTCCAAGGTAGATTTGCGAATTGGCCCGCACGTTTACTCCTACGGGCACTTTCGTTTCTACATTGTCGCTCACTCCTCCCGCATCTTAGCGATCCTCTTTTTTTTTTCTCAATGACGGTATCTGCAAGCCAAATTAACCTTCCCAAAACTTTAATTGGTAATAACAATTCAATGACATATGATATCCTTGCAAGCTCTGCATTATCCTCGATTATTATATTCATACCATTCTACAAACGTGTATGAACCTCACAAACTTTTCAATCAATTTTTTCTTCTTCTTTTCCAATTGTATCTAACAAACAAATAAGCAAGACAAATTTTTATCCCAATGATTATTTTGAATGGTCAACGGAGAAGAAAAGGAGTATTTGTATTTTTAAGCTGTGATGCCAAAGCAACGATTCAGTCAAATTACATTTTTATGTAAGACTTCATACGTGTAACCTTATAAAACAGTAATTACATAAACATTTTAGTTCAATGAATTTTTAGCATGTAATTAGGAATATTTTATCTTAGTAATGTTTCCTTTATGGCTTCTTATTTTAATGCTTTAAAAAAAAAGCTCAGTCTTTCAAATAATACATTTCACTATCCTCTAAAAACAAATGACAAAATTATTCTTTTTACAAATAATGGATGAGTAAGGTATTCCAACAAATTTTTATTTACAATATCACAATTCCTATAATGTTCAACGTAAAGTGATTCATAACCCAATTTGAAATTAAGCTTTTGCATTTACAATTCTACTTTTAGAATATAAATTTTTAAATGTACTCGTTATACAATCTTTATACAATCCCTTTATTTCTTAATCAAGGAACATGTTACATTTATTATTTATGTGCTTTAACGTTACCATTATGATTCATTAGCATTTAAACATTTTTTTAGTTTAATGAGGGAGTACGATAGATTTTTTATATTACAATGCTTATAATAAGAGATTGCGAGGGCACTAATTTACTCTAGAAACTGTAATTGTACAAAAGTAGTTTTGACTAGGTACCATAAATTTAATGCCAGCCTTGTAATTTTAATGGCTCTTGTGAAAGGTGAAAAAGCAAAAGAAAGGGTCAATGAAAAAAAGATCAATGTGAAAAATCAAATGAGAGGGAAGGGAAAGTAAGTCTGTGTGAAGTGGGGAGAACATTTATCAAGATTGAACAGATGAAGCCTATTTTCTTATAATCGAACAGTCTGTGGCTCTTTATATTTCATATTCTATAAATTGCTACTATTGCTGTACCTTATAAAAATGGCGAATCCACTTCAAATTAATACATATACATATATACCCAGGTGTATTTTATACTATTGTACTTGTAAGAATTTCAGATAATTAAACTATTTCCGCGTTAAACGTTTAAACATTAATCTAACAACTTTATTTTAAGACTGTCAATACAAAGAATGTTCCGTTTTTTTTTTTTTATAAACAAATGTTGCATTATATTTCTATGATAAATATAAATGGATTGAATTCAGGTCTCATAACTTTTTAAACGAAAATCCAAACTATTTTATTACTTCATTACATACCGAAAGCTTATAAATAGTTTATAAATATACGTGTATCAATATTCTTACAAAAGATGATGGAAATGTTAAAATAAATGATTAACCGATCGACGAGTAATATAATTAAAAGTTTGTAATTAACTTCAAGGAGCGATAAATAAAGATTATTCAAATATCTTGTTATCGATTGCGCTTGGGAGGAGTGACGTGAAGTGATAGAGAAACATTAGAAGTCCCATGGATTAAAAAAAAATGATCATAAGATATGCTGAATAGGTATTTTGCCGCTTCGTGCATATTGTTAAAAAAAAGTCCTGCTCTGCCTTTCGAAAACTTCAGCCGCGCAGCCTACGCGAGACATCCATCTCAAAAATAAAAATAAAAAAAAAAAAAAAAAATGCATTTAATCGCCTCGTAATTTTACAAGGTATTCGGGCCCAGTCCTTCGACCAAGCCGCTTAGCATCGTCCTTCTTACTTCCGCGATTAAAATTGCAGATGAATGCAGATTCAATAAAGCGCCTTTACATAATTGGGATGAGATGAGCGCAGACTCGCCGATAATTGTAAACATATGCTCGATTCGACTTTTACTTTCTACTCGTAATATCCGCGGCATCTGCGTTGCCAATGATTACCATTGTAGGCTTCATCCCCGGCTTCGGGACGATCCAGCCGTAAGGACTTTCATGTAAGAGATTTGCAACGTTCCGTCCAAATGCAAGCCTATGCAAGCCTATGCAAGCCTGTGCAAGCCTATGCAAGCCTATGCAAACGTATGCGTGGACTGTCGACCTTCTGCTTAGTTTTACTTATTGTCCTCTGATCTTAATACTCGGGCCAGAATTCAGTGAGATGTGGCGGCATTGTTATAACTGCGGCCTCGACTCACTTGAGCATTCCTATCTGTAGATCTCTTGGTCAAATCGAAGATCGATCAGTTTGCCCCCCCCCTCCACCCCTCCCCACAACGTATTAACATATCTCTCCCCGAGCTTCGAGATTAGAAAGTCTATGGGCTCGCTGTGCTCTCTCTCTCTCTCTCTCTCTCTCTCTCTCTCTCTCTCTATCAACTGCGGATATCAGACAGATTTATATTCGCCGATTTAACCGACCCGGCTCGTCTCAATTACGTAGGTTTCGCTTCTTCGCGGGCGTGGCGAGGGTCGAGGGGCGATATACGGGGAGAGAGGGCGGGACGAGGGGGAGGCGGGGGGAGGGGTTTAAGGACGAGGATGAGGAAGAAAAATAATGAACCGGACAAGGTCTGCGCTGGCTCCTTACTACGCGACGATATCCCTCATCGAGATTCTATATGTACTCAGCGGATGGAAATTATCATAACGCTGGCTGTGCTCGAAATGAAAATTATTGTGCAATTATGCCATAGAGTGACCGATTACAGAAGCGGTGTCGAGCATAAATTATTCTTGCTCTACGATATTACTTTAATTGAACGAGCGAACTGTAAAGGTGTCGTTGGAATGCGCCTGGGAATTCGCCTGGGAATTCGCTTATCGAGCACGATTACCTTTACTTCCGAGCATTCGTGCGCTTTACCATATCATCAATCACTCACAGCTTCACGTGATTAAATATGATAAAAATATCTGTATCAATAAATGAAAGGTCTTATTCCACGGCCAACTTTCAACATTCTTCGCCCACATTATTTTACTTTAAATTTCAGCTCGAGCCTTAGTATACTGACCGTTAGTCGTATGCATGCACCAACAACTATTCTCACCATTGATATTATAATTACAAATTATTGTAAATATTTGCACAAGCGATGGGAAATACAATATAAGAAAGAATGAAAGAAAGAAAGAAAAAAAGAAATATTGCGCATTGCTTGTAAGGAATAATCTTTACTTTGTCTACAAATAATAAAATAATAAATACAATAAGTATTAATAATCGACGTACCATGTATTGATGCGGTGGTGTGTACAGATAAAGTTTACTCGACATCTCAATATTCCTAAATCCCGGATTTTTCAGAATTTCAGAACTAGGTGATTACTTTATCGACGGAGCAGCGAGGCGACTAAACAAATATTCCGAATGAGCGCGGTTTGACGGGCCTCTCGCCAGGTAGCAGAGTCTGCTCGTATTCAAGAAAATCTCAAGAAATCGATAAAAACGGCCCCTGCAACATGCATTCCACGACGTGCTAGAGCCTGCATTATTGCATCCACGTTAACTCATAAGCTCGTGAGCCTGGTTAGCAAAAAAATATAATAAATTATTATGGTTAAGGCAAAAAAAAAAAAAAAAAAAATGAAAAGAAAATTAGCTTCCGAGGTTAAATAACTATTATTGTTAATGACTTATAAGTTAAAAATGAATCCAGTGGCGCATAAGCCATTAAATGTAAAAGTGACTATAATGAGAGCCATTAATAATTTATATTTAAGTAGAATGGCCATTAATGAAATAACGAATGAAACGGACGTTGTAGAATGCCGATATATATATGGCTGTTAAATAAATAAAAACTATGGAAAGATTAGAAGAACGAGGAAGAGAAAATCAAGGGAGAAGCGAAGAAGGACGTGTATGTACGTAAGAGGAGTGATTATGTTTAAAAAGATATTTGACGAGAACGATCGCGAAATGACTTAATACAGAAAAGAGAACAAGTTTGAAATGGCACAGATGAACTAATGACTCGCATCTCGTTCCGCATGCTTAGAGGAACGGGACGAGGGAGTGAGGGAGCGATCGAGCGAGTGATCGAGCGAGCGATCGAGCGAGCGAGCGAAAAAGATAGAGAGAATGTACTACGGATGATCGGCTATTGGACAACGCGATTATTGTGTGTCGCAAGATGCATTCAAGACATATTTTCCGATATTTTTCTGTCTTAGGTACTTATGATTGTAGAAAACAAACAAAAAAATAATAAAAATAAAAAATAAAAACCCTCGGCGCGCTAATAACCAAGTGCGCGTTTTGACGCATAGCATGTGATAATGCAGGCCTGCAAAGTAAATAACGTCGCTTACGGATTTGCAAGTCTAATGGCATTTATGCAATTTTCGGCGGTACGAAAGGAATAATATCGATATTTTCGAGTAAATGCATTAGCGCTGCGGAGACGGGAGGGACAGTGTTGAAAGCCCCCAGAGCTAACGCGGGCATAATAGCACTTGCTTACCGGAAGCATATCTAAAGGCTAACCCTTTTTTGTTTCATCCTTTATTTGTTTCGGTTAAATAAATAAAATTGCCGGCGCAGCGGCGGTGGCGGTGGCGGTGGCAGTGGCGGCGGCGGGGAGGGGGCGGGGCGGGCGGGGGGGCTTGTCAGAAAAAATTGCGCGTTATTAAAAGTCCGACTTCGTCTTTCGCATTATCTGTTTACTCTGCATTACTCGCGCGCTTAACTTTATAGATAAAAGAGCGAGACGGGCTCGCTGCATTATTCGTAGAATCATTGATACGTTCGCACGAGCGTCCGTCGCTGAAAATGTCGGATTTCTCGAGTCGGATTAGCGGCGATCAGCAGCGGATAGCCAGTGGGCTTTAATAGTGGACAGGCGTCGATTCCCGGCGAAACAATGTTGCACTCGAGTCAATTTGAATGACAATTATCGTTGCGCTTGGCGGAGCTGTCGGCGTTACGAGCGTAACACGTAAACGAAACATTGTGTGTGTGTGTGTGAGAGAGAGAGAGAGAGAGAGGGAGAGAGAGAGTGAGAGAGAGAGAGAGACAGATAGATAGATAGAGAGAGACGAGAAAAGAAGGAAAGAAAATAATCGGCGCAGTACGCCAAGAGGCGATATTGCACGAATTTGCAACATGTCAGGCGCACACGAAGCGTCCTGTACTTATTACGTTTCACCTGGCCCTAATTTGCAGTTCCAACAGGTAGAGGAAATAAAAGGTAAAAGGCGGACTAACAACAACAACTCCCTATCAGTCAGCAGTGGTCGCCTTGCCTCCCTCCCCTTCACCGCCACCGTGACCCGTCGAGCCGTGCTAACTCACCGATCCGACCGCCCCTTCGCCTTCACCTCCACACCCCTTCCCTACCCGCCGACTACGACTACGACTACGACTACGACTACGACTACGACTATGACTACGACGGCGACCAAGACGGCGAGCAAGACGGCGACGACGACTACCACGACGACGACTCAAGCTGTCCGTTAGCTATGGGAAGAGGGAAAGAGATGGTCGGCTCGGTCAGCCTGAGTACGTACAATCATCTAATCCCGTGGCTTCAGCAGCATGGCGCGGGAAGAGGACCCGGGCGGGTTGGACGTGCGTGCGTGCAGTACACGTTCGATTGTGCAGGCACGATAGTTGGGAAAGGGCACTGCAAGTGCAGCGAGCGCGGGGTGATGGAGCGGGGGCGAGGGAGGAGAAATAGCATAGATCGAAGCCTCGAGTGTAACGATTTTAACGGTACATCTTGGCTTGGCTTTTGCGTAATTTACATTCCACGGCGAGTGGGGCGAGCGGCAGAAGTAGGGGGGGGGAGCCGCCGCGGGGCAGCGCGGGACCGACCAAAAGAGTGATAAAGGAACTGCGGAGCGAGAGGAACGATCCGGAGGAGGAAGAGGGACAGCTCGGGTAAGATTCGATGGACAGAGCACTCGCGATGGTTCCCCGATAAGGATTAATGTAGCTCGATGCTAATCGATGCCAGCGCGTTCGTGTTTGTCTCTCTCTCTCCTTCTCTCTCTCTCTCTCTCTCTCTCTCTCTCTCTCTCTCTGTGCGTGCGTGCGTGCGTGCGTGCGTGCGTGCGTGCCGTACCGTGCCGTGCCGTGCCGTGCCGTGCCGTGCCGTGCGTGTGGCCGGGCACGGGAGAGGGGCAGCGGGGGCACGTAGCCGCGTTCGCACTCGTCTCGAGGAAGAGAGTCCGCGCTATCAATTGCGTTACACAAGTGATACAATGTGCTAGAAACGAAGGAGAGCCGAGAGATAGATTGTCGGGCGGAAGGAGGCCTCCGAGGCCGGGGAGCGAGGCGTTATTAGCTGCCGGAGGCGTAATAATAGCCAGCACGGAGGCGCCCGCGGCGAATCGCACTCGGGGGACTCGTCCGGACTCCTCGAGTCCTCGAGACGAGTAGTCAGGCTGTCCGAATCAGCCTTGCGTAGTGAATGCTCCGCTGGAAAGTCAAGGGAGTGGGCGGGGGTGGCGATGGGACAAAAGGCAGAAAGGACGGTAGGAAGTAAGGAAGGAAGGAAGGAAGGAAGGAAGGAGGGACGGAGGGAAGGAAGTAAGGAAGGTTATAGACGGGCGTAGATGATGACGAGGTTATGGGCGGTTATTGGGGTGGTTGGTTGGTTGGTTGGTTGGGTGGGGGGGGTGAGGCCCATTAATGTTGCTGTTATTGTAAATCTTCCCGCGTATCGATTTATGCGGAGCTGTAAATGTCATCGGTGGGCAATGCAGCGGTGACGCGGCTCCGTGGCGAACGGTAGAGAGCGGCGCGCGATAAAGCGTCGGTCGGTCGGTCGGTCGGTCGGCGCGAGCGCGGCGCCGTCGGGCAGCCGGCACAGGTGGACGGGCGCTAGAGCCGCGAGGTTGGCGCGTGCTCCGTAAAGTTAAGGGTAGGGAGGAAGGCCGATGATTAGCCAGCGGCGCGCCGCTCGATTAATGCATTCGTTCCGTAATGAAAAGCAAGTCGCACGGGGACTTAGGCTCCGGCCAAATTAACTGAGACGAGGACGGGTGCCGGCTCGTGACTAATGCCCCATTAGTCCTGAGCCGGCGAGCACCGGTTCCACCGCGTCTTGCCTATCTCCAGGAGTCCAGCTCGGGAGTGAGGAGTGAGTGGCATCGTGGGCCGAGAACGGGGATCTAACGGTGCCCGGCCGCGCTCGCCTTATTACGTCGCCGGGCCCCAATGGAAGGGGGGGGGGGGGTAAGAGAGAGGTAGCGGCTCGGGGGATATCGGGGAGGCCTTGGCGGTACGTCCTCGGCAGCCAAGTCGGGAGGAAAGTCCGGGGCCGCGGGAAAATGGCGCGGCGACAAGGACGGCCGAGTTAACGAAAGGAAGAAGATGCCATCTCGGACACGTGGCGACGGCTCGTCCTTTACTTTAAGCCGAAGCCGCGCTCCCCTGCTCACCTCTCCGCCGCCTCCACCGCCTCCACCGCCGCCGCCTCCACAGCCGCCACCGCCGGCGACGACGACGACGACGAGCGCACGCCGCAGCAGCTCTTGTATTTATTTCATCTAGCCGTTTGATCTAGTGCTCGGCGTCGGATCTTGGTACGCTGGATCAAAGTCCGAGCGAGCGCAGTCGCTAATTTACGAGCGATTTATCCTCGTGGAAGTGTGGCGAGGACCGAGAAGTCACGTTTATACGACGAGGGAGCCTCGGACTTTCCCATACTCGAGCCTGCGGAACCATTTTCGCTCCGCGGACTTGACGGGCGACCTTGTTTTGACGCATCGGCCGCACTTCTCGGTCCTTCGCTCGAGGACGCTCGGCATCGAAGGGCGGCATCGGCTCGGCCCCGGTCATCCGCACGCTCAGCTCACCGGCTTGACTCATCTCCTCCTCTGTTTACCTATGCAAAATAACAATGAGTGGCTTACTACCGAGCAGTCCTCCTCCCTTCTGTCCCGTCCCGACCCGTCCCTCTAAAGAAAAGACTAAAGTTATTAAGCTGGACGACGCTTAATGTCCGTGCTCGGGACTCGCGTTCGATTATGCTTACGATTACCGGTATCGTCCGTACCAAAACTACTCAACGTCACGAGCAGTTAATGACTCCAAAAGCTATCGACGGACTCTGCCTGCTATTTGTGATAAAAATAAAAAAAATAAAAAAAAAACAAAGAAAGAAAGAAAGAAAGATGAAAAAAGAGGGACGGGGTGGGGGAGGGGGGAGCGAGGGAAAAAAGACGCCGTCACGTCTCTGCTTAACGTTACGGCTCACGCGGAGAGATGCGCTCGCTCTCCAATCTAATCTGTAACGGCGAACTTTAGATTTACATTTCAAATGACTTTGTGGATGCAATTATAATGGCTTTACTGGCCGTTCGGACGCAGAGCAAATTTAATAAATTTACGCATCCTTGATGTTATAAATATCTTAGGCGAAATATACGATTATTCCTAATTACAGGCCAGCCTCCCTCCATTCTTGGCTAAATTTTTATGGTGAAATCGAATTAACCATAAAAATCCCGAGCTATAACGTCATGATGTGGAGTAATTGCACGGTGCGGATTTAAAATTATACCAATTAAAGGCTAAATATTTAATAATAGCTAATTCGTAGGAAAAAACATTACAAGAATAGTTCTTAGTCTAGTACTAACATTAGACATCTGGTTGTACATAAGAAAAATACTATTCGCGTCTTTAGACGCTTTACGCTCTTGTCGTTATTATCATTGTTATTATTGTTATTATTACCATTATTAGCTTTTCCTTGTTTCTCAGGAGAAAAGGAGGAATCGGCGCTATTTCAACGATCGTAAACGCATATTGAAGCATTTGCAGTAATTATTTCTAATCCTAAAAATCAGTGCTTCGTTTGTTTTATTTTACAAGTACTATTTAACCAACTTGTTTTCCCCCCTGTAATATAATAATCGTAACGTTTCGCTTAAAGGTTAAGACCATTATTATTACCCAATATGTACTTGTTACAGAAAATATTTTCAACACCATTTGTGCGCGCAGGCGCACACGTATGCGTGCATAGATATATAAATTTTTTTGTCCTTGGTCGAATGAAGATACCATTTTACAATTAACTTTCCCAAATATTGACGCACTGGCAAGAGTAAATATTTTTGAAGTAAACGTATTTATTATTCCATCAATAGGATATTTCACTGATCCTCGGTTTATAAGCTTCCCGAATGTAAAGATCGTAAATATTTTCCTCGTTAGAGTACATTTTTATCTAAATTGCCTTAAGAAATACCTGTCATTGTGTTAAAAGAAGAAAAAAGAAGAAAAAAAAGAAAGGAAAAGAAAAGAAAAAAGGGGGAAAAAAAATAAAGAGAAGGAACAAGAAAGAAGGAATCGTAAAAAGAGAAGAAACGGTAAATGCCTTAAAAGTTTTATTTAATTCTGTACGTATTTTAAGCGGCTGGTGCTTGAAAAATGAAATTATGAAATAGGTGCCGAAGGTAGAAAGTTTTAGAATAATACAATTTCGTAAGGAAGTGAAGATAATAGTCTATATCTCGAAATACAGCAGAGCGTCTGAGCTCTTTAAAAACTAAATTTTAATTGTAAAAAATTTCTTTATTATGAAAATTTATAAATCTTAATCATCATTTTGAAAAGAAACCATTTCAATATTTAAATGTACAACCATTTTTCTTTTTCATTTAAATTTTCCGAGTTTAGCCGGGATAATTGAGCGATTGCAAGGTGCTTTATCTTTAGAATAATATCAATTTCCCTTAAACGGTCAAAGAATTACAACGCTCGAATAATAATAATAATTCGAATCATGTAATCTTGTAATATTAATAACTTTGCGATTACTGTAAAAAGAAAAAAGGAAAAAAACGGTGAGAAAAAACGAAACGGGGGGAGGGGGAGGGGGGAAGGAAAAAAGAAAAGAAAGAATGAAAAAAGAAAACAAGATAAAATGCAATTAAAATTGATTATGTCATCAATTAAAGAACGAGCATGGAATAGTTAGATATAATTTTATTATGCATATAATAAAAATATTTCAAAACGTTACATAATGATAGCCGTGCGTATAAAATAAAATATTTCTTTATTGAATAATTTAAACAAATCACGTTTAAAAAATGCGGCTACCAATGCCCTCCTCGGGTTTCTCTGCAATAATTGCCGCTGCGCTTCTAAATTAATTGTCCAACTTTCTATTTGATTATTGGTAACCTTTGCAAGATTAATTTTATTTACCAGAATAACGCTCGCGCGGCGATTTACGTGGTTTACATAATGTTTCATGAAAGTAAGATTAAACGAATGTTTTATTTTGTAAGGACGCCGAGGAATACGAGGAATATGAGGAATATGAGGAATATGAGGGACATGCGCCACCGAGCGTATTTTATCATCTATGTATTTAAATTAGCGCTAGATGCGAGCCTCGCCGAGCCCCAATGTCAATACTAACAAGGGCTAACGAACGTACGCGTGTTGGTGCATCGCCTACATTCTTTACAAGAGCTCACTTACTCGAGCATAATTAAGATTTTCTCTAATTATACGGATGGCCGCTCTATTTGTCGTACTATAACGCAGTGCCGATTAAACAACAATAAACTTGCAAGTTGTAAAAAGTATCAGTAGCATAATGCGTCGTTACGCAACGTCGTCATTAATGCCGTATGATTTATAATAAATAAAATTGCCGTGATCAATCCGGGTAGCTAATATATACATATATATATATATATATAACTATACGTATGCAAATACATATGCGTGTACATATATGTTGTTACATGCCGTAGAGCGAGATAATAGAGGAGGAGAGTAGATGGCGCAGGGATGGCGTAGGAGGATTAAATAAATAAAAATGTAATCTAAGTGAAATTGATTATTTTCCTTGCCGCCTCGAATAATTCCGTTGGGATGAAATGATCAATAGGCGATCGTTCAATGTGATAGATTACGGTAATAAACATCGGGCGGCCTGAGCGGCTATTTTTAAATACATGGCAATTAATTTGATATTAGGAGAGGAGCGATAAGAGGTGCGCGCGCCGCTGTCGTAAAGCCCACGTCCGAGGAAGAGAGGTGTTTAAACAAATAATGCCACGCTTTTAAAATGGCTGTCAATAAAAAAGAATTGTATTTTAAATAATGTGAGTAGCGCTGTTACTCAATCATATGTTATACTTGTTCCATAACCCGCTCGCTCTCTTGCGCTCGGCGTAACGACTTAACGATTCCATTACATGTATCAGCGAGCGGCGGCTCGGGCATTTCACAGACAGGGGGCTTTCTTGGTATTAGCAACTGAGATCGTAACCAGATCGTAGCGCATTACTATGGATCTCGTGCCGCTCTCTCGTATAAGGAGCTTTGTCATACGGGAGCGGTTCCAGAAAGCCCTCGAGCCGATTGATCCATTATATTTTTAATTCCTATACGGAAAGCATGGGGCTGCTACGTAATTACCCGGCATATACAACAACAGGGACTCTGCGTGAGCCGAGTACTGCAAGAGCTTTGGTAATGCAACGTCGTAAGGATAAAGGCGGCCTACGAGGTGTGAAATTGTTGCGAAAATTATGATATATATATATATATATATATATATAGAGAGAGAGAGAGAGAGAGAGAGAGAGAGAGAGAGAGAGAGAGAGAGAGAGAGAGAGAGCGAATCGATTGATCAAGAACGTTTAGGGGTTATTGGTGTACGGGGGTTATTGGGCTTATATTGCAGACATTATTCGTAAGCCGGTGACGAGGCCGATATAATTTACAATCCCTTGTAAATATCATTGTCCGTTTATGGGAGCTTTAGAGCTGACGAGTGGGGCCGAGCATCGAAGGGATTAAATAACGTGGCCCGTATTTATTGTCCCGGTGCGGATACGTAAATTAGCGGCGGCTTCTGTGGGCGTGGAACGACGCGAGACGCCGATCCGATGATCGGTTCAAGCTTCCCCGGCCTAAGGCGTGGAAAGTTACGGGGAGAGCGGGTGGGGGGAGGGGGGGGAGCGAACGAATGATAGATCCGCGGAATCGGTGATCGCGGAAAAGCGAAGCTCAGCGGGGACGACCTTCGCAGTGACATCTTTGAATCGAAAGCGGAGGAAAATTATTGGCTTTCCGAGCTGTGACCGACAATCGCCGGTTACTCGGCATGCATTCGTTACACGAATCGCCGGCTAAGGTTTAAAAATAAACGCGCCGAGGGGATTCTTAAGGAAGGCTATTAAAATACAAAAAACAATAAGATATGTGTCGGTAACCGGTCGGTGGGCCTTTTTCCAGCGGCGAGGCTACCGTCGCTGCAACTCGCTAAGGCTGATTCACCGGATACGCTTCGGGTACGCCGCTGCCTTTGGTCTGCCTTCTGACAGAAGGGGGCAGGCAGAGAGGGAGGGAGGGAGGGAGTGTGGGAGGGAGGGAGGAAAAATTCGGGCTCCTCTCGGTACTTGGAGGAGGCGCGATTCGTAATCCTGGCCAGATAGGGTCTCGTCGAGGCCCGGCGAACCGCAATTATTGGCTTTTCGAGGCGAGCTCGTCGTCATCGTCGCCGACGATAATATGTGTCAGAGAGAAACTTTATCGAAAAGCAGGAAATGGCCCGTAGGAAGTCGCGCAACCCGCGCGGGGCTGGAAGCGGCAGTTGGAGTGGGTGAATTGGTGGCGGAGGGAGGGGGTGGGAGGGAGAGGCGACGATATTGGCAGGGACCAAAGTTGGCATCTCGTTGATCATCAGCGGCAACAGCAGTAGCAGCAGCAGCAGCAGCAGCGCACTGCGTTACTCATCGTTACGCCACTTTTCGCAAGTGCGGTCGGATTACGGGGCGGGGAGGGTATGGGAGCGGGAAGAGCGCGATGGTAATTACCCGGCCGGGGTGGAATGCCGGTGTACAAGCGAGCTTCCTTGTATTGTACCGCTTAAGGTGGCGCGAGAAGGTCGGAAATTGATAACGCGGGCGCCTACTTGGCCTCGGCTGCTGATGATGGGTATAGTCCATGATGGGCCGAGAGGGTATTGATCGCTGCGAGGCAACGAGCCCCGTAGACTCGGGGACGCTTCACGGGACCGCGGCCGTCCCTTGACCGGGGGCTGGATTGCCGGCGATTCAGGGGACGCGTCTTCGTCTTGGCCTCGTTATCGCGCGCACTCTCTACCCGCACGCCGCCTCTTTGTGCGACGAGGACAATGGGAAAAGCGGCGATACGTCACCCGACGAGTATTCGAGTCAAGAAAGGAAAGAAAAAGGAACGCCGTTTCTCTCCCCGAGCCTCCCACCCCTCACTAACTCCGGCCCCCTCTTCACCACGGCCTCCACGGCCGCCGCCGCCTCCACCGTCAGAGCGCCGCTGCCCCACCGTTGTTTACGGCAAAGTGACTCGCGGAGGCCGGGGGGGTGGGAGGAGGGTTTAGCGCTCCGAGCGGTCGCGAAGCCCCGTGTCGCGGAGCAGCAGGAGCCGGGGCGAGGGAATCGGCTGGCCGACGACGGCGGGGATGAAGCGCACGAGGCGGCATGCGGGACTTGCATGCCACGGATGACCGGGAGGAGGCGGCGTGCGGGTGGGGGGAGAGAAGGCGTAAATAGCAAAGCTCTTTCTGCTTGTGCACAGCGACGGCTCAGCTTTGTTTCGTCATTGGCATCGGCGTCTCTCCAGCTGATGGAGTAAAATATCTCCCCCACCCTCGGGCTCAACCGCTCCGGCACCCGCGCTCCCTCGTTCACCAACTCTCTGCTCTTTAAATCCCGAAGCTGGTAGAGCGGCGCGCACGCACGCACTCTCTCTCTCTCCCTCTCTCTCTCTCTCTCTCTCTCTCTCTCACTCTCTGTCTCTGTCTTTCTCTTTCGCTCGCTCGCTCGCTCGCTCGGTCGCTCGGTCGTTCGTTCGCGGCGTACGGATGCGCGTGTGGGTCGGTCAGTTGTGTGGACGCGAACGTGAACGCGTCCCCCGCTACGAGGAAGAGGCCGCTGGCGGGGCGGTCCGTCTCCTTTGTCCCTGGGGCCCGGCGCGCGAGGTGCAACGAGGAGAGCCGAGCCCGGCGTCCGAGCCCTGATTCCCCAGGCCGATTTTCCCTGTCTGGTTTCGAGCCTGCGCGTCGCCGATAAAACTAAACAAAACAGACTATTATTAGAATTGGCCCGACGACGAGGTTCGCGTCATCTCCTTGCCAAGGAAACTCTGATGATAAGACGCCCCTTTGGCTCGGTCCGAGATGAAATGACTGCCGAACGCTAAAGAGACTGCGAGAGAGAGAGAGAGGAGAGCGAGAGAGAGGGGTTGTTGGGGTTGGAGGGGGGGGCGAGAGAGACGTAACCGAGTCGGACCAGCTGATTGGGAAAATGGCTGTCGGCAGATTAGCAGCGGGTCAGCTGAAGTCGGCGAGGTCGCAGCGTTGCTCCAGCGGCCGACTCCTTTGGTAAAAACGAATGTAGGAAGCCCGGGGGCCGTCGAGGACGCCGGGCGCAAGCGCCGGCTAGGCCTTATCAGCCGCTTCGTCACCCGCCACCCGCCACCCGGCACAGTCACCCACACAAAGCGCCATCGAACGGTCCCCTGATGCGCTACCGCATCGACGTCCTCGGCGTCCTCCTCGCATACGTAGCTCGTAGCTCGGCTCAGCTGACGCCCCTGCGATAAAGAAGGAAAACACGACCCCAATAACGCCGTCCTTTATTCACCACGGGTTATTGGGACTCGTCGCTCCTGTCCCACGTATGGGTGGCTTCCTATGGATTCGTGTCCGTGTCGCTACTACGGCCGGGGCCCGTCGTCGTAAGGACCGAGCGAGTAGCGGCGAGCGAAGGCCGGTCGTAGTAGCGGCCGTGTCGTTAGCCACCATGACAGCGAGCACCGAAGCCCCGGCCGTCGCGCGGGGATTCTCTCCCTCCGTGTTTACAAACAAAACGCGGGGGACGTTGCGCCAGTGCGGCGGACTTGACAAAGAGCTCGGGCTTCGCTCGGCAACAGCCGAGCGCGATCCACGACCTCGCCAAGCGGTTCTCTCTTGGGCAGCGGAGGATCGCTCGGGGTGGGGTCGTGGCTGCTGTGGCGGTGGTGGTGGGGGTGGTGGTGGTGGTGGCGGTGGGGGGGCGAAGGGGTCGACGGGGCAATGGGGGAAGTAGCCGGGCCGCAGGCGAGGAAAGCGTTGGAAAACGAGACAAAGGAAAATGCTGCGCCGGTGCTGCTCCCGTCGACGGTTCGCTGTCGTGACTCGGGGGGCTCGATGGCTTGGGGTGGTGGTGGTGGCGGCAGCGGTGGTGGCAGCGGTAGCGGTAGCGGAGGCGGTGGCGGTGGCGGTGGCGGGTGAGGAGCGGGACGGGGCGGGACGGTGTGGTGCGGGGTACGACGAGGCCGGCTGGACGACGCGGGGATCGGGGACGGCGGCGGCTCAATTCCTAGTTGCAGCCCGTTGTTGCAGCGGCGGAGCGTCGGGAAAGCGCTCGCGCGTCTCTCTCGGATGTCGGAAGGACCGTCGAGCGGCGGCTAGCGGGGTGTTGCGGGGACGGCAGCAGGGTTGCCGGGGGTGGGGGTGGGGGGGACGCGGCGAATGGGCTGCCGGTGAGACTCCGGCTCCTCGAACCAAGGGCTCGGAGTCGCGGTAATCGGCGACTCTCGGCGATCGGCCGGCTCTCCATCTCTCTCCCACTCGCAGAGCCGAGCCGCTGCTCGCCTCACCCTCGCGAGTCGCACCGCGTGGGGATCCGGGAGGTGGGGGACCCCGGCCGGCCAATCCCCGTAAGTAGGTCAGAGTCCCGAGCCAATGGAGCCTAGAGGCCAAGTCACGTGGCTTTGTTGTTATCTATCAGCTGTTTTTCCCGGGTGGGTAGACGGCCGGCCGGCTGCGGTGGCGAAAGGGGCCACCTCCATCCCCTTCCGTCCGTCCGTCCGTCCACCCCCCCCCCTCGTAGCCGATCGCACTCACGCTCTCTCTCTCGCTCTCAATATGTCTCGCTCTCTCTCTCTCTCTCTCTCTCGCACGTTCTCAGGATGCCGAGCGAGCGAAGGCTTTTCCTCGTTCGCTCCCTCTCTTTCTGTCTTTAGCTCTTGGGCAGCCGCTCGAGGACCTCTCCCGCCCCGTTAGACCGAACCAGGCAACGACGCCCCACCGCTCTCGGCCCGACTCTCTCGAACTCTCGTCCCCTCTCGCTCGCTCCGGTGGCCGTCGGCGGCGGTGGCGGCGGCGGTGGCGGTGACGGTGGCGGTGGCGGTGGCGGTGGCGGTGACGGCGAAGGAGGTGGTGGTGACGGCGGCGCGAGACCTCGGATTCCGCCGCTGACGGAGCCGCCAGTCGAAGCTTCCCTCAGCGCGGCGCTCAGTACCTCCCGGTTCGTTCACAGTTGTGTATCGGGCGACGAGCCTCGAGACTCCCAGACGCAGCTCGTCTGCAATCGCATTGCACGTAGTACGCAAGTAGTTAACGAACGCGCGGCGTTCGGCGCGTCCTCTGCAGGCTGTGCGCTTACACGTCCAGCGTCCAGCACCCGGACCGAGAAGAAGTGCCGGGCTAGGAGCCGGCGATTATGTTGCCGGCGGCGACGTGCGTCGTCCTCAGCAGCAGCACCCGTGCGTTAGGCTCAGCTGAAGCAGCGGCAGTTACGGCAGCAATAGTATCGGCAACCGTGATCGAACACACCCCAAGGCATCCGAGCAGGTCCAGGTTACCGCGTAGGCGTCCTCGCCGAGCTCGACATTAATTAATCGGCTAGTTCCTCCCGACCTCGGGAGGCCGTCCTTGGATCTACTCCACGGACGCCAGCCCCTGGACCTCCGTTTACTAGTACAGCGTTTCCCTCGTTCTAGTTCTTGTTCTTGTTGTTGTTGTTGTTGTTGTTGTTATTGTTGTTGTTGTTAACGTCGTCGTCGTCGTCGTCGTCGTCGTCGTCGTCGTCATCGTCATCGTCGTCGTCGAGGGACCTGTAGACCGGCAGATAGCTGCCGCTAACCGGCCCCGTGCGACATTAATAGCCGGGCCTTGAAGCTCAGGCGCAGAAGAGGGCCCAGCCGGCCTAGCCCGGGTCCCAAGAGGACGGGACCGCGCGAGCGGAGACCTCGGTGCGCCGTTCCGCGGAACCGCTCCAGAACGGAAGTCCAGGCCCAGCAACTGCCGGCGCCGAGGCGCAGGCGACGCCAGCAGGCGCTGCAGCACCAACAGCCGCAGCACCAGCAGATCATGTCGACGGGGAAGCGGCTCGCGAAGCGCAGCATCATCGGGACGCGCGTCTGCGCGCCCGGCGACGACGGCAAGTACTACTGCGGGGTCATAAGCGCGGTAAATACACCGGCGTCGCCCCAGCAGCCGGAACTCGCGGGCCTTAGCATAACGCCCAACACCCGCTACTCGGTGCGTTTCGACCCTGTGCCTCAAGGCTGTAAAGCACCCGACTCCAAGAACGAGTACTCCGACAGGGATCTCATAGGACCAGGCTTCGGTAGCGTCACCGGTGCCAGACTCGTACCCGGCCAGAGGGTCTACCTTACCTATAACGGCCGAGAAATCCAGGCGGAAGTCACCCAGCACAGAGAGCACCTCGACGAGGTTGACGTACGCATCGCCCCTACCGGACAAGAGGTTAGTACCGATGCGCCTTATTCGTCTCCGATCCGACCCGGGCACTCGATTTTTCGGCACGGCTATCGCGACGCCCCGACGCCGCTGTGACGTCCTCGGCGCCGGAGACCGGCCGGTCCTCCAGCTGCCGATCCACCGGTCGCTCGAACGCCCCTCGGCCAATTTCTAGGTTATGCGCATCGTCGGGGAGGACCGTTCCGGGCCCTCCCCCGACCCAAATACCCGACCCCACCAACATCTCTCCGCTGCAATTGCAGTTTTGATGATACGATAATGGCATGGATAGTGGCCTCCGAGGGACGGCATCTAGTGGTCGCATTCCAGCTGTGTGCTTCCGTCTTTCGAATGCTCTCCGCCACGGGAGCGCGAGCATCAATCGCGCTCGCTCGTCTGCTTGGGAATACAGCGGTCGCGAGTCCAACTCCACGTAATTTAAAACCCCGAGAAATGCCGAGTGCACGGAGAAGGCATTTAAAAGAGGCCCGAGCCCAATATCGTATAACCAACTGACGTGCGCCTCCTACTCCTCCTCCTCCTCCTCCTCCTCCTCCTCGTTCTCGACCTCCTGCTTCCATTCTTCCTCCTAAACCTCCTTCGGCCTCTCTCTCTCTCTCTCTCTCTCTCTCTCTCTCTCTCTCTCTGTCTCTCGTCTTTCGTCCGGTGATTTTTTTTGTCTCGCAACCGCTCGATAGAGCCCACGACGACTCGCCACCGCCGTCACCGCTTACGTACTTCCCATTTTCCTTCCTTCTCTCTTACCTCACTCCCCATCCCTACCCACCCCCCTTCCCCGCATATCCGCTCGCGCCCACTTCCTCATCATCCGCCTCCTCGGTCGACCATGTCAGACAGATCGACGAACGTTCCATAGTGCACAATGTCGGCCCGCCCTAACTGCATCCAGATTGCGCGCGGTACCGCGCTCCTCTCCTCGGCTACGCTTATTAATCGGGCCGCGCGATCCCGACCTTGGCCAACGTCAACGATCCGCCGGCGATCGATTGATATCTTCCAAACGTCGTGGTTGGTTGGTCGATACCAGCCCCGCTCCGCGCGGACGCCAGGACGCGCGGGGGGACGTGCCATCATCGGTTCGTGAGGTGTTTGGGAACAGAGGGTGGGGGGAACAGTGGGTGGGGGTACAGAGGGTGGGGCGCGGGGATACGACGAATCGGCCGCGTTGGAAATGCACCGCGACGACTTTGACGAGATCGCATTTATAAATAAAGGAAGGTATGTGCGATATAGACGGGGATAGCGGTGGGCATGGGGGTGGGGGTGGCGGAGGAGAGCATCTCGGCCTTTGAGTCGTGCATATATATCTAATGCACGCGCGGAGCTGTTCCCGGTCCGGCCTCCGTCCCCTCGACGGCGGCGACGCAGCGGAGCGACCGGTGCGACGCGTTAATCAGAAAATTTAATTTTCCTGACCTCGTTCCCAAAGCGTAGTTGGCCCATTTTCGTCGTGCGCATGTGCACTGTCTTTCTCGACGCTTCCCCTCTACGACATCTCCTCCTCCGCCGCT
This sequence comes from Ceratosolen fusciceps, assembly GCA_018883505.1. Taxonomy (NCBI): domain Eukaryota; kingdom Metazoa; phylum Arthropoda; class Insecta; order Hymenoptera; family Agaonidae; genus Ceratosolen; species Ceratosolen fusciceps. Next base: position 10,377,999 of record RCIC01000001.1, read on the forward strand.
ACCTACTCCGACCTCCCCTCCTCCCTCCCTCCCCGCCCCTGCCCGCCGCCATCGCTGCCACCGTCACAGCCTCAGCGACCGCCACCGCCACTGCCACCGCCACCGCCACCGCCACCTCCACCTCCACGACACCGCCACCTCCTCCGCTATGTCCTCGTCCCGCGGCACCTCTCCCTCCACCCCCCCGCGTTCCCCGCAAATCGCTCGTTCACTCGCTCGCTCGTTCGCTCGCTGCTCGCTGCTAGCTGCTCGACGTACCTCCATCCGCACTTTCTCGATTCGTCTCGCCCCCGTAACCCCTCAGTCCGCCTCGCCCACCCCGTTAACTCGCTCGCGCGCCTCTTCTACCTCTTTATATCTCCGCTGTCCCTCTATTAATGTCAGGCTCGAGAGAGGCTGCAGATCCCGATCTCCGGATTTTTCGGCTAAGATGCGCGACCCGCGAGGGGATAGGAGTCCGTGTCCTTCCCACCCGTTCTGGTCCATCGCGTGCGCGCTCCATTTTCCATCTCCCATTTTTGGGTAGCCGGCTGCAGTTCACGCTCCGTACCGGGTTCTTCGCTTCAGCTCCCCTCCACGTCCCGACTCACGAGGCCGGCGATTCGTCGATCCGCGCCGAGAAGAGTGAGACAAAGAACGCCGAGCAAGAGCTTGCATAGAAGCGCTTTAGGCCTTTGCCGTCCTTTGTGCTGCTTTCTCCCACTCTCTCTCTCACTCTCAAACTGTCGGTCTGTCGGTTGGTCTGTCGGTCTGTCGGTCTGTCGGTCTGGTCTGTCTGTCTGTCTGTCTGTGTCTCTGTCACCGTCGAGCCGTGCTGAAACTGAATCTGCTCTACCGAAGCACCGGATCTTCCACACGGTGACTCCTCCAAAGCCTCCGCCGAAAAATAACAGCCATCGCGCTTCGTCACCCGGCACTTTCCCTGCATTAGTGCACGGCTTAATTAGGCGCGCCGAGCTGCCACGCGAACGGTTTCTTTGGACTCGCCCCCTTCCCTCCTTCCTCCTCGCGCCTTCGTCATCACGCCGCCCGCGCTGTCCCCTACGTCGTCGACAAGAAAGGCCTCCGCTCCGGCAGGGGAAGATTGATGGAACCCGATATCCCGGTGCTGCGCTGCCGGTGCTGCGGTGACGGTGCTGCGGTGCCGGTGTTGCGGTGCCGGTGTTGCGCCGACGGTGCCGCGCCGACGTTGACGTTGACGTTGACGTTGACGTTGACGAGGACCGGGACCCGTTCGGGCCTCGGCCCCGTTTCGTGGGCGCGGCCCTTCCACGTGGACACCGAAGCCCGGCACAGAAATACCCGGGTGAAGGCGAGCCGGCTGCCAAAGATAGTAGGTGAGCCGGCCGGCCGGCCAGCAACGAGCGGCTACTAGCCAACTCGTGTAATTGCGTAAGTCGCTGGACCAGCGCAGCATCCCCTCGGCTTCGTTGTCGCGCGAGCCCGGCTAGGAAAGGGCGAGGCCGATCCACGAATGTTCCCGTGACTGGCCGCACCGTTTCGTAGCGGCCATGCAGAGGATACGTGCAGCCGCGTATCCGTAATACGGTCCGTAATGCTGCGGGCGGGAGGACGGGGGACGTATGGAGGATGGACACTTTGCCGAAGCAAGCGATCGGGATGTATTACACAACGGGCGGACGCTGAGCGTAGCTAAATATAATTTGTTTTCATTTTCGCGTGGCCGCGCTTCATCGGGCTGCGCCATTATCCGCGCTCGTCGGCTGGAAAATCACGTCGTCCGACGGTGCTGCCAACGGCTCGCGGATTTTCCAGCTGCATCGCTGCTCGCGATGGGGCCCCGCGGGAAGGAGGTCGAGCGACGGGCACGAGCTGCTTCGGAGGCCTCATCGTGGGAGCGCCCAATAGAGAAGCTCTTTGTTCTCCCGACTAGAGTCACTCTCCCTCTCCCTCTCCCTCTCCCTCTCTCACTCTCTCTCTCTCTCTCTCTCTCTCTCTCTCTCTCTCTCTCTCTCTCTCTCTTTATTCTACTCTACTCTAGGTTGCGAATGTGTGGGTGTCGGTTCGCGTTGCATACGTGTATAGCCCGCTGACAAGTGCAGCCGTAGTGGCAGCCGTAAAATCTGTGGCGGCGGTGGCGGCGACGGCGGCGGTGGTGGTGGTCGTGGTGCGGCTGCTGCGCCGATGCATTCTCCCTCTCAATCCCCCTCCGGTCGACCCTCCCCCCGGGAGGCAAAGTGGGTCAGATCGACGTAGGTCGGTCGCGAGTCGATGCAAAAGTGAGAGTAGGCGCGCGGCTCTCTGAACTAGAACGGATTGGACAGTAGCCGGCCTAACGTCATCTTGGAGGGCAGTTCGCTTGTCGCGTGTAACCGTTCCCCGCCCCACCCCACTGCTCCCGGCCTCCTCCACCGCCCACCGTCCAAGCTATTCCCATATCTCCCCATAAGCTCGGGTCCCACTCTCTCTCTCTCTCTCTCTCTCTCTCTCTCTCTCTCTCTCTCTCTCTCTCTCTCTCTCTCTCTCTCTCTCTCTCTGTCTCTCCATCGAAATACACGGGCGACGCAGACGCGCGACTCCTAATCCCAACGTCGAGCCGCATAGCATTTTCCGAGGAAGCCGGCCGCCTTTATTTCGGGAACAGGTGCTCTCGCGCTTGGAAATAGTCTCTTGGCTAACCGCCCGCGATAGCTCTCGTCGAGTCATAAGGATATGCGCATCTCGAGTTTAGTCTTAGCCAGTGCGCCTCCCTCCCAGCCGCAGTACCGCTCCATACTGCTAATAAGCCCTACGAACGATGGCTTTTTTCCCTCGCGATGTAGTATACGATACACGAGCATGGCACGAGTTCCACTGGCGAGTCCAGATGCTCAATTACCTTTTGGGAACTTACCCACTTACCGTCTTAGTCGAGATTAACTTTAACTTACTCTTTGAGCCGCTAATTAGAAGGGGGGGTGAGGGAAATAGTACAATAGTAGAATGGTACCCGCGATCTCTGGGCAGGGGCGAAAAGGGTCGGTGATGGAGGACCAAAGAGGAAGAAGGAGAGGCTTCGGCGTCCCCCCGATACCGGAGCACCGAGGCATTTCAGGAGCCCTAGGTAGCAGCGCGAGTAATTAGCGACGCTTTCACCGGTCGGTCCAGCGTCGAGCGAGCGGACCTTTTCATTTCTCGCGGAGCCGGTTACGGGCCGCGGCTATTAACACTCGGGAAATGGTTATTAACGAAACTCGATTGCCCGAGTAGCAGTTATTTGAATAACGGCGTCGGGCGAGTGGCCACGGTGTGCCGTTACCCACTTAACCATCTAGAGATATTTTGAAATGGCTCCCCGCGCCCCGCTGCCTCGCTATGTTCTCTTCAGAGCAAATAGCGTCGAATCGAAGCTGAGGAGTGAGAGAGAGAGAGAGAGAGAGAGAGAGAGAGAGAGAGAGGAGAGAGAGAGAGAGGAGAGGGAGAGAGAGAGAGAGAGAGAGAGAGAGAGAGAGAGAGAGAGAGAGAGAGAGAGAGAGAGAGAGAGAGAGAGAGAGAGCTGCTGCTGCTGCTAGCTAGGGCTCTGAATAATCGAGCGCCTCTAGGCGAGTGCAGCTAAGAGAGAGAGAGAGAGAGAGAGAGAGAGAGCCGGCGGGTAAGCGTACTCGAATGGGCTCGGTAATATCCATCCTCGGCTTTTCCGCATCGCAATACCGTGACGAGGAGGTCGCGCACGCACACAATAACCGACCCTTTTACGGAGCCGCGTGAAAGTCTTGTCGGCGCGCTGCCGAGGCTCCCGGGCGCTCGGATTGAAAAATGCTCCGCATTGACGCGTATATGTGCAAGCGCAAGGCTGTGTTGCGCAACGACCGAGCGATGCTCGCATTATCTCCCTCTCCTCCGCTCACCGACGTTCGATGCGAACGAGCGAGCGAGCGAGCGAGCGAACGCTTATGTGGAAATTTCAGCGCGGCCCCACTGAGCGTCGACAATGTCATTTGGCCATTTTTTTTCTCTTTCCCGAATGCCGCGTCTGCGCGTTTAGCATTGAGCCTTTCAAGGCCAGCAGAGCTATTTTCTAGGAAAAGTTATGAAGCTAGCTCCGCTGGAAAAGGCATTGTTGCCTTCTGCGCCTAAAGCATTGAAGAAAAAGCTCCGCACCTAGTGCGCCTGAACCCTCCCTCCCTCTCCTCTCGCGCTCTCTCTCTCTCTCTCTCTCTCTCCCCCCCATTCTCTCTCTATTCCAATGCCTGTGCGTGTGTGCGCACTCGCGTGTGTCGGTGAGAACGAAATAACTTTTCTAGCCAAGAGGACGCGTTTCTCTCTCTCTCTCTCTCTTTTCTCTCTCTCTCTCTTTCTCTCTCAGCTCGACCCCGCTCACTTCATGCCGAACTATTGTTTCTAATAAATTATCGCTTCCGTTATGCAGATACGGCGCTCAAAAGCCTCGCTCGGGCTTTCCCCCCACCCTTTGCTTCTCGCGCCGCGGGCAGCCGGCCGGCTCGACTGGCATTCGTATTCGCAACATTAACCAAGCGGCGACGTTCGCATCCTCGAGGCTCGACCCGAAACCCACCCCCCCCTCTGCCCGCCGTTAAAAGCGTCGAGGAGCGGGAGGGGTAGGTCCCAAGGGATTCGGCACCGCTTGGAACAAGAATACCGAGGAATAAGTAGGGGGCCCCGGGGGCTGGATAGATCGCGACCTCGGGTCTCCCGCGACCGGAGCTCCGCATTTTCACCGCGAGAGAGCCCCTCGACGCATTAGAGGAACGTGTCGAAAGACCCACCGACGCCGCCGACGCCGTTGCCACTTTAATGCCGTCTAAGTAGCTGTCGTAATCGACGATCACGAGGCCCAACTAACTTCGCACCAGCCACTCGGTCGGTTAACACGCTCGCGGACGCGCAAAAAGCCGGAAAAATCGTGCTTTCGGAGTAAGGTCGCGTCGGGCGGCCTACTTGACTCCTTACTTTTGCCTCCCTCGAGATCGCGTTCCGCGGATTATGGTCAACCCGACGGTCAACAATGGCGGATCGCTTAAGACACCCGTCGCTATCGTGACAGCCGAGAGGCCGTAGAGAGACAGAGAGATAGAGATAGACAAAGGATAGATAGATAGATAGATAGATAGATAGATAGATAGAGAGAGAGATGACGAGGAGGAGGACGAGGTGGAGGAGGTGGAGAGGGGTAGAGAGGAGTGGGGTGGGGTGGAAGGCCGGTACTCGACGCTACTCGACAGCGGGGACAATTAAACGTTAAATGATCCAATTATGAAAAGCGGGGAGAAGTGTCCGAAGCATCCATCGATCATTCGAAAGCCACGGTCCTTTCGTAACGGCCTTTCGTTTCCAAAGCCTGCCTCTTTAAACGATAATGGTCCGCTCTCTTTGTCACTCGCTCGCGAAAAGTCACGCGGCAACGCGGCTTAATTAAATTGGGCGAAGGTCGTACGAGCCTTCGCAAGGAACTCGCCTCTGAAATCGTTGCGCTTAACGGGTAGGAGACGCGACGCAAGACATAGAGACTGATAGATACGATAGGTAGGGGAAAGAGGGAGAGGGTGGGGCGGAGGGCGGGCGGGCGAGATGCAGCAAGGTGAGAGAACGCGAGCGGCCGAGCCAGTGTCGAAAGCGAGCATCGGAACGATGTTTAGAAATCAATGGCTGCCCTCGACAACCAAGTGCATTTTAATTCGCTGGGAAGCAAAAGAAGCTTGCGAAACCCTGAGCCGCTCGTACACCGAGATATCCTCGGCTGGCCGCGAGCCCAGCTCGATGGAAGTTGGATCCCAGTCACGGCTTCAACTGGCCCCGGCACTCAATTCGTTACCTGGAAGTCCGTTCCTCCGCCCCCCCCCCCTAGTCCCACTGCCGACGAGCCGAGGCTCGTCCTTTCGCCCGGTGGAGGGGACGCTTCCCTCCCCGCACCTCGCAGACGCCCGCGGCACAGATTTTCCTTAGTCGGATTAGCTGGGGGGAGCGCTCTCCTCGCGAAACTTTCTCAATACCCCCCGTCAGCAGGACTTTTCCCGAGACGCGTCCTCCGATTATCCCGCACGGCTCACGGGACACGGCTAAGCCAGTGAATTACGGAGTGGGATGAGGAGGCGGGGGGAGAGAGAGGCATCGCGCGGAGTAGGCGGACGGGCGCATACGCGACCTGCATCCCGAAAGGGGGGCCCGCGCACGTACCCGCCGGCGTCGCTTTAATAACGGTTCGGCTCGCTCGCCGGCCCCGAGCGGAAAAAGTCTGCGACGACGACGACGACGACGACGACGACGACCACGACCACGACCACTACCACGACCACGACGAAGATCACGACGAAGACCACGACGACGACGTCTCCTCCTTCTCCTCCTCCTCCTCCTCCTCCCAGAGCCACTGCCCCTCACTGCACCCGCTGTTCTGCGAGCTTTTCATCGGGCCGAAAGCAAGCCAGGAGGCGGAAGAGCGAGCGGGCCGAACGCGCCGGAAATCCGGCTCTGCGCCCGCAAAGCTGCTTTAAATGCGTGCCTGCACGAGTGCGCGGACAAGAACCGTTGCGGAAAACCGTAGCGTCCTAGTGGCTCCCCTACTTCCACTTGTTCCTCCGCCCTCGGGGCCTAGGGCCGCGACCTAAGCTTTTTATGGCGCTGGGAGCCCGTTATACGGACCGGGATTACGACTGAAGCGGCCATCTTTCATTATAATCCGTTTGGCCGGCACTCTCATCGTGGATCAATCGATCAGCGATCGCCGAGAAGAGAACGACCTTGCGGTACGCGCCCGGAGCCGCGGCTTTCAGTGCGCCGTGCGTTATGTCGCGCGACCTGTCCCCTCGGATCCTAATCGACGCGATTACGCATAACTTTGCTCGCGCAGCGTCGAATCGGAGAAAGCGGCTCGTTGAACGGAGCCTAGAGTCTCGCTCCCGGCTGTTCCTTTCTCTTCTACCCCTCCCGCGCTCGCCGGCCTCGAGGAACCGATACGGCTCCGCGACCTCCAGTGGCTTGCCGATTTTCCGCGGCGTTCACCGGCCTCCGTCCCCCCAGCCCCCGGCCTCGTCATGGTTTGCCCATACGAGCGAAGGTAGAGGCTCGCAGTCGCGGTTTCGGCGGTGCTCGAGGAGCCGCGGGTCGCGAGGACGGGCCTACGTGAGATCCGATGACGCCGATACGGGCCAATTCTGCGGGTGCGGGTGTGGCGCCGGCCGGCGCGCGCACCGGATCGACGCCGGTCTCGAAAGGAGGTCAGTGTGTCGGCCGAGCGTACGAACGGGGTACGAGGCTCCGGCTGTGCGCCGCCTCCACCCACTGTCTCTCCCTTAAGCGCCCGGAGCGGGGGATTGCGCAATTTCGGCGCTCGCGGGCCGTGACGTTGCCGGTTCCCGGTTCCCGGTTGCCGAGCACCGCTCCGGAACCACATGCTCGTCGATGACGAGGAGATTTCGTTGCTGGGCCGCGCGCGCCTCGTACGCCCAAAGAGCGGCATTTCGGATCTCGGGCGCCTTTGCGCAATCCCCCGCTCCGGGCGCATTGCGACACCCTCGTCGCCCCCGCGGCTTTTCCACGACGAGGAGCCGCTCTCGGAAAGTAAGAGTGCCCTTGCTCGCCGCTCGGCGTTGTATTGCGAGAGCCGACAATAGGTGAGAGCGTAGAGACAATTTTACTGCTGCAGCTGCCGCTGCCGCTGTCGCTGCTGCCGCGGTTAGGACTCAAGGTCTCCCTCCCCGGCCCCGTTGCCTCGTCGTCGTCACCGTCGCCCGACTCCTACGCTCGCTCCCCGAGCCACGGTACACCGGCCATTAGAAATATCTTGTTCTCGAGTGCACTCGTGCAAGCCAGCATAAAATTTACATTTTATCGCTCGGATAGAAATCTTTTTCGAGCTAACGGGCCCCTGCTCTCCAGCCTCTCACTCTCTCTCTCTCTCTCTCTCTCTCTCTCTCTCTCTCTATCTCTCTCTCTATCTCTCTCTCTATCTCTATCTCTCTCTCTCTCTCTATCACTCTATCACTCTATATCTCCATCTCTCTCCACCCACCCACCCACACACACACCCATACCGCTACGCAGCGCCACAACGGGGCACCGCCCCCGAAACTTTATCCACACATCTACCTTTTTCCATCCAATTTATTTATTCCCGCGTTGGCATTGTTTCGAAATCGCGCCTTGAGCGCTCTTGTCAGGCAAAGGAAAGAAAAAAAAAAAAAAAAAAAAAGGGAAAAAGAAAAAAAGAGAGAAAAAAATCGAGATGGAAAAATGGAACAAGGAAGGGGGAGTGAATTACAAGTTTCGTGCGTTGTTTCAAAGGCGAAGCCTTCCAGAGACGCGAGCTGTTGCCTTGGGCAAGAGGAAAAGCGGAGAAGGGGCTGTCGGAAAACAAAAGTGAAATCTCTCAACAGGTATCGCGATCTCGGTCGGAATGAACTTTTAATTGCCGATGAAATTCGTTGGGCCTCCCTTCTCCGGCGTCCCCCTTCCCCCCGCTGTAGTCCACGAGTCCGTTTAAGCGTCGAGCATTTCCCGGGCGTAACAATCGGAGCAGCTCTCGGGCTCACTTAAGCCGGCCGCTCGCTGATTTATATTTACGAAAACGGTATATTACCGAATCGGGCCCATTAAATCCTTTAAATTTACACACAATATTTCATAATTGCCGTCGGAGCGATAATTCTCGAGTTATGACATTCCATTCGGCTTGTACATGCACAAGAGGTTTTATGCTAATTTATAACGACTCCGCGATGGCTTATACAACAATCGCGAGCCAAACCGTGCGCGGGCTCCTTTCCCATTAAATATCTCTTAGGCAGATCTCTTAGCCGGGCCGATATTTCAGTTAAGCGGAGAATAAAATCTCTCTCCCCCACCTCCCCCACCCACCGCCCTACATCCCTCCTGCCCCTCCCGCTCCCATACGTTGCCCCCGACCGCCAAAGACGAGGCTCTTTACTGGCGAGTGCGCTAGGATTTAAAAATGTATCGGGCGGCAGGCGGAGGGGAGCGGGGAGATCTCCAGAGGGTGATACGGGGCTGGTATTTCGCGTTTGACCCTAATGACAGCTAAGATTACTTCCGAGTTGGAGAGGGCCGCGGCGGACGGAAGGCGGAGGAAGGGGAGCTGACAAGACTCGAGAAAGAGTGATGGCAGGGGGCCTATAAGCACCGTAGGTGAGAGGAAACTTACTTCACTTTCGCTTGCTCCCACTTGTAACTTATGGCCGCCGTTGGCATTCTACACTTGTAATCGGGACCGCTTTCATATATCTATATACATACATACATACATACATACATGCATACATACACACACACACGTAAATACACGCACGCACACAAGTACATATATACATATATACACGTACACATACGTGTAATATACGTGCGTGTGGGTGTGTGTGAGAGAGCCGCGCCTCATAACCGGCCCCCCCCCCACTCTCTCTCTCACATTCTCGCGCTTAGATCAAGTTGAGCCACGAGTTAAGGGACAGCGTGCTGGTACAAGCCTCAAGGCCGCGGTCCGCAGACCCAATTAGTCCTCGAGCGCGAGGACGAGTTTCAATTTTCTTTGGAAGCCAACGCTCGGAGTAAGAGCGCCTCTCCCTCCATACCTCCGTCCCTGTCCCCCATTCCACATCCATCATCCGCGCGTGTCTCATAATTAAGCCCACGTCCCGCAGGCTCCTCTCCCACGGACTTTTCCTCGGCGAGTACTTTTTTCCCCGTCCCGCTAACCGTGTAGGTGTGAGCACGTGTAGGGGATACGTACGTGAAGAAAGTCGCCCGATCTTGGCACAGAATGACGTCGAGAGGGAGAGAGCGGGAGAGAGCGGGAGAGAGCGCGACGAACGAAAGCGCGAGTATTATTGGAGTCCGGAGAGTCCGGCGCCTTGACGTTTCGAACGTCTGCCGAAGGGATGCAGAGCCTTCTAAGGAGGTTTATTGCGCGGAAAATTGGAATAGGGCTCGGAAAGGGAAGCCGGAGATAGCCACAGCTGACTCGTCGGGCTCGTTCGATTGGCAATTTACGAGGCGCAACAGTTGCCTCAGCTGATGAAACGGCTCTTATCAGCGGGGCCTGGGGGGATGAGGTGGAGGGGCAGGGGGGTATTGGGGTGGTGGACTCGGTGGAAATCCCCCCGACGATTATTTTATCGGCCGTAGAGGCCGGCTGGTGACGACCGCTTGCCGGCGCGACGACGCTCCCCCGTCTGGCGCGCCTTACTCCATTGGGCTATGCCGCCGGCTCGGCGTTGCATCGGTGACGTGCACCGGGAGTCGCGGATCGGACGGCTCGGCGTCGACTTCGTCGAAGGTCGCGGAAGCTCCCGGGGCGAGGACCGGCCGGTGCCGGGAATCCGGAAGGGCGGGGAGCGGGAAGCGTAAGCGGTGGTTGGGGGGTCGGAGGGGGACAGAAGGGGCAGAAGGGGCGCGATCCTCGTAAATATAGAATCTTGGAAGTGACGGCCGGCCTCGCGTGTGCGCTGGCAATCGGTGACGTCAGCGTTGGCTTCGACACAGTGACACCGATTGCCGGTCGGTTGGCTCGCGCTCACCGGCCAGCGACTCCGGGTCTCCTCCCGCGGCTTGTTTTTCCCCGGCCCCGCCGCTCCCGTCTCACCTGGATACCGTTGCGCAATCACCAGCGGGACTCTCGACAGCTGTTAACCAAAGTGTATCCGCGGCGCGCGACTCGCATCGTTTACCTCCCTACCCCCACCTCTGCCCTCGACCGGCTAGAGTGATAAGGCTCCGTAGCGCTCCCGTCCTCGTCCTCGTCCTCGTCCTCGTCCTTGTCGCTGTTCCTCGGCACGAGCACGCTTTCTCGCGCAGTCGGTCTCTATGCCCCTTTCGTGCCTGCCCGTGCCTACTCGTGCCTACTCGTGCCTACTCGTGCCCTCCTGGCCCCCTGCACACAGGATCCGGACTAATATTATCCGTCGCGGAAGTTGGGTTAGCCGTGGCACCCCGCTCACCCGGATACGTGCCTGGAGTAAGGCTGCGCGCAACCGGCTCGCGGGATAATGTCGGATAATGTCGGTCGTACGGAGCACAAGCCGAGTTCTAGCGCTATTGAATGAAGAAAGGAAAAAGAAAAAAGAAAAAAGGAAAAATGAAAAAATGAAAAAATGAAAAAATGAAAAAAGAAAAAAAGAACAAAGTCGCGAAAGTATGCGGACTTTCCGATAAAATTATAGCCGCCGGTATCGTGAGCGAATGCAGTTAATGCGCGCCGGAATTAATGCTGCTCGCTAATTAGCTCGACTTTTCTCTTTATTATTAGGCCAATATTCTAATCCGAGCGCCGCTGCCTGCTACCTTTCTATACCTGCTTCCACACCAATTACCATAACGTTTGAAAAATCATTTCTCTCCGCTATACCATAAGCATTACAACTGTTTCAATATATAAGCTCGGAAATATTACTCTTATGATTATTAATTAACGAAGCCCCGAAGCGACGTTTAATAATTTTAGGGAATAGAATAAAATAAAGTAAAGTAAATAAAGGCGATCGAAATTATCAAATTGTCTCCGAATGACATTCGATCAATCGGGAATCATTGCGACTTATGATTATTTCGCCATGTCTCGCTCATACAAAAAATCTCTTGCTGGGCCGACCATTCCTCCCTTTACATTATTCCGGTTTTTTACTCTCTCGCTCGCTCCCGACACGACCCGAGCCGCGACCCGCCCATGCCTCTACGTCACAGACGCTCTCTATCTTCGTCGCCGACGAAACTCCTTCGACAGCGGCTCTCTCACTCGCCGTCAAAAGGTGTCTGAAAAATTCGCCTGGCAACCGGCAACAATGCCCATTATTTTCATTAGCATAAAAATTGGTTGAAAGCATGAATGGAAGAGGAAAGGTTATTTCGATTGGCTGGTCCTGTGGTGCCGTGGGTACAGGCCATTCGGAGAAATTGGCTAGATCAGCTGTTTGAGCAGCGAGGTGGTGGCCGCCGTAGCGGCGAGTCGCGCCTTCCTGACCAATCTCGATTGTTTTTTACGGGACTTCGCTTAACCGAATCGATCGCTCGGACACGCGTCGTCTGGACGCTTTTAATTTGATGGATTGTGATTGATACGACAGGGGCAGCTATGTCGTTACTTGCTATTACTCGCTGCGCCGCTCGACATTGTTTTTTGCATAAGCCGTATTCTGCAGCGGCGACGAAGGTTACGGCGTCGGCGTCGGCGTCGGCAGCTTAACCTCAAACTTTCGGCGATAAAACGACCCGGGGACGATAATTATCTGTTTGTGTCGTTAATAATAGAAAACGAGCGTGCGAATCGCTTCGTGCGCTAAAGTCAAAATGTTTGCTTTGGCACAAGTTCCGACCTGGATGACTTGTTGCTTTCGTGAATGTAAAATAATTTCGACGATTTGTCGGGTCGGCGTGCGTCAGCAGAGCCGCCGGATTGCATTGTATCCCTCGCCCTTACTGATTATCGGCCATCTCATCCCTATTGGTTTAAGGGGCTTAGGGGCCGAGGGTAAGTCAGCCCAGGTATTTGACTCGGGCGTAGGGAAGGAGAGTTGCTTTAGCCCACTCGTGCCTCGACGGGCCATAAAAGCTTGGAAAAGCATAGAAAACGCTCCCAACACTGGGCGCGTTGATTCGCCGGGTGTAATAAACCTCCTTGCGCTAATAAAGCCCGTTAATAAATAGTCTCCCTGGAGGAGAGCGATAAAGGCCGACCTTACCACCCGACGCCGTCCATCCGTAGCTACGCACGCAGCGACGGTGTCGGCAGCCCGTCGTCACAAGGACGCTCCTCGGCTCTGCGTGTACCGGTAAAAAAAAAAAAAAAAATAAAAAAAAAAAGAAAAGAAAAGAAAAAAAAGGAGCGATTCGTCAGAAGGTATTTATGGGAATGATCCTAGCGATGTTGCCTCCGCGATACCGAAGACAAGGTGGGAGAGCCTGCGTTAGAGCGAGAGGGGCGACGCGGACGGTGCACATGCCTGCGGACACGGTGAGCGTAATCCGACCTAGCCGATCGACCGTGTGGACTCTTATAGGCAGGCCTCCTCCACTCGTTCCCTCCGGCTCGCTCGTTCATTCCGGCCATCAGCTGTCAGTCGATAGAGATGGAGGGAGCCCCCGCCCGACATTCCTGTCTCGCGCGAGCCTCTAACCACCCTGGTACTCCACTCACTATCTGTCCTTTGTCGTTGTCGAGCCCGAGCTCGCAGGGGAAAGCCGGATGCTGCGATCGTACCCCCACGGAAGAATTAAGGATCCAGGCTCGGCTGGACGAGGGACTGTCAATCGGTTGACCTATTACTTATCGGCGAACCGGCGAAGAGCGGTGTAAGGGGCGTAGGTAACGGAGGGAACGGGTGTCGAGGAGTAGAGCCGCGCTTCGCCTTAAACGCGTGCCAGTACCCGTCGTGGCTTCCTTACGAGTTGGACGATTGCGGGGGTGGGGTGGGGGACGACGACGACGACTACGACTACGACTACGACGGCGACTACGACGACGGCGACGGCGACTACGACTACGACTACGACGACGACGACGACGACGACGACGACGACGACGACGACGACGAGATGCGGAGGAATAGGAGCCACATGGGAACAACGGGACGGGACGCGTTTAGTTTTTGCGCAACGCCGAGCCGGCGCACCGCCTCCGAGACTTTGTTTCGCAAGAACGAGCTCGCTTTTATTCGCTTTCGCCCGCACGACTCGCGCGCCCGATGTTTTCTTTTCCGAGCACATTCCACGCGGCTATATCATGCTTTTGTTTACGTATTTAAGTCCCAGGAAACACGCATTGGTTTTTATCGGGGAGCCAGCCCCGAGAGCGATAAACGAGTCAGGCTGCGAGGGGTACCCCCTGACCGAGCCGAAGATGCTCCCGGTCAATCGCTCCTCGACGCTAATGTCATCCTTATCCCCTTGCACGCGCGCCTCTATTGTAAATCGCGCCGGCGTGCAACACCCCTGTCCCGTCTCACCGCCCCGGCCCGATCCCGCCGTAAATCGACGGAGTACGGGGAATCCCAGGGACGGGCCAGGCCCCCCGTTCAATTAGCAATGGCTTATCGTCTAATTGCGCGGCGAGCTTTGGCCGAGCCGCGTTAAAAGGCCCGAGGCTACCGCCGGAGCGGCCGCGCCAGCTCAAGGACGGACAGCGCGAGTCTCGTGAAGGGGCGCGAGGGGTGGGAGTTGGTTTCTTATCTCGGCTTGGCTTGGCTTGGCTTGGCTTGGCTTGGCTTGGCTTGTCGTCGCGAGCGCCGTCGATCTCGCCTTCCGAAAGAACGACGGACAGTGAGAGTGAGCGAGCGAGCGAGCGAGCAAGACAATGTAATAGGGCACAAAGAGGTGGCTTGGCTCGGCGATGGGGTGGGGACAAGCTCGCGCGTACTACTTGACGTCGATTTGTCACAGCGAAAAAAACGCTGACCCGTTACGTGAAATCTGGCTTTATTTCCAAGCGGCTTATTACTTTATCACGGCTTTCATTCCTTTATCGCGAGATAAATATATCTAATGACGCGCTTCGAGCCGATTGTTTTGAAAAACAAACGGACCGTGAGCGCGAGCCCCGTCGGCCCATCCGACTTTTAGCAGCCGACTTTCCCAATTTCCCCGAAAACAATGTCATGGAGAAATACGCCGTTGGGAAACGGAGTCGACTTCCATTCGCGCTTCCATTCGCGCTTCCATTCGGTCTTCCATTCGGTCTTCCATTCGGTCCAGAGCTCGCGTAGCTCGTAGCCCCCCTACCCCCTACCCCCCTACACCACTACACCCTTACACCCTTCACCACCTACGTGGCAAGCTCCACGTAATGTAAAGCTGGTTGTGACTAAATAAAGGCCTCGGGAGGAGGATGGAGGAGGAAGAGGAGGAGGATAAAGAAGCCGGAGTCGAGTGGTTTTTCCCATCGAGAGGAAGGATATAATTCGCGCGTAAGTGGCATCCGACGATAAGAAGGTAGGAAGGGAAGGAGTACGCCCGCGGCTACTTTCATTACTCATTATAAAGTTAATTCGCCGCGCAGCCAGTGAGCGGCACGTACACACGGCTACACGCACACCCGAAGGTAGATAGAGAGAGAGAGAGAGAGAGAGTTTTCTTTTCTCAGCGCTCGTCCGATTAATAATTACACCTCCTTCGAACAATGCGCGGGGACGAAAAAACAAAGTGCGGTGGGGGGGGGCGATAAGTTGAGCAAACAGACGACCGCAGCGGCCCCGAGGCCTGCCCCCTCTCCCGGGCGACTCACCCTTCCCACCTAAAGTAGCCTCCTCGAGCGAGGAGCGCGCCGGACAAAAGAAAAGCGCCCGATACGTAGCGCCGATTTTGCACGAAGTTGAGGAAAAATGGCGAGCTCGCGCTACGGCCACAGCTGATTCATCGGCCGGCCTCGAAGCGCCCCGGCCAACAGGACAAAGCGATCCGTCCCCGGACTACGCCGGAGCCTTCGGTCGCTCGGCCGTCCCGGCCCCGCACTACCCCGACTCGTTAAATTTAATTGTCTTTTAAGTACGCCCGTCAAACTGGACTGCTTTTCCTTTTCTCTCGAGGGCGTATTTATTTCATATACGCGGTCGGGCTGCTGACCGGCCGGCCGGCCGGCCGGGCCCTGGCGGTCGGGGCTCCCGCTGAAGAGGACGCTCCCTTACGCGGAGCGCTGATCGATACCGCAGTCCTCCTGACCCTCCCTCGGTTCCCTCGGCCCTGAGGTTTACCCTGCAGCCCAAGAGCACCGCTACTCGCCCGTAATATCGATAGTTACGACATTAGGCTCAGTTAGCTACGTAACCTACTTCCAACAAAATAATTAATGCTGTCTAATGTTTATTTATCGAATCGCCAGCGCCGCCGCCGACGTTACTGCCACTGCCCCTGCCCCTGTCCCTGCCCCTGCCGCCGATACGTCTCTCCGACAATGGGATTAATGCAGTGCCGAGCCTTTGAGGAATTCGTAATGGCTGCGCTTCGTAGCGATTAGCCGCGACGCGTCACAGTCACATCGCGCCCAAGGAAGTCGTTCGCTCGAGGGGAAAAGACTCTCGGACGGGTGGGGGGGGGAGTCCGCGCGCGGTTTCCCTTCGCCTTCTATATAATTAGCTGATGGGGGAAGAAGCCAAGCGAGCGGGCCGGGGAAGCGGGTAAATGCCGCGGGAACGAGAAGGCGAACGCGCCGAGGAAAGTCCTGAAGGCTCGGGTCCCCGAGGCCCGAGACTTTTCCTATCATCGTCGTCGAACCCCGCGGCTGGTCCGTCCCTCCGATTCTTCCACCAGGTAATGCTTCGTGCGTTCGCGCGAAGAGCGCAGCTCCTCTTGTAATCCAGAACGTGAGAGCACCGCTAACTTTCGTTCCACTTATCCGCTCCGACGGCCTTTTTCTCTCTCTCTCTCTCTCTCTCACTCTGCCGATGAGTCGCCCATCCTCGGCCCCGTCCCGTCCACGGCAAATAATCATCTCGTTCCCATGTATAAACAGTTTTGACATAGCCGAGCCTCCCGGGCCGCATCTCGGTCCACTAGCTATCACGTCTAACGGACGCCGTTTTCACCCATTTTCCGTTACAAAGGAGCGCGCGGCTCGAAATCGACGGAAATACCGTAACCGTAGCCGGCGATGCTCGGCCTGCCGGCCGATTAAACCAACCGACGACGTGGAGGATATGGTGGTGGTGGTGGTGGTGCTCGTGGCGGTGGCGCTGTTGGTGGGGTGGAGCGGCGGGACGGGACGGGGCGGTGCGGTGCGGTGCGGTGCGGTGTGGTTCGGGACGGGAGAGGGAAGAGGGGACTACAAGATGGGCTGGCCAATGGATGCTCGGCCCAGCAGAGTGAAAATTCGAGCTGGCCTCTCCCCTTGCCTCGAGGATCGAGAGCGTCCGTACGTTTTATTGTCTAACAGGTTGTTCACTAGGATGACTGGTATAATGGCTAGGATGGCCTGGGTGCTACTATCGCTCGCTTAACGAACGAGTGCACTCACTCTCCTTACCTCGGAGGCAGCGCTCTCCGTCCCGTCCTATCCTCTCTCTCTCTCTCTCTCTCTCTCTCTCTCTCTCTCTCTCTCTCTCTCTCTGTCTCTGTCTCTCTCTCTGTCTCTGTCTCTGTCTCTGTCTCTGTCTCTGACCCTGTCTCTCTCTCTCTCGCTATCTCGTATTATAATTAAGACCTCCCGTAAGGAGTAGCATGTGCGTTGCTGCGCCCCCGAGAGTTGATCAATTAGCGAGAGCTCTTGAGAGCTACTCTTGGTCTGCTCCTCGACTACTCCTCGCTCGCTTATTATGCGCTCGCTCGCTCGCCAACGACTTCCGTCTTCCTTCTTCTTTTATTTTTCGTAATTGCAGTGCGGTAATAAGCTTAGATGTGCACTAGGAGCAGCAGGAGGAGTTGAGGGGATGAGGGGAGCGGCAATGAGATCCATTAGTGGAATCGAAGAGCCGACGGCAACTACCGTTTCGGAACAAACGCCCGAGGAAAGCCGAGCCTTGTTGAGCTTCCTCACTCCCCCCCCCTTCCGCCAACCTGTCGCTGCACTTACTTGCAAGTCGTCTGCGAAATTCGCACCCTCGCGCGTAGCATTGCCAGCAGCGCGTGCGTGTCTGACCAGGAGGAAGAGGAGCGAGCGAGTCCAGGAGAGCCGCGAACCTCGCGAAACCAACGACAAATTGCGGTTGATAGATAAATTCATCGGACGCTCCTCTTACTATCGTGGAAAGCGCTTCCCCTCTTACGCGGGGCATTCACAAATAGACTGGCCGAGTGAGTTAAAGCCTGTCGCGTCTGGCATTGTGTGCGTGCACGTACAGGACATCGGCGCCGCATGCGTTTACAGTTATCGTGTTCTTTGCTGGAATGCGGTCGTCTTTTCCTGTCCGCTCTGCTCATCTCTCTCTCTCTCTCTCTCTCTCTCTCTCTCTATCTCTGTCTCCCTGTTACTTTTTTTAGTTACTTGTCTCCGCCCCACCCCCACCCCCCTCTCCCACTCTCTCTCTGTATCTCTCTCATGTTCACTCTCTTGCTCTTTTGCGCGCGCTCTCTCTCTCTCTCTCACCCTCCCCCTCTCCATCCCTCTCACTACTGACGTATGACATGTGTCCGTTCAAATGCATCACCTTGATGAGTTTTATCGTGGCCACACATGCGTGCTGGGCCTCCTTCATTTCGCCTGCCCGGAGCTCTCCTCCGACCGAGCCCCCTGAGCTCGGGGTGAAGGTTTACTTAAGCCAATTTCGCGAATCGCACGTATGGTCATGCAGCTTGTCGTTTCGGCAATCGGCCGACTCGTGCCTTATCGTCGATGGACGCTCTCGCGCTACACCGAGTTATGTATTACGTACGTGCAAGGTTAGCCTTGCGAGTTTTTCTTTTTTCCTCACTCGCTCCGTCTCTACCCCACTCTCCTCCTCCTCCTCCTCATTATCCTCCCGCCCCTGCCCCGGTACACCTACCTCACCCGTTCCCCGTGCCCGATCATTATCGTGCGGCCAGTTTCGTCCACGTGGCATCCTCGCGGACCCGGACACTCGAGCCAGTGAATCACTCGTGCGGCTTTAAATAAAACGCCACGGTCTTCGATACGCCGATAATGTCGTTTAATTAATGTCGCATCAGCCTCACCTCGAGCCAGCAGTAATTGCATGCGAAATGAGAGTAATTAACGTCTCCGGTCGCGTGCGAACCCGAGCTCCGAAGCTCCTTCCTAGGCCGTACTCTCGAGCGAGCGAGCGAGCGATCGAGTCGATTTAAAGAATTCCGCCTATCGAGCCTCCCCCTCCCCCCTTCCCCATCCCGTCCGGCCCGCCCTCCCGCGCTGACGCTTAGCCGCGCGGGGCAGTAGGGGCGGTAGGAGTCAGGGCTGCTGCCATTTATCATTGATTTAAATCTATCCTCGCACTTGGAACGATCGCTTCAATTATACAGGCGCCTCGGCAGCCAACGCTTTTCATTTAAGTAAATTGCACTAGGAGTCGGCCGAGTCTCTTTAATTGAGCGCCGAAGATTGCGCTCGCCTCCCTTGATTTACAATAGACACTTGAATCGGGGATTATTCCATCCCATCGGCGGGTCCATTAATCCTTACCGGCGCACGAGAAATAATAGCGGTACGGGAACGTTCCCGGAGACAGAGAAGGACCCATTATCGTCATCCGTGAACGAGCCGAGCTGCGGGCGAGCTGGCCTTTGCGTCCAGGAAGGCCCCCAAAAAACAATCCCCGCCGTCCTCGAATTTCCGATTCTCCGGTGTCTTGGGCGTAGGCACGTCGAACCCTCCGACGTAGCGCGCTCGGGGCCAATGGACGCAGGTGCCGCTCCGTAACCTTTGTCGAGAAGCGGGCGACGAGCTTCTCTCCCCTTACGTGCCTTCCTTCCCCGGCCAGGACGACTTTGCCCTCGGAGACATTGGCTCGGATTACCTCGGTCGGCTCCGAGTCGCGCGCTCCTCGACGGAAAGAGGAGGTGGCCCCCACAGACAGACGGTCCTTTTACTTGAGAATTCGCTAGAACCAGACTCGGTCTTCCCCTTCTCTCCTCGAGGCCAGCAATTCGCCCTCCAGGAGAGTCGCTCGTCTAGACAGTCGCCCGCGAATCTTACGGATTCCTTTTTCGCGCCTGTCTCCTCCTCTCCCCTCCCCCTCACTCGCTCACTCGCTCACTGACTCCCTCCTGCCACATCCACCAGCCCGACCCCTCTCCGTCGCCCTCCTCCCGTTTCCGTCACCGAAGACTGCCAAGGACGCCGGCGGCAATTAGATTTTTCGATCGTTTCCTAGGCAATTTCGGAGTGCAAAAGGGGTGCGACACGTCCTCGTCCTCCTTATCGACGCAAGAATACATTTTCGGAAAAGGGAATGAAGAATTTTGTTGGTTCTCTGGGATTACGTAACGGGAGCACGGTCTCCGTGATTGCTCCTCGAAATCTATTTCGAGAACGATAAAACGTACGGATGTGGGAATCGTGCATCGCCGTCATGGTGGTAGGGACTGGCGCGGCGTCGAAGAAGAAGGCTCGTAAAGAGTAAAAATTGTCAGTGCTCGTGAAACAATATGGTGTAATCGGTTAAGGGGAACACTAACTCTGGAATCATTTATTTCAAAGTGCATTCCCCCCGTAGACCCCCCCCCTCTCCCGCCCGCCCGCCTGAAGGAGGCGATGAGCCCCGATCGTAGGAAATAACGAGTCGGTAAAAGAGCCTTTTTCTCCCCCCCCCCACGACTCCGACCACCATCCCTGACCCTTCGACCCTCCACAGCTGCTCTCTCTCTCTCTCTCTCTCTACCCCCTCCCTCACCCCCCTCCATTCTGCCCCGCCGAAGACCGGGAAGTGACGTAAAGCTATTTTTTCTCTCGGCAATGGAAAAAGGAGCGCTCGGGCCCGGCCTCGGACGAACTCGAAAACTCGGAGATACGGTATCCTATCGAGGAATCTATCTTTGTCCGTGGGCTCGAACAACGACAACGAGACCCACGGAGGCTTGAATCACTCGTGCCGAGGTTATCGCTCAGCTCCCGTAGCCCACTGCGTCGTGTTTAAGGTCAATGACTGACCGTTGTGCCGTTCCGACCACGAGCGCTCATACAAACGGGCACGCACAAGCTCACGGGAGGGCAGAACTTTTGACGAAGGAGTCAGGGATGAGTCGAGTCCCTTGGCGGCGGGGTGACGGGACGGAAACGGGTATTCGGGGGAGTTGTTAAGAAGTACGGAGGTAACAATCGAGGGGATCAGCTTGGTCGTCGTCATCGTGAGGGAGACGGGCTCGCGAGAGCGGGGTTAGTAGTGTCCCGCGGCGAGGGGGTGAGGTGGACTTGTGCCGAGGGTGGGGGAAATTTGAAAGTCAGAGAAAGTGGCAGCGCTGCACGGGCTGTTTCACGTGGATAGTCAAATATCCGACTTGCGGATAGTAAGAAAGCGCAGACTCGCTACTGACTCGCTCTATAGTTTCTATTTCTACAACGCGGCACCGGCCTGCAGAGTACGAGCCGGGGACAAGCGCGCGCGCATCTCTCTCTCTCTCTCTCTCTCTCTCTCTGTACGAGAGCGAGCGAGAGAGTGAGAGAATAGACCGTTACACTATCAACGCTGCCGCGAGTGTACGGTAGCTGTACTCTTTGCCGTTACACCTCCTTCCTCCTCCCCCCTCCCGCCCCTCGCGGGTCCCCCCTCTCCCTTGCCGGCCTCCTTCGAGGCCTTTTCTTAGGAAACGACGCTAGGAGATTGGCGAGCGAGAATGGGGCGTGGGGCGGGGGTGGGAGCTCGCCGCTAGTTTTAAAGAAAGTGACACCTGACGAAAGATACCTGATTCAATTCGCCTTCCTCTCAACATTGGTTCTAACGCTTCTTTCGCGGAAAACTATGACAATGACTTTTTCTTTCTCTCTCACTCACTCTCTCTCTCTCTCTGTCTCTGTCTCTCTCTCTCTGTTTTTGTCTCTTTCTCCCACTCTTTGTTTTTGTTTTTATTTATCTCATCGACTCAGCTTCAGATGTTTGAAATTGCTTGGTTCTCCACCGAACGCGCGCCCGAAGCCTCTTTGTCTCGCTTTGTGTGTCTCTTGGCTTTGTTGTTGGATCTTTTCTCTCGAGCTACTATCTTGGCCAAGATAAACGGCACAATGATCGATTAAGAGCATAATGCGCCGAGCGATAGCATTGTCGGCTCATTGTTTTTCCGTATTCGTCATTCCAGGAGCCCGGCAAACATATGGCTAAAATCTCCTCGACGCTAATCGCAACGAATATTTTTAGCCGCCGCCACCGCCTCCTCCATCGTCCCCATCGTCTCCATCGTTTCCATCGTCTCCGTTGCCGCAGCTCTTTGCAAACGCAGGAGCGCCGCGTTTGGCTTTGCTCAAGCGTCAGGCAGCCTTCTCGCTCCTCGATAATGACGATAACGATGACAAATTGGATAAGCGATCCTACTCAGAGACGCTCCTCCGGGTTAATTAATGGCCGGCATCGAAGCCGCCCCGCTGCATCGGTCTCGGAAAAACGTCACTTGGGCCTTACTATCCGACGGCTAGGCCACCGACGCCTCGAATACGGATTTACCGGGGGTAGGGGGGAGGGGCGATCGCTCGGCGCTTTGGCGTTCGATTGGAAGTTAAAATTCCGGGCGCAGCAAGTGCGCAAAGCCTCGCCGGGAGTAAAAGTTCGGACCTCTTGCGCCGGAGCTCTTTACATAAATCGAACATTGGGCGCAATGCCTCGTAAATTCCGTTTTATTATTCAACTATAAAAACCCGCCCGCTCGGCCCTCCCCAGTCTCCCTACGTAATTTACTTTCTCCTCGCTGACGAAGTGGTACGGACCTTAGTAATTAGCAAGGTAATCGCTCGTACCTGCAGCATAGCCTTACCGCAGCGCTGGCGTATTTAATCGGCGGACGGAGGCTGATCGCGGGGCCCAGCGTACCCGAGCCGTGGTCAAGGAAAAGCGCGGTGGAGCGCACCCTGGCGGTATGCTCGTAGGCGGGGGCCGGGGTCCCGCCGTAAAACAGCCTCTCGCCTGTAATTAGACAAGCGTTTGTGCACGCGGGCCCGTGTCGCAACTCGCGGGAACCTAAGCGCGTTCTCTACGTGCACTTTCGTTTTTCCCGCCCATTGCCGTAGCGCAGCTCGACTTACGACACCATTGCGCTGATTATTGAATTATATAGCCTCGGCGGTTAAGCCAAGTGCTCTTTCGCGAGCGGCCGCGGCTCTAAACGCCCCAACGGGAGATCGAGCTCGTCGGCGGCATGGGGCCTCGTGAGGGGTGGAGGGGTAGGAGGAGAGGATGAGGGGCCTCACACGAAGCCACAATGCCCTTTCCATTAGAAGCGCGTGCGCGTCTCTGCGCTTCGAGAAAGTCCGAGCGAGACTCTGGCTCCGTAACCTCTCCGACGAGGTCTAGTGTAATGGGCCTCCCATTCGTAACGCCAATCCGTCTCAAAGTTTTTTACAACGGCTTTTACGTAACTTTACGTCGTCCCCTGTGCTCCTAATAAGGTCTCCCTCCCCGCTGTTCCACCCATTATTCGGTCCTCGGACAATCGCGACACGTTGTCGAGAGGAGCCTACAAGCTTCAGCAGTGACTGAAAAAGCTTATCCGTTCCTGCGACTTGCGACTTACGTACTCGTCATCGTCGTCGTCGTCGTCGTCGTCGTCGTCGTCGTCGTCCCCATGCCCAACGGCGACTCCAAACAGCCTTTCAACTCCAGAGATCCGCGAAAACTTTAAGTTTTGCCACGAAGCTTGTCGCTTACGATGAAATTCTCCTCCTTCGAACAGGATCCGAGATTTCGATGACCCCATTGCTTCTCCGCTTCCAATCTTTCCTCTCTCTCTCTCTCTCTCTCTCTCTCTCTCTCCTCTCTCTCCCTCTCGCAGTCTTTCTCTCGGAGTGGCGCGCTCCATCGCTTTCGAAGCATTCGATTTAAAGTCGATGACGCCGAAGCGAGCGGCTGAATCGGCTCGGCGGGCCGTGAGGCCGGGGGGGGGGAGGGCTGTAAGAGAGAAAAGACTCGCGCTCGGCATCTGGGAATTCCCCCTGAAACATCCTTTAAGAATTGGCTCGGCGGGTTTCGCCGAATCGCGAAGCGGATCCTCCTCGGCAGTTATGATTTTCGGAACTCTCCCTCCTCCGGGCCTTTACGAACTTTACGCCTAAAAAGCCAGTAAAAGCGAGCCACCACCGCTACGTACCGGGTTACCCTCCACCCCGAAGCTGACCGTCATCGACGCCGATAAGTCCGAGAATCGACGAGGCCCAGGCCCGGTAAGTAGCGGCCAAGGACTCGCTTCTCGTTGTGGTATCCGCAGTGAAATGAGGCTAGAGGTGGGAAGGGGTAGATAAATATCCCGGACCTCATCCCCGAGCCCCCGATAGTTTAACAGGGTTCGTAAAAGTCTCGGGCTAATAACGGCTCGTCGGCCCGGGCGAGCATTCCCAGTCCCCGGTTTGTTGGAAAAAATAGGAGGCCGCGAGTGTCACTGGCTCCCGGAAAAAAGGGAGCTGCCGCGGTGCCGGCGGTAACATAGCTGAAAATGGAATGGGTATAAATACGCGCGCGGGTAACGTTCGGAGCTGGTGGGAGTGCCGGCAACCATTGGCGAGTGGGGTAGGGGACTGGGGGGGGGGTTAGGGGCATAGGGAAGGAGGCACACGTGCACCTCGGAAGCGAACGGTGACGCACATCTCGCGGGCGGCTCCTCCGCGTCTTCCATCCGGTCCTGAGTCGCGGGCCGCTCCTCCTCGGATCGAGAGCTTCCCTAACCGTCGACTGTCTTCCTGTGTTGCAGGGCACGATGAGCCTAACCAAGCGCATCGACGAGGTGAGGCTGCTGGAGTCGCGCAAGAGCGCGCGACTCGCCGACTCCGACACGGACTTTGCCAGGTTGGCGGACATGGGCAGCGACAGGAAGCGCGCCTCCTCCCATTCGATCGACGTGCCCCAAGTCATTGGGTGAGTACACTTATAACACCGTATTCTCTCTCTCTCTCTCTCTCTCTCTCTCTCTCTCTCTATCTATCTATCTCTCTATCCTCTCTACATACTTATTGACTATTTATATTATATATGTATATATATATATATATCTGTGTATGTATGTATGTATGTATATGCACGTACACATGAAGCTCGAGAGACGCGCGCTCTATTTGTTCGAAGGCGGTAGCCTGAGCGGTGGCATCCTCGCGGTTAACTCCGTTACGAATCGACGTTCACAGCTACGTCTCGTAATGAAATTCGGTGCTCGAGAAAGTCCTCCGTAGCAGGAAATCCAATATCTGGGGAGGGCTGAGCGACGCTGCTGCAATGACATCTAGATGTCGAACGGGGCTCCGGGGCTCCGGCGCTCCTTCTCGCCGACACGACTTTCCCGCCTTTCCGAATTTATTCGGAAGCCGCCCGGCTACGTGGGGATGGAGCAGGGCTGCGGTCTTGGGAGGGGGAAGGGGTGGAGAGAGGCGAGGGAGGGCGTTACGCATCAAAGGTTCGAGCGAGCGCGTCCCGTAAGCCGGGAACTGGATTAAGCAGGCATTGATCCAGGCCCGGTCGCCCGCCGTCGTCGCTCAAAGGTGAAGGCGAAAACACCCTGGCGTGGGCGGCGCGGATTAAAAATAGACAGCCACCGGGCAAACCGGACCCCGATCTGGCTAAAAATAATCGTCCGACAGCAAGTGCCGCTGCGCGACGCTCTTTATATCGATAAGATTTCCGAACTTTTCTCTCCTGTCTGTGGCGTCTTGCCGGGGGCCAGCCAACCAGCCAACCAGCCAACCAACCAACCAACCAACCAGCCAACCAACCAACTGACCAGCAATGGGAAGCAAGCCAACCCGTTATGAGGGAGGGGGGGGGGGGGGCTGCCGTTGCCACGTAGCGTTGGATCGTGCTCGATCGGGCCAAGTATCGAAAGGCCGCGGACCTTGGTTGGAAAATTAGAGCGGCCGCGGTGTCTCGATGAAGGATATCGCGCGATAAGTACGTACCGTGGCCTGGAAAAGAAAGGAAAAGAAGTAGTTGGTGCGCGCGGAGCCGAAATTCGTGCCTTGCGCCGCCCGTCGTTGTAATCGCCGCTGAAATTGGAACGGAGGAGAAACGCGTTGGGCAAGCCCCGACGCCGCGCACCTTCGTGCTGATGGGCAAGCGGAGGAGCAGGAGAGGAGAGCCGACGCTCAATGGATAGCGCTACCGCTCGGGGCATGGGAGGAGGGGAGGGGGAGGAGGAGGAGGAGGAGGAGGAAGGGACCCTGGACTCTAAAGCTCGAGAAGAGGCTCGCCCGGGGGCCATTAGTGGAGCCGCGCCTTCCCGACTCCGTCGTCATCGGAAAGTAGTCGGTAACGAGGGAACGGGCAGGGAACGGGCAGGGAAGGGGCAGGGAACGGTCGGTGTCACGCACCGGAAGCTCTCGGATACGACAAGTCCTCGAACGTGTCTTCTGGAACACGTCCGCGTAGCCGGGACCGAAAGATAGCCCCCTCGGAGCTTAAAACCGCCGCGGGGGTTCCCTTCTACGCTGTACCTTCTTATGCGAGAATTTGGCGAGAACCAACGCCCATGGATATTCGACGAGTCCCCGGCCAGTGATAGACCAATGGCTTCCCCTGGCCGATCCAAACTTCCTCGAACTCTCGGTCGCGCACCTTACTCTACCAATACTACCGCTTGCCGCGCTCCTTCCATCTAACGCGCCAAGTGTCCGACATTTACGCCCGCCACCGACAGAGACTGCGAGATAGAGTGAGATAGAGAGAGAGAGAGAGAGAGAGAGAGAGAGAGAGAGAGAGAGAGAGAGCTAATCGAACGCATACGGAGAGCGGCGATAGTAGTCGTCGCGGGAGGAGTATCGCGTAACTCCCGAGCCTTTCTCCCACATAAGCTCCAAGCTGCTTTGCTTGGTCTCTTTCTATGCACTCCCGCCCGCTGCCCCCTGCCCGCCACCTCTCCTGTCACCGGCAACCCAAAGTCTCCGTCGCCGCTCACCGAGGCTGCGGCCTTGCGGACCGTTTCGCTTTCCTGTAAAGTTCGGTCTACGAGATACGACATATGCAAGGGGAAGTTTTCCCCGGACGGATAGCCGATCTCCTTTTCCACTGGGACTCATGAATTATGTAACGTGTATACTGCTCGCTCGCCTTTTACCGGGATTCTACAGCTTACCGCTACATCGGCTCCCTCCACCGCCCCCGCGCATCCCTACTTCGCGCCACGTCCCCCCCGCCGCCGTCCCCCCGTCCGCCACAGGTTCTCCTCGTTCACTCGCGGTTACTGCACTTTCCGCAAAAATTAACCTTTAATTGAGTAATTGTCTGCTTAACTCTTTTACTTACGGCCATGGCTTTTTATTCTGCTGAGCCAGGCCAATTTGCGCCGGCGTTCGTTCCCATAGTCGGAGATAAAGAAACGAGCGTAGCAGCAGCAGGAGCAGCAGCAGCAGCAGCAGCGGTTTATCCATTTGAAAAGATGCGAGGAGCCCCGAGGTGAGAATAGGATCGTCGGCTTATATTATTATGCCCACGGCAGGGGCTAACTGCGCACCCCGATTTTCCTTACCGGTAAATTATGTTTCCTTTGGGCTTCCTCGCGTCAATGTGTCAGTAATGGCCCGAAAGAAATAAAATAAAATAAGAAGAGAAGGGCAAAAAAAAAGAAAAGAAAAGAAAAAAACGAAGGAGAAGTAGTAGTAGTAGTAGAAGAAGAAGAAGGAGGAGGAAGAAAAAGTATACGACCGACGGAGGTGGACATTGTATCCCCGTCGTCCTCCCCCGCAGCAGCCGACCGCGCGATTCCTGACAATTGATACCTGCGCAGTTTCTCGAGCATCCCGAGGATGCGGCCGTGGGGGGAAGATTTTTAAAGCGATGCGCAAAAACAAAACGAGAAAAAAAAAACGTAGCGACGGTGGTGCGTCGGTGTCGGTGTCGGTGTTTGTCGGTGTCGGTGTTGTCGGTGCCGGGGTTCGGCGTCCGGCGTCCCGCGTCCGGCGTCCGGCGTCCGACGTTCGGCGTTCGGCGTTCGGCGTTCGGCGTTCGGCCATACTGTGCTGCGCTGGTCGACGGCGGCGAGTAGTAGTCGGGCGGGTGAGGCGAAGGGATAGAAAGGGGCTCGGCCAGATTCCACGGCACACGCCGGCCGGCACTGGCCCAACGCGTTCAAATGCTCTCTTCTGCCTGCGTCCTCTCCTCGTCGCTCCTCCCCCCCCCACCCCCTGCCCCTCCTCCTCCTACCCGACCCCCTGACAAACCACCTCGGTCGCCGTACCTGTGCCTCGTAACTCGTCACTGCCACCTGGCACGACTCCTTCCCGACCTACCTACCCCCGCCGATTGGAGCGCGACCCATCGAAGGGACGGGCGCACTCGAGGGCGAGGGAGGCATGCACTACGTCGCACGACTCACAAAGGACGACGGGGCTTCGCAGCGGAAAGAGCTTCGTCGTACGCCGTGAATCTCGGCATTTTGTCCAAAGTAGAAAATCCTTTTCGAGGCGTTTCTGGTAGCACAGTACCTTCTTTGCGAAAGCTCCCCTGCCCCCTCCATCACTCTCTCGCTCTATCTCTGTCTCTCTCTATCTCTCGGCGTGAGAAATGAAATGAAAATTTCAAAGCTCAAAATCCCCCCTCTTTTATTTGACCCATGCCGGGGAATTTGTTAATTTCGTTTTTTCCTTCTGACCGTCGTCGACTCTCAAACCCCCACGCTACGAGTTCCGTCCCGCCCAACCCCTCCGTCCGCCGCTACTTTAACGGCGCATTTCCCCTCTCTTGCTCACTCTCTCTCTCTCTCTCTCTGCTCTCTCTCTCTCTCTCTAGCTCTCTCTCTCTCTCTCTCTCTCTATCTCTTCTCCTACCTTCGGCTTCTTTACACTTTAAATTCTGCCTTTATTATTCGCTACCGGCGTCGAATTAAAGGAAGCGCCCCTCCCCCCCCCTTTCCATTCCAACTAACCCCACCCCGCCCGACTCGCTCACCCTCCTATCCCTTCTCTCACGTTCTCTCGAGCGTAATAAACCGTTCGGATTGATGCCCAAAGGAATTTCTACCGAACGCCATTTGAAATGCATCGATAGCATCCTGCCTTCGGCGATATTGCATTAGTTTCATTTATTCCCCCCCCCCGGTTTTTTTTTTTTTTTTTTTATATTATCGCTCATTCGAGCCGGCGTATGCTCCACTGATTTCCCGGCTACGTAACTGTACTATCTCCGTGTTCGTGTAACGCCTTTGCACTAGAAATCCCATTGGATTTTCAATGAGCCTTAGCCGGCTCGTCAATGATATTCCAAGAGGATGATTTTTTTTTAAATATTCGGCTCTTCTTTCTCACCTAGGACTTCATTACATGCAATAATGCGTTCGCCTTGGCCCATTGTTATTCTGCGCGGGGGCGAAGGTTGGCCTGCTAGTCAAAGCCTGAGGGAGGGAGGGAGCACGAGAAAGCGAACGAGCGAGCTATCTGAGAGTGCAGAGGGTGGGATGGAGGGATGGAGGGAGGGAGGGAGAGAGAGAGAGAGAGAGAGAGAGAGAGAGTGAGGGCCGTATAAACAAGCATTCGAGCTACCTTCATTTTCTTTGTAAAATCAATGTATTCCGTAGAAGCAGAACATAAAATTTCTTTCCTCCGGCACTACCCCACTGTTCTTCTTTAGCCCGCCCCACCTTCGCCGCAACTATTTCTTTGTCGATCGTCCACGTCCCTTTCCTCCCTAACCGGACACCCTCACTTTTCTTCTCTGCACCGGCACGCCGTCTTGCGAGGTGGAATAAAAGTAGGAAAAAGGAAAAGAAAATAAATAAAATTCGTAAGAAGTAGGTAGAGAAGGAGGAGGAGATCGGAGCGTTGCCGTGAGGAGGGAGCTTCGCCTGAGGACGAGGTCGGGCTGAGGCTGGGGGGATCGTTGAACTCTAGCTTTCAAAAATCTATCCGTGAAACGTAGCCCCGAAGGCACGCACAGACTTCCCCACCCCCTCCCGGCCCGTCGCCGTGACAGTGCCGAAGCGCCCGAGCCCGCGGAAACAGTGAGCGCTTCTTTTTAAGGTCACTTAAGCTCGCTCCTTTCTCAGACTGTGTTCACCACCTCCCCCGAGCCTCGAGCCCTTTTCGGACGAGACCTTGAGGCCGTAGACCGGCCGCCGGGGCCGCCATCTTCGACTCCTTTCCTTCTCTCCTCTCGCGGACCCTTATTTCCTGTCACGCAGTCCCGGTTCGTCCCGCTACATCATCATCCTCTCTCTCTCTCTCTCTCTCTCTCTCTCTCTCTCTCTCTCTCTGTCTCCCTCCCCTACTTCTCTTACCTCTCGGAAGGGTGCGAAAGGCCGGATAGCGAGGCGCTTGATACAACCGCAAAGGAAAGTGAAACGTCGAGAAGACTACTGTACCGCGGGGGTTGTGAAGGAACAAGACGTAGGGCACCTACGTTTACACTTTACTACCGTGATATTGTTGGCTGTTTGACTTTTTTCGCCTACCGTCTCGAGAGAACTCTCTGCCCTTCAATCCCTGTCGCTCGACGGCTCGTTGTCCGGATGCAATCGGGTACTCGATAGAAATTGGTTTCGCATGGGGCATGGAGCGGCACTTGTGACCTGATTACGACATTCGCTCCTCACACGCAATGAGGATCGACGAGAGGCGGGAGGTGGTGGGAGGAGGCGGGAGGGTGGTGTCGGTCGTAGCGAGAGACGGGTGACGATCAGTCCGCCGAAGGGGGCGATGCCGTTTTCAGGCGACGCACTGACTGCGAGGGGGTGCACGGCACAAGGAGGGGTCGAGCCCGTCTATCGGAAGGGTGCTCAACCGAGAGCGGCGGGGACACGGAAGCTCCGCCATGGCGGCAGCGGCGAATAAAGGCCGCGGAGCTCTGGGAATTGGGTCGATCAATAACCCACGCGCTCCGGATAAATAGGTCAGGTGCACGGTTCTGCGCCTCCACCCACACCCCTTTATTCCTCCGTGAGGTCGGCTTCCTGGCTCCGAGCTTTCCTACTCCCCGGCTGGATTCTCGACTTTTTCTTTCTTTTCTCTATCCCGGGGACTCTCGTTGCCTGATGGATGCATGCCCTGCAGCCGACAGGATGCACACCGTCCACTGCTCGTCGAGAAAACGTATCCCTATCCGCCGCGGATAGATCTAAGCCGACTAGTGAGGCGGGGCATTTCATTACTGCTGGAGATGCGTATTGAAATGGCAGGCTCGGGTGCGAGTAGGTTGACTGGTCGTCGGGTAGAGCGATCGAGTGCCGCTCGTGTCAGGATAGATTAATAATACCCGTCAATTGCGTTAGGGGAAACGGGTCGGTAAGCCTATCGACGGCGGCTCTTGTCGCTTTGCGTAAGAGCATTGGGCAAAGTCATCGATCGCAACGGATGGAGCCAGGGGATGCCGCGAGCCTTCCACGGGGGGGAGAGGGGAGGGGGCAGCTCATCGATTTCCCATGGTGGCGTTGGGTAATAAGTAGGAGGGCGGGGGGGTGGAGGGGCGTCGGCCGGCTGTCGGAGAAACGACGGAGGCCGATCGCGACGGCTCGGGAGAAGGTAAATGGAAAACGCGCTCTTTCGACGTGGGATGAAAGGTCCGAGTGAGCGACGCGGAGCAAGGTGCGAGCAAAGTAAGATTAAGGAGAGGAGCAGAAGCTGTAACGGCGATGGCGGATCGCGATGGCTCACTCGACTCCGCAGCCGGCGAGCGTTAATTCAGTTCAATCATCCTAATCTGGATTCGGGTCGACGTCGACTAGATAGATGCGCGCGCGCGCGCACGTCATCGCTTTCGCCTCATCTCGGTACGGTGCAGATCTCCTTAGCTAGTGCCCCCCACCCCCCACCACTCCCCTCACACACACCTACCCACCAACCCCCTCGACACCGCGCTGCCCGGTAGCCTCTGGTGCTGACCGCTCGATGGTTCACTTATTCAGTGGTTCGAGAAGCGCAGCGCAAACCGAGTGCAACGGCGATTAGAGGCCACCCGAGCCAAGGCCCTCTTCTACTAGAGATTCTATTCTATCTTGAGGGAGGACTCGGTAAAAAGGACTCGGAGGACACGCAACTCTCCTCGAGGCTGCGTCTTAACGCGGCCGCCTCTCACTTTCCGCGCCTTATCAATGAAATTTTAATGAGCACCGAGCCCCTCGCCGATAGACCCCCGTCACGCCTCTCGTACCCGGTTCTTCTTGCTCGAGGATACGTGGATACGGGGTTGCATGGCGAGGCGGGGGAGGAGAGGGGCCTCATCCCGAGTATTCGGCTCCCGGGGCCTGCGGATCGGCATCGGTCGGTCGAAGAGATGGGGTAGGGTGACGGTGAGGGGACAGGGGACAGGGAGGGTGATTCGAGACCTTGGCCGGCGCTCATTGGGACGCCATTCGCGCGGCTCGACGGACTCGAGTGCGGGTCGGAGGAGCTCCGGCGTGGGAGCGCATGCGCGTCCGTCGGTCAACGCGAGCGAGCCCGAGCGCTCGCTCGAGTGCAGCTCGCGAGGAGATAGATCCCAAGCGTAAGCTAAGGAAGGCTGCTGCCGCCGCTGTCCTAGAGAAGAAAAAGACGAGATAAATTGGAACGCGCCGTCTGTCCGTCAGCGGTAGCGGCAGCAGCAGCGGCAGCGGTAGCGACAGCAGCAGCAGCAGCAGCAGCAGCAGCAGCAGCAGCGCTCTCCAGGGGCTTCGTCTCCAGCGAGCCTCGGGCCCGGCACGTAGGTGCGCCACGTTGGGTGTGCAGCTGCGGCTCGCCGCGCCGTTGGAGGCGGCCGAGTTGGTAGGGGGGTCGTATCGGGTTGGGAGGGGGAGGGCGAAGGGGGTGGCGGCCGGTACCGACGGACGGCCAAGGGGTGTGGGGGGGGCGAACTAGAGAAGCCAGGCACGACGGCTCCATTGTTCCCAGCTAAGTCGAGTCCTTGGTTCTAGTCCCGACCTAGGCCAACGCGCGCCTACCCGCTCTCGGACGCATTCAGAGCGAATCCAAAGACCGAATTGGCCGAGGCTCCTCGCTCCTCGCTCCTCTTTATGCGTGCGCTGCGTATACGGCCACGTAGGTACTATCTGTCCATCTATCTCTCTACCGAGGCGAGAGACGGCGGCGGCTGCAGCGGCTGCATCGGTACGGTACTCGCGGCAGGATAACGCGTAGGGCGTAGGGGCGGGGCGGGGAGGGGGCTCGCTGCTTCGATCGGAAGGAGAAGGCGAGAGCGGAGAAAGGCTCTGCTCCCGCGGCTACGTCGATCCTCGATTTCCTATTGCATTTTTAGCGGAGCGAGGGAAAGTGGGGGAGGACCGGGGCTTCGGTGCATGTCATAGACGGCCTAACCTAGACACGCTCGTGTCGCGACCTTGGCATGCACGCTCCCGCTGAGAGCAACAGAGAGCGAGGAGGGAGGGCTAATGAAAAACAAAAAAAAAAAAAACAAAAAAAGAACAAAAAAAGAAATAGAAAAAGAAGAAAAGTGTCGGATGCGAATGGAAGAGAAGGAAAGAGAAATGAGCCGCGCTGAGTCGATTGTTAGTCGAGTAAAATTAAAATGCACATCTATCGCAAGTATGTTGTATAGAGCCGCTCGGGATTGGTGTTGAGCACGGAGGAGACAGGGACAGGGAGGTGCACGCACGGAGGGAGAGGGCTGCGCTAGTCGCACGCGAACATTGTAAAAATAAAAGGAAAAGGTAATAATATCGCGTAGCTGATGCAGAGAGAATGAAACGAGGCGTCGTGAGCATGAAATGTTCAAACATATAATTCACCGTCCCGAAGCATTTGCATATGAATTAATGTCATGAATCGAAGCGGCGTTATTTTTCAGCAGTCTTTCACCTTAAGCATTATGCAAAGCCGCATTAATTTTCGAGTTTCTTGATAATAGTGCGGCGACGCGATCGGCGAGCTCCGCGCTCCGAGCTCAAAAGGCTCTCCTCGTCCACCTCCTCCACCTCCTCCACCTCCTCCACCTCCTCCTCTCCACGTACCTAAGGAAAGGAGCGGGTGGGCCCTATTGCCGCGATAGTGCCAACTTTCTTGCCTCTCGGCCCGATCTTTCACAAGAGCTCGCCCCGGCCACGTATTCGTGCTCGCGCCTTTAATAGAATGGCATTTAAATTAGATAAACAGAATTTGTAATGGCCAGCCGTGCTTATGCGATACACGAGCAAAATATGTACATCACGCGTACGAGTATTATGTATATATGCCCGTAGTTATTCGTGTTTACGTGTCACTTGTATGACGGAAACGCGCATGTTTCCAATCTAATGCGTATATACATATACATATACATACATACATACATACAGATATATATATATATATTTGTGTGTGTATGTGTATGTTGACCCTGTATCATCATTATTTTGTTTTTGTTTACTTTTGTGCGCGGCGCGGGTGCTCGAGCGCACTCGTTCCGCCGATTTCCCCCCCCCCTGCCCTCTCTATCAATCCACTCTGATCAATCCCCAGCCCCACGCCGGCCAGTATCCTCCGCTGCTACTTTTCTTTGCGCCCGTCGTAAAGGGGCGACGACGAGCGATACTTTCACGCCAAATCGACGAAATACTGCCGGTCGACTCTCGCTGCCAATCTGTTCCCGACAAAGCGCAATAACGTATGCATGTGTAACGTTAAAATTACGGAAAGTCCGAGCCGAGCGGTATTTATTTTAAAAACTCTGCTGTAGATTGCCGCTGCGTTTCAAGTGCGCTTAACTCGGCTCGGCTCGGCTCGGCCCGGCCCCGCTCGGCCCCGCTCGGCCCCGCTCGGCCCCGCTCGGCTCCCTTCGCCTCGCCGCGGCTCCGCTCGCTTTTACAAAGTCAATAAAGAAGTGGTGCTTAGGCACACGATAAATATTAAAGGAGGTAATATCTCGTCCTATGGGGGCAGGGCATGGCAGGGCAGGGGTGTGTGGGGGGGGGGGCCGACCGACAGCCAAGACAAATGTTCCCTCTCCTCGTTCTTTCAATGTAACTCGGTCATAACTTTGAAAGGGCCAACAGTTACGTAAAATTTCGACCTATTCGTAAGACGTAATCCCGTGGCTTCGATGCCCGTTTAGCCGAGACAGTTATTAAACACGAGGGCAATTAAAAAATCACCGCTGCTGGCAATTAGGGAAAAATGCACTTTCAAGAAGAATTCGAGGCAACGAAACGCTTTTAAAATGAAAACATGGCCGCGTGTCCCTGAGGCTTTTAATAGACCGATACATCCGTATAAAGTTTTTTTTCATGCCGGCATTATTTGCTTTTTCACGCGAAATAATTATTCGTAATAGGGAAGAGGAGTAGCCAATTAAATACGGAAATGACTACTCTTAAGACTTTCGTCGGCTTTCGAGG
Source organism: Ceratosolen fusciceps (assembly GCA_018883505.1). Classification (NCBI taxonomy): domain Eukaryota; kingdom Metazoa; phylum Arthropoda; class Insecta; order Hymenoptera; family Agaonidae; genus Ceratosolen; species Ceratosolen fusciceps. The sequence goes on from RCIC01000001.1 coordinate 10,412,730, forward strand.
ACGCGCTCGTTATCCAATCCAAAGCCCGAAATCGGCAGTGCCGACGGTTAAGGGGAACCGTGAACCCACGATGGTGTCGTACAAGCGTGGCGTGGCGTGGCGCGGCGCGGCGCGGCGCGAGAGGGAAGGAAGGTGGGGGGAGGCGCAGGGCGCCATATGGGGGGGGCGGGGGCGGAGGGAGTGTCGAAAAGCCGAATCCTTGGTCTAATTGAGCCAGGGCCGCGCGGCCGCAGCAATGTCGAAAATCCAAAGCCTCGGGTAGGAAGGACAATGGAAAGCGCCGGGAGGCGGGCGATTCGCCTCGGCAATTTGGGAGCTGTCAAAAGGAAACTCGCGCTACACGCTCGAAAAGTCAAAGGGAGCGGCGCTGCCCGCGCGGTCGACATCCCTTTCCCCTCGCGTACATAATACACTTTCACGTGGCTCTGGACTAGCCACGGAGGCCCGTCCGATAAGACCGGCCTCGCTGTTACTTCCGCATGAGGTGGTCGATGCGACGGCCGAGCAGGAGAAGGGGTATGAGGAGTAGGGGGGGGAGGCGGCGACGACGAGGGGGCAATGAGGGAAAGGTGGTGGAGGAGGTGAGCAACGACGACGTCGACGTCGACTCAAAGGAAAGTCGATGGAGGTACGGGGAACGGAGTGACATGGAGGTCGGGTAGGGGGGAGATAGAGCTCGGTCGCCTCGCTATGTCTTCGCGAATCGATGCAACAAGTTGTGTGCCCCACACAACGAACGTGAGCTTACGAGCGGTTTTACGAGCGCGGCCGGCATTACGTAAGAAACGGCACACTTAGGCGCTTCGACTCGCGACGGCTTCCGGGTGCCGAGGACTGCGCAATCCGTGAAAATTCCGACGACCAACATCCTTGGCAACGCGAATGCGACGATTTGCTCATCAACTGACAACTGCTGTCCATAGCCATACTCCCGATACATTACCTACCCCATCGTCACCCCCCCCCCCCCGCCTATCCGCCTGCCCCGACCCCTCCGCGCGTTCCTTACCCCGTTGCTTTGGGGGCGGGGCGGGGGGGGGGGTGATATTAATCGTAATATTTCGTAAGCGTGATTAAACGCGATACGACGTAGCGAAGGCCAGCACAATTAAAGGTTAATTGAGTTTAATTGAGCCGCGGACTACGGTGCCGGGGAGAAAGCCGGGGAGTTTCGAAAATCGGATGCTTAGACGGGATTAGACTCGGTTTCCTTGTGGGGTCTTTGCGTCCCACCGGCCCTTCGACGCAGCCAGTGGCACCGTAGACCGAGGTAATGGCGACGTTAGCATTGGAATGCACGAGGGCGATAACGACATGCAGCAACGATTCCGAATCGACGCGATGTTTTGCGCGATGGTATGCAGAGTCACGCGGAAATAGCTTCCGACAGATAACGCGCTCGGCTTTTAAAGTTTCGTAAATCGGCGGAGGTCATTGGCGGATCCGCCCCGGCGGCCCACCCGGAGCCGGACCGCGTGGCTCCCGGGATTGGCCAGTCCAAACATTTGTTTTGACCAAAGTTTTTCTCGAAACTTGATCGGCCTGTTGTTTTTAACTCTCTTTGGATTTCGCTTCAATAAATATGCAGTCCCGTTCTACGGAGGCTTAAATTAAACTGGGACGCGGATTCTCGAAGCTCCCGCACGACGTGCTGGAGGTTTACACAACGTCCAGTTGTTGTCCAACAACAAGACGGACGGACCTTTAACATAAAACAACAATGTTTGCCGCTCTCTATAGTAAATATTTTTCCTCGCGTTCTCTCGTTCTGCGAGGTTAGCGCTTAAAATCGAGCTAAAGACCGAGCCCCCGTTAAAAAAAAAAAAAAAAGGGAATTTCCCCGCGAATAGTTAAAAGAAGGCTGCATTTTGCATTTTTCCTTTTGACCTTAGTTGCCGAGAGGCGAGCTTGCATATTATTAATAATTAAGCGATGGGTTCTCGGGAAGCGTAGCAGCGGCGGCGGCGGCGGCGGCGGCGGCTACGGCGGCGGCAGCAGCGGCGGCGCGACTCTCTGCTGCGTCTCTCCGCGACCGCTTCTTTGTTCTCCTCTCGGGTCTTTCCCGATTTCCCATTATAATGGCGCCTTTCGCAAGAACAAAAGCACCTCGAGAAGAGAGAAACGCCGCACCGCTGTGCCTATATTTCGCGTTTAATAATCGTGTTTAAAAAGAGTCGGGGCTGAGGTCGGGGCTGAGGTCGGGGCTGAGGTCGGGGGCGGCGGTGAGGTGGTTTAGGTGGCGGCGAGGTCGGGCACTCGAGCGAAACGTCCAAGGTACGTTCCTGGGCGAGAATTAAGCGCGCTTAATAGGGGTTCGGATAAGCGGCTAGAATCGCGAGACCATTGGGAGATTGATGCATTGGAAGCTAGCCGAGTGAAATAATGGAACGGCGAGCGAATAATGAGGATGGTGACGGGGGGACGGTGGACGGGGGACGGAGGGAAGACGTTCCGAGTCGGCGTTGCGCGAAAAGTACGATTGCGCCGCTGAGGCCGCCAAGTGTTCTCGTAGGTTAAGCGCTGGAGAAAATGACAGTAAAATAGTGGTAACGAGGTGTAATGTCGTTTAAGTTCCTTCATTACGAGCCGGAGTAAGATAAGTCTATTATATCATTATTGAAGTCGTAGTCGAAGTCGTACTCGTACTCGTAGTCGTAGTCGAAGTCGTAGTCGTAGTCGAAGTCGTAGTCGTAGTCGTAGTCGTAGTCGTACTCGTAGTTGTGCGAACAGGTCTCGGGTACACGTTAACAGGTAGTACGTACGTAAGTCCAGCGCCGACGGGATCCGTTGGGCGGTGGAGTAGTGGTGTGTGACGGGGTGGGCAGCACAAGATGAGGAGGAAGCGAAAAATGTTCTCGGTCCGATCGTAAATCCCGTATAAATTTGCATGAATTGCTTGCCCCAGTTATGAAGAAACGCAATTGCGAATAATAATAAATAGTCGAGCGAACGAGCGAACGAGCGAACGAGCGAACGAGCGAACGAACGAACGAGCGAGTAGCAGGCCAGCGGCATAGAAATGCCTCTTTTGAAAGCGACTAGGGTCGGTAAAAAGCTCGGCCCGGGTGAAGCCTCCGCGCCTCAGTGAAGGACTTAAGGAGTGGAGGCAGCAGCGGATGGACGGTCGGGGCACCAGGAGTCGTAACGGGGGTGCGGGCACGTGTCGCCGCGACAGAAGGATTCGCGCGGGACCGCGTCGCTGCCGGAGGTGGGTAGGGTAGGGTAGTGTAGGGTAGGGTAGGATAGGGTATGGCGGCAAGGTGGGGACGGGTGAGTAGAGAGCCGGGTAGGGGGACGCGGCGAATCGAGGTCGATCGATGCAGCTCTACGGCTGTAAGCGACTCTGCGCGCCCCAGCGGCTATTTTTATTTGCATAAACAGAAGCCCCGTTGACGGTGGTTACCAAGGCACGGGCAGGGCGAATAGACGGCAGAGGGGTGGTTGGGCGGATGAGGAGGCCGGGGGAGGCATTGGGTCCGTGGGATGCTCTCGAAACGCAGTCGCGGATGGGAGCTTAAATAGGTCAGATAAGAGCACGTATGCGCTCCGTGGGGAAGGGGTCGCCGAGGTTTACGGGTGGCCTATTTGGGGAAAGTTGGCGCTCAACCGCCCCTCACCCTTACCCCGAGGTCACCAGGAGAAGTTAGCGCAACGTTGGCTTTTCTCCGCTCCCACGCCGCACCCTCTTCGCCCTTGGCATCCTACCCCTTTCCGAAAGGGGACGAGCTTTAGCGACGACGACGGCGGCAGCGACGGCGACGGCGACGGCTTTTCCGCGAGATCGCCCCTTTATCGAGCCCTCGACTCTGCCAGCCCTCTCTGAGGAAAGTCGAGATCAAGGCGACGCGATGCAGGGCCGAAGATCTGTAAATTCTCGGCGGCCTATTATTCGGCTCGTCGTTGTATTCAACTTACTCGCTTATGTCGAGTGGATCGCTCATTGTGTCCCCGCAAGCTCGCAAAACGACATACAAAATGAAAATGTTCACCCCAATAACCCCCCTGCCCCTGATAAGTGCTCGGCCCTCATCCGATCGGGCGCCTTTCTCATTATCTTATTTGCTTTGGTCGAAAGAAAGCGTAAAATCCGGACAGTGTAAAGCCAAAAGGAAATATTATTCCAAAGGCTATATTTGCTGAGGGGCGAGAAATCTATACGAGCTGTTCTCTCTCGCTCTCTCTCTCTCTCTCTCTCTCTCTCTCTCTCAGTCACTCCGTCGATCGCTTTTAAGCAAGCGTTTAAAGCCTTTAACCTCGCTTATCAGACTATAGCGAATCTCCCTGCACTTTGATAAGATATTAATAAGAATTTCACCGGCAACGTTGTTGCGTAGTTTTGGTATATCGTGCGCACGAGATGCCGCTTGAGATGTCGCTTAAATTTTCGGCGACGTAAATGACGATTGCATTGAAAATGCAGCCCTGGGCTGTTTTACAATTAGATTGTCGGTGGAGTTGGGCGGGCCACCCGGCGTGGTGGGGGGAGATAGGTTGCAAGGGAGGGAACGTCCATTGTCGACGCGCGATTAATCAGAAGCGTAAGCACTGGTGCTCGTAGTAGTAGTGGTGGACGTAGGGGGATGCATTCGTGGCACTCGTAAAAGGTGTGCGTGGAGCTACGGAAAAGCGGTCAATAGTACGAAACAGGAGCATTGAGGGGAACGAGGGAGGAGGGAGGGCTCGAGGAAGTTCGGAACTGAGCGAACCCTCTCCCTCAACTTGTTGAGAAAAGCTCAAGAGAGAGCCAAGGAGTCGCGAGCGCGACCGTCGCCACTGCAGCCCGTGGGGTGCGGAGTGAGAGAGGGAGAAAGAGAGAGAGAGAGAGGCAGCGGGTGATGTATGGGTTGAGTTGTGGGGGGGGGAGGTAGTGGCACGGGAGACATAGAGAAGGAGGGACGGTAAGGAGGGAGGGGAGAGAGGCCGCGGCGACTGCCGGCATCGAAGCTTCCTCGTGCGACGCTTACACCCCGCGCGCATCGCAGAAACTAGGACAATGGGTCGAGTGCAAGCGTCGTCGTCGTCGTCGTCGTCGTCGCCGATATAGACGAGTACGGCACGTGCACCAATACAAGGAACTTCGCCGGCCGGTTCCTCGTCACGACGCTACTCCCGTCGGCGTGTGCACCCCTCGCGATGCACGGGCGAGCCCTCGTCGAAGCTCCGAGCTCCTCTCCTCGAAGGACAGAGCCAGTGCGCCAGCACGAGCGCGGCTCCCTCCCACCATCGGGACGCAACCTTCGCTCGACCTTTCGAGCTTACTACTACCCGGCATCTCCTCGCGTTTTCGGATCACCGTCGCGCATCTCCGCCTCCGACGCCGGCGACTGCAATTGGTCCACCCATCCCCGTTGGTGCGCGACTTGCTTCGATCATCAGCCCCTTCGAGCCCCCGAGCGACCGGCTTCACCTCTCCTCCAACCCCCCCCCTCACTCCCTCCCACACCAACTGCTTGTTTCGCTTGCACCCGACCCTGGTGAGGAGTCTTGGTTTCGAGGCTGATTTTAAAGCCGCTTAGGAATTGCGCTTTGTTCCTTATGCATTTTTTTCTTCCTTTTTTTTTTCTTTTTTTTTTCAAGGTTTCTGGGTCGCGCTTTCGTTTGAGAAGAGGCGCCTTCCCCTCCTCCGCCGTTTCTTGGATTACGGCCACCGCCTCGCCACTACCACGCGATAATAATCCTCCCGCCCTCGCGAGTCTCGACCGCTCCTAACTATTGCTGCATCGCGGGAGCTTTTTATCGGGCAAAACGACGTCGTTTTGCTGACTGTTTTTATGACTTCCCTCCGGCACCCCCCTCCCCCCTTCGCCGCCACTCCCGGCCCATCCCATCCCATTCCCTCCCACGTTAACTCTAATCCAATGGCATTCGTGCCGCGAGCCTTTTCGATTTTTTTTTTTTTTTTTTTTAAACGACGATTTCCCCTCCCCTCCCGCCTCCAAGGACTCGATGCCTCGTTCTAGGTGCTTATGACGTGAGCGCCGGCCGATCGAGCGATAATCCGACTCGATGCATGCACCTTACCTAGAGGAATTTCAATTTCGTCCGAGGCGTATTGTACGATCGCAATGGGCAGAGGAAGGCACCGAAAGCGATTCCTTATAAAATCTAACTTTACGTCCCATCTATGTAACTCGCTATAAGCGCATCATTTCATGCTGCTGAGCCAGAGCCGTGGCCGACATGGATTATGGGGACACCCGAGTCATCGGCAGTGGTTACAACCAGGGTGCTGCTCCAAGTCGCTTAGCTAGGGCTCGGGGATGCCGAAAAACGAAAGTAAACGTATTCCGAGTCGGGTCAGCGCTTGTTAACGCCGCTAGGAAAAGGAGCCCGACGTTGACCCGCATCGGCCGTCCGATTGACCCCATTTTCGCGATAAGCGGTTGGCGCGGGCCAGTCCGAGAAACTCGACTCCAGCCAATTCCGACTGCTCACGGAATCGGGTCGATCCTGGAGGTGCGCGCGCTTGCCCCCAAATCGAAATTGTGCCTCGGGTCAACCGAGCGAATTGGGTCGCTCGATCCAGGGCTGGCCCCCACCCTCTGGCCCTCTGCCGAGCGTCACCCGTCTCCTCCTCCTCCTCCTCCTCCTCCTCCTCCTCCTCCTCCTCTCACCCTTCCGTCCCCCTCCCAACCCCTCCATCACTAAACCACCCCATACCCTGAAGGCAACTCCTTCGTCGCCGAGCGGGCGGACGAACGGGCTGACTGGCTGACTGCGCTACCTACCTCCCCCATGCGACTTCATCCGATCCTCGCTGGGCGACTACTCCGCTATTCCCCCCGCCCGCCCGCCCGCCCACGTAGATGCCTGACCCTGCCTCCTTTTGACTGGGTAACCCGGATGTGCCGCCCGTCGCGAGAAACTGGGTCAATGCTTGCCCCACCTACGGTTCCCTTCCCACCGCCGACGCGTGTGCAGCGCTGGTCGCGCCCCTATGGACGCATCGCGCGACCCTCGGGGCCAACGGGGGCATGGACCGATAGCGACGGCGTTGCCACGCAACCTGCGGATTAAGGTCGATAGGCCCGTGAAATGTGCCGATGCGCCGGGCGCTGCGCCGGAGGAAGGGCACGTATGTGTCGGGACCCCTGCAGCATCTTATCGATTTCCCAAGCGCTTTTCCGCTTTCGCGCTCCCAAGGCTCGAGATATGGTGGATGGAAGCGCACCAACAGTCCTATGGAGGACAAGCTCCCTTGGCTATGTCGAGAGACTCGGCTCTCTAAACCGTATCGATCACCTCACCCTCATGCGTCGATGTCAAGCACCAGTTGGCTTCACCCAACCTCTTCCGTCTTCATCCCTAACCACCACACCCCCCTACCTCCCTCCCTACCTCCTCCCTCCCCGCCCTCACCAACCCGCCCAACAAAATTCTCACCTAAAGTCGGGCACTCGGGAATCAGGGCAGTCCCCGGATAGTATGGGATCATCCGTACTTTTCCTGAAATACGTTCGGTCAAAAGTGCATCCTGGACTTATTTTAACGAAAGTTGAAAAATTTCTCAAAAAGTACATTGTATAATAAGTTAATTACAGAGGATGCGGTCCCACTACTCTAGCGGTCAAGAAATTCTATTATTTTCACTCGGCTTCTTTGGCAAGTGCGTTACTTTTAACCTCGGAAACTTAACCTCTTTAGCAGTCATTTCTAATGGCATTAGACGTCGTTGGGCACTGGGGAAAAGCGTGGGCTTTTTGTAAGCAGGTCGCCCTACCGTTTTAATGGCATTTAAATGACGTGAAAATGACGAGACCGGGGCCGGACTCGAAGGTAGTTTCGATCGTCCCCTGCCCCGCCGACGTCGTCGCCCTCGCCGTCAATGCCGCGTCGCTCAGTAGGGAAAGGGGGGAATTTCCGGAGCGCGGCCGCACTGCTGGAAAGTGAAATTACAGGCAAAAGTGCCACGCCCACGACTCGACCTTTTATCACTCTGGGCCGGTTTGTCGAGGCATCCGCGCACACGCGCATCGGATCCGATTATGCAACTTGGGCGGCGGTGTCGTGTCTTGGAGGGCGTCCGCTAGCGCGAATAGCGACGGCGTCCGAGATGACGCGCCCTCGCTATTCTCGAGCCGTAACATCGGTCTCTGTCTCTCTGTCTGTCTCTCTCTCTCTCTCTCGCTCTCTCTCTATCTATCTATCTATCTATCTATCTATCTATCTATCTATCTATCTATTACCCTGTGACTATTTCTCGGCAGTAGATTATCAGAGATTAGAGATTAGAGAGCGGTCGGGATGGGGTTACGTCGGCAATATCAGCCGCGCGAGTCTCTTACCGTCGATAGCCATCGCCAGGAGAAGGTTGAGGTACGTTGGGGATTGGAGGCTTCGGCCGTTATCGACGCGGAAGTTCCATTGTTCGGGTCGGGAGTTCGCTCCGTAGTCGGGATTTAGGTCAGTCCGAGGGAATGGGGAAGGGGTCGCGGGGTCGCGCGTAGCCCGCGGGTCGAGTTCGCGAGGTGGAGGGGGGGCGGGAGCTCGGGAGCTCGGTGCTCGCGCCGTAACCCAGTTTGGTAGGAGCGCCGTCGACCCACTTTCCTCCACTCCCCGGGAATCTCCAGGCGGAGGCGCGGAGCTGTACTGGCCGAGGAGGATGGAGCGGCGGCGTCGCTGCATCCCGCCCGACCCATTTTCCTCCTCGCGTGTCAACGCTTTCGAAAGAGGTGCGCCGATTAACGCTCGTCGCTTGCGCATCGCTATTTTTAATATCTCTGCCTCTCGCCTTCTCTTGGGCGGAGGAGGAGTGCCGCCCCGCCCCGGGCAGCCTAGACCGAGCGGCGACCGCGGCTCGACACCGGCTGCTGGTGCACCGGCTGCTGGGTTCGGCCGCGCGTGGGACTCCCCACCCCCCTCCCAGCCCCCGCCGGCCCGATGAAACCGAGCCGCCTCCTCGTCAGCGTCAAGTGTGTCGAGGCGAAGTCACACGAGGAGGAGGGGGCGCGAGATCGACGCCGAGATTGAACTCGATCGGTTATCGAGGCCGCAGAATCGATCACTGGCCGGTTCGCTTATTTGCGAGGCTGGACCGAGTGAGGACGGGCCCCGCGTACCGCGTCTTTGTTTACTCGGCTAAGCTCCCGTGCTCCCGAGCGTGAACGAGAGGAAGGACGTGGGAAAATGTCGTAGGAGCGACGTCGCCCTATCCTCGAGGCAACAAGTGCCTGCGTATCTTTCGCTTTCGTTTTCCAAACGATCCAGGGCTGCTTAGCCGGCTAAGGAATGCTACTTTCGATCTAATCCATCTGGCGAGGAATGGCGAAGCTCCCACTTCGCTGACCCCTTCTCCTCCTCGCCCATCCCCCTCACCCTCCCCCCTTCCCCCTCCGTACTACTCCCATCCACCCAATAACAGCGTAACCGTAAAAAAAAAAAAAAAAAAATTTAATATGAAAAAAAGAACAACAATTACATGGATAAGTGGGGCCTTGATGAATACGAACCAACATTTTCTTTTTTCCTCTATTCTAATTACTGCAAGGCCATCCTTGAGGCCGGCTTAAATGAATCTACTGGAGCTAGTGATTTTATGATTTAGAATGGAGTTCAGAGCAATCTCGGAGGCGTACATCCTGTAATTTTTAAAAAGCCATTGAGAATAATCAATGAAGCGCAAGGTGACTCGGCCTCCTTATAGACGTTAGTGGTCCAGACGATATTATTATTACGATTATTATTATTATTACGATTATTAATACGATTATTATTATTATTATTATTATTATTATTATTGTCGTTGTTGTCGTTGTAGTCGTCGTCTTTGTCGTCGTCGTCGTTGTTGTTGTTGTTTTTGTTATTATTATTACTATGCATTAAGCTAATAAGTCGCGGGAACAAAGGATCGCGTGGCCCGTTTGATTAACTCGGGGCGACATTCGATGGGGGCGACTCGAGATGCAAAGTGGCGGCCGATCGATCGATCGAAAGTAAACGATGACCAATGGAAGTCGTATGAAAAGCATCCACTCGACTCGACGTCCGCCTCTTATTAATTATTTCACTCAGCGATTGAGCTTCCCACTCGAGTACTAACTAACGACTTGCATTGCTTGCTTATCATGAAGATCCACAGAGCAGAGCTTGAGCTCGTCCCCCTGCAAATCGAGAGAGCCTCGGTTCTACATGCAAGCCACGCGATTTCTTGATAATTTAGCCAACCCGTACTTGTGAAATCTTTTGGCACAATCCGTCTCCTACTTGCCTCTCCTCCTCCCCCACCCCCTACCCCTCCCCATACCCCGAGCCCACCACCGCGCCGCGCATGTATAACGATGACAAGAATAATGAGACGCTCGGGTGTCCGCGCTCGTTCGGCTCGTTCCCTCGGGCAGATAAGGCAGAGCTTAACCGGGAGAGCGATTGATCTTGGTATTGGAAACGGGCCGGCAGCGAGGGCGTTGGGCACGGTATGGGCTGCCGGTGGTTTGGGTGAGGCGAGAAGGTGGCGCGGGTAGTATAGCGGCCGGATAGTACCGAGAGGATACTACGTTCTAAATCGCTGGCTGAATAAGCGAGCCATTAGGCGTTATGCGAACAATTGAATTACGAATGGTAATCCTTTCAAACTGGCCGCGCGCTCCCTATTAAATCCATAAAAATAGTCGCACTCGACCCAAAGCGTAATTGTTGTCGTTAAATTGCCTCATAATCCTCCATCGGCTTTATTACGACAAAAAAAAAATGGAAACACGCGTGCTCGTATCGTTTCTGCTAGTTGGTGGGTTTTTGACGGGAACGCTGGGCCGTTCTTAACGATAATCATAACAAATAATAACAATAATTATTGAAAAAGTAAAAGCATTAGCTGCGTAAAATAAATACGTAAAGAGCTCTCAGTAGGCTCTTGGCACAGTTTTCCATTCGATGCAACGTCTTTGAATGTGGGGCGGGGGAGGGAGGGAGGGGAGCGATCGGGCGGCCGGAGCGAGATGGGGGAAGGGTGTCTATGGGTTTAAGGGGTCGGGTACGAGGGTGGTAGCAGTAGGAGGAGTAGGAGGAGTAGAAGGGGGAGGGGGAGGCACGGCCGCGAAGAGTGGTAAAGAAACATGTAACGAGGATAAAGATAGTTAGTTACAGGCTTCGCGGAAAATTCAAAAGTTTACGAGCTACACCGGGGCCTTAATGCTTTCCTGGAATAATCGACATAATTTGCGACCTCGACGGCACGCGTAACCGGCTTGCGCGAACTCTCCTCCTTCCTAGGACACACACGCACACGCCCGCACTCGCGTGTAAGCGCAAGAGTTGCGTGTCGCTCGATACGTAGACTCGGGCCACGACGGCCCGCTGATGACTATAAAAAGTCGCGACGACACGTCCAGTCGTTCCGATGTATGCACTTAAATATGCTCCTGCATTTCAATTTTACTAGTTGCCGCTTTCCATCTCTCTCTCTCTCTCTCTCTCTCTCTCTCTCTCTATTCTACTCCTTCTCTTCCCTTTCTTCGTTTAAGTGACGGCTCGCGGTCGCGCGCTCCTTACACTCTCGCGGCCACGCAGAGACGCGCTCCCGCGCATACACAAGCGCACGCACACTCAGTGTCATAATGAATATGCACGTAGAGCCGAGCAAGCGGTGAAAGTAGGACAGAGGAAAGCCTATAATAATACACTTCTTCTCTTCTGTCCTTCCTAAAACTCTCTGGATTTCGTTTTCTCCGAGCGTGCGCTTCCTTAACCCGTTCGTACGCTAACCCACAGCCCTCGCAATCCTTTTCTTCTTATATCGCTCACCGACGACCATCCCCGTACTCGGGACGGCTCGAGCTCGGGGCCGGTCTGGCAGGATTAACACGAATTTACGGAAAAGCCGAGATCCGATACTGGATTTGCCATAACGATTCCACGATAGTCCCGTAAGAACGAGGCCGAGCATTTTCTGTGCCGCCGAGTTAGGGACTCTGAAGGGGGGGGGGCAAGGTAGGTAAGGCTGGTGGGTGGCAAGGCAATGACTAGGCAGGTATTGATCTCCCGCGCTCTGGAAATCTGTAATAAACCGAACGATTCGCTGGCTCGGAAAATTCAATTTGCGGAAACTCGGAAAGCCGGCGGGGCCTGCGTTTAAAGGAAAAGCGTCCTGAGAACCGGCCCCGACTGCGCATACGTAGGGAAATAGCTTCCCTCTCGAGCTTCCTCCCCCCCGCTCCCATACCCACCGTTTTTTTTCCATCTTTTATTATGCCCCTTGTATCTTTTATGCATATCCATATATATATATATATATATATACAATACGCTTCGAGCCAAACGAACAATATGTAATCGATTGACTTTGACGTTTGTGCAGCTCTAGGAAGCGGAGGCCAAGCTCAAGTAATGACTCGGAGCGCTCGAACGGCGCCTGGAACGACAGGACGAATCAGCCAGGACAGCGGGAAAGCTACATGGACGAGTGCTCCGCTGCCATGGTTCTCATGTCGCTATCGACACCACCGAAGAATCCCCTACCGATTCATTGTCAGCAGCTATACGGTAAGTGACGCCAGAACTGCCCCCCCCCCGACACCCCCGACCGCCCGTCGAACGCATCCCGAACGGAATCATCATCTTCCGTTTCCCACGTGCGTAAACGGCACGCGATCTCTGCTGTTTCCGCACTCGGGACCTGCGCGTCATCCAGATTCTTATAATCACGTAAAACCCCGGCCTGGCCCTCCTATATTCGTCAGCAGCGAATAACAGATTTGCGCGGCGACGAGATGGCGATCGTTCGAGACGACGAGCTCTCGTCAAGACGCAAATTTCTTAATCGCCGCTCTTGTTGCTTATTGGGCTTCGGCTACCGCACGAACCGATGAATAATTATGAGCTCGAACACGTCTGTCTGGGAACAGGTTCCTGGGACGACCGGGTGAACAGCGGCAGCAACAGGGTGGTCGTCGGCTCGCCGGGCGTCGGGGGCACGTCCAACAGCAGCAGTAGCAGCGCCTCCTGGCGCAGCGGCACCCCGAGCCCGAGTCCGCCCTTGAGCGACGAGGGCGCGCTCAGCAGTAACGGCCTCTGGCCCAGCAATGTCTCGACGGGGGTGACCCACCCGGCGCACAACCAACGGTACTACCAGTACCACCATGCACAGGGCTCATCCTCGAGCAGCCCCAACTTCACCACCTACGACGAAGGCATTGTCCCAGACCTCGACCTCGAGCGACCTCGCAAGAAGAAGGTAAGAAGCGCTTGTCGGCCTACCTACGCTCCTCCCCCGCCCCTTCTACGTATTCACGCTGCTCCTCGCGAGTGGCTTTTTCGCAATTAGCTGTCGAATGTGTCGCTCCGATACTATGTGTTACCCAATGACCCCCAATCACCCCCACCTCACCGCCCGAGGGGCTTCGCTTTTCTAGCGATGCGCAATTAACTAGGACCTCTCGTGCTTTCGCAATCGCGAACTAACGAGCGCTCGGCCGACTCGGCCCCCGGCCCCCGGCCTTAACTAATCGCCTCCTGCTCGATCGCATCCTCCACGACCCTTTAAGCGAGCCTCGAACGTTCTCACGTGTCAGCCAAACTACCTTTTCAATTGTCCACCTTCTGTTTACGGGTACCATCTTTCTCCTTCCTCGTCTACGTTCTCACGAGCTTAAATACCGGAGCCCCGCCCTATTTTGAGACTCCGAGAAAGAAGAGCAGCGTCTCTTCTCTCTCTCTCTCCCGCCCTTCCCCGTTTATATTTACTGGCGAATTGAGAAATTTAATAATTACTGTGGACTCTGTCTCTCACTCTGCCTCCAATAGCCGACCGTTCAACTACTCATTACGACGATACGTCATATTTTCTGTCGTGTTTTCTGCGCATTCCTTATCACGAATTAGCCGCGCGGCGTATTATGCAACGATAATTTACGCGGTAGTTAGGAGAATTACATTGAAAGGCGCACTCGTTGGCGTGAAAATTAGAGCCCCTCGAAATAAATGAGCGTTAAGAATCGGAGAAAATGTAGGAAACTTATTGGCGGCAGGCGCTCACACCCGCCTCCTTCCTCCTCCTGCCTCTCCGGGGCTACCACCTCGGCCGGGAACAACCCACCGCACCGTCCCGCAGAGCACCGTCGACCGTTCGACTTTTTTTCCCCGGCCAGCCCAGTGCACGATCAGTAACTCGACGCGCCCACTTTTTCGATTTCACTTCTCTCGGGCCAGCGCAACGATCCGTCGCGTAATTTCGACCTCCGCGGCGGCGGCGGCGGCGGCGGCGGTGACGGCGGTGGTGGTGACGGCGGTGACGGCGGTTCGCTCCGTTTCCTCGCGCTTTTTCCCTCCGATTCGTAACTCGTACCGACATCGACCGCGAATACAGTCCCGATCACGAAACAACTGTATAAGATCGCGATGAAGGTGCGCGATGATCCCTACGGGTGGCCGGCAGGGGCGGGAGGGGGAGCTGCCAAAGCTCCGGACTCGGGTAGGGCGGGAAGTCGCGGAAGTAAAAGTCAACTCGGTCTCGGTCGCCTAAACTGAGGGGAGCTGTGAAAGGTGTACGAACGCCGCGGGCGAGGAGGGATAATATCTGTTTTCGTAGTTAGTAAAAGATGGAGAGAAATCGGGCGCGAGACCTCCTTTGAATTCTGCATGGAACGCTTTCGTTTTCGTAAGTGAAACTTTAAAACGATGACGATGCTTGTCCCCCGACTTTAATGAAGTGACGCTTGGCTCGGGTAAACTTTTCATCGGATTCGCCGTGATTCCAAAGACCCGATTTCGAAGGCTGCCCAGCGTAGGAGGCGGTCGGGTTGGTTAGAGGGAGATTAGAGGTTGGTCGAGGGGGTGAGGGGCGTTAGTGGAGGGTAAGATGAACGCCAAGCCTCGGACGCATAAAAATACACGATGACTGAGACAGGGGCGGGTAGGGTGAGGTGAGGTGATTGGGAAGGCATGGAGTTGGTGGGCTGGGGGTGGGGGTGGGGCTGAGGAAGGCACGGCGGTGTCAGAGCGGCACTTTCACTCGGTCGGTCGCGTTCTTAATTTGTTTTGTTCGTCCGGTCCTGGCGGGCGATACGTATCGAGTCGCCGGGTATCATGCGCCGGGACCAACTAATCGAATCGCTAGTGAACTCGCAGCGAGGGATAGCGGGCGCTGCTCGTCGGCGAGCCAATCGAATGGAAAAGACGTCGCCAGGGAAAATCGCCCGGCTAACGGTTAATTGCATACATTGATTATCTAAGGCCGGCGAGGGTCGAGCGGGCGGGAGAAACGGAGGGAGGCACGACGGCCGTGCGCGGCGTCGTGGCGCGGAGATGTACGGTTCGAGGGGGCCGAGGGGCCGTCCTGAGGCAGAGAGGAAGGCGCAGGCGCCCTCGGTCGTAAACTTTCTCGCGCTCGGTGTGCACAGGGGCTTCGGGAAGTAGGGTGGGTGGTGCTGTTGCGGGCGACCGGGAATGCACACGTAGTTGGCGGGGCTATCGGGTTGCCGCGACTCGACTGCCGGCCGGACTCCATCCTCGGAGGGCCCTTGCCGACGAGGCCCGTATCCGATTTCCCGATCATCCGAGGCTTTTCGTGCTGCGCACGGCCGCAGCAGGCCAGGTTTCGTAAGCCGCGGGCCCTCTAAAATTAGCCGGGACACGGCCCTGCGACTCTCGCGCACACCTCCCGAAATAGAGCCGCGTCGCTACCAGCGGACGCGGAATCCGGCGGGGGCGGAGGGCCGTTAGACTCCCTCGGCTCGAGCCCCTCGAACCTGGTTCCTCAGGCTCTGGCTTCCTTCCTGTGCCGGCCGAGAACCTTCTCCGGCGCTCCCTCCTTCTACTTTTCCTCGCCTTTGCCATCGATCCCCGACCACTCCCCTCCGCCTCCCCCCCCTACCCCACCCCCGTCGAACCCCCTAAACACCCTCCTCGTGCCCCGTGGCTCTTACCGATGCCTGCACAACGGCCCCGACTCTTTTCGCACACTTTTCGGGGTATTTTTAAGTCTTCTACATACTGAAGCCGCCACAAAGCTTTCGATGCATCTATTCTAAATGTCTAAATATACTGCGCCCTGTCCCGAATGCGTAGTTGGAAATTAAAAAATAACCTATTCTTAGCTGAATCGCTAATCGAACTTCACGTCGGGGATCTTACGTTTCCTTCGAGAGCCCGTACAAGTGTAATCGCTTGGCTTTTGATCGCGGGATCGCGAGTCTCTTGATTATCATTAGAGTCGCACGAGCTCCCATTAACGCTCATTACCGCCTTACGAAGCTGAAAATCGATATGGTTCTGAAATACGCTTCAACCTTCGGCCTCGAATACGAGACCAATAGGTAAAGCGCGCGCGCGCGCGAGAGAGAGAGAGAGAGAAGCTCTACGATCCCCAAGACAATATATATCCCTGTTGAGCCCCTACCAACCTGCCTGCCTATCCACCTACCTGCCTACCTGCCTACCTGCCTACCTACCTACCTACCTACCTACCTACCTACCTACCTACCTACCTACCTACCCCTTTCCCTCGGTCGTCGTTAGCACAAGGTCTAATAGCTTCCAAGGAAATCAATGCGACGACGAAATATTAAAAATAATGGAATAGTCGATGTAATAAGCGGCAGAGGCCGGCTTTGCCGCCTCCCCCTTGACCAACTTGTCCTCGGAGCTTTTTTCAAAAATAGGTTTTAACATTCGATAAACGGCCCAAAGTCAACGCTGCCCTCTGCTTAATTACAGATACGATGTAAGGTGGAGAACGACGAGTACATCCGAAGCAGTCCCAACGCCGGCTCGAGTTCCGATAACGATGTCGTAAGTATTATTACTATGCCAATGATTAGCGTTGCGGCGAGCGAGAAGCTTTAGGAAGTAAATAGCGCCGGGAGCCGCGCCGGGAGCCGCGCCGGGTTTATACGTAATGTCAATTACGTTGCAATTATGAATAATTGTAATACATTTGCAATGCATTTGCCCAGCTAAGTTCAGGGCTGGCTTATTCAATTAGCGCAGATCGGCTGTGGAAAAAAGTCGATTCCCCCTCGCTCGTACAGCCGATCTGTATTGCGCGTCGCAAAAAGCGGAAAATTCCCCGGCAATCCTAAAGATCGAGGCAGCCGCCGAATGTCAAGATTACGTTCTCGGAAACGAATCATTATTCGGAATTCAAGCGAAGGAGCATCCGAGGCTTACGTCGGCCGACGGAAAACTGCACTATCACTGCAGTTCTGATCGGCGACGGTGAGTTTTTTTACGCGCACGGATCCTTATTCCATTCGGGCATCCCTTATTCCACGCACCGCCCATTCCCCTCTCCGCATCATTTCCCCCTTGGCCGACCGCGGAGCTTCTTTGTCGCGGGGCCGTCATTCGGCGAGCGAGTGCTACGCGTGGCAAATTACGAAACAAAGACAGCGGCGGCGGCGGCGGCGGTCGGTCTCTGTCGGAATCGCATCTTCAAGATACGCTCTGACAGCGCTCTCGTAGACGAGGCCGCTGACGGGTTACGCCGCAGTTGCGCGCGCACGCGAAATCCGGACTCTGGGCTACACCTGCACGCGCGCTCGTTCAGTTGCATATGTGTGTGCATACGCGCCAAAGAGATTAAGCGCCGCGTGTCATTCAAGGTCGTCGTCGTCGTCGTCGTCGTCGTCGTCTCTCTCTCTCGCTCTCTCGCTCTCTCTCTCTCTCTCTCTCTCTCGCTCTCTCTCGCTCTCTAACGCGAGTACTTATCGCACACGGTTTCGCATGCGCAGTCACGACGATAGATTGCCGTCGTCCCGTTAAGGAAGTTTCGATCACTATTGTGCTCGAGAAGGCTTCCTTCGACGAGCGTTGCGCGAGAAAGAAAAATCCGATTTTAACGGATGTTCGATAAATTCGTCGTGCCTCTTTGGTCTAAAGACAGAGAGATCGGCGAGAACGGGGCAGGGGCAGGGCAGAGGGGGGGGGAGGGGCTCTCGGTAAGAAAGTGGTTTTGAGGTAAACATTAGAGTAAAATTTTTGTCATCGTCCTCCTATTAGCGAGAATGATCAAAGTCGGCGGGCATCTCGAGCTCGCGGATGCATTCCTCCGGTGACACGTGTCGGCTGCGGGAGGCCGCCACCACCTCGGCCTCGATGCCTCAAAGGGTCTCCCGAAGGTTTAGCGGGGGCGGTGCGCGTGCACCGAGAGCCCGCCTCGCCCCGGGCGCTGCATCGCTCCGGCGATGCACTCGGGGCTGACGTCAGTGGTCGCCCGGTGGCACGTGGCCCTCCCCCCAGCCGCCGAGCCCCGCGCCTCCCGACGAAGGACGCGCGAACGAGCGCCGCTGGTGGGGCCGATGTCTAAGGTCACCGTGGCCCTGACTGCACGCGCGGACCGCGAGCCGCGACCCGAGGAGTGCAGCGCGAGCGCAACGCTGCAGCAGCGCGCGACTACCGGCTATTGGGAAGGGGATTGAGGGGCAGGGGGCGAGGGGCAGCGCTGTCGGATCGGTACCTCGTGTTCCGCTTGGGACCGAGAGGAACCGGCGCCCGGCCGGCAATCTGCTGGCCCCGTTGCGCGTCGCTCGATACACCGGCTCCGAGCTTTCCTGGACTCCCGAGAGCCGCCTCGGCGACTTCCTCGCAGCTCGGTTTCGCTTTTATGCCTGCATCACGACCTTAACTCCCTCCGCCTCTCCGTCTCTTTGTCACTTTCACACACACACGCACACACACCCCACCCTCCCCCCTCTCTCGCTCCCTTCCTCTCGCAGTCGCTCACTCGCTCGCGCTTACGTCGGCATAAATATTTTTCCTTTCGACTTTTCTTTATCGGCGCGCGGCGTTGGACATTTTCCAGCTTTTTTATTCTCGTCACGATCGTCCGCAACGAGCATTATTTTTCCTTCGCCTTGGAGTGCGCGCGCTGCCTTTTATTAGCGCGCTCAGCTGCTGGCTTTATAAAGATGCACGGGCTTCATTTAATCTTATTCTGACCCGCTCCCCCACGCGCTCTCGACAACTTGGCAAATTAGTCTTTATATACTGGGAATATCGTAAAAGAGCCCAGGCCACGTAATTTCTTGTGTTTAACTGCACTGCCGAAACATAAACGTCATGAAATCGACGTAAAGGATTGCTAATGCTTTCAAAACAAAAGCCGATGCATAACCTTAAGGAACGCGATATTGCAATATGCAACTGCGGTACAGTGCCACTAAGGTCTAAAAATATTGCCAACGACGCTTACAACTATTTCGAGCTAAGCCTACGAATTTGAAAATAAATGTGACTAAATGCTCGATTAGTTGGTTCGTTAACGAGCGGATTAAAGAGCCCCCTACTATCGACCAATCGACCCGGAAGCAAACAATGACTGACTGACTGACTCGTTTCGCTTACATCCGCATTCCCTGAAAAATTTCTCCTGCGATACGAAAACTTTCCGTGGCATTGTCTCGGGGCCACCGCTTTACTTCCCACCGACGACATGCCGCCGATATTATTTCCTTTAATGCAACATCGAGAAAGTCTCTCACCGCCCGAGCGAGGATATATCTCGATGCTCGATCGAACGCCCGCGATCTTCCTCCGCGGACGTACCAGCATTTTTCCATATTTACGGGATCGCTGGGGATTTTAAGGCGCCCCCCTCCCTCCCTCCCTCTCCCTCCCTTGCCGCCGCCACCGTTCCACCCCGCTCCGCCACCGCTCCGCCACCGCTCCGCCACCGCTCCGCCACCGCTCCGCCGGGTTTCGGTCAGCCTTGGCTGGTGGGCGCGCGTGCCGCGGTTCGAGCGTGTCTCTTATTTTCTGAGGCGAAGTGCATCGGGCAGAGGGAAAATGGCAGGATGTTGTTGGCAGGCAGCGCGCGCGCTGTATTCGGTAGCTGATGAGGCTCATTGTATTCGTTTCTCTTTCCCGGCCTTTACGTTCCTTTATTTCGCTTTCAATCGCTCAGCGAGACCGGACCCGACCCGACGCTTTATTGACTGTGAAATTGTAAATTCTTTAGCCGGCTCGTTAAGCTCGACTGTCATCGATTAGAACGATCAAGCTCGGAATGGAGGGGGAGAGAAGCTGACGTTGAGGGAGAGAGAGGGTGGGGGCGGCAGGCTCTGAGCTTTTGAATAAAGTACGCTTTGGCGCTTATTATCGCGCTTGTCGCGCGATGGGGATGATAATGCAAAAGGTTCAAGAGTGCGTCGCGCTCGGCGGCGGTGATTGCGGGGGCGAAGGTGAAGGGGGGCCGGGGGCGGTGGGTTCTTATGGCACAGAGCAGAGAGCGACAGATGAGAGATTTTAATTGAATTGATTTGCTTTTGAATGAGCGGGACTGAGAGTGATGGCGGGTGGAAGAATGGGTGCGAGGGCGGGAGGGAGGGAGGGCGCGCCTGCGGCTTCCCATTCAATCGGCCGGCATTATACGCGAGCCCGAGTGCATACAAGTACTGCGCAGTTTCGTGCGCAATCTTAATTACGAGTTATTTTTATCACGTGATTCGAGCGTGAAAAATCGATCGTTTTTGCCTCTCGCGTCAAGGTAGCGGACTAGATTTTATAAAATTCTAACTTCGCTCGGGCGGGAGCTTTGGCTCTTGTTAATTTTCGTTAAAAATAATACGGGTGGCGCCACCGTACCGACTGCCTCCGCGACATACGGGTATTATTCATCGAGATGAATAAGAGCGGCCGTGTAATAAATCCCTGGTGTTTGCAAAAGGAAAACAAAGGATGGAGTCGCGGGCGGCTACGACGAGGGGGTAGGGGTAGCGGGTAGCGGGTAGGGAGAGGGGGCGGGATAGGTTTCGCCCGGGGAAAACCGAGGCCGGGACTCGAGCCTACGATTTTGGATAAAGAGGTCGACTCGATTACCATTTAAATGATGACGTCGCGGAGGGGCAGGGGGGGACGGAAGGGCAGGGAAATACGAGTCAGTGCGATCAAGACGACGAAGGATTCGGCGGGGAGCGTCTGATAAAACTTGGGCCTCGGTCGGGTAAAGGATGAAGATGAGCGGCCGAGAGGCAGATGTCGATGCCGATGCGGTATCGCGCTCGCGTTATGCGCCGCACGCGCAGTGACACGCTTTATGGCCGGCCGGTCCTCACCCCCCCTCCCTCCCCGGCCCCGACGTTCCTTATGCAATAAAAGTGCTTTACGTAATGCGCAATCCGCCCGGGTGGGAGAGAAAAACGAACGAACGCGCGCGTGCAGTGTCGACGATGCGCCACCGCCGGCGCTCGGCAACCGAGCGTCCTTTAAAGGCCTTAGACAGCTGATCGACCTGGTGCGAGGACTCGGGACAGTACCGTGTGTCTTCTCTACCGCGGTCCTCCTCTTGGGGTCCTTTTGCCGGCCAATGTGAAAGCTACGCGGACAGTTTTCCCCCTGCGCGGCCCCGTCACCTTGACATTGCGAGCTACTCGCCGCAGCGCCGGCAAGGCGGCCGGTCGGAGTAGCGCGCTATCGGGAGGAAAAAAGGAGCGCGATCGATTATCGGCAGGTGGGGAGGGGAGGGGCAGGGAGGTGGGAGTAAGGTCGTACGGATAGAAAGAAGTCGTGAGGAGCGCGGGGAGCCGGTCCGGGGGACCGGATGGGGCGCCCGCTTTCTCTCCCCGGGGGCCTTTATTAGTAAACATTCGAGGGTCCGGCCGGCTTACGTCATAAGGGGGCCCGCGATTGCCGGCCCGGCCCGTCCCGCCCCGTCCGTTCGGCGAAAGGACGACGCGCAAAGGTCGAAAGTGGATCTCTCTCTCTCGCCCCACCTCGTGCCGCTTTATTCCATTGGTTTGCCGATGCGAGTCTTAACCGGGAGCTGAGGCGTCGTCGAATCCTTATTAGGCGAGCCAGCAGCTGATCGTCAACGCAAGCCTCGATTTCTCCCCGTCGCCGCTCGAGCAGAAGATGAAGGCGTCCTCCCTCCTGCTTCCCCGCCGTCGGAGGCCGGGCCCTACCTCGCTCTTGCGACTGGTACACCGCGTGGGAATGGAAGGGGCAGCGGCAGCGCCGTCGCCGCCGCCGCCGCTACGACGGGGAAGGGGGACTGACGGCCGGCGAAGGAGAAGAGGCTCGTGGGTTAGATAGGTCGGGATCCGTCAAATGGCACGGGATGCGTGCGTAACTCCATGCATCCCGTGCTGTGCTGTGCAGCAGCGGCAGCGGCTACTACCACTACTACTTCTACCAGTGGTAGCAGTAGTAGTCGTGGTAGTAGTAGCAGCAGTAGTAGTAGTAGTAGTAGTAGTAGTAGCGCGGCTGAAGGGAGCGGGGCCAGAGAGGAGCGAGAGAGACCGAGGTGGAGATTATGCAAAGGTGAGGTCGGCGGCTCGCGGCCTTGCCCACAATGGATACGCCCCAGCTCGCGTGAACGTAGCGGAGGGTCATGATCCTGCGGTTGAGGGTCGCGATAACCACCCCCTCCCCGTATATTAATCTCCTTAATCATGTGGCTCGCTCGGTCGGTCCCGCGGACAAAGTCGCAGACCGACGATAGGATGCTAATAATGCGAGCGGGTCGCGCGGTCCCGACAACTACGTAGGGACGTTAATTGCCGCGATGCCATTCGGCCAGCCTATTTATTACGCTATTTAATTTATTAAGCGAGGCGAGGAGGAGTCTTTGGTTAAATAAATCTTTAGATTTAATAGACGCCGAAAGAACGCGCGAACCCCGCGAGGCAAACTTGCGCAATTTAGCGAGATGTCTAAAATAAAATTGTTGTTTCGCTCGCCGGGTATTTTTAATATCGGTATTAATAACTTTACTGGCACGTACGCGTTATCGGCTAGCCGAATGTCCAATTGGATCGGCCGGATTCAAGAACGCGCTAGTGGATACGCGGCTCTCGCCAGGGACACGCGGGGGGCGAGCCTGTGCATTACGCGTAAGCCCGAGGACGGTGAAACGTCGGCAAGGGGGCGATTGGGCGGCGACCCGGGGCGGGTGGGATGGAGGGAGGGGTGTCGAGAGATCCCAGCGCGAAGCATGCGGCCCTGCAGTGGGTAGAATCTTTCAGTACTTTTATCGCCAGCTCTCGTGTGACGTAGCCGACGCGACCGTGACACCGCGTCGCTGCCGCGTAACTCGGAGAGCCGCGCGCGACCTTCTGCCTCTCCTCCGTCGCCTCGTCGCCCCGCGTCGCTCGCACCCGTTTCTTTCCGCTCTGCTCTCGGCCACCTTTCCACGCCGCTTATCGCTGCCTCGCTCATTTCTCAGCAGTGCGCATAAATCATAATTGCCAGCGCGACTCGCGCCGCTGTCGCCTCGCATCGGCTGCTTATACGACGCAAACAGGCCTTTCCCTCGGGCTTCGCTCACTTGCTCACCGTCCGCTACATCCTAATGCACCACCACCACCAGTCTACGTAACCGCGCGACCTCGTGGGCAAGGGGGCTCTCTCTCTCTCTCTCTCTCTCTCTCTCTCTCTCTCTCTCTCTGTCTCTCTCTCTCTCTCTGTCTCTACGTGTGTTTACCAGCGTGTTTACGAGAGGAGTCGAAATGAAGCCGGGACCAAAGCCGGCAGAGTTTGCGCATCGGATTGGCAGTCGTCCCGCGTACCTCCCCGCCCAATCCAGCCAAGCCTCCAAGCTCTATGGCCGCTCGTTAATGAGGAGGCGCTCTCTGACTCGGGTCACTCGGGTCGTCCCAGCGACAGATCGAGCGCTCCGCGGTTCGAGATCGCGGCCCCGCGTCCCTCTGACATAATTGGCTCATCTAGCGCGGAATATTCAAAGCGATTATCCGGCTGCTGCCTAAGTAGTTCCGGGAAGAAGTGCGGGCTTCGTTAATGGCCGACGACCCTCTCTCTCTCTCTCTCGGGGGGTCGTGATCGATAGAGGGGGGGGGCGCTCGCCTCCTCCTACCGACGCTCTACTCTACTCTACTCTACTCTACTCTAATGGCGAATTTGCGAGCGGCTCGTTGAGCAATCGCATAATTTTCCATGGGATTTAACGGTAACAGCCGGAGAGAAAGAGAGACAGGGAGAGAGAGAGAGAGAGGGAGAGAGACTTGCCCCCGACCCGCCTCTTTCCTGCTGCGGGAGTTTCGCGGCTTGGGTGATTATCGAGTTTGCCCGGCTTTCTCGGCACCGGCGATGCACGCCTTCTCCGGCAAACCGATCTAGCCGCGTGCCCTCCTACCAACCTCCACATTCCTAAAAAGCATACGTTTTTTCTTCTCTCGGCGCGGACTTTTTAGATATCTCGCCCACCTTAACTGCGGAATTACGTCGTCGATTCAACGGGAGACCGGGTCCGCGACCTCCCACCTCCCCCCATCACTCACATTCTCTCTCTCTCTCTCTCTCTCTCTACCCCCCGACCCCAATCGCCGCCGTCGTCGTAACTTTGGAAAAGCCATCACCATTATCGAGCCTCTTTCGTTTACCGAATATCACACGTTCTACTATGCCGACTTGGACTTGATTTACCATTAAATACGAAGTTACCTGTTTCGCCGTCGCGGCCATTTCGCTCATTACGATGCGCATATTCAAAGTCGAACATTTGCATGCATTCCTTTGGCACGAAAACTTTTCATTATACAATAGCTACGCTCTTTAACTCGATATTATTCCCCCGATCAATATAAATTTCTTCCTTTTTTTTCTTTTTTAACCTCCTTATCCGTCGATAATTTATTATCCTCCATTTGCATTATTTGTACCGTTAAACGCCTATTGAAATATTGTCGGTTTTTTTTTTTTTTTGTTATAATTAAACCCATATTGACTATTGTTAGGGGGGTATTTGACTTATAAGGTGACTCGATGCATGTCCTTAAAATTTCCGTCTCCCGAATCGAGGCGAATCGAGGAAAGTTGCTTTTCGAGAAACGAAAGACATTGTCGAATTCATAAAAAAATATCTTTTAATCATTCGTGCGTTTGAGGCCGTAGGCTCACACTTTTTGCCGAATGCGAAATAATATAGTTTTTGTCCGTTTTAAATTCATCATCATGATTGAAATGAAATCGTGTAACTATCGGTATAGAGTTGCTTGATAATTGTCGTGTAGTCAGAATCGCAATAATCTGTGAAAGTATCCTGTAGCCTTAGAGCATAGAAGGTTATAAGAATAAGAGAAAAACAGGAAAAATGAAAAAAGAGAGAAAGGAAAAGGAAAGGAAAAGAATGCTCAAGCGGGAAAAATTATTTTTCTGATACTCGCCTTGTTCGACACGTTTTGCGTTTTTCCTCTCGCACCCCACCCCCAACCCCTCCAACCGCGCTCCGCTCCGCTCCGCCCCGCTCCACAATTCTATAGCTCTTTGTTATTATCCGCTTCTCACCTTTTCAATAACATTTTAAAAGGTTATATCAAGTTAAAAATAGCTGTGTAATGATAATAAAATTTACAGAAATATTATTCTTATCAAGATATGTGTTTATCGATTTATCAAAGTTTCAGTGTCTTATCTTCGGCTTTCACTCTCCGCGTGGAATATTTTTGCATTGGCACAAAGTCAACTGCCGAAGGAAAAATGCATTTTAAAATACTTACATTAGATACTCTTATTTGAGAAGTCTAATCGTAAAAATAATGTTTTATGTAATTGTTTGTTTCGAAAAATAGATATAAGGTATAGGTTGCCCGTGTTTTTATTAAATAAGTGATATTACGGCGGTTGTAAATTAAAATATTTAGTAAATTAAGCAGCTGGCATCCATGATTTTAGAAATATTTTTAAAATATAGGAGCAAGCGCTTGTAGCGAGTGCAGCGCAGGGATGACATAGTTGAAAATTAAAATTCATATAATCTCTTCATTATAGATGTATTTGAATAATAAGGCATTCACTTATGTCTAATGCCATCAGAGTGGTTTGAATAATCATATTTCTCATGCTGCATTCAAAAGACAAGCCGAGCGACGCATGTTTTTTAATAATAATGGTCTTTGTGTGTGCCACGAAGGAAATACTGCTCGTGGAAATAACTTTGTTGGCTAATACACGACAGTAATATTAACAAATGCTCCAATTTATTCGTTGCGAATAAATAAGTTTAGCCGAATTGGATGGCGAACGGTCGGAAGCGTCGATTCGTTTCGACGCCATCCCCGTACTGTTGAATTATTCCCGCGACGTACGTGTGCCATTGCCGTGTGAAAATGATGCTGAGGTCGGACAATAATTATAAGAGCATCATCGTCTTATTAGCACGGCTCGGCAGGCCTCGTTTTTACAGCGTCGAATAATGAAAGGTCACGCGCGTGCCGTGCGCGCACTACAAAGCAAATCGCCGGCCTCCGAAGGTTTTCCCGGTATCGACTAATTCCATCCTCGCCCTCCTCCAGCCGAGACTAAATAATAACGTCGTAAACGTGCATAATGATCGATTAAGCGCCGACGGATCGTTCCCGCGATCCAACAAACATCTTTGTTCCACGAGCGTCGCCATAACGTCCATACCGAGGATAAGAGCGAGAGAACCAGCTAGAGAGAGAGAGAGAGAGAGAGAGAGAGAGAGAGAGAGAGAGAGAGAGAGAGAGAGAGAGAGAGAGAGAGAGAGAGAGAGAGAGAGCTGACGAAGACGTAAAATAGAAATTGGCGAGAATCGGAAGGTCACCAACCGAACGAGATGCTTCGGCGGAAATTAACGAGCGCTTTTCGGCTTATCTGGGCTGAAGACTTATCTATCCTCTTCGTCTATTATCCCCGCCGTTCCGTCCACGTAATTCACGAGAATGCAGTAATCGCAGCAGTGGAAGAACAATGAAATGGGCGAAGATGACCGAGCGATCGAAACAATTTTTTCTTTTTTAAGAAGCCACTGCGCTATTCCGCCTTAAAGAATTGATCGACGGTCGAGACTACGAGTAGTCGCTCGCTTCGATTACGGCGCTTTTCACGTGTGGCGGCTTATTTATCCCGAGTAGTGAGGCGGGCGGTGCTCGGGAAAAGCTTGGAAAATCATTGTCCCGTAATACCGAGGCACAATGGATGTCGGATGGATGAGGAAATGAATGCCGGCGTTCTTGAATTTATTAATAACGGTTATCGATGGGACAGCGCCAGCGGTTGGTTTATTAATCACGTCGAAAGTACTTTGAGTGGGGCCGCTTTCACACACAATGGCTCTTCACGTCCCAGACATAGAGTAATAGCCGAAGACGTGCTTTCGGCGAGCGGCGAACGAGCGGAGCGGAGATACCGCAATATGTCGGGCGAATATTGAAAATCCGGAGCGGGAACCGGTGCTCGTGAGGCCCACGGAGAAAACCAAATAACCGAGCTCGACTCATCCCGACGCAGTCCCCCCCCCGCCCGCCCCCGTTCGGAAATCCTCCTCTGCCCCGGTTCCGATAGCCGCCGCAACCTGGCTGGATATCGTAGATGTGTATCCGGGGGCCGGGTTCCAACGGCAGCGGACGCGACGGCGGAGGTCCCCGAGAGGAATCCCGAGCTCGCGGGAGAACGGGCCGGTGTCCTCGAGCGGCGAACCGTCGGTAAGCGTGAGTAAGCGCAAGCAGCTGTGCAAATTGGCAAAGACGGGGTTCGGCCGGGGCCGCGTCGAATTTCAACGCGGCGGTCGCCGCTGCTATCCGGGAGACTGCGATCCGTGATCGCAATGCCAATGGCGCCCGGCCGATGTTTTGTCGTCCAGGGCTCGTCTCGGGTGAAGAAGCGGCTACTGCTCGTAACGGCAGGTGGGCCTAGCGTAACTCGCGAAAATCGAAGGCCCCCGAGGGACGAAGTCGAAAGTCAAGGTCGCCGTGGGTCCGGAGTCGCGCTTACCCGGTGCTCGGCTTGTTATTGGGTTGTTATTGGGCGGGGGGCCGGGCATCCAGCGAAATCGGCGTCCAAGGACGCCGTAGCCGTCGCCGGCCGTGTCGCTGCCGGGTAGCCCGGAGTCAGGCCGGTGAGGCCTCGCAGGCGAGCGGTTGGGGGCGGGGTCGAGGCATACACGTCAGAAGAAAGAAAGGCAGGCTACGAGTCGCGAGGCTCGAACTCTCCTTTCAAAACGTATTGGCCGCAACGAGTCACTTTCTCCTCGCTTTCGCACGCGGCCTAAATGCTTTTCCCGCGTGCCGGAAAAGCGCCGACAGCCTGCTACTACTCGGTCTGTCCGCGAAGAAGGAGGATGACGATGAGGATGAGAATGAGGAGAAGGAGAAGGAGGAGGAGGAGGAGGAGGAAGAGGGAGAGAAGGGGGAAACGGTCGGGGAACGCGACATCCTTTCCCGGACCCGTCAGCTGGCTACGAACGATCCTCTTATCGTGTGAAGGTGTCGGAAACGGCGAGTTGAGTCATTTGCCCTCAATATAAATCCTCTCTCGGTTGGGTCTGTCCCTTAATATACATCGGGCCAATAACCCAGTTACGAAATATTCTTCGTAATTAGTGGAGGGAAGATGTAGATTTATGTAGAGCGATTCAGGGAGATAGTGAGTAAGCGAGAGAGAGAGAGAGAGAGGGGGTAGAGATAGAGAGAGAGAGAGAGAGAGAGAGAGAGTGGGTGGTTATATGGAGGGCCATCGGAACTATCGGAATAACCGTCGACGGGACTCGGGACTACGGGCCTCGGGGCGGAAGTTTTGGGACTCGGAGTGCGAGACCGGCGCAAGTCGCTCAGCTGAGTATAGAGGCCGAGTCGCTGCTACATGTGCTCGGTGTACTCTCGCGAGCAGCTGATTTGCACTCGAGTCGGTGCCTTTAGCGCGGCGGCCGGCTTCGATACAAAGAATGAGGAGCTAGCGCCGAACGAGGGAGAGAGAAAGACGGCGAGCCGGTGAGCTGGAAAGAAAAGAAAAAGAGGGAGGGAGCGCGGGCGTGCTGGCAAGGTAGAAAGGGTGGGAGGAAGGCAGGGAGGGGGACG
This sequence comes from Ceratosolen fusciceps, assembly GCA_018883505.1. Taxonomy (NCBI): domain Eukaryota; kingdom Metazoa; phylum Arthropoda; class Insecta; order Hymenoptera; family Agaonidae; genus Ceratosolen; species Ceratosolen fusciceps. Next base: position 10,441,430 of record RCIC01000001.1, read on the forward strand.
ATGTAAAGAGGAAGAGTAAGTGAGAGGGAGAGAGCGAGAGAGCGAGAGAGAAGCGTAGCGGATAATTTACACGCGGCCGCTGCCTTGTCGAGGCTTTCCCTCCGCGTGACCTCGACAGGGGAAAGAAACGCGCGATCGTGGTGGCGGGGAGGGATACATGCGCGCGTATCGGAGCTACCGAGCGAGGAGTAGGAACTGTCGGAGAGGGGGCCGAGCCCCTAGGGGCAAAGAGAGGAAAGAGAATCCTGCCCTAGGTTAACGTTATCCTTCGTGTCTCCAACTTTCCCCCTCCGCCGGACGGACTCTGCCTTTGCTTATTTTCTTCCTTTCCTTCTCCCCGTCGTTCTTCATTGTCCGCGCGGCTCACCGCACTGCACCGAGAGCAACTTACAAGTGCACTTTGTGCACACATGCGCGCATCTGCGCTGCGCCCGGCGCTCGTTCGCCTTACCCCCCCCCCTCCACCCCCTCTCCCCCTCTCTCTGTACCCCTTGTCCTCTCGATGCCCCACGCTCGCCACCGTACTAGCCAAGATGTACGACGCGCACCGCGATGTTTTGTGCTTTTTCTCTCCGAGTGCCGACGACGCTCCCGACGAAAACTCTGCCGCTGCTTATCCCCCGAACGCTGACGAGAGATTTATTGCCTTCACGTGAATTTGATTGCCTCTTAAATTGGGAAACGATAATGAGAGAATAATACCAGTCCATAATGACACTCGTCTTAATGGATCTTACTCTGGATATATTAATTTTCAATTACTATCTGCCCCGGCTATTTTTGTCCGAGCCATTTTATTAAGTGGACTTCCAAGAAGAAGACGATGCACAAGGACCGATAGATAGTCTCTTCTCTCTCTCCTCCCCCCCTCACTCTCTCTCTATCCTCTTGCTGAGTATTTTCCTTCGTTCGTCTTGCATTTCAAAGGAAGCTCTAAAGCGAATTCCGTCCTTATTACTGACCGCTCTCTCTCTCTCTCTCTCTCTCTCTCTCTCTCTCTCTCTCTCTAAGCCTTAGATAATGAGCCACGGGGAAATTTGATAAAAGATCGTACCGCTAAGAGTAATGAACCAAAGCAGATAAGCTTAGTGAAAAATGAATATTAACAGTATCGTTAGTGAGAGAGGTTGAGGTGACCGTTAAATTTCATATCAGGTGGTTAGTATAATGTAATTAGCCGCGACTGGCGATGAGGATTTGTCGTCGAGCGTCCCGATAATGCTATTCTCAGACTCGTTTCGTCCTCTGCAACGAATTTACGCGCCTCGACGCTTAGCTTTCTTAAAAAAGTCGTTAAGCAATTAGACGTGGTTAGGATGGGGGGGGGGCTATACCGGATAAGAAGGGATGCCTATCAATATGCAAAAGCTAACTGTTGCAGTCCGAGTGTCTACAACAACGATCCTCGGAACGCCGACTAATTTTATTATATCGATCAGTCTGCCATCATCACGTCCTTAATCCCCCTCCTGGTCGGAGGACGTCGCCGTCGGTAAAACGCCGCGTGGCCTTGCGCGTCAGAGTCAACCGTGGCTTGACCGTGGAAAGGGACGTGGGGTGAGGAGAACGAGGAGACACGGGTGGTTAACGGGCAGAAGGAGCGAGCCACCCTCCGCCCCCCCCGTCCCACCCAGCCGGGCGCCGTTTTCGTCGAGTCCGTGACCTTGTGTAACGACGACGAGTGGTCGGGCCGCCCACGCAAAGGCGCAGGCGGGAGGCTCTCGGCCCATCGGCCAGGACGATGATCGAGGCGCGAGCATTCGCCTCGGTATTCCTCGCGATAGCCGAGTCGTAGCCCCCGAGAAAGCGATCTCACCGGGGTTAGCGAACTCGGGACTCGCGCTCTTTCCGCCGCTCGATCGTCAGACAACTGCGCAGAACGCGGCTGCGCCTCACACCCAGCCCCCCTCGTCCTCTCCCTTCCCCACCCTCGACACCCGACCCCGTACGTCCTTCCACTTGGCCTCCTACTCTCCTAGGTGTTCCCGACCCTCGCCACCGCGGAAGGTGGCCCCGGGCCGGGGCTCCTCCTCCGACTCCGTCGAGCGCGGTACAAGTTCGAGAGTCTCGAAATCTCCTTAACGGTTCTTAACGTCTTGATATCTCCGCGGTTTAAAAACGCCAAGACTCCAAGTGCGGAGCGCGGTGATACCGTACGGCTCTCTGCCCCGAAAACGATGGATGCGAGATGCGAGGCTTTATTTGGGACGGCAGGCCGGAGCGCGGGCAGCGAAGAAGAACGTCGATAGACATCCGTATCCCGGACTCGACATCCTCTCCAAGGCCGTAGTCGTCGCCGATCTTTCCTTTTGGCCTGTCTTTTCTACTCTTCTCCCTCGATTCTTCCCCGCGAGCCAAGAAACCGGCTGCGCACCAGCCCATCATCCTTCCCGCCTCTCTCTCTCTCTCTCTCTCTCTCTCTTGATTCTCCTTCGTCGTCGTCGTCGTCGTCGTCGTCGTCGTCGTCGTCATCGTCGTCCTTGTCGTCGCTTCTTCTGCTTCTTCTGTTTCTTCTTCTTCTTCTTCTTCTTCTTCCTCCATCCTGATTGCCGCCGACGCTGGGTTCTCCTTGAAGTGCTCCTTGGATACCGGATTACCTACACTTTACGAGCACGTTCATGTATTATTCTGGATTTCTACGACTTCCAGCAGACGTTCCGTGCTCTTTTCCGGTGTGAGGGGGTAGGGTTGGAGGGGGGGGGGACTTTACCTTTCTTCGAGGCGCATCTTCGTTTCTTCCCCCGCAGAAGCTTTATCATTCACGACGTAGGAGCAGAACATTGTTCGTTCTGGGACATTGATCCCTGGGGACCCTAGCTCTGCTCAATGATTAATCGGCCCACAAAATCAACGATTGGCGTCCACGTATTTTTTATTACCCCTGCGCGACTTAACATTGCCGTGTCAAAAATTTAAGGCCCTCATTGTTCGAGATGGAGGGAAGGAGCTGCCATATGTCATACGTGGATTGATAGCGTTCGGTCCTCAGCGGCGGACAATCGCAGCTTCCTTATGATTAATAATAACGACGTAAGGAATAATGGCATTGAAAGAGACCGGGGTGGGGGGGGGGGCATCGGGTAATTGGTCAGAGTTGGTAATCGAGAATATGGAGAGAAGAGACCGTCGGCGTTGTTGCTCTTTATTTGTGATGATGGCCTTGTGCCGTTTCTAAATGGCGCGGTCGTCATCGATGAAACCGTCCGTGTCCGTGTCCGTGTCCGTGTCCGTGTCCGTGTCCGTGTCCGCGGTCGTGGTCGTAGTCGTGGTCGTGCCCGCGGTCGTGCCCGTGGTCGTGGTCGTCGACGTCGGCCGGTAGAGGACGACCGTGTGGGTGTGCTTTAAATCACAGGAGAGCGCCCCCGTCCTTTTTCGTGGACGGCGACCTTGCATTAACAAATTCCGGCGTCGAAAGCGGGCCGATGCCGCGATAAGCCCGCGCCAGAGCCTCCCCCCGAGGGCTCGGTAATTTTCCACGAAGGCGCACACGATCTTTAAATATCGCTTAATTAAGAGCGCCCGGATAAAAAAAAAAAAAAAAAAAAAAAACAGTCAGCCCCGAGAAGTCAGTCGATGGCCTCTCGTGCGAATTAGGGAGAGCTCTGTTTTTACGCACACCGATGTGTGCATGTAGGTAAGGAGGAACGGGTCCGAGCGATCGGCACACGGACACTAGCGCGCCGGAGGGGGAGGACGGAACAGCACGTCGTGGACACGTGCGCGTGTGCGTGCGCGTGTGTGGCCGGCCGGCCGGCCGGCCGGCTAGCTGACTGGCTGGCTGGCTGGCTGACTGGCTGGCCGGCCGGCCGGGTCCGCGTCTGCGAATATGTGCGAGAGGGATGGAGCCGCCGTGACAGGGTGGGAGGGAAAGAGAGCGCGATGTGGAGTGGCGGACGCCTCAAAACTCGCTTTTCGACCGGCGAACAATGGCACGGTCATTCGACCTTCGCTTGGATATTGAACTCTGCCAGTCGCTCGTTCGCTCGTTCATTCGCTAGCAAGTTTTCGCGAATCGACCGCTGCTGCTGCCGCTGCCGCTGCTTCTGCTGCTGCTGCTGCTGCTGTTACTCGGTGGGCTACTCTGCCGAGAAGATGAGAGAGCGATGGCGGCGGGGGAGTGGATGGAGAGGCAATACTGCCTTAGGGGAAGAGGTAGGGGGTCTCCTGGCTGATTTGTTGTCGACTGTTGGTTGTCCTGTCTCTCCTTTCCTACCGGCATTTTTTATGGGAGCTCAGACCAATCCCCCTCCCGACGAGGACTTTCGCTATCGTTTGGAGAAAGGGAGCGAGAGGAAGAAGTTGAGATGCGAATACGCCAGCAGATTTACACAACTGTCGCCGAGTCGAGCTCTCGGCTCCTCGACCCGATCAAACGTAATCGAGTAAAAGCCTGGGGATAATACAAAGATCGTGTACGGATACCGGGGGATACCGGGGATACGGGGGTGGGGGTGGGGGGTCGCTTCAGTTCAGAGGTCACGTCATTATCAGCGAGCCAATAAACCTTTTACCTTTTTTTCTTTTCCTTTTTTTTTTTTTTTTTTATTTCAACTGGCTAAGCGGGGCACGATAGAGAGTAATCGGCCGAGTTCGTACTTCGGATCCCGTTTTCGTGGACAAAGAAAGTCCCCAGACTGCTCGATTAGGCGTATTTCGGACTGAGACTAGCCGATAAGAGAACGGAGCAGCCGATGATCGAGTACTGTAACAAGCCCGGGACAATGGAGCGGCTCCTCTCGATACGTGCCTTACGCGGACGGAAGGGGTGCTGGGGCCTCGGATGGCTGGAGGGAGTAGTAGTGGCGATAAAAGGCCAAGAGCCTTAATACGCAGGAATATTTCCACCGTCCAAAAAAGCGGAGGCGCTCGATAACGGCTCTTGACCCGCGTTCGCTCGATGCGACTCGTAGTACGTTCCGACACGCTGACGCGTCATTGACGTCGAGCCGCCGGGAGGTCGGGATTCCTCATCGGTGTGCGCCGGGCGCCGGTCACAACAAGCACCGTCCTCTCCGTTCTCTCCACCGCCCCCCCCGCCCTCTCATCCGTTTCCTCGCGAATAGGACACTGGACCTGGACAAAAGCTTCCCGAGGCCATTGCCCGAGCGTCTCGCTTCGGAATATCTCCTGACCGGGGTGGGTAGGTCGCCGCTCCCTCGAAGCCCGTCGACCACTGCGTTAACCCTGACCCACTGGTCAGGCTCTGCTCTGGTCATGGTTCCTTTCCGTTACGAACACGTGACGAGAGGCTTAAAATTAGCTAGGCCTCGCCGCTCCTATCTCTCCGTCAGCAACAGTACCTTCGAGGGTGTCCGACGTTATTGCGCCGTATTCGCGAGAGCGCGAGGGGACGAAAGCCCGAGGTCGAGATGCGTCACCGCGATTCCACCACCACCACCACCACCACCACCAGCCACCACCACCGCACCAGCACCACCCCCCCCCATCGCACACACGCGCCCGCGCTACCTAAGTCGGTGACGTTTAATCGTTCGAGCTTTGATCGCTTTCATCAAAGGCTTAGAGCTCACTTTGTAATAATAAGTAAGTTATCCGACGATGGCGGTTCTTTCAATTCGAAGGACGAATTACATCCCCTTTTTCTCATCAAAGGATACGGAGAGACAACTAAGACGTGATCGATCATTAGCTCGATTCTCAATAATCTCGTCGTCCGTCACATTCGTCAGGTTTCGTCATATGTTTACGTAGGTGTGCGCCGTTTTGGGTATAAGGGCATCAGTGTCAGTATCAGTAAGCCTTCGTGGAAAGGGTATGAGTCTCTCCGGATGATGCATTAAGAACGTCCGTTGCGTTAAGAAATGAGGTTTGTCGAAGTTCCGCGGGCCAACCACAAGTTTAACAAGGACCGTTGTAAAGGTGAATTTGTAGATCCGCGAGTAAGGAAGACAGGAGCTGAAGGTCAACGGGGTTTCCTTTACCAACGCCTTGCTCCCTTTACTCGTGGATAAGCTTCTGATTACTAAGATAAGATCTGATAAGGGCATCTTTATCCATGGACTGAGGAGGCCGGCGGTGTCTATTCGCGTTTACGATCGCGGGACGAGAAGAAGAGCTAGGCGACCCTCGTGAATCCGTGGTAGTATGATGACATTGCGGTGTGGCAATTTGTCCTCGACCGTAATCCTTCGAGCCGACGGAGGCTCGAGTCGTGAATACAACGGTGGAAAAGTATAACGAGTCGAGTTAAACGCGGATCTAAGGCGCATAACGGGTCCTCGTGCGGTGCGACCGTTTGCGATCCTCGGCAACGTTGCCCCGGGTTACTAGGCTCTCTCTCTCTCTCTCTCTCTCTCTCTCTATATATATATATATATATATCTTTCTCTATATCAATATCTATCTCTCTATCCCTTTATTGCTCCCCCCCCACCGCCAATCCTCACAACGTCCCTCTTCCACGCCGGTCCCGTGTCACTACGTTGAACCGCGTGTTCGCTATGGAGCGGCAACGGGGCCAAAGAAGCCGGGGAGGAAAGCGGCCCCTATCGCACGGAGATCTCGCGCAATGGACGTACGAGCGGAGTAAGGGCCGCTGTTCTTGATTTTCGTGTCTCTCGTACCCGACGATTTAATTAGACGTAGGAAGTCTCGTTGAGGGCTCCTCGAGACCGGACCATTCCTCGGCCAGGTACGCGGCGGGCCCTTAATTTGCGCGCTACCTTCACGGCCGTCGTTTCGCAAGCGCCCCGGAGGCACGCACGGGGAAGGTGGCAATCAGCGACGGTACCCTACCTTCCCGTCGCCCGCCCCCCTCTCTAGCCGACCACCTCGTGTCCCCCTCGCCATTCCGGACCCACGCAACGGCTGCAACGGGGATCTAATGATGCGGTCCGCGCGCCCTCGAGACTCGACATCCCGGACCCTTTGTTGCCTCGGTTAGTAAACAGCGGCACGGCACAATGCATCCACATATCGTTGGCCGGGACTTATCTGTCCCATCGGGTTTTTCCTCGGCTCCAGCGCGGGAATTTCGCCGGTCGTCTCCTCCAGCAGTAGGCGGCAAGGAGGCGCCGCGTCCTCCGCCTCAGTCGTGCAGTGCCGATAAACGTTCTTAAGGCCGACTTTTTCCCTAATGGCGGCACGTTACGTATAAAAAGACTCGCGGCGGCCGCGAATCCGCGCCTCGGCTTTACTAAGAACCGGAGCGCCTCTCTCTCTCCCTCTCTCTCTCTCTCTCTCTCTCTCCTCTCTCCCTCTCTCCCTCTCTCTCGCGCTGCAACACGTTATATCGTGGACATCGAGCGGTACCAGACAAAAGAGCAATCGTCCAACTAGGCACGAGCATATCGCGCGCACGCCCGGAATAATGAATGCACCCATGACGTCGGCTAGGAGCAGTAACAAAAGGGCCGCGGGTGCGCCAAGAGGGAAAGAGTAGGTAGGACGCGATTACGAGGCGATAGCGATGAAAGCCGGGTAGCGAAGTGGGGACAGAGTTGCGGGCGGAGGGGTCGACGAGAGGCTTAACGGCATCGGGGTAGCAGAGCCACGCGAGTCCGGATGTCCTGGACTGCGCGCGAGGATCCGTAGCAGTCCACGAGGACGAGAAGCTTTATGGTGGGAAAGGCCCCCGAGCTCTTCGGGCGAAGGCGCTGCGTTTGTTCCCCCGCGCGGTTCAACGACCGGCGACTACAACGTTTGATTAAAATTTTTAAAAAAATCCTCTCTCTCTCTCTCTCTCTCTCTCTCTCTCTCTCTCTGCTCCACCGCCGCACCTACCGACTCCGCCCCGTCCTGCCACGACGGAGAGGGCCTACTTACTCGCCGCAACCCCCCGCCGGCACTCAAGACTCAACCGGTGGCGTTCAATGACTCCCGAAATGCACGGCATCCGCTTCCATCGGCCATTCGGATTCGATATTGACAGCGTCGCGTCGCCTCGTTTTCTTAAGGTCGACGCTCACGTGAGGCCGAAGCTCGTCTGCCGGATATGATAAGCGAGCGGTAGTTTTTTTCAAGGCGCCAGCATTCGACAACGACGACGACGACGACGACGACGACGACGACATTTACCTGTATTACAAGCCCGACTTTTTTTCATATATAAGCGGCTGTCTCCGCGACTCGATATCCCCCCCCCCACAACCCCTTCCGCCCGACCCTCTTCACCTTCGCCTCCCACCGTCCCTCGTGGAGGCCGGCGGCTCGCGTCCGCACGACCAATTTTACCGGCGTTTTTGACGAGGAAAAGTGATAAATGCAAACCAAGCGACAAATCCGAGGTGGAAAGAAGTAAGGAAGGAATGAAGGCGGAAAAGGAGTTGATATACAAAGAACACAAGGCTTCTTTCTATAAAGTTTTTCACTCGACCCTATCGTCGTTCCCTTCTCAACCGGTATATTCCTCCGGCACGTCGAAGCCTATCCTCCCTCTCCCTCACCCCTTGCGCCCTCTCGCTCCCTCTCTCTCTCTCTCTCTCTCTCTCTCTCTCTCTTTCTCGTCTAATGGCGACGTAAACAAGACTTTTGCGCATGCGTCTGTCCGTGGCTCCCGTCCGCTCGCTCCTCTCGACGGGCTTCAGCTCGACTATCTCACTCTCTCGACCCCTCCCCCCGCGCCATCCCGCTGACTTTACTCCATCGAGCCGATGTCCCTTGCCCCCTTCGCCTACTCTCACCCCGCCCTCTCGAGGCGATCTATGCGCCGGGTATTATCCTCTCCTTTTATCTATCTCTCTCTTCCTCTTCCTCCGTCGCCAACAAAGCAAGAGAGAAAGAACGGCCGAACGTGAATGAGAGAGAGGAAGAGATACATATATAGGACGCAAGGGCTCCGTTGCAGTTGCGGTCGCCAGCTCCTAATGTATATATATATATATATATATATATATTAGGAGAGGTAGAGAGAGAGAGAGAGAGAGAGAGAGAGAGAGGTTTGTGCGTGTATTCTGTATAAGTGTATAGTTATATCTTAGCATAGTCTGACAGAGCCCGCGGAAAGTTCGTTCTATTATTGTTCTCTCTCTCTCTCTCTCTCTCTCTCTCTCTCTCTATCTGCCTCTCGAGCCGGCTCTACCTCCCCCATTAGTCCCTCTCCTCTCCCCCCGGCACCCTCTCATTCCCACTATCTCGGTAGTCAATGATCCGATAGTCTCTCTTTCGCTTATGGTCGAACAAAAACTAGGGTTTCCACAGAAAAAAACTTGACTGATTTATGCTGACTAATGTTCCCTTTTTAAAGGTGTGCATCTTGTTGCAGTAGTATACGGTCTAGCAATACTGTTGAATTAAATGCATACACGTTAATATGCATCTACGTATGTACGTATACGCATAGATAGATCGAATATACAGATTGACAAGCAGTCGAGTACGTTTATTAACGTTCTAACTGCGCCATTGGTAATTCCCGGCTTCGCCACTACGGTCTTCTTCTTCCTTTCTCTGACACATTATAGACTATTTTTTACTGTAATCTGGCGGCAGTCTAATTCCGAAATGCACGAGTGTTTGCTGTTACGGCTGCTGTTGCTGCTGCTGCTGTTGCCTACTACGCAAAAACTTTCTTTGAGAGCTCTGCCGAGCGGTGGCTCACTCGTCGACGGCCATTGGTCGGAAAATAAAAGCGCGCGAGATTTTAAAATCCGGCCTGCGATATTGCCCCACTTATCGATGAAATTATCAAGTCGGCTCGACTCTAAGGGCGCACGCCGCATCCCTCATAAGTACAATTGTGCCGTTGGCTAAGCTTTCCCCAAATATTATTCCGTTGACTACTCTGGCACTTTAAATACCCCCGCTATCCCTCCATTGCCGCATCAATGCCGTTCGGTTTAAATGTAACAATGTACGAAAGCTGTAGCTCTACTAAATGCCGATTAAATCACCCGCCCCCGTCTCTCTCTCTCTCTCTCTCTCCCCCGCCGCTCTCTTTGTCGATGCAGGGCCGGCCGCCCTTTAATCGAATCGAGGTCATTCTTACAGATTATTAGGTATCCCCGCCGATATAATGCGTGAAACATAGTGAGCGTTGATGGAGCAGTCGATACGAGAAGAGAACAAAGAAAAGCGGGGCACACACAAAGGAATTGGGAAAAGCGTTTCGGAAAAGCTACGAAGTGCACAACGGTGTGCACGCGGGGCGTCGTCGCCGTCCTCGTTGTTGTCGACTGCACGCCGTGAGTCACGCTCGCGCTAACCTACCGTTCTTCCTCACCCGGCCTCCCCTTTCCGCTCACTCACTCTCTCACTCTGCTTTTCTCTCTTCTTCTTTTGGTTTCTCTTCCCTTAGTGTTCCCCTCGTCCCTTGGGACGACGATTCACGGTGTCGTCGACCCTCGCTCACGCTCGCGAGCCGAGCCGAGCTGGGGAATTGCGCCGAATTGCGCATTCCCTGCTTCGCGTAGCATCAGCAAAGCTTTAAGCAAGCTAGAGAGAGAGAGAGAGAGAGAGAGAGAGAGAGAGAGCGAGTGAAAGGGAGGGAGGGGAATAGAGGGATAGAGTAGCGAAGAATGAGAGTGAGCCGGAGTGCGACTGACATATACTCCTCTTCTTCTCGGCTCGTTCCTCTTCTACACGACGTTAGGCATTGGAAGCCGGCAAACACGAATTTCCGATGCCGGTTGCACGTGACACACGCACACGTACGCACGCTCTCTCTCTCTCTCTCTCTATCGCTTCTCCTCTACTTTACTCTTTCGTCAAAAGCGTAATCGCAGCTAGTATAAAGTGTCGCCCCGAGCCGAGAGAGGAAGGAGGGAGTACGCGTGCATGTTGGCCCAATCAAGGAAGCACACAAAAGAACAAAGTGGATGAATGTAACGACTGAAAAGGCGGCGTAGCTCTCGGGAGGGAATGCGTGACGTATCGCTTCGTCAGCACAGCTGCTACGTAGTTTTCGGAAAAATGAACCTCAGCTACTCCTCCCATTTTCGGGTTGCTACCCGCGATTGCCACTTACTGGACTGGTCGGCCGTATGTTTCCGCACCTCCCCGACCGTCAATGTCCTCAATGCATACATCGTGAAGGATGCTTTTCTTCATCCTAATTGTCGCTCGACCCTCCTACTACTACAACTACGTCACGAACAAAGAGACTATCCTCTGAACGGGCGCGCGAGCAGCTACGTTTCTCCGCGTGAACGCGAGCAGTCCCTCCCCCCCTCCCGGCCAACCCGTCTCTCACCGTGGGCAACTTCTATTTTCCATTTCTTAGCTTATGCGCGGGGGGAGGGGGTGGGGAAACGTGATTAATCGCACGGTATCTAGGCTCGTTCACCGTTCAATTTTTCCCATCTCACGCGCTCGCCCTTTCGAGCCGGGAAAGCGCGTCGATGCGGCAATGCCCTGCCGGTAATGCTGTTGCTGTTGCTGACGACGACGACGACGGCGACGGCGACGACGACGACGACGACGACGACGACGACGACGACGACGACGACGACAACGACGACGAGCGGCAGGAGTGTAGGAGCCGAGCGGAAGAGAGAAAGAGATGAAGCGCACATCCAGTGGTGTGTTGTGAAGGGTCAACGTCCGACCCTCACCACTACGCGTACACCGGCGAGCGACATAGGTCGGCGCACCGGCGCACCGGCGATGATCGCGCGCGCACGTCGAAAACTCCATAGCCGCGAGAGAGAGCTTCTCCGTTCCCCCTTGCTAGTGTGCGTAGAGCAGCGTCAACACATGCCGGCAACGCGGCGCGGCTGTCGGTTTGTTTTGGTTCCCCGGGCGTTACCCCGGCCCCTACCCCTCCGAGCCGGCCTCCAACTTTCCGGCTTTCTCCCACCACGCTCTGTCACGCTTTCGTGCTCTTCCCCCTCCCTCCCTCCCTCTCCTCCGGTCCACCGACCCGCACCCCCCTCCCTCAGCCCGGAGCCACCAGGCCGCCCCACCCGACGCTCACTCGCTCTGTCGCTCGCGCACCCTCCCCCTCTAGACCATGGAAGAGCCCAAACCGCTCTTCCAGAGGCCGCACGCACGGCTTAGAGTTACCGCGTCAAAGCAGCAGCAGCCGGTCCGTATACACCACCAGGACCCGTCCCTCATGGGCTTCCAGCTTTCGTGGAGGAGTAGTCGTGTACGCAGCAGCCGCTACGGCGGAATACGCGATGCCGGCTCGATGATTCCACGAGCAGGGGCAGGAGCGGCGCGGGGTTAAGAGGTGCGGGGCAAGGGGGGGCGCAATGGGGTGTACGAGTAAGAGCGAGTGCGAGAGAGAGAGAGAGACGGCGAAGGGGGGAACGACCTCGTAGCCGACGCGCGAGTGGAGATAGAGCAGCGAGAGGGAGGGAGATGCCTAGCAAACATCACGGGCAAGCGCCTTTGTCTCGCGTGATGCTTTCGATCCTCGTCCCCATCTCGCTTTTCTCCTCTCTACCTGGTGCTGGATCCGCGGGGCAATCTCCTTTGCGTGCACCGACACTAAAGCACGTGTGTGCCGCCCGATGAAAACAGGTGTCCCGGCGTCGGGAAGGCTCGACGCCGTGACGTATATAGAGAGACCCTCTATCCGCGCGCCCCTCTCATTGTTAAAGGGACTCGTTCCTTCGTTCTACCGAGGCTCCCGGGACTTCTTTGGTCCATCCCGTGCTCCGTAACAGGGCAACGTTGTATTGCGTCGCGCGATGTTCCAGTGGTTGCTCGGAGATAGAGTGAGATTGGGTGAGAGGGAGAGCACGTGCACCGGCAACCCTGTCCTCTTGGACGTTCCCCTCGTCGACCTTCCCATTCGCCGCTCTCGCATGCGCCCCTCCCCCGTCGCCCCCCCTCTCTCTCTCTCTCTCTGTCTCTCTGTCTCTCTACATGAGCGCACCGCGCGGCTACAACTTACAGAAGAGTGAATAAGGTCGGGGAGATGTAGCGGCAGCAACAACAGCCGGCCACCCGATAAGCCGGTCAGAAGGAGTGCGGCCGAAAGGCTCCTCAAGGTATGCGCACCTAACGCGCACGGGTTCTCTCATTTATTATTTCGCTTACTCCTAGCCTTCTTCTCCACAGCCTCTCCCCTCGCCCCGCCGGCCGATCGGGCTACTCGCTGTCGCTGCCCGTCATTATCTTGGGCGAGGACGCGTGAGGGACACTCGAGGGACGCGAGGAGAGGAAAGACGAAAAGGGGTTGGCCTCTGGGGCCGACGACGGCAGACGGCGAGGCCGTGCATGTGTTGTGCGCTCGCAGGCGCACGCACACAAGGCCGATCGATATATTGTCCCGCGTATCGTAAGGACGAAGTGGTAAAGAAAGGGCGAGAGGGACCTTCGGCGTCGTCGTCGGCCTCTTGGCTGCTTTCTCGGCACGATTTCGTAGCCGGCTTACTGGAAAAGCCGGGTTCCGCGGGCGCAGAACTGCCGTAAGCATAGTCGAGCGGTAGCTAGGCGGTGGATGAGAATGAGTAGGAAGGGGCCGGGGGAAGAAGGAGAGGGAGAGAATGCCGGTGTTAAGTCAAAGCATAGCGCGACTGAGTGAGAGCTGCTGTTGAGCCCCGAGCCATACGTGTGCGTGAGCCGACGACGCCGACGTCGGCCTGTGTACGAGCGAGACAGAGGGAGACCGACGAGGAAAAGAGTAAGACGAAAGGGAGAGAGCGGATCGCCTGGCAGCCGGCATAAAAGGTCTCTGACCTCCGCTATGGCTCTCTGTGAGCACGACTGCGCGTCGTCGTCGCCGAAGTCTTCGTCGTCGTTGTCGTCGTCGTCGTCGTCGTCGTCGTCGTCGTCGTCGTCGTCGTCGTCGTCGTGGTCGTCGTGGTCGTCGTCTTCGTCGTGGTAGTCGTCGTCGTCGTCGTCATCTCCATTGCCCTCTCTCTACCTCATTCTCTTTTTCAAACGAACTTTCCCCCTCGAGCTGCGACCTATGGGATTTCGTCGAGGGGAGAAAAAGGGATGAGAGCAAGAGAGAGAGAGAGAGAGAGAGAGAGGCCAAAGGATCCGGCGGCTGATGATCGCTTTGATCCTTGAAAAAGGACGGGGCCGAGCTTTTACAACTACGCATTAAATACCCGAATCGACAAGGGATATCGGAAACAACTGGGAAATCGACGCGCGCGCTCGCACAGTCTCTCTCTCTCTCTCTCTCTCTCTGCTCTCTTGCTCTCTTGCTCTCTTGCTCTCAGCTTGGAGCACCGGGTACGTTATGTGCATTTAAAAACAATGAGCCGCTAGCCTTGGAAGCAAAATCCTCTATTTGGTAGCGTCATTGTTTACCTGGCGCGAGAAGTAGGCGAGAGGCTGGCCGGCATTCGCGGACCCTGGCCGGTTCCGAGGAAGGGTTGCCAAGCGCTCGGTGGGTCCATGTTACCAAGATGCCGGCGAAATACTCGGAAATACATGCGCGCGCGCCCCGTAGATAGACTAGGGATAAACTCGGGGCTGCGTCCAGTGAGCTTTTACAGCGATTTCCGGCGATCTGGCCGATAGCGAGCACCAGGGCTCCGTAGGATAAGATGCCACACCTGCGTAGGTCCAGCAGCCAGCTGTTAAATCGATTTTCCCATTGGACGTTTCGTAAGAGTAACCGAACCGACCCCCTTCAGCTCGAGTTTAATACTCTAAGCCTCGCGTTTAAGATGTTTCAATTGTCGGCTCCGACGGGGATAATGTACACTCTCACCCACATAATCTTTCGTCTTGTAAACAAAAGCTTGAAGCGCCCTTTGCCACCCCTTGCCTCAATTATTTGCCTTACCCTTCGACAATGTAAGTGTCGAACGGGGAATTTTTCATCCCCCCCCGCCCTTTCTCTCTCTCTCTCTCTCTCGCTCTCTCGCAGTCTCTCTACCTCATTGACTCGAAAACAAAAATGTGAGTCTGTAAATTATGGGACGAGGACTTTATATATTAGCCTGAGTAAGTCTATAAGGAATTTGTCGGAGGCGAGCGTAAATAAAAGTGGTGATTTGGATAATTTGCTTATTAGCGCTCTCTCTCTCTCTCTCTCTCTCTCTCTCTATCACTCGCAATTCAATTAAATAATTTACAATAATTTGAGCTTGAGTATTTATTGAAATTTCAACACGTAAAGACGCAATTGTTTGAGTCGATAATGGCATAATCGTAAAAAAATAAAAAAATTACAAAAAAATAAAAAAAAAAACTCTAATTCTTCCTTTGTTGTTCTTGAGTTTTTTTCTTCCGCCAGTCTTTCTTCGAGGAAAATGACTTCTTAAGGACACTTGCGCAAGTGTCTTTCTTAAAATGTCCGATGCTGAAATTCAGAAAAATCATCTTCCTTCCGCGAATGAGCCAAGGACTTGGAATTCCATGGGAGCGTCTATAGTTTGCGAGGCCAGGTTATAAGTTGTGTCAATTAACAAAGAAATTCTTGGTCCCGGGTGTATCGCGATGGCGATGGCCTGCAACGGTGAAAGAATTTATCTCGTTATAAAGACTTTTTTTTTTTTCCTTTTCTTTTTCTTTTTCAACACTTATTACGTTAATAAGGAAGGAAGAACTTATTATTTATATATATATATATAAAAACAGACGTTGAATAAGTGAGCGACGGCGTGGAGAAGTCGAGGACGTAGCCGTTCGACTTTCACCTTATCGTTGCGCGAAATTTTTATCTCCGGCGGCCAGAATAAGTGAAATGACGCATGTCATCGTGAAGGTTCGTCGGTTTCGGTTAAGAAGAGCCGGCCCCCTCCCGCCCTCAAGCTAACGTCATTACTCCCTGGGCTGACGTCCTGATATTTACTGATTACTCGCGCTAATCCGAAGCGAAGAGAGAGAGAGAGAGACGCGGGACTCGTTCTATCCGAATCGCCCGAGGAATTCGGATTTGCGAAATTAAACCGAGAGCCGGGCACGCAAACGAGGGAGCTCGCGATCCCTCCGACACCTCCCACCCCCCCAATAACCATCCTTCGGTCTATGGGTAAAAATGGCAATCGTCCGTCCCGCGGCGCGATGATCTATGAGCGCCGGCCTCATGACCCACTCGCTTATCGCTTCTCTCCTCGATAAGCTCACCTTGGTTTAATATTATCGACCTAGTTGATTCTATTAAGGCCGGCAGCTCGAGGAATGCGAGAAAGGGGGGGGAGTACTTCCTGTCTCCGGCGAAAGAGAGCGGTCGAAACGCCGCGGAGTCAAAGAGCTCAGAGAAAATTGGACAACGAGCACTGATTTGTTGTGCACTCGCCGGGGTATAATAGCCGTCGCGGAATAGCCATCGAGAGCGATCTTTCGTCATTTTAAATGGACTCGGTCTCTCTCTCTCTCTCTCTCTCTCTCTCTCTCTCTTGAAATATAGACTCCCCGCTTCTGTTGCTCGCCTATCCTATTTTTAATCGAGGAAATTTAAAGAGAGATTCCGGCTTCGGTTCGATAATGAACTCGAGGAGGCCGCTTAGAGCGGGGAAGCCCTGTTTGGGCCAATCCGGGACTTTGTGATTCGGAGGAGGAGTAAAGGACGCCGGGAAGCGGCCTCGAAGAGCGCACTTCAATAACGTTGCCGCGATAATTTGCACGGAGGCCGCTCGCACGGTTCACCGCCGGAATCCGATTATTTTGACAAGATCAATAGTTCCTCATCGCTTGTAACGCACTGCAGAGCGAAAAGGAGAGCGAGAAGGAGAGCGAGAAGGAGAGCGAGAAGGAGATAGAGAGAGAGGGGGGGCGCAGGAGAGAGACAAACACGAATGAGCGAGTGAGCCAGAGATTAATGGCGATCGGAAGAGGGGCGACAGGGGCGAGGAGACCTTGCCAATTACTGATCGATGTTCGACGTACTTATTGCGCTGCTCCCTCGCGGACGTCGATGTTCGACGAAATTGAAAATCAATCGATGTAACAATGTTTTCCAATTGCTTCTATGGCTCCTCGTTCGTAACAAAGGCTATTTAAAGCGACGAGCCCAAAAAGACGCCTCCTCGGCCTCTTCTCCCCCCTTTCGCTGCTCGGAAAAATCGAGTAGGCTCTGGGAGCGCACCGAATTTCCCTCGGAAAATTCGAAATGCAGCTTTTCGTATAACTTTCGTATAATGATTAATGATTCGGCGCACGGACGTAGCCCACTATGCTTTTCCTCCTGCCTATTCATATACATCCGTATGCGCGTACGTAGCGATCGTATATACGGAAAATGCTGACAAAAGCCTTTTCCGTGCCTGCCAATGATCTGCTTTAGTCCTACGGCCTCCGTCCGCTGCCTCGTTCCGAACAAAGAGAACCAAGAGCGGTAATGCCTTGCATCGGCGACTTCCTCGTTAAACGCATTTCTGATCTTATTTCGAAGAGAGGAAAAGTTTTCTGAACGGCCGATTATTGGACTAGCTGCCGCTACCAAGTGCCTAGACAAAGCGGCTTTCTTTGTTTTCCGAATTTCCCTTTCGGATGCGGGGCCGTCCGTAGGTTAGCTCGGTCGGTCGGTCGATTGCTGCCGACTGACCCTTGGTCGGGTCAAATTTCGCGCCCTCGCGCACGTTATCCCGGCTGCTAACCTGGCACTAACCTGGCACTAACCTGGCACTAACCTGGCACTAAACTGGCACTAACCTGGCACTAACCTTGCTTGACGAAAGGACGGCGAAGACGCGTCGGCGAGGCACGCCGCCACCACGCCTACGACGATTAGGCCGCGCGTCTCCCTTTGTCAGCTTAAAATGCAGCTTTGAAAAATAAGAGATGCACTCGTTAACAATGATCGGTGAATAGATGGAGGGAGTCCGTGTTCCGGGAGCCGAGGGATCGGAGACAAGGGAACGAGGAGAGGATCACACCTTTATTTGTCAATCGCGCGGACGTGGTATCGCTCGGCTCTCCCGTCTCTCCCGTCGGGACCACCAAGACAAAGGGAGATTCGTGGATCCGTGCTACTAGGATCCGGGAGCTCGACCCCCGGAAAGCTTGGCTCTCCCATGAGCTCCGGAAAGTCACTTCATTCATCCGCTTTCGTTGGTTAGCCTGGAAAATCTGGTGCGCATCGACAGTCCAACGTAAATAAAAATAAATGCACGGTCAGGCAGGAGCGCGGGGGGGGGAGAAAAAGTCGCGCTGCATCGAAGAGGACACAAAGAGCCCGTCAAGGGTTATTGGGGAGCGAACGGTGGTGGCAGCGGCGAAGAGGGGCCGTGGGAGGGTTGGGGGGCAAGGGGTGTCGATTGGAGAAGGCCGCGGTCGTCGTGGGAGAGAAAAACTGGTAACAGGAAAGGAAAGAGGGAGGCGAGACGGAGGGACGAAGAGAGAGAGAGAGAGAGAGAGAGAGAGAGAGATCAGGCGAGAGTCGAAAAGGTTTTCGTGTCCGCGGATCAATAAGCACGTGGTCTATGCAGTTTGTCGCTGCGCATACAACATTCGCGACAAGGATAGGTAGCAAGCGCCCGAGAGCGAGAGGAAGGAAGCCGGCCCCGGCGTCATCGCTCGATGTAAACAAAGAAGCGTGCGCGCGCTCGGGAGGAATTTATGCGCTGTAGCCGGGACGCATCGATTTTACCTGACGCCGAACCGAGGAAGGAGGCCCTCCGGCTCGCTCGGCCTGACCCCAGCCGCTGCCTTCGAGGCAGGCAGAGCCCGCGTCGAGGCGAGCCGAACGGGCGACCGGGGGCAGGGGAGTAGCGAGGAGGGGTGATATGGGTAGGGGCAGGGGGGGTGTACCGGGGCGGCGATAGATCTCCACCATCTCGGATCGGGCGCCGGGAAAGGAGCCGATGGTTTTCTAACCTAGTGAAAATCGATTGTAGCGAGCAACGGCATCTCCGATCGTACCTCGGCCCCGGTGGGTACGAAGCCGACCTGAAAACCGTCCGTAAGCACCACGACGATTTCTATCCATCCTCCTCGCGCTCGCCTCTGACCGCCAATGGGATTCACTCGCGAATCGATGTCTCATAAGCGTTCCTTTCATGGTGCATCATTTTAGCAATCATTTCGACGCTTGATGCTAGATTATGCGAAATTATAGCCGCGGAGCGGCGCGCCACTTCTTTTCGTGCGCTCGCACGCTCGTAAGCCGCTGCCGCCTCCCCCCCTCCTCCTACCCCCTCCATCCCGCCCCTTCGATACGTGTTGAGACTTTTTTACCGTGTGAAACGAGTTTCGCATCGCGGTGCAATCGCTATCTTTAAAGTCATCTCATGAGCTATTACTATAAAATTTCACCCTGGGCTCGGAAGTAATTGCCATTAATATCTACTAGGCATCAATGATATTCAATATGCTATTTCAGGTATCCCCCAATAGCCGCCCCTCCTCCCCCCTCCCTCCCTTCCCATGTACACGTCGTACTCCTTCCAACTTATCCTCTCCTTTCTTTGATTATTTATTTACGGCGAATAACGAGCAATTCTTCTTACGGGTAAATTGCCGCTCGTCCGACGCTCTTTAACGGACGCGTTTTTAATAATTTCAGTCCACCGGCGAGCCAACTTTTTCTCGCCTCCATCCTTTGTTTAGCCTTTAAAAATTTTCCAACGACCGCACAATTCGACAATAATTCTCGTGCTCAATATACTCGCCGGTAGCCTGACTTTCTCCTCTCCGCGATTTTTATAAACTCCTCATTTACATATGTAATTGCATAAAGTACAGGGGCGCAGAGAGCGACGGGATGGGGGAGAGCTATTGGCGAGTTGACGGACGGTGGGACGGTGGGACGGCGGGACGGAGGGTCAGAGGGACGTAGGAACGGAGGAACGGAGGGAGCGGAGGGAGGGTGGTCGTTTCTTTCTACCGCTATTCTATTATTCCCCCCTTTTTATTTATTCTTCTATATTTTGTGCAAAGCGCTTTAGCGACATATGCCCCATAGCATATGCACAACCCAATTCACCTACTTGCTTTTTCGTTTAATTTTTACAGAACTTTACAAAGTATAGTAGTTTGTGTAAATAACTGTAATCTTTATGGCTTTACCCTACACACACGCCCCCCTGCCCCCCCGACCCAGCCGCACCGCCGCGGTTCTAGCTCTCACGCGCGCTACTATTATATTGTTAGGGTGTTGCTTTTAAAAGACAAATCGTAGCCTCCCGCAACAAAGCCTAATTTTAATAATTGATTCAGCTGAATTCGAACGAGTCGTTCGCTAATTTATTAAAAAAAAAAAAAAAGAAAAAGAAAAATAATAATAAAAAAAACGGTACCCGCATAATTTAACAGTCCATTGTTTAAATCAGAAAAATACAAGGCGATCTAGGGCAATTGGATCGAGCGGCGATTTAGTCCTTGCTTAATATGGAAATATTCGTAAAACGATTATGATTATGTCTTAGCTCGCCAAACAATAACGAATATAGCCGTTGGACCGACAGCCTGAGAACTATAAGAATTTCCTTGACCAGCTTTAAAAACTAATTTTTTTACACGATAACAGTGATCGGGAAGGGATTTTGAGGGAAAAGGACAATGCCCTTGTATAGTCAGTTTAATGTTTTTTTTAATCTACCGATGGCGTTACTATCGGTCCACCGATGGCACGTAGAGCAAGAGAAGATATTAGCATTCATGGTGGTAGATTTCGGTTTCAGCCATTTTCATTCAATGCTTTATCATTATGCCTCTCCGTTTGTGCTCGAGACCATACGGAGACAGACCTCGAAATCTTTTTTACAGTCTCATAGGGCTTCCCCATTATGAAAGTGTTCATATTATATGTAATGATGATATTAACCGGGACGTCCATAACCTAAGATATTTAAAAACACCGAGCCGTGTAGTTATGGGCTTAAATATCTATTATTATTTGCCTTTTAAAAGTTGAATAATGAGCAAAATCTAAGAGTGAAGAAAGCGGAGTAACGTAGATATAGCTCACTCGCATTGATTCTAAAATAATCATATGTTAAGCGTAATTTTATCTACTTCTGCTTTTAGAAACCTATGACCATTTACAAGTGCACCTGGCGCGACGAGGGTAATCGAAGCGTAAGATGTGGTGAAGTAGGAAACACCTGGGAGGTCGTTGCGGAACATGTTCTTCGAACACACTTAAAGTGAGTATAAAGCCATTTCAATTATTAATTATCACTAGCTTCATTTCAAGTGCAATCTCTTTTGAAGTGTTTCTTATTTGAAGAATAGCCACAGTTAAATTGAACAAAGCAGAGGTTTTGTACCTTCTTATACCTATTTATATGTGTTCAGTGCTTTCCATAATACGAATGGCTTCAAAAGATACTATTCCAGTAGCTATAATAGAAAGAGGAAAAATTATTTATATAAATTGTTGGATGCAATTAATGAGACTAATTTGGCTGCTTTGACATTACAGTGGGAAGAAGACACACGATAACGAAGAAGACTTTTACATTGTGGATGAGCAGCTGGAACCTGCTTGCTCACCACCCACAAAATCACATTGGGACATGGTGAGGCCTAGAAGCGAAGATCCAGAGTATCAAAAGCAATTGCGTCTTGCAGCTTCACCTGCACAGAGTAATCCACAAATTGCTGCTGCTGTAAATGCACAGGACATTATAATCCGTGATGTGTTCGCCATGGCTTCACCGGTACGTTTATACTTTCCTCTTAAAGTATGTGTTATCAATCGAGCAAGCCTTACTATTTCATAAAGTTAGCAAAACTATAGAAAATCTTCTCTGTAATAGTTAATCTGATTTTCCTTTTATTGCACACTTCAAATTTGATGTAAGGGTGTTGTATTTTAAAACACAAAGCAGCTATGATTCATAAAATAATAAAAGATTGTTTTTGTCTTGAATTTTGTCTTGAGTAATATTGCAAGGACTGAGTGAAATTGTCATTATTATTAGTAAGGTGAGCTGAAAATGTATGAACGTATAACTAATGTAAAGTAAATTCTGTCTATGATAAGCAGAGCACGCCCAGCAAACAGTTCAAGCCGTCGCCCAGGCCGCTCCAAGCATACAATGCGCCAAACATAAGCGTGGTCACCGTCTCTCTGGGGAAGATGCCCCATTCGTCCCGTCGCGTGCGCGGCGAGACGAAGAAGTGCAGAAAAGTTTACGGGATGGAGCACAAGGATCTCTGGTGCACGCAATGCAAGTGGAAGAAAGCCTGCACGCGGTTCAGCGATTAGATCGGGACACGCGGACACTCGCTCGCCGACGTCCGACGATTACGACTCACCGATTACGATGCAGCAATGCAAGAAAGCGATGCGCCGACGAGCCACGGCACATCATGTCACGGGATAGCCGATCGCTAACTGCCGACCTGATATCGCCTCGATTAATCAAAGCACAAATTATAATTACTCATTATTAATATTATTATTATTTTGATTGGGAATGCGAGGGCTAGTAATACGCGAAGCGGATGCGCTGCGCAAGTGTCGACGGCCGGACAAAGTGGCCGCGCCTCCTCAACCTGTAAAGCGATTCTTCTCTAATAGATCCCTGGCGTCGCGTCTTTGTACCTGTGGATCGATGCATGGTGCATCCGTGACAACCGATAAGGAAGGGGAAGGAGCCCAGGTTCAGGGACACCACGCGAGCGGTCCATCACGATGCAGCGGATGTCTCGATAACACAACTTGACAGACCGACACACGCCCCCCCACCACACACACTCACACACACAACCTACATATACACGCGTGCATGGGTGAATTTGCGTAGTCAGGTATGCCTGCACACCTGCGCCCAGCACGGACACTAGAATCAGGGAGTTGTTAGATGCAAGCAAATGTGCACACCACGATAACGCATGATGCAGAAAGAAAAGTAAAGGGTTATGGAAGAGAGAGATCGCGAGAGAGAGCGAGAGAAACCCGCACGCACGCGCGCGCGTCAATCCCATGACGGAATGGCGTACCGTTGATCCAGTGGTGACCAAGAGGAAGAAAAAACGAAGACCGGGGATGAAGAAGCGAGCGAAGCGGAATATGCAAATAATGTTACGTTAAGCGAGGAGGTAATTCGGGAGAAAGCATATTAAAAAGCAAGCGCGCGAGGTTGACGAGTGGTACACCACCGGTGCTTTAAAAGCCGATGATCCACCAGGTCGTGCGCCTGCGCTCTCTGTCATCATCGCAGTGCGTCTTAATAAGTCACAAATTTCACAAGAATTTTAATTAAATATTATAGATAGATCAATGTTTTAAAAAAGAAAGCGACAGCCGCGCTTTGCGTTTTAGAAAAGGGGGGTGGGGCGGGGTTAAAAGCGGGTGGGGGAGGGGGCATTGACGGGGCTGGAGTTAGCCAAGTCACGGCGACGCTACTTGAGGCTCCCGAAGACATCGACTGCAGCCGACCAACGGAGAACGTTCATGAATGAAATAAAGCGAGGGAATACGAAGAAAAAGAAAATGCAAAAAAAAGTATGAGAAAATGAAAAAAAAAAAAAAAATATATAAAGCAAATTGTGATATTTTATGTAATAAATCAGACCTCCTCGGGCCAACGGTAAATTGCAATACGAGCTCTATGTATAGCGAATAACGAAGAAAAAACGGATCTAGATCTTGGGGGAGGACAGGCAAATGGCAAAAAGCTATGTTCGTGAGATTGGGGAGGACGGGGAAGACGATGTGAAATTTGAGCTGAGACGCGGCATACGAATTGATTTTCAAAATGGGCAAAATTCATTACAACTGACACCAACGCATACTGCCAGCGTGAAACAAGAGTATAAAATTATTAATTAAATAAATAAAGTAATGTTTATCGAGATGATGTTATTCGACGGAAATCGAGGTTCATGCGTACGCGTTTCCTACGCACCCTTGAACGAAACAATTATGAATACGAAATGTGAAGTAATTAAACGCTATATACCTACACATACATAATTATGTACACGTAGCCGGGCCTTGGTATCTATCGATGCATAAATACATTACGCGTGTGCTTTTGTCAGTGCCAGAGTCAGTTCAGGCGACTTTTGATCCCTCGATCGCGAAAGATTCGCCTGGATTCGACTTGAATCGATCGTTCGACCCGTGATCGTAATAATATGCATAATTCCTTCATTCGGCTCTTTCGCTTCCTCCTCCTCCTCCTCCTCCTCCTCCAAAAAAAAAAAAAAAAAAAAAAAAAAATGCCCTCTATCCAACTATCCAGCAATAGTCACGAAGCTCTTTCTTTTATCACCAGTGGAATACTGTGAATACAATTTTAAAGCATTATTACAGTACATGCATCTTTTATGACTAGTCGCCTTTGCGCACTATGCCGCCGGTCCTTTATTTTTGACAAATTTTTCATCTTTTGTTATCGGCTATTTTCGTGCTTTTTTCTTCTTTTTTTTCTTTTTTAAAGAGCACCACCTTTTCTTATGCAAACGAGCATGTCAGTTTGTTGTTGATTAAGAGCAATCGAGCAGGTCCATACATTTTTTTAAACCTAAACTTTCCTCTGACTCTTTATTTATTTATATTAGTAATTTTTTTTTATCTGCCAATCTGTTTTTCTCTTTCTCTCTCACGTACACACGTATCTGTTGATTTAATGAACAATGTTATTCGTGCCGGAATAATCAGTGCTTTCTTATTCTATATTCTTCCTGTACATAAAATTTATTTAAAATGATGTACAAATCGTTCGATTTCCATGCTCCTTAAAACTAATAGTTATTTAGCCTTATTTATCTCGAAACTCAAACACGTTGAGAATTAGTTTTAAATATTCGAGCGCAATATCCGAGCATTTTCTCTGTTAATATTTTCATATTTTTGTACATACTTTGAAAATTTATAACCAATGAAGATCGAAGCTCTAAGATTTGTAGATAATGCTTCGATTGGATTCTTGTACACATGCTTGCAGTACCCTAATAAGATGATTTCAATTATAAGTAAAGCCACGTGATTGAAGGAGAGAGCAAAAAATTAGTATTAAGTCGGAGCAAGCGAAAGCAATTTTTAAAAAGTGCGAATAAATGATGCGACTGCTTCGTCCGATCGATTCGATGTATTTATTCGCAAGTATGCACTTTAAAGAGCGTGCTTTTAATTATATATAAAAAAAAAAAAAAAAAAAAAAAAAAAAAAATTAAGGCTCTCTTGAGGCATGCTTAAACGAAAACATTCAAAACGAAGACAAAAATCGTGTCGATAATAAAGTTATTCAAAAACATAACAATTATCGCTGATACCTTGCTGGCCTGGATATATCATACCAAATCGATCTCATGTAATGTAATAAATTCAATTTTTTAAACGTATGGTCGACCCAATGATCGCCGAGTCGGCCAAGAATCATTCATTGCCGAATTCTCATTGTACAGCATTTACTAAGAAAATTATATTATTTATTAATTATAAACAACGCTGCGCGCGCGCCTTTCTTACATTTTAGCATGAATTTTTAATTGGTTTGGAAATTATAGAGAAATATTATTACATTGCTTCCGCTGAAAAAAATTCATTTATAATATTAACTTTCTTGTTATTATTAATGCAGTTATGAGGGGCAAACTGTTTTCCAGAAGTCGTTCGGTTTTACACGTTCTTCTTCTAATATTCTTGAAGCCTGATCGAGCTTTCGATTCGGTCGACCATACGATGAAAACATTATTATTACGATTATTGTTATTATGATGATAATGATTATTATTAATATTAATATTATTATTATTATTATTATTATTATTTTATCATCATTAATATTATCATTACGTTTATTAATATTATTATATAATCAGAAATATCGTATCTTGATTGTATTATTATTATTATTATTATTATTATTATTATTATTATTATTATTATTATTATATTATTATTATTATTATTATTATTATTATTATTGTCATTATATTATTAATGAATTGTAAACATTTTTTGCATGATAGTTTGTGGTGGATATTTTCAAGCGTTAATTATGGCGTTAATAGGTATTGTTTCAATTATTTATAGAAGATTCAAAATAATACGACATGAATTCAATTGCAAAAAAATTTGATCAATTGAACAATCTTCAAATTTTGTATTCCAAATAACTAGGGACACTGTGTAGGTTTCGTAAGAATCTTGGCTCAAACATTTACTAACAGTTAGTGCAATAAATTAAAATGTGAGTTCAATGATTTTATATAATTCAAGTAACTTTTCAGCTTTCTGAAATAGTTATTACTGGATATATATATATATATATATATCAGACTATTGAAAAAATTAATTAATTTTACCGTTATAATATCTTATGAGAAGATAAAATGTTTTTAAAAATATTTTAATGCTTATATTGCGCCTCTTTGTATAGTTTTTTTTAAAAATTTCGGTATTAAAATTATTATTGAATAAAATGTACCATTGTTAATATATTATATTAAATAAGAGACATTAATTATTCAATAGTTTTAATGGTGCTAAGCCAACAAATTATTATATTACTATTTTATAATTAAAATTAATAATGCTATTGTCTGTTATACGGTCAAATTTGTTAGCAAAATAATACTTAGATTTTAAACTATATAGTTGAATTATTCGAAAAGACTTGTTTTAATAGCGATATTTGAATCAGTCTTTATTATTTATTTTAGTCAATTCTGTATCAACCATAATATATACATCAATCATAAAATTGTTGAGATTTCTAATGCAATTATATATCCTGTAATGTATATACAAGAAATTGAATCAAAGATTTATTCTTGAATAATTGAATTTTGTAAATTGTATATGTTAATTAAATTGATTATCACTTGAATTGCAATAGATCAATGAATTTATTTAATTATGAATTACTGGTAAGATAATCATTGTAATTACGAAGTTAAAAATAAATTTAAAAGTATTTATGTATTTACAAATTAAGAATAATTAGATTAAGTTTTATCCATATTTGATCAATGAATTTTATTACGTATCATAAATGAAATTCCATTGCTCCATCTCTCTTAATCATATTTTTACTTGATATAGTTTTTTTATAACCATATATCTAAAGGTCATCATTACTAAATGTACCATTAAAGTAAATATTATTGTTATTTCTGCAGTTTACTTATACAAGCCACTTTTTAATTGGAGAAAATAATTTGAGCCCTTAAAAACATTTTTCTTTTTAAATTAATACAACTATAATAATTTGTAGTATTCTTGCAGAAAAAAATACCCTTTTTGTTCATATAATGATAAATTAATAAATAAAATCTCAAAATCCCTAAGTGTTTTTGCTGATATCTTATATACAAAACAAATGGTTGTTTTGGTAACAAAAGTAATAAAAATGTGCGATCCTTTTAAAAATAGCGTTTAGACAAATGGTAATTTCTTGCACTACCTGTTGGTAACGATTGCCCATCGTCGAACATCTCTTGCGCTTAAATTATATGTATTAAGTAATGAATCTTTCCTTTACAATGAATAGAAACATTTTAAAGGAATATCTATTTTGATGGTCTTTGAATTCTTCGATCGCTTAGATGTATATACGATAACAATACCTAATGATAAAATAATGACTGCTTAAAATGTTATTCGACAAGCTGAATTAAAAAGAAAAAAAAACTAAGAATTCTTTATTTTACGTTATGCAGTGTTGCAGATGAAATAACAATGTTTAACAAAATTATTAATTAATGTACAATAGTGATAAATAAATTTTAGATAAGAGAGAGAGAGAGAGAGAGAGAGAGAGAGAATATGTGAGAATGGATTGTTGAAAGTGAGAATGAAAGAGAGATAAAACTCGTTAGTATTTCACAATACTCGACTAAAGGGCGATATCCATATTAGCGTGCAAATGTATACGTACATAATATACACATATATGTACGTATACGTAAAGAATTCATACATGTATATATGCATATATACATACATATTATATATTGTTATTATCGGGAGACTTTCCGATATTTTGAGGAGACGAGCCCGGGTGATGGAAGAATATATAAATATAATAGAAAAAGGCTCGGTATTGAAAAAGTCGCCGAGAAACAGATAGATATTTATTTATAACGTAAAATAAACGAATATAAAATTTGTCAGAGGGCGGATAAAGTATAATGAAATTATAAATAATACTTGAATAAGGCTAGTCTTGTTTGAGTCTATATGTTTCTGAAGGCTTTTTTAAGACAGGCCCCTCATATATACATATGCACTCACATAGGCGATGAAAATAAGTAGCTAATTATACGTGCGTGTGAGTGCTATTATTATATGGATAGTAAGTGAAATGGTGGTGGTGCTACTGCTACTATGAACTTGTTTCGATAAAAACGTATAATAAATTATATTGAAAATTGACATCTTTATTGTACACCGAAGACAACATACGCAAGCAAAATACACACTATCGCGATTATTATTATTATTATTATTATTATTATTATTATTATTATTATTATTATTATTATTGTAGATAAATAGAGGCGCTTTTGAGAAAGTCAAAAACCCCATTTTTAAAGAAGCTCTCGCCGAGGAGAGTGTGGACGAAATAAAGATATTATTTACTAATAAATGAATAAATAAATATATCTATATACCTAGACTAAAAATAGAAGAATATGTATATCTTAAATTTAGGAACAATACTTATACTTTTGAAAGATGGAAGTGTCGATTTGTTTGACGCAAAATATATAATTTTGTCAGTGAGCAATAACAATAAAAATTCGTCTATTCAGACTATACTTGGAGATGAGACTTTGATCAATCCTACCACACGGACACTTCATCCCCCACCCCACCCCTCACACACAAATCAGATCTTTAAACAATTGCGAGAGCCAGCTCTCGATGTATGTAATGCGATCTCAGCATACAAATAAAATTATTAATTATTCGCGGATCTTATGCGCATAATACGTATTATTAAACCAAAGTCTTGTTTCCATAAAGAGTACAATCTCGTAGCGCATTGTATGAGTAATTTTTGCAAAAGTCGTCCAATGCAGCGATGTACAAGCCGAATATAAACATTGCAGCAGACAAAGCTTAACAGATGAAAAGTAAATGAGAAAAGACGTGGAAATGAAAAAAAAAAAAAAAAACAAAAAAAATAAAAAAAAATAAAAAAAAAATAAATAAATAAAAAAAGGAAAAAAATAGAAATTAAAAAAATTACCCGATATTGGTATTCGCGCCCATATTTTTTTATTGAAAAAACAATAAGTGAGATTGAACGGAAGTACGAAGAGGAACAAAAGAAAAATAAATCGTAATAATAAAGATACACGGTACCTATTTGCTAATCGCGGTCTTAACTCACAAAACAACGCTCGAAAACGAATATATCGGTCGCGCGTACATTTTCGTAAAACACACGCACGCGCCTACCCGCCCACACGCGTCCATGCGCACAGACGCCCATGCAGTCTCGCGCGTTCGTACGCGTGCCCGTGCACAATGCACACACGCAGGCAGAGGCCAGGCCAACGAAACGGCTTGCGCGCATGCACGCACACAGCCACACGGTAACACGGGCGCGCGCGTACGCACGCTCGCTCGCTCATTTCGTGTTTACTTAAATAAAGTGACACATATGCATAATAATAAACGCGTACGCTTTGGGAAAAAGTCTTGTAAAAAGCGAACCCTTATAGGTAAATTTAACACCCGAGACGGAAATAAATGTATTTGAGTCGATCCACTTACTACCTACACCTACTCTTCCCTCGAATTATTTTTACACGGTATTTTCATCGGACTTTTTTCGGCACAATATAACGCGTGGAATGTTGAAATGCCGAAAAGCAACCGCAATCTTAATTCCGCGTCTTTCGTTGTTTTTCATTAACTGCAGTATTATGTGGCATCTTGGCGTTTCAAAAATACTTATTACCTTTTTTTAAATTAACATATGGATTAATTATAAAAATCATGCGCTGTGTACGCTGAATTTATAAAGAATAATGAAAGATGCGTTTATTATGCCGTAAGACATTTTCATATCAAAAGGAAAATAATTTAAATAATAATTTGATGAAACATTTTCGGTATTTCAATGATAAGCAACTGTCGAGGACATTGTACCGCAATTGCTATTAATGGCGAATATGACTATGTATTTTCGAGGCCCATGTTACAAATTCTATATACGATCATGGCAAATATACATTATTACGTGAATACATAACGAGTCTTCGTCGCCAGCACCGTGTATAATGAAAATAATAATAATAATAATAAATAAAATAAAATAAAATAAATGAATAAATATCAATTATAGAAAATCGTAGATCTACATGAAGAGTGTTTCAATCCTAATCTTCTTCACCGAAAAAATGAGAGCAATAGAGAGAGCATTAGAGAGAGCGAGAGAGAGAGAGAGAGAGAGAGAGATGTATGAAGGTGTAAAGTTTAAAGTAAAACAATATGCGCATTTCGGTGTTTCAAAGTTAATAATTAGTTACGTAGCTGTAATTATTATCTTTGTAACATCGTTTTCTTATAGTGTTTATAATGTAATGCGAAGCTAAATAAGATAAAAACATAAAGCATCGCTGCCCGGGGATTCCTGATAAGATCCAAGAATCATACATTCTTCAATAAGGGAAATCGGCACAATTCTTTTCTTCGATTTATTATTCATTTTCTTATACAAATAAACACGCGCGCGCGCGCGCGCACCCACCCACCCACTCACCCACCCACACGCGAACAGAGACACAACTACATTTTGTCTTTCCTTTATTTTCATTATTTAAGCGTGCAGTTTTACGGACTGGCACAAGTACGCAACATACACATTATTTCGCAGACCGATGGTTCGTTTTTAACAATGTCGTCATTGTCGCCATTCTTCACATGGTCGGTACGTGTTTTACAACAAATTATAAAAAATAAAGTGATAATGTATATTTTATTAGGCGCGCAACTTTGCTTCCTCCGTTTTTCGGTAGATGGCTGCAACGGTATTTGCCGGTGGAAATAGGCAGGTCAAAAATTTCATAAACCAAAGGTCGGGCACATGTATCCGTCAATATAAACGACAGGATGAAATTAGTGAATACGTGTTTGCATCGGAGGTGTATTGTCGATGGACAATGTCAGTTTTCGAGCCAAGACCACGTCATTTGCGGTAAGAGTTGCTCTTCTGCTTTAATTTGGACTGGAGGCGTTATTACTCGCCGAGGACTCGTGCCAAACGCAAGAAGAATTAGCGGAATCACTGGGAGTCACTAGACAAGCGATTTCGAAACGCCTCAAAGCCATGCGAATGATTCAAAATCAAAAGGGAATTGGGTTAAGAAGAAATTATTATGTTAAGAAACGTAATGACGCGTTGAAGGGAAGAAAAGGGATACGTATGGGAAGTACCGCGTTGTCGTTAACCAAATAAGGACAAATGGATACGTTATTAAATATTATTTAAGCTACCCCGAATAATTAATAGTCTGACGTGCCACTAATATCCGCATCGATCGGAACCACTGGAACTGTTGATCCTCGGCATTGAAATGCCGGTGATCAAGGGCATAAAGTCTTTCGTCGTATACGTCACACCGATCATCGTATTCGGTTAAGTTAGCGTCTGCAAAATAACACGAAGACTAATTGTTGTATTCATCAATGGAATGATTTTATTCGTAAAATTATAATTTTCATATTTTCAAGTATTTGAAATACTTGATAATGTCAGGAAATGTAATAGAAAAAAAAGATGTGAAGGACGACAATGACGATGCTGTAAAGCGAGAGAATAATATATTATAGACGTACAATTAATATTGTAAACATTATATTTTATTAATTATCACATATACATATTAATATGACAAATATATATATATATATATATAAGTACTATGTTACATAGAATACATCTTGATTTCAATTAATTTCAAAACCGACAATTTTCCAAATATTTTCCAAATAATCCATACATATTTTTTCCCCGTGTCACAATATAATTCCAACGCTGTGGTTCAGTAATGTTTTTAATATTTCTATAATAATATTTATTATAAGTTAAATAAAAAATGAAAAAAAAAAAAAAGCAATGAAATAGGGAATGGGGTGGCAAGGCGAATCCAATGGTCTAGTTTCGTTTGATTTTTATAAAGATATCACGTGACTCGGTCGGCCAATCGCGGACGAGAACAACTGAAAATGTCTGACGTCTTTATGGGAATGAACGTCATTGGCTCAGTTTTCAAATGGCCGTTAGCCTACGTGAATTCGACTTGAATGTTTATATATATTCCTGCGTTGGGCTCTAAATGAGTTAATCAAGTTTGTTAAATGCTTTAAGTATTATTAAAAGAAAGGAATAAAGTATAAGTTACAAGCAGAAGAAAATGCCGACTAAGGCAACGGTCGGCATGAATCCGTTAAATATTCGCCGTGGAAAAATGGCTCTATCTGATCTAGAAAATATGAAAAGAATCGAAAGGGAGCATCGGAGGAGGTTACGATCTGAACAGGTATTCACTTTAATACATTTTATACGTATACTTATTAGGATTATCAATTTCGTATTTGGAAAGTAAAAATAATTCATTTCTGAATTTTTATTACCTTTACTACGCTATCACAGCGACTAATATACTAATATCTATGATATTACATAGGTACGTGAACAATCTAAAGCGCTTTCAAAAAGGATACTTGAACGAACTAGACAAGTAGAGAAAGAACAGCTTAATCGACTGCACCATGATGGGAATACAGAATTCAACATAGCACACAATAAAAAGTTAATGGATTACCATCGTAGATATCAAGATATAGAAGATATTGGATATGCACATAAAAATGCATTAAAACAGCCAAATGTTGAAGAAATAAAGAAAATTGAAGAGGAAAAAAATAAAGCTGTGGCTCAAGCTAGAGGAGCAGAGGCCATTCAGAGATTAAATAAATCCAAAAAAGTAAATAATAAATAATATATATTTATAAATTATTTCTAAGAATTTGTTAATGTTTAAGAGGAATGATATTTATAATGCTTATAGATTGTTAGTCCTGATTTAAAAAGACAACAAAGACTACATGCAGTTCGAAATTTAGAAAATGAACGCTCTTGTATGGTATCGAATCTGTCCAAAAAATCTCAGATTATTAGTAATCATATTGTAGAGAATTCAGGAAATGAGAACATTAAAACACCAGCAAAAAGAAAAGTGGTGAAATGTGTTGTTTCTAAAAAGTCTCCGATCAAGAAAATAAGAGAAACTTCGGTTTGTATTCAATTTAAATTTTGTTTTAATTATTTGATTTGATTAGAATTTAATTTAATTGAATTACTTATTTGATTGAAATTCATTTTTCATTATTAGGTTCACTCAAAACAGAAGAAAACACCATTCCGACCTACGTTTAGACAAAGTGATAATTCCAATGAAATATCAACTGCAATTTCTACAGATAAAAGCAAGCCATGCAGCTCAAATAAAGTATCAAACTTGTCTAAAGTTTCAGATTGCATTACAGACTTAAATAAAATAAATGTTTGTGAATCCGACGATAATGAACCTAGAAAAACAGTGCCATTGACAAGTTCTATATGTAGGAAACCAGACAATATTATTAGGTGAATCTATAGTTTAATTTATATTAATATAAAATAGATGTTTTATTAATAGTTCTATTTCATAGGTGTAATCGAGAAAATAGTATTTCATCAGATTTAAGCACTACATGTACTTCTTCATCAATTAGCGACGACTCTTCATATTTTTCTGACACTTGTAAAACATCAACAGTTAAAAAAAATGTGATACCGTCTACATTAAACTGTACTAGCAAAGTTGATTTATATGATTATACAACGAGGCAAAGAAAAACGTATGATAGGCCTACTGGTTTAGTTGAAAAAATGAATGTAAAAAATACGGTTCGTATGCTTTTATAGTTTTTTAAATAAAAATTTTATTATTTTATAAACTAAATGACGGATGATTTTATATATTATTTAATTAGCAAAATGCCGAAAATTTAGCTCAAGAAATTATAGAATTAGAAAATAGAAAATCTAATATCCTTGAATACCAAAAGCAGAATGCGCAGCAACGATCTCAAGACGCTTTATTACGAGAAAAAATTAGAAAGGATTATCAAGTTCTTTTGAAAAATTTGGACCTGCTATCGAAGGAAGAAAGAAAATTGAGTGCAAATAAAATTCCAAATGTTGCAGTAAGTATAGTACTTATAAAATTAGTTAGATAAATAATTTTATTTTCATGAAAAATTACTTATTTACAACAGAATCGGCAAGTACATAATCCAAGTAAAAATAACAAAGATCATGTACGACGACAGAAAAAAATGGACCGAGCCTTCGAAACTATTTTACGCTCTTCTCAAGATCCATGTAAATCAGATAATCGACCGGAAAGACCAATTACTATAACACCACGAAACTACATTCATTCCAATACTGTATCAACCTCGGCGTGGAAAGTACCAAATTATATGAATGAGCAAAAAATTGAAGAAAGTTACTCAGAATCTGACGACGAACTTACACGGAAAAGGAAAATTTCGGAACTCTTGTTAAAAATAGAAAAGTTAAAGAAGAAATTATTGCAAGAATATGGAGCTAATTTGCCTGATGAGATTTTCAACGCTAGTGTAAAGTCGCTCTTCAATCAGCAACATACAAATTCAGCAAGTCAACAACATGCAGTTAAAACTAAAACCCCAAAGTCAAAGCCTACAACCCCTGAGATTCAGGTTATTAATATGTCCAGTTGCGATGAGGCTGCAGAGCCCGTTCGAAAACTAGCCAATAACAATAAAAAAACTAGTAGTGCAGAAGCATTCTCAAAAGGTTCAACAAAAAATAATTCAAATGGCTGTGTGTCGACTCGCGATCAGCAAGTTCAGGTCGAATTAGAAACAACGAGGCCGAATGAGGAAGCTACGAATAAACCAGTAGAACCAATAGTGAAGATTTTAAAACCAAAAAATTCAGAAAGTAATAGCAGCCTATGTAGCGACTCGTCAATTATAACAGATGTAGTTGTAGGAGTTAATAAAAAAGAAATAACGGTCGTACCGAAAAGCCGAGACAATAGTATGAGATCGTGTAAAAGTGCTCGGTCGTGTGCGAAATCGAGGAAGTATTCGACGAATAAGGCACCGGTAAAAATCTCTTTCGAGCAGAAAAGCGGAAATCCAGCATTCGAAGTAGCAGGTTTACTTATAGACGCTGATCAGAAGAAAATTACGATATTACCAAGGCGAGCAAAGAAAGCCTCGTCACAAAATGGCTTGACACCCTGCTCATCCGTAAAATCACAATCGCTACCTGGAAGTAGAGACGCATCCCCAGCTAACAAAGGCTCTAAATCAGCTCCAGTCTCGCAACAGTGCAGCCCCAAGAAGTGCAGTCCCTGCTTCCAGGCAGAATTGCGCGCAAAGGAAAAGGAGCCGTGTGATTCCGAGCAACAGAGATACAGAACACAATATACGCAAGTCTCGATAGACTCCAGTACGGAGAGTTCTATTTTGAATTACACTTCGGAAGCTGCTACTACTGCACATGG
Organism: Ceratosolen fusciceps; assembly: GCA_018883505.1. Lineage (NCBI taxonomy): Eukaryota > Metazoa > Arthropoda > Insecta > Hymenoptera > Agaonidae > Ceratosolen > Ceratosolen fusciceps. The sequence goes on from RCIC01000001.1 coordinate 10,476,704, forward strand.
AGCCGGTAAATTATTGAAAAGCTTCAAAAGTATGATGTCGAAGCAAACAATCACTACGATCCAGGACTCGTCGGACGCGTCAACGACGTATGCTAGTCCCCCGGCAGCGACCCCGGGCTCCATGATCAACAAGTTCGCCAGAGTCTCGCCGATCATAAATCTACTGAATACATCCATCACCGAAGCAATGAAACAGCAAGTGAGCCCAGTCTCTTCTCCAGAAACGCCATCGCCTCGAACGATGAAGCTACCTTCTAATGTAAGGAAGAGTGACAAAGTCAATAAATCCCTGAAATTCTCATCGCTGGTCGATAAGCAACGTTACGAGGCCCCGAAAAGCGCTCGACGCAACGAAGAAAAAACGTCGAGCACTGAACGCGCGGAGCTTATGAAACCGTCGCCTCCGTGCGATGAACGCACATGCCCGAAGAAACACGCGGAGCTTATGAAACCGTCGCCTCAGCCCGATAAATGCACGTGCCCGAACTCGACTTGTCAAACGCTTCAGGAAAAAACGGAAGCTATTCAGTCGTTCGCCTTGCACTGCCCGGAGATACTGGAGAAATTCGAAGATCTGAAAAATGATTGTACCGAGAGAATAGCCTCGTTGACGGATTCGATCCAGAAATTACGAAACGAAGAGAAGGGTAAGTTGGACACGTTTTATTTTTACACCCACGCACGTAACGTCCGCAATTCGTCGTGCAGTCGAAAATGTATAAATGTATAAATGTATAAATGTATGAATAAGATATTAGGACTGGTGAGAGAAAGAGAAGGCTCGAACTCGGTAAACTAATTAAAATTGTTGGATAGGTTTGGAATTGGCCATGTCGGGAAATGAAGACTCGAGCTCGGTTAGCAAAGCCATTTCAAGAGGATATCAGTCGTCGGGGGCCAGCTTTGAAAAGAGTAGATTGGTGAACAGTATCGAGGCCATTCACAATCAACTGAAGATGAAACTTATGGAGTCTAGAAAGATTATCGCCGGGACGAGAATAAATCTGCAAAAGATGAGCGCTCCCAGGATGCAGTACGCTGAGAAATCATCGAGTATAAGTAGCGACGCCTCCAAAGACTTTACGGGGACCGAGAGCTTCGACGAGGGGGCGGAGATGGAGAGGCTGACGAAGGACCGGCAAGTCCCTTGTTTGTCAACAAGAGCTTGCGCGAAACCGAGGATAGTTAACGACGAGCGGGTTAACATTAAAGTGAATCTCCTGCAATTGGGACGAAATGCCAAACGCTTTGCCGGGGGTGGTGGTGGTCGTGGTGGTGCTGCTGGCTACGATGGTGGTGATGATGGTGATGATGATGATGGTGGTGGTGGTACTTCGAAGAAATTGGGAGAATCGACGTCAAAGGCTACGGGGGAAAGGGCGAGGGGTGAGCCCGATCGAATCGTCGAAGACATGGTCGAGATGCTGTCGAAGGAAATTCTCGAGCAAAGTAAAAGCATAAATAAGTCAATAGCCATTGATAGTTTAAATGATTCTGATGATTCTCTTTTAAAATCAAGTAAATTAGAGGGTAATGAGCCCGGGGATTCGGAGGAGAATGTCCCTGCCAATGACAACGATCGATCCCTTAATTTAGATGTACGTATGGTCGAAATTCAAATATCCAGTTAGTTGCTTTCCAGTCGGTTTAATTACCTTAATCCTTTGTCTTTCGATTTTATCAGGTCAGTGTGTCCGAATACGTCCCTCTGCTTGCCGGCATACCAAAAATGACTCGCCCGAAAGGAGCCTCCGGTAACAGGGCGAGACCTCCAGTCACACTAATAAGTGGACCATACCGGTAAGTCGATTGACTTCTCTTGAATCTTACCAAGAGGCGTAGTCAAGACAAACAAAGAATAACATAAAAACAAAAAAAAAAAAAAAAAAAAACAAAGCTTCCCGCGTAGAGAATTTGATGTTGTGTTACGTTCCGGCGATTTGACTTCTGATTCAACTTAATTCAATTGAATTTCTAATCAAAATTTGTTTTCTCATTCAGCGGGACCGAAATCATTTCTCCAGCCCACGAGTTATCGACTATAGTCGAGTTCGATACACCGGACACGGCGAACAAGAGTCAAACTAGCAATAGAAGTCCCTCGAATAAGTGCCGAAGAAGACTGACGACTAAGGACGGAACCCAAAGTAAGACGGCGTCCCCGTCGAGGCTGGCGAATGAAAAATTAACTAAATCAAAGCCATCGGTACACGTGGCCCCGTTACCCGCGCACCGATCGCCACTACGAGCACTTCAGCCGACGAGCAGCAGGTCACCGAGGAAGCCCGCGGGAAAATTATTAAACAGCTTAGCGAAAGTGAGTGATTCGTCGGACTCGTTGCATACTTTGCCGGACATGCACATCGAGCATTTACAGCGTAGCCAAGATAACACGGACGCCAATGACGATGTCCGCAATAACGAAATGTTCGAAATGCACTCATTGCCCGATGAGAATATCGACAGATTGTTAATTAGCGATTTGCAGGAAGAAAGCAAATCTCAGTCAGCCTCGATCGCCCCCAAGAAGAGCGAACAAAAAGCCCAGCTATCCTCGAGCGACTCCATTATAAGTTTCTCCGGTTTGTCCGGCGTATCCGATATCACAACCACCCCCACGTCAGATCTGAATTTGTTCAAGTATCCTTCGTCTCCGGAAGAGACGGAACTTGTACTGAAGAAGTGGGGTCTTGGGTGGGCGATACCGACCTTGAAGAAAACTCGGGAGGCGAGTGCACTTAGCTCTTCCTCGAGTTCGGACGTCACGCCGGTTAATAACGCTGCGCGACTGGTGTCGCCAGTTAAAAAACAGCAGGACGTTACAGCTCACGACTTACCGGCCATAAGTGACGTTTCCTCGATATCGATTAAGCATGTGAATAAAAGTACCGAACAATCGGTTCTCGTTAAAGGTAGAACTTCGACGCCTAATAGATTGTCAAATACTAATTCAGACGAAACTGCATCGACTCTTGGTAGCTTCTCTTCCGATCTAAATATAGTTGTACAAAATCAGAGCGCGGACATTACGGTTCCCAATATTTCATTTTCTAATGATAAATTAGCTTAATAAACGTAACGCACTGGAACGTGTTTTAGTGTTGATCTTTAGTTTATAATTTTTTTGTATCCCGTAACATTTATCCGTCGTATGTTTCCGTTCTTTTTATACTTATGCATTGTCTGTTACTAAATGTATTTTAAGATAAGTAACTGATCAATTTAACGCAACTATGAATTTCGCACAATAATGTACAGAATAATAATTTTTATGTTTACAATGACTATCCAGAACATCGATCTTTTTTACGATAAATGGGTACATAAATGATTATCACGATTTTTTTCTTATTTTAATTAAAATGTCGACTGATGTTAATTCATTATTGTAATGATAAAAAAAAAAAAATGAATTAAATTAAATTAATTTATATATTTATATAGACTGAATTTATAATTAAGTGTGACGCGTAAACAATATCTGTTTTTCTTTTCCTTAGATAAAATAATTGATTTTACATAAATTTATAATTACACGTACGTTTAATCCTATATTGTAAAGTAAATTTTGTTACTCGTGTTGCTCAATTTACTCAGATACGTTTGCGTAAAAAATTATATATAAAAAAAAAAAGAAAAAAAGAAAAAAAAGGGCCGGGGAACAAATAAAAAAAAAAAATTATACATGTATATATAGATATGTAACTTTTATACAGTAAGCACGTTAACATATCTTACTAATAATAAATATACGTAAAACTTTCTTTATAAACATCACTCATTTCATAGTTTTATTAAAATTTTAAAAATTTCAATATTATATAAGACATGGTGAGAGGTTTTTCAATTCAATCACATGTATCAAGAATATCCTCTTAATAAAGGTCTGCTATTATTTTACTTATATGTCAAAGATTTAGCAGAGATACAGTATTGTATACATAAATATGTTATGCTAATAACAAAATATGGATAATACAAATAAAAGCTTAGCAAAGAAAATACTTGTGTGGATCTATATACAATTATTACAATGCTCTTGCAGTCCCCGTACAAGAATCGTATGAAAGGTTGAATGAGAAATTTAATTTAAAATAACATTTATAATTAACTGGTCGCTAAATGGTTATTAATTCACCAGAGCACCAAGGACAAGGATGGATATTTGAGGCCAAAAAACATGTGTCGTTGCAGTCTTTAATTTCAGATAAAAGATCCAATATCTGAGAAGTTGTTTTACTTGTTTCGTAGCCCATACCCTCTAACTTATTTACACGCTCTGCTTCGACATTAACATCTTTATTGTCACCGTTGCCTGAAAATAATCGTTAACGTTAAGAAGGTTAAGGTGCACTTTGTTTGAAAGTGTCACGTTATTATCGCAGTTCATTTACCAGACGCATGTTCTTCGTTTTTAATGGCCTCGTCGCCCAATGGAGCTTGGCCTAATTTAAAATCAGTGGACTTCAACAAATTGGCAACGAGTAGTTTTAATTTGTGCAGCTGCTCTTGCTGCTGATTGCGTTGCTCCAGGAGCTGGAGGAAGGTGTTCTCCCTTTCTCTCGCCTTGTCTTGGAGGATGGAACGTTGTTTTTGATACAGGGCCACGTACTCCTCTGAAAACGTATTCGAATCAATTGCGTCGGACGAAAGCTGAAAAGTCGTCATCTAACGGTATAATAATAAATTAAATCTAAATTCACCTATTGTTTCCGTTTCCCCCTGCAATTGCAGAACAACGTGCTCGAGACGTTGTTTCTCATCGGTGAGCTCCGCGACCTTTTCCATGGTTTCCTTAAACCTCATTTCGAGCTTTTTTACTGGTTCCGGGACGCTCGTAATAATATTATTTTCAGGCAAGGCGGAAGCTTGACTTTTAGTATGATCAACGTCATCCTCGGCGGGTTCGGCGGGCTCAGTGGGCTTCGGCCCGGACTTCTCTTCCGAATTTTCATTGTCAGCAGCCTCGTCGATTTCTCCTGCTTTATTCCCTCCGCTCGCGTTACTTTTATCCGCTTTCGATTCATCCAACTTCGCCCGCAGCGTCTTATTTTCTTTTTTTAAATTTACGATCGCCGCCTGAAACACGCATTACGACTCTTTAATCTACCGTAAGTTTCATTCGAACGCTCGCGTCATTGAACGGCTTTCTATTACCAGGGCCTTCTGCAGCTCCTCGTGCAACGTGTTTACGCTTTGCGACTGGGCCTGATAATGCCTAACCCGATCCTCGATCTGCGCCGCTTGCAACCTCTCCTTTTCAAGCTGCACCAGCTCTTCGTCCTTCCTCGCCAGCTGCTCCTTTAATTCCTGCAGCTGGCTCTCGAGATCGTTCAGCTGACCGTTCAGTTTCTTACTTATAGAACGCTCGGCCTGCACCCTCTCCGTCAAGTCCAATTTCGTATTACTCTAATGTAATGTAATATAATATAATATAATATAATATAATATAATATAAATACATTGGCATGGCTGATAAGGACAAAGAATGAAAGATGGGGGACAAACCAGTGCGATAAAGGCGTCGTTCATTTCATTAAGCTGCGTTTTCAATTGCTGATTTTGCGATACTGCTCGAGAGGCACCGAGCTGCTCGCTTTGTAAGGCCGCGGCCAACCTGGAGGCCTCGACGTTCTGTTCCTTGAACTCTTGCAGCTCGCACAGCTCCTTCCTCAGTCCCTCTATTTCAGACTCCTAAAAGCAACGAAGCTCAAGCTTTAGCGAGCAGTCCATTGTCCATTAGCGGCACGAGCACGCGGACAATTGTCTAGGGGCAGTCTATGTACCTTATCATTCAGCAGCGATTGCAGATTTACCTGCTCCGATACGAGACTGTCCACGCTCCTGCTTAACGTATTATCAACATTATCGGCTCGGATAAAGTCCTCGTCGCCCGCTTTCGCCACTTTCCCTACTTTCGCTACTTTCGCCTTTTCCTTCTGTAACTGCTGCTCCAATTCCGACAATCTTTCTACGTAGCTTTGCTCGCGCATTTCGGAGTCGGCGATGCTCTTCTTCGACGCCTCGAGCTTTAAAATACAAATATTTTCCATTTACTGACACACACTCCCCCCCAACAACCTCTGCCCTTGCCTCATATTATTATTTATCATCATCGTTATTATTATTATTATAATTAATGTTGTCGTCGTCGTCGTCGTGGTCGTTGTCGTCGTCGTCGTCGTCGTTATTATTATTATTTGTACATTGACGAACCTGAGCGGCGAGTTGCGAGTGCCCCTCTTCGAGCTGCTGGACATAATTTTGATATTTCTTGCTGGCCTCGTCCTTTTCTTTATTTACACTTTCCATCGTTTCCTTCATTTGGGATAATTGCTGCTCGAGTACTTTTGTTACCTGGTGCTGGCTCTCCAAGGCGTTCAGTTCTTGAGGAGAGTTTGATAGCTGTGAATAATGATTTAAAGGCGACTTTTAGATACGAGCGGCTTCGTCTTAACCCGATTCGACTTACTTGTTGAATTCGAAGCTCGCTCAATGACAGAAGGGCGCACTTCTCTTGCAACTCCTGTTCCACATTTTTTAACTCGGTATTTTTATAGCTGCATTTTTGACGCAATTCCGATATTTCTAGCTCAAAGTCCTCGTTTTCTTTCCTAAAAGCATCATTATTACTTAGCGATGTCAGTATGCAGAACGAGTAATCGCTTTTGCTTATTAACATTTTACATACTTTAGTTCGGCTAATTTTTTAGATAATTCTTCACAATTTGCTTGTAATTGCATATTAAATTTATCCAAATCTTCGTTATTGCTCTTCATCATTAATAAATTCTGTTCCAACTGAAATACCTGCTGCTCGGAGATTTTTAGCTTCCCAGACAAGTCGATTAACTCATCTGAAATTTCAATATGTATCAATAAATGCATTTTTTATTTAGAATTATTTCTTTAACGAATATGTGTATACGTTGAATATATATTTGTGAAAAATATTCTATCTCAGTGTTATATATTCTGTAAATATAATGCTGTAGCTAAAGCTTGAATATGAATACGAATCTTTTGTTTGAACAAACTGAATGCGTTAAATTATTATAACTTAGTTAAATGTACCAGTTTTTTGTTGGATTGTTATTTGATACTGGGAATTAATAGCAATCAGCTCAGATTTTTCCGCTACAAGTATTCCTATTGTCTGAGCATCCAATTGCACTTGCTCTTTCAAGGGATTAACTTCTCTAAATAGTTTAGTTTCTAATTCTATGTCTTTGCTATTGACTATTGCCTCTAACTCCGATATTCTACTCGTCTGATTTTTATACATGCAAGATAAAATTTCTTTTAATACACATGTTTATTGAACAAAAATTTTATCGATGTAAATTTACATAAGATGAAACTTACGCATTGACTAACTTGAAAATGTAACTGATTTATAACCTTTTTTTGCTCTTCCAAGAAACCTGTTAAAAACTCATTCTTTTGCTCTAAATCATAATTAGTTAATGTCGCCTCATCAAAACGTTCTTCATCTGCTAAGACGTTCGTCATGGCATTTGCCATGTGTAACAAGTGTTGCTTCTGTAATAAATCAGCAGGATTACTCAGTACATTTGAATCTAAATTTAAATTTTCTGATTGATTCCTTAAAATGTTTTGGAAGTCGGTACTCTGATCAAGCTTTTCAGTATTAATTACGTTGGAAGATATTGAGCAACTATTTTTAACAATATTATGATCTACCAAGCCATTGTTGCACGGCGATGATTGTGATGGATAATTCGTTGATTCTTGAACTGGTGGAATGTTTTGAAAACTTACATTTTCAGATGTTGCTATAGAATTATTGGAATAATCTTGATTACTGGCTACCTCTGGGGACGCATGCACATTTGCTAGTTTTTCCTCATTAGCTTCATTATTTTCTGTTAATTCCATATTTGATTCTAATTTTTTGACATTACTTTGATCCAATAAATTTTCTATGGATGGGTTCTATAAACATTGTGTAATCTTAATATTTATGAGCAGCATTTATTGTACTGATTTAAGATACCAATATAAAATTATAAGCAAATGTTACCTGATCATTGTTCTGTTTTTCCGAATCAGATTTCGTTTTTGCATTCTTATCAACCTGATCCTTTTTATTGCGCTGAAATTCTTTAAGCTGAAAAATTATAAAACGCAGTTGAATAATAATAATAATAATAATAATAATAATAAAGATAATTGAGGAAATCGGATTATTAAATTAATATGGCAATGGTGTAAGTAGCTATGGGTGTATACAACAATACTGTACCCTTTTTCGAGCTGCTAGTATTCTTTCCTTATTCATTTTTTATATCTCTTGAGGGTGGACGTGGTTTTCAAAAGGTTTCAAAAAGTTTTCAACAATTTCCGCAACATTTATTCACATTATTTATTTCCTTATGAAATAAGTACCAATGGTTTGACAGCAAAGCACTGAGGTTATGTCACGTCTTCAGTCTGCATGGCTTGCAACTTTACCAAGTGCCACTTCACCAATTTATCAATGAATGGACTGCGGAGAAGAGATACAGTCGTTTCTCTGGTTTAGGCGGTTCGAACAATTATCCGCAATATCGACGTCACCGTGCAAATCAGCCAGAATGCATGACAATTGGAATCTGAAACTTTTTAATGCATCCAAAATTAATTGCGTTTATTGTTTAACGTGAGATTATTTTAGGATAATTTGGATGATAAAATATACCCTAACGATATATTGGATTAAATAAATTATACATTGATCTATCCATTAATTACGAATTTTGATTCTTTTTTTCATCATGAGTTTGATTTCTTTCTTTTTTTTTTCTTTTTCGCCCAAGTAAATTATCTACAATGACTTTGAGAATGCGAAATTTGATTCATGCGCTATTATAATATTATTTTATTCATCTTCATTGTCTATAATATTTTCAAAAGATTACTGCTGAAGACTTTAAAGGGTCCCCGTTAGGAATCATAGCCCGACGAACATAAATAATTCCACAGTGTTGCATTTTTATAACAAGGACGTTATTACATTTGACAGCATTGTTTATTATTGTATATTAAAGCAGCACTTTAAAGCTAAACGGGGTGGACGCATGCATATACGTACGCTTGCACCGACTTCTACGCACACATGCACATGTTTAAATGTCACCTTCGACTCGCACTCGTCAAGTTCGCATCATTTAAACGTTGCATTTTTGTATAATTAAAACGACAAACATAATGATTGTGAATTAAACGACACCGTCACGCTACATTTTTTTTTAAATCAATTTTTCATGTTACACGTTTAACTATTTACGCAACTTTAAAACAAACAAAATTAATTGTAAAAATGACTGCAATAGTAACTAGCTCCCCGATCAAAGGAATAAGGTCTGCATATTTTTACCGAATACAATTCTATTCGTACCGATAGAAAATTTATTTAAATTGTTATCTGCTTTGTTATCTTAGAACTCCACCTCACTTCAAAAATGTTAGGCACGGCAGTGTTATTGACTTTGATGTTGACATGTTTTTAAAAATTTCTAATTACGAAGATACTATTAAGCAGCTTGACATATACTATGGAATTGGTAATCTTTTAAAAATCTATAATTTATTTTAAACAACACTTATAATTTTCTTTGGTTTCTTAAAGTTAAACGACAAATTCTTCACTATCAAAGTTGCATAACTGGTCTCTTTCCACAAGTGTCTACTGATAAAACTGTGGGAAGCGTTAGAGAAAGCATATATTGTGCTGCTGCCATTTGGAGCTTATATCAAGCATATAGGTATTACTTAAAAGATTTATATTTTATATTTATTACAGCATCTATTACAATACATAAATATTACAGGCGTATAGATGATGACAGAGGAAAATCTTATGAACTCGGACAATCAGCAGTTAAATGTATGCGAGGCATTTTGGAATGCTGGATGAAACAGTCGGCCAGAATAGAGTTATTCAAAAAAAACCAATGTAATCGTTTTGCTCTGCATTGTAAATTTCATTTAGATACTGGGAATGAAATATTTAAAGATGAACTGTACAATCATCTACAAGTAATTAGTAACATTTATTTAATGAATTTATGGAATTAGGGAATTATTCACAAAGGTATTACTTTGCAGATTGATGTTGTATCATTGTATTTAATTTTCTTAGTACAAATGATATCATCTGGTTTACAAATTATTTACACTCAAGATGAGGTAGCTTTTGTTCAAAATCTAGTTTATTATGTTGAAAGAGCATACAGAACACCCGATTATGGAATGTGGGAAAGAGGTAGTCGTTATAATAATGGTACACCAGAAATACATGCTAGTTCAATTGGCATGGCAAAAAGTGCACTAGAGGCTATCAATGGTTGTAATCTGTTTGGAGAAAAGGGAGCATCTTGGTCAGTTATATACGTTGATATAGATGCTCATAATCGAAATCGCAGTATTTTTGAGACAATGCTTCCAAGAGAATCCAGTTCTAAGGTACGATAGAATTTCATCAACTTCACTTTATTATTAAGAAACCTACTCATTTTTAAATGTGAATTTAGAGTGTGGATGCTGCTTTATTACCAACTATTTCATTTCCTGCTTTCTCTACTCACGAAGAAGTCTTGTACAATGAAACAAAAGCTAATATAATAAGAAGATTAAAAGGAAATTATGGTTTTAAGCGATTTGCAAGAGATGGGTATAAGACCGTATTGGAGGATACAGGAAGACGTTATTATAAATCTGACGAGATACAGGTAAATTTAGTAAAAATTTCTTAACTATAATTTTGATTCCATTCTTCAAATACTCAGAATTAATTTTATTAATTTATAGGAATTCGATAATATAGAGTGCGAATGGCCTCTATTTTATATTTTTATGATAATAGATGGAGTTTTTAATACATTACCAGAACAAGTAGAAGAATATCAATCGTTACTCAAAATCAGATTATCCAAAGATTCTCATGGTGGTACGTAATTGTAATGATATACCAAAGTATTTTAATCGGAATTATATATATATATATATAAAACAATATTTTAGAAAATAATAATAAAGTATTTGTTTGTTATGTGAATAATGTTTAAGATCCTATAGTGCCAATGTACTATTACGTTCCCGAGGACTGTGTAGAGTCTGAGAAAAGTGAATTGGGAAGTACCATAAAAGTTCCAAGTGATATTGGGAAAGGATATAAAGTAGGAGAAGAGCATGCTTCTATCTATTTGTGGAATCAAGCAATGTTTATTATTTCGCAGTTGCTTACTGCCAGTTTACTGCACATTAACGAATTGGATCCAATTCGACGTTATTTACCGTCATATAACAGGCCGAGGAAAGTAGGCCGATATTCAGCTTTTCAGGTAAATATGAAAACAAATATGTACGATTCGAAAGGCATTATTCCATATTCACAAAATGTTGTAGAATAGTTTCAATTTGGTAAATTAATATTTTATTTTTGCATTTTATACAGGCAAAGCCCAGTAGTGTGAGTAAAATTTTACACTTGTTGCCTGCTCTAAATTTCATTATAACAAATACGTTCATATACGTTAATAACATCCTGTCTATTTACATACAAATGAGCTTCTCTTTACTAATTCATTATTTATTGCATGGACATTTAAATAGGTCTATTGAATGTCAATAAGATCTAAGCTCTATGTGATTAAATAATGCAGAATTCTCAACTACTTATTCGCGGAAAGAATATAAAAAAAAAAAAAAAAAAAATCAGGAATAAATATCTCATTGAAACTGTGAAAATTCGTGCAGATATGCAGTATCCCATAAAGCATTCGAATTTAATCTCTCCTTTACGTGGCTTGAATAAATAGTAGTAAAACTTCGTAGCCGTTTTTAAACGTTTTTCCATATAATTATATTATCGAGAGCTTGTGCTTGTGCTTGTGCTTTTGTCATTGACAAATTAATAGTATCAGTACACGAATATATCGAAGCTTGGAAGTAAATAAAAATGTCATTGCAGTGCATTAAGTAAATTAATCGCACGATACATCTCCAATGGGCTTATCTTCCTTGAGGCTCGTAAACTAATATTTCTTTTATTGGTATTTGTAAAATAACTAGCTTGTCCAATATGATTCTGACAGCAGTAATTTATTCTTAAGATTTAAAAGTTTTAAGTGAAAATGTAATTTTCTAAAAATATCAATGAAACGTATATTATTATTATGCTTACGTAGATCGAGCGCAAGCTTAAAATTTGATCGTTTATATTTTTATCTTGGTTTGCAGTGGACATTCGCTGAACGAATCTGAAATAACTCTCATTACTTTTCACTCGATATCTTTATGAATTTTATAACCGGCCTGCGCTTCTCTGCCATATTAATCACAAATATTTGAAAATCCGCCTACTCGTTCCTCCTTGCTCCATGCACTTTTATTATATATATATATATATGCGTGCGTGTGTGTGGGTGTAAAAAAAGTTAAAATATATACAGCTACGAAGCATCGGTTTTTTTTGTTTATGGATGGTTATTATGGTTGTGCGATGACGGATGTTACGGCAATGGAAATAATTATTTTTACTTTTCCTGTAAGGGCACGCATACCGATCTCGTAGTGCAGATCGTCTTGATTGCCGAATCCATGAGGCTCCAAGCTATGATGGCCACCTACGGGATACAAACTCAAACCCCCCACGAGGTGGAACCCGTACAAATTCTGTCGTCGACCCAATTAGTCAAGGTTTACCAATGCCTCGGCGTAAACAATAAATTAGATCTCGAGGGCAGACCCGCGAGGCCAATCGGTTCCTTGGGCACCAGCAAGGTAAAGATCAATCGAACGTGAAGGTAATGGAAAATCAGGGGATTTATTTTAATCGCAAGCAACGCACGTTATTCGTTAGATTTATCGTGTCTGCGGCATGACCGTACTCTGTTACCCTTTGATATTCGAAGTATCGGAATTTTACTTGTACCGCGACATGGCCTTACTCATCGACGACATCAAGACGGAGCTGCAATTCGTTGGCAAATACTGGAGATTGTCTGGAAGACCGACGGTCTGCCTTTTGATACGCGAGGAGCACATGAGGTGAGAGATAGATAGATAGATAGATAGAGATAGAGAGATAGATAGATAGATAGATAGAGAGAGAGAGAGAGAGAGAGAGAGAGAGAGAGAGAGAGAGATGCAACCGATTTAACGGATTCAATGTTTGACGTGGACTTACAAGCTCCTTTTCGATCTCCTCCATTGCAGAGATCCGCAATTCAAGAAGATGCTCGACCTCTTCGCTATGCTGAAAAAAGGTTACTGCGACGGGACGAAGGTCCGCATAGGCAGACTCCAAAACCTAATATCCTCATCTTGCATAGGTATTATTATTATTGTTAAGGCCTGAGTAAGTAAAGGTAGGTTAAGAGTAACGGTTACGCGCAGAGCATCTGGATTTCATCAATACCATGGACACGGATTTGGAGCTGAGCCAATTCAAGCAGCTCGAGCACGATTACATTGGATATCAGAGCCTGACCGATGTCCCCAAAGCCCTTTCCTACGAGGAGGAGATCAAAGATTTTTCCGTAATACAAAGCCGCAATATAATAATCATTAAGCGAATCGTTTGTCAAGAGCTGACATTTCTGTATCGTCCTGTATGAATTGCCAGTTCTTTCAGAATATCAAGCACGAGTCGACGCTTAACGTGATAAACGCGATTCGCAATACCGAGGGTCTGTTCGCAAAGTGCCAGTTGTACGGGATACTTTTGCAGCGCGAGGGTATGCATTACTCGGTGAACGGCTCGACGGGTAAGTAGAGAAGCGAGCGCTCGATATAGATAGGGTACTAGGGATTGGTAATTTAACGGCTCGCCCGGTCTCGGACTGGTCAGTCGGAGAGATTCTAAGGTCCCTGTACCATCAGTCAGGAAGTCTGCGCTATTGGATGGCCGTGCGCTACTGCAGCAGCTTACTCAGCCACACCGTCGACAGTATCAGCCCGTTCATAACCGGCGTCCTCGTCAAGGGCAAACAGGTAAACGACGCCCGGGCAAAGCTCCCGAGATTTAAATTCCGATTTAAATGCACGATTACTGGCCAAACAGATCACCGTGGGCGTGATCGGGCACCACGAAACCGTTTTCGACAAGCCCATGACGCCGGCCGAGATCCAATCGGTCATGTACTCCACCATTCAGCCTCACAATATCATACAAGCGGTCTTGCAGCAGGAAATATTACTGTACTGCGGCCGGCTTATCGGGACGAATCCAGAGATGTTCAAAGGCATCCTGAAAATTCGAATCGGGTAAGGCTACATTGACACCGATGACACCGATGTCTTTCTCGTACAACTAACTCCTTCGTCGCACTCGTTATCCTTAATCCTGTTACAGATGGGTCTTAGAAGCCATGAAATTGTACTTGCAAATATTCGGAATAACTTCCAAGCCCCTTGAGAATTACAGTCCTTACGAGATCCGTCAACTGCTCATAAAAGTTCTGACGGTCAAGGACTGGGCATTCATTGAAAAGTATATTATTATTCATTGCCGAGGCTTTGCCAGCTCAAGTAAAATAACGTTTCTTTACGTCTTTGTGAAAACAGTTTGTCGATTTTGGGAAGGAGAAAGATCGAGGGCAGCCTCTGCAGAGTACCGCCTCACTTCTACAATCAGGTCTGGCAGGTGCTCGAGAGGTGTCCCGGTGGCATTTGCGTCAATGGCCACGAGATACCGCAACAGCCGATCCTATCCAACATGACCCGGTCCGAGCTGACCTTCGCCCTTCTCGTCGAGTCCATACTTCATCACATAAATATCCCGGAATACCGTCAAATCATTGTCGAGGTACAGATCGATTAGAATAACAATAGCAGATAGAATAACCGCGCTTGAACGTTGACTATTTTTTCCTTTCGCAGCTCTTGAATATTGTATCGACGATTTTATTAAGGAATCCAGAACTGACCTTTCAAAGGCAATTAGATTTAAATAAGTTGGTCGACGATGCCTTTATTATTTTTTGCAAGGTAATATAAGTTTTATTATCACGGAATTACATGCAAATGATTATGTGTTGTAAAATTCAAAGGGACGCTCTGTGTTTGCCTCTGTATTTAGGATCATCGATTGGAGAAGACAAACGACATGACGTACTTCTTCTCCGCCAACTATTCCCTTACAACGAGATGCTTAACTAGAGCTATTGTAAATAACGTGCTCACGAGCGATTGCGCGAGAAACGTTTCAGACACGCATGGCATTTTGGAAGTAAGCGATACGTGCAAGATCACGTAGCTACGAAATGTCTTACCGATATTGTTAAAGATGAAGAGGAATACCTTTATTGTACGTACAAATTTTATAATGCCTTTTATTAATGTAAAGTAAGAATGTAATTTAAATGCAAGTGAATTGTGTTTTAATAAATATTTTCTATTATACATCGATACGTTGGAGTTATCAAAAATTTACACAATTATATAATATACAATTATCCTGTTGGCGCTGCGACATATAATTTTGTTATCTTTTTGCAAAGTTCTTATCCATAGAATGCTTGTATCTTTGTATATTATTAATGTTTGATTTGATTCTTGATGCCACCGTTTCCTGATTCGCGGCGATTGCCAAGTGCTTCCTATCAAATGAATACATGTATCAATATAATATTAATATAAAGGTATTGGAATTATGGATTCGATGACCCTATACGCTTACTGGACAAAGTTTTTATCAAACGACGCCGACTTCGATGATTCTAATCTCTCTTGTTCTTCATATTTCTTTACATTCTGTTTACGTTCCTTATCGCGCCAGGATGCGTTATCTAGCATTTCTTGTCTCCTACGTTCCTTTTCTTCTTCGGAAAGTTTTTGTTTTTTATAAGGCACCCATTTTTGTTCTTTTTTCTCGGTATTAGATTTACTCTCTTCTTTCGGTGATTGCCTTCTTTTATGGGGAGATACCCTCGAGCCATCCGCTTTCTTTAAAATAATACATTATACAACAAAATTATAATAATTTCTTATGAAAAATATCCACTGCGTATTGTATTACAATCGTACCTACCATTAAGCCATAATTTCGTGATTTATATCTTGAATTGTCCTCTTCTTCATCCCCGCGATTCCTAGAATATTTTGGATTCCTAGAGGATTCTTCGATTTTTTGTTTTTTCCTTTTATGTTTCGTGTTCTCATACGTATCATCTACACCTTCAATTTCTCGGTTCGAATGATTCTTACGCTCATATTTTTTATTGCCGTTTTTCATCTTATACTTTTTCAATTTACGCCTTAGCGTTCTATTTGAACTACTGTCGCTACTACTGCTGCTACTATCTTCACTGGAAGAATCACTATCTGCACTATTGTCGTTATCACTACTACTCTTCTCTCTTTTTCTTTTTTTTGTCTTTTTATTCTTTTTGTGTTTTTTAACAGATCTAAGTAAATCTTCTTCATTTATCTCGTCTTTCAACTTTTTGTATTTCGCGGCTAATAATTCATCGAGTTTTTTATCTACATCAATATCATCTGAATTACTTGACTTCTTCTTTTTCTTCTTCTTCTTCTTCTTCTTATTTTCTTTCGATTTTAATTTTTGCTGTGCCACCTAATAAACATACAATCAATGAATGCATACAACCAACAATGCTCATTAATTAAAATAATAATAATTATTAATTATAGTACAAGCAATTGCAGTTGTTTTAATTTAACTGGATTCTTCAATAATTGAGAACGCGTTTCCAGTTCTTTTTTCTTTATTGTGTACAAAGGATCTTCTTGCAATTTTCGTGCTAAATCAACTTGCTCATTTCCTGAAAAGAATCTCAGGGATGGCGGTATACATTCTAAAAGACAAAATTTATTAAAATATTCAATGAGTCATGTACTTATTGGATTAATATTTCAGATATTGGATTCATATAAAAGTACAACCGTGTTCCACATGATTTTTTATAGGCTTGTTCTGCTCGATATCTTTTTCATTTTGAGCCATTTGCTCAAATTGCTTATCGATTGGACGACCCAGTAAATATTCTTCCCGATTAACAGTCTCATGTGGTCCTTTATACATCCAGTCTAATTTTTTATCATCCTTTTTCTCAATGACACCTTGTTCCATAGCAAAAGCTTTCATTTCCTCTTTATCCCTTTCCATTGCTATTTCTTTTTTTAATTCTGCTATTCTTTTCTTTTCTTGATTATCCTGTTGCTCTGCTTTCCAAACTTTTTCCATATTTTTCATGGTAGATGGATGCCATGATTTCTTTAAATTCTACACAATAAGAAGATATTAGAAGGATAAATTGTTAATTTATTATTGTAAATACTAACTTAAAAATGAGAATCATAATGTGTATTAAGCAGTAAATTTTATTTAAATTATTAAGTTTAAAATTAGTTTGCAATGCAATGCAATTTTTACTATTGTTCTTTATTTTAATTGTAATAAATATAATATTTTTATCAATATTAACTTATACTTACTAAATCTCCTCCACCCATTTTTAGAAAGTATTAGAAATTATATTACAGCTCTCATGTACAATATCTCATTTGCAAAATATCTGTTTCTTTGTAGTACATATATCTTTATGTACTGATAGTTTTTGTTTGCAATGTAATTTTTATTTACAGTCCTTATAAAACTGAAATTTTCCTACAAGTTTTCAATATTGTTTTTCCTATATTATTGCTGATTTAATGATATACTAACGCACACAAAGATTAAAAATGATTATGAATTTAGAACACATGTGTGCAAAAAAATTGGATAATAGATTATCAGTCAATTTTATTTGTATAGTATTTTGTGGACATCCATCTCTTATAGGTCTATTAAAACAATATATTTATTGATAATAATATTTGCAACCGAGGCTTTATAATTGCATATAAAACGTATTTATTTCGAGAGCTCGGTTCGGTCGCTTAAAACTACAAGCTTTTATTCACTCGTAATAATTCACAATTAAAAACACCATTTAATGCAATTTGCATTTCCTGTAAATGTAATCATTTTTTATAAAAACCGACTGTAGGTTAGTTATACTTT
This sequence comes from Ceratosolen fusciceps, assembly GCA_018883505.1. NCBI lineage: Eukaryota > Metazoa > Arthropoda > Insecta > Hymenoptera > Agaonidae > Ceratosolen > Ceratosolen fusciceps. The sequence goes on from RCIC01000001.1 coordinate 10,494,735, forward strand.
GACTTACAAATACGCATGCGTGCATAAGCACAACATTTAAATTTGATTATGATCATTATTATAATAGTATAAAAAAAATAATGAAAAGCCATTATTTAATTATAGCTCCAAATGCCTGTAAAGTACATTCCAATTATTTTATTATTAAAAAAAATTATTGGTATAAAAATTATTTCGGTCATTTGCTTTATTATTAAATACACGCCAATGTTTTTTCACTATTTTTAGTTTTATAATAAAAAAAAATTAATGTGGCTAATTAAACGTATACATAACGTATATATAACTTATGCATAAAAATATTTTCCACAAGAAATACAATTGTTATTTTACCTTTGTATTAATTATATCAATTTACATTTTTTTAAAAACCTTATTTTTATATTTTATAAGTACTTTGATGCTGTTACAATGTATATTTTCAATAAAAAATGATTATAAAATAAAAAGATAAATAATTGAAAAGGATTTATTTTCTTAATATATTGTAATAAAATTTTTATTTACTTTTTACATTTATTTTGTACATTAATATAATAAAAATTAGTAAATATAAATATAAATATAAATTATTCGTATTTAATGTATAGTATATTAATAATTAATTTGAATACTATTCATTTAATATTCGATACATATTATTTAAAATTCACTATGTTTCAAAAAACATTACAAGACAACAATGATAAAAATTGTAGAATAATAACATAGAGGTCATCGCCTGCGATTTGCTTCTCTTAAAAATAGATCAATTTATAGATCTATGCTATATATATATACAGTATAGTAAATAATATATACTAATAAAAATATAAATGTGAAAGACAATGTTAAAATTACATTTTAGTCCTTCTTTGCAATATCAGGAAAATGAATTGTATCACAAGAACGTGAAAATCTGGTGCAGTTGTATAAGACTATAAATTTTCAATTGCTTTAGGTAAGTATATAATAAAATAGTTATTAAATTGACTAGAGTCTGACAGTGAAAAAACCTTTAATATTAATACTACCGTCCCGCCTTCATATTCAATTGATCATTCCGACTTTGTTCTACTTTAGTCCTTAATTTTAATATTGTACTGCTAGATAATGAGCCAGGTACTTTAAATATGCTCTAAAAAGTTAAAAATACATCTTAACAGTAATACTTCATAAATATTGTAATACAAAAAATTATTTTCAAATTAAAAAAATACTTATCCATTATTTAAATTAATATTTTGATTAGGTACTATAAACTATTTACCTGCATAAAGTCATGGCATTGAAGAACAATACTGTCCTTGGTTATTTCTTTGAAGCACTCAGCTAGTTCAGTAAAATCCTGACAAGCCAATAAATTATCTTTATTTCTTTTAATTAATGTAAGTGCAACTCTAAATACAATTTTGTTGCCTTCGTAAAATAGGCAATCCCATATTCTCAATGTTGTCTACAAAAGAGAAATTTTATTCAATTATATACACGAAATTTATTAAATATTTTAAATTATTTACCTCCGTAGGTAAAACTTCCGCGAATAAACAAATGAACCATTTGGTTGTAATTACAGCCCATGGTAATCCTATACTGGTAACATGTTGATAAACATCTGGCATTTTCATTCTAATATTGATTTAAATGATAATTTTAACTTAATATAAATCAAATTTTTCAATTAATTATAATGAAATTAAAAAATTTTACTTGACTAGTTCTGCTAAGACGTCAATATCTGTAATTAATCCTTTCATAGTTGGTGTATAATATTCTGGTAAAATTTTTTCTATTAATATTTTTAATAGCCAAAATGCTGTTTCTTCACTTTTGGTAACAAGTAGTAGCAATCCTGCTATATAATTCAATCCCTAAAATTAATAAAGTAATGAACCTACACAATTAAACAATTTGTATTGAAATTAGTATTAAATTCAATTTTACTTGACAATAGCCAACTTGTTGATTTTGATGCGCAAAAGCTAATAAAATATTAAACAGCTGGCGTTGATGTCGATCTGTATTGTTAAAAAATATATTATCAGGAAATGTACGTGGAAGATCAGTTTTAATAATTTCACTGATTCGAGAATCATGAGGACCAATCAGCAATTTTTGATATAAATTGTCATAATTATGTCTTAATTCTTCTCCACCACTTATAGAAAGCCATACCTAAATAAAGTGTAAAATGATTTAAGAAAAATATTATTGTACAATGTGATTATATAAATTTATTAAATTCAAATGTTTACCAATCCTCTATGTTCTCCAGGAATGCCTTTACGAACATAACGTTTTATTGTAATGCTGCGTTCCAAAGATTTCCCTTCTCCTATAATTTCAGCCCATTTCTTTGCTCTTTTAGCAAGAACTTTCAGATATTCTGACATAAACTCCTCATATGTTTGATAATTAAAATTACATGGTCTTTCAAATCCATATTCATCCACATTACTAAAAGAAAATATATCTATTTGTTAAGAAACAATAAGAAACGTGCAATTTATTTAAGAAATACATTTGATTTCTTCGTAAAAATGTAAGCGACAAATATCTAAACAATTAAAAATGAAAGATAACAAAGTTAAGAACTTTACTGATTAACCTCAATATTTTAAAGAATCCTTAATAAACCATTTAAATTCGTACTCTAATAGTAATTTTAATCAATTGGGCATTTATAATGCGTTGTAACTTTTTAGTGCATTACCTAAAACAAGAAGTGGCCATACCACGAATTACTTATTTTGGTCGCAAAATAATGCAACACAGTATTCATGTGTACGTTGATTTATGATCGTCTGCATAAATGTCCTATGAGTTTAACACTTTGGATATTTCATTTTTAGAGGGGTAAGGTTAGTGCATTGGTTATATCGATATGCAAGCCGACCTAACAGAAGTTAAATTCGATTCTTATCGATACTTATAATACACCACATGGCAACTACAGAAGATAAAATGGCGTTAATCGTTCCCTGCCTTGCCAGTAAGCAATTTTCTTTATTTTTATGTCAAATATTAACTAAATTGTCACATTAATAAGCCAATAATTTAATAAAATTCATAAAATTTATATAATAAATAAGTTTTGTTGAAAATCATCACAGTCCCAATACTTTCTTCATTTCATCTAATCAACATGGTCTGATTGTAAAAACATTTATCACGAGTATTTCGAATCGCCGATTAACAATTACGTTGTATTTTCCAATCAATAATAGTTATTTCAATTCATTTTTCGATTACTGTTAATCTCACGAATGTGCTGTATTAAAGTAATTTTATAAGCTTTAAAAATCAAATATATTTTTTATTAGGTTAAAATAATCTTAATATTCTGGATATACTTGTAAGACATCTGTGAATTATGTATATATATATATATATATATATTTTTTTTTTTTATACCTATGCATAAATATATTTATATTCATATATACAGATGACTTACAATACTTATAATTAATTACATGCGCTGTTTTATTAATTTTATTGTTATTGTAACTAATAATAATAAATATTTTTTAGAACATCAAAACATAAAATAATTTTTTTTTTTTTTATAGTAAGAGGTTCGACTGGCATAAGCATTACACAGGGTCCTCCAACTTATGAACCAGTTTCATCATTTACTAAAGATGACAGCAAAGTATGTAAAACAATGGCATTTAGCCCTTTGGGACACTACTTTACTTGGGTTAATGGTTTATCAGTTAAAGTTGTTTTGTGCGAAACATGGCAAGTTGTTGCAGAGATTCCAAGACGCAAAGTTCAATCGGTCAAATTTTCACCTCAAGATACTTATCTTATGACATGGGAACCTTATACTGGTAAGTGAAAAATATGAATAAAATATTTATAATGTATTTACTATGCCAGTGAAAATAAAAAAGATACCAATGATTGCAGTATCTCAAGCAAATCCTCAAGGTAGCCCTAATCTTTTTTTTTGGGACCCCAAAAATGGAAATTTAATCAAATCTTTTGTTCATCAAAAACAAATTGATTGGTAATGTTATCATACACTTTTTTTATGGTTATATATTTTATAAATTATATTATATTTATTACTTATATGTAAATTTAAATATTAATCATAATTGATAGGGAACCACAATGGTCAATGGATGAAAAAATTTGTGGTTTATTAGTTAATAGCGATGTTGTATTGTATAAGGATGCTAATTTTGATGAAATATCATCGAGAATAAAAATGGGTAAAATTGCCAAATTTAGTATATCCCGAGGAGATGCTCCGTATCATGTTCTTTGCCATCTACCTGGTTAGTTTTAAAAATATGTTACCCCTATTTTGTGAATTAAATAATTCAATTTTATAATCCTATCAGGAAAATCGGGGCAACCATCATTTGGTAAATTATTTCAATATCCAAAGTTCCTAGCAAATCAATCGGTAGCAAATAAAAGTTTTTTTCAGGTAAGTTTTTAAATTTATTGTATTTGACACTCAGCCCTTTATTATATATTATTTAATAGGAGTTTTTGTGTGCAGGATGATAAAGTTGAATTTTACTGGAATACTCAAGGAACTAGTGTACTATTAATGGCTAGTACTGAAGTTGACAATACTGGTGCTTCTTATTATGGAAAACAAACTTTGCATTATCTTGATACAAAAGGCCAAACGGCTCTTGTAACTTTCAGTAAGAGCAATTTTATTTATTCTAAAAAATATTTATTTCATATACAGATACATTGGAATTCATATATGGATGTAGACTTTGCTACACATAAAAGTTACATATTAAAATTATGTATAAAAATTGGTAGGTAAGGAAGGTCCTATTCACGCAGTTCAATGGTCTCCTAAACAAGCTGAATTCATAGTTATATATGGTCTAATGCCGTCAAAAGCGACTTTGTATAATACAAAATGTGAGCCAATATTTGAATTTGGCACTAAACATCGTAACGCGATTTACTACAATCCTCATGGCAACAATATCCTTTTAAATAAAAAAATGAAGCTGTTAATTATGAATTACATTATTTGTTTACTTTATCTAAATATTAATGACTAATGCCTTAACCACTGTGCACTTGTAATTTTGACTGGTTTCGGAAACTTGAGGGGGGAAATCGAATTATGGGATACAGTGAACAAGAAGATAATAGCAACTTCAAATGCATCTGATTCGACTTTATTAGAATGGTCTTCGGACGGTGAACATTATATGACAGCTACTACCGCACCAAGACTAAGGATGAGTAATGGGTCAGTTATTTTAATTTATCGTCGATAATTTTTAAAAATATTTTTCAATTTATTAAAATATTAAAAGTATTTAAGAATAATTAATTGTTTTATTAGAAAATTTATAGCTTTCGTTAATAAATATTTCTTAGATTTAAAATCTGGCATTACACTGGTACTTTATTATATGAGCGACCATGGAATAAACAAGAAGAGCTGTGGGAAGTTTCGTGGCAAAAGTTTCCTTCTAATTTTTTTAATGAAAAACCTATAAAGTATAAAGCAGTTGGAGGTATTGCATTTAGTCAGCCGCAAGGTAAATGAATTTAATCTGACATAATTTGCTCATTGAATTTAATTATTAAAATACACAATAATAAGTCTTTGTGCTTCTTTAGCTTCAAAACAAGCGTATAGACCACCTTCTGCCAGAGGAAAAACTATTAATTTTAAGCTTCATGATGAGATAGACGAGCCAAAATCAGCTGAGTGTAAGTGCAATTTAATAATTATACGTAAATTAAGTTTAACTTAATTTCAAATAAATATTCCCCTCCCCTAAATGCTTCGTTATTGTAATTTACAAAACAAATAAGCAAATAAACTTGATGATTAGATATGCCATAAATTAAGAATTAAAATTAAACTCAATTCTATGGATTATATTAAAAAAAATATATGTAAAATTTTTTTTTTTTTATAAATCATTTCCTTTTCAATTTTATTTTAATTTGAATTAACGTAAATGAATTGACAGTTAAATTAAAAAAATTTATTTAAAATTCACTTTATAGTTAATATGATAAAAACAGCCTTGAAAGATAATGACAAGGCCTGATAGCCTAATAAAAATTTGTGTGTAAATAATATCTATTGTATTTGTCTTTAGCGATTCCATCAAAAGCTGCTCTGAAAATTAAGAAAAAACGCGAAGCTAAAAAGGCTAAGAAAGAACAAGAAGCTGCATTATATCAGACACAAAGTGGTAATGTGACCGCTAATGGACAAACAAATAGTATAACTACAAAAGTTAGTAGTCCAGCCAGTTCAGCTAATTATGACCTCACCGACGATCCAGATAAGAATAGAAAAATCAAAAAGATTAACGTTGTGAGTATGAGTCGTACCATTAATCCGAGCTGTGTAACGGCAATTATTTATAAACTTTTTTCAAATTATTTAACATAGAAATTGGAACAAATATCCAAACTGAAGGAACAGCAGTTAATGGGTAAGCAGTTGGAAATCAATCAATTGAATAAAATACAGAAGGAAGCAGAATTAATCAAGGAACTTCAAGAACTGACTTTATGATGTTTGATTCAACATATGATATATGTTGCTTTAATACGCCTGACAAGAACGCAACAGGTGATTTTGAAAAGTCGGTAATATCTTGCGCCAATCGAATTGTGAAATCAAATCATACTTATTACGCATTTAAGAATTGTTAATGTGATTTGATAATTATTTTTGAATGGCCAATATGAAAAGTTGGTGTGGAAAAAACAATGAATTGGTAGTGATATTACTGAATACTTAATGGAACAATCGATGTAAGCGATTGATTAATTACCGACTGCGACCGAATTTGATTTTCAATATTCATAAAAAATGAAAAAGAAAAAAAAAGAAAAAAAGTTAAAAAAAAACAAAAAATACTCTAAAGGAATAATGTATGTTTATAGACACGAGTAAATGGCATTTTTAATTGTAGCCAAGCACAACTGTAAAATTTGTTATACACGAAATCTCGTTCCTTCAAGTAATAACTTGAACATAAGATTTGTAAATATATTTACCCTCTGTGTTCATTTGTAATAACCCTTTTTCTCATTATCGTTACTTTTTCTCCAATTTTTATTTATTAGATTGGTGTTTCAGAAATTTTTTGTCCTATGGGTTTTCTTGAGTGGAACTTGATGATTATTTATACTTAAAGTTTAAGTGTTTTTGCATTAAATTAATAGAGTGAATTAATTACTTCTCTAATTTTGTATAAAACAAACGCTCCTGAAGCTATATGCATATATAAATACGTGTGTAATTATGCATGTATTAATATACACGTTCATGCACGTTTTTATATTTGCATATGTAAATGGGCGCGTAGCGTGGCATGTGTACGTGTAGATTATATATAATTTTATTTAAGACTAGATAAAATAAACAAGTATAGTAAGAAAGCATATCACTGACTAATTTGAAAAAATTTTAAAAATACATATTTTTCAGTTTTATAAGATAGAAAATTGTACTTATACTTAACTTTATGTCTAAAGCATGTATGACTTTAACAATACAATTAAACAAATATTTTTTATAATTCAGAAAGATTTTGGTATACAACGATATAATTTTACTTAAATAAAGAATATTTTTAACTCTCTTTATCTCTCTTTCTCTCTCTCTCTCTCTCTCTCTCTCTCTCTCTCTCTCTCTCTCTCTCTCTCTCTCTCTCTGTATCTGTTTATCTATGTATCTGCATCTCTTTGTTTTTTAAACCATATTTTCGTCAATTATTTCATCACAAGTTCTTTATCTTATTATTGTTTTTGTTGCCGTTTTTGTCGTTGTTAATGTTGTTATAATGCGAGCCATTGGCGCACTCCTACCCAAGGTAGGCAAAGACACTCATGTTTTTTTTTTTTTTTTTTTTTTTTTCGTTTTTATTTTTTTAAATGCAAACGTGCGCATGTGGTCGGCCAAGCCGTTGATAAAGCTATACGAGACTTGGGCTGTAAGAGCTGAAAGAGCCAGAGAATGTATTAAAATTCTTTATTGCCAAAATGAAACGAACTCACGGTGGCAAAGGAGCGGCAGAAATGTCGGCGAGGAGGCGGGGGAGGGGGCGTAGGAAAAAAAAGATTAAATGGCAATCGCAATCGTCGGAGCGTAACTGTGATAACAAGCAGTTCGATTCAAGAAGGCTAAGGATACTACTACTAATGAGGCAAACAAGTTAAAAAAAGGAAGAGAGGAAGAAAAGGAGGAAAAAAAAGAAGAAAAAAAAACAAGTATAAATTGAGGGGGGCGGTGGGGGGAAAGGGCGGGAGAGAGGAGGGATGGTAGCGGTGTGGGAGGGAGAAGCCGTGAACGCATACGGTTTATTGAATTCGCATGAAATCGTAGTAGTCGCGAGTATAACGTCATGTCAAAAAACTGCATCGCGAAAACGGAGATATAGACGAGAGAGCGCGACTTTTTCATCATACCAGCGAGCGAGAGTAGCGGTGTTGGTGGTGTTGGCGGTGGCGGTGGCGGTGGCGGTCGAGGCGACGGCGCAGGGAGGAGAAGGAGAAGGAGAAGTAGAAGTAGGAGGAGGAGGAGGAGGAGGAGGAGGTGAAACGGCAGCGGCAGCTCGAGGGTGGAAAGACGCAGGAGGAAGAGGGGCGTTATACGCAGTCGACTTCCATCCTCGTGTCGGCGTGTATGAGCAAGCCTTGCACACGGCTGTGTAGGTAGGTGCACACGTACGGGGCCGCGCTGCCGACCACCACTACTACGCTTTCCCCGTGGTTAGCCTCGAGGGCTTCCAGCGACATTAGGGTAGTCGAGGACGGTGGGGGCGCGGGACAAGTTATGCTCCCAGGAGAGTAGCCGTGAGTAGTCGAGAGTAGTCGGGCGATCCTCGTCCCAGGCAGGGCGATCACCGAGAGGAGCACATCCGGGGCGCGCTCGCACCGAGAAGCTTAGGCCAGCGGAGGTCCCCAGTGGCCGCGGAGCGACGGGCACCTCCCCCGGGTCGCGAGTCCGGTTGCCGCCGCCACAGCACCAGCGGCATCAGCAGCGCCACTCCCCGCTACGCAGCTGGGGCCTATCGTCGTCCATGGTACTGGCCGAGTCGCCATTTTGTCCGGAGTTCGGCCCGGTTTTGCCGAGGATCGTCGACTTGGTGGAAAGGAGACCGACCCGCCTCGTGAGGATTACAGCTCGGCACCGAGGTACTTCGACCGGGTCTCCGTGCCACCTTCCTCCCTCCCCCGACCCTGGCCACGGTTCCCGTTTCGCTTGGGAGCGCCCGCTGCTCCTCTCTTCGCGAAATAGCGCGACTCTGAAACAAGAGTGCGTTGAAGCTCCAATTTCGTAGCTCGCCACGGCCGTACCCGCGTACCTGGACTTTAAAGAACTCGGTGAGAGGAGAGAGAGATAGAGATAGAGTGATAGATAGATAGATAGATAGATAGATAGAGAGTGAGATAGAGTAAGAGAGAGTAAAAGAGAGAGAGAGTGAGAGAGAGTGAGAGAGAGAGAGAGAGAGAGAGAGAAAGTCGGTTCGGCTCGGCTGCTCGACCCGGCCCGGTCCCGGCCGAACCCACGAACGTGATTCAAAAGAGAGCCCCGAGTGGCACAAGAGCGAGCCGAGCGCCTTCGAGCTCACGAGCGGTCGAACGAATCCACGTACGACGACGGGGACACCTTGAGAATCCTGACCGGGGCGACGGCCAGGGCCCCGCCGACGCAGCAGAGCAGGGGAGCGAAGGAGACGGGAGACGGATAAAGAGTGAAAGAGGTTGATATGGATAGGGTCCGCGTTAGGCTTTAGGCGCAGAGGAGGCACCACCTCCTCTCAATGTCCGTGTAAAGGCTTCCTCTGGCCGAGGGCGGGACGGGGCGTACGGACGGACGGATCCTGTCGATCCACCTGCTCCAAGACGACGAGGCGACCCCGAGTCCCTCTCGACCTTCACGCCCCTACGATAACCTCGCCGTCCTCGTACAGTTCCACCACCACCACCTCCTCCTCCACTTCCTCCTCCACCTCCTACACCTCCTCCAACTCCTCCTCCTCCTCCTCTACCACCTCCATTTACTGCTCCACCTCCTCCTCATCGGCAGTCACGGCTACTTGCGAGCTTGTCAAACGCTCCCCCCCCCTCACACGCCCCGTCTCTTTCGCCTTCAACGTCTGCATTAGACCAAGCATTTGCTTCTCGCACCCTGACCACGATCTGCACAACCGGAAGCTCGATTCGAGAAGTTGTACTCGCGCGCGCTCTCCCAGCCAGCCAACTACGATCTTTTATTATCATCATCATCATCATCATCATCATCATCATCATCATCATCATCATCATCATCATCATCTTATTATACTATTACTATTCTTCTTATTATTATTAATTAATTATCATTATTATTATCATTATTATCATTATCATAATAATAATAATTATTATTATTATCGTCATTATCATTATTATTATTATTATTATTGTTATTGTTGTTGTTGTTGTTGTTATTATTATTATTATTATTATTATTATTATTATTATTATTATTATTATTATTATTATTATTATTATTAAGCACCCCGATTCCGTTTACACGTCGGTTATTTTTCTCTCTCTTCGCTTCAGAGAGTCTCAGCCCTTGTTTGGTCAAGTCTGCAAAAGTTAAATTCTGAGCGCTAGCATGATCAAAGGGCCACCTTGTCTAATCGTTCTCTTTTACTTTATCTGTTTTAGATAATGTAGATATAGATTAGCACGACAGGGCCTCTAAAATACAAACGTATTTCATGACTTTACTGAATGCTCCTTGGTGGTGCGACTTGGTCCAATATAAATATATACAAACTATCAGGCTGTAGCACTTACAAGGCACGATGACGATTGCTACAAGAGGCCAAGGGGTTGGCATAGATCCACCCGATGGTCATCAAAGCACAATGGTTAGCATTTTGTTGACTATAGCTTCAGTTTTTCAAGAGCACATTATATCCAGGCACACCTAACCGTGCTTTTCATTTGCTTAGATACCCAATTCGCCTGGTCAGCAGCAACTGGCGGACACCATGTCTAGACTTCAAATTACCGAAAATGTAGTACCAACGGACTGTGCCAGTGATCTAACAACGACTGGTACGGAGGAAAATAATCAGCAACGATTAGAGCCTGATTTTCCACACGCCAAACTTGCTATGCTGGATGAAAAAATATCTAGTCCCAGATGGGTAATACCAGTTTTGCCCGAACAAGAATTAGAGTGTCTGTTGCAAGCCAGTATAGATTTGTGCAAAAAAGGTAAGCGATTCTTACTCTGTCTATTGAAAAGAGCTTCTCTTTCTTCCTCTTCAAATAGATATATGTAAAGCATTATTTTCTTATGTATTTTTAGAAATTGATGTTCAGAGTGAAGCATGTCAACGTTTTTTTCGGGAAGGGTTAACAATTTCTTTTACAAAAATCTTGACAGACGACGCCGTAAATACATGGAAATTAAACATTCACAATTATATAAATGCTAACTGCCAGCGCTTAGTAGAACTTTGTGTCTTGAAATTGGATGAGGACTGGTTTCCTCTTCTCGATCTACTCGCTATGGTTTTTAATCCTCATAACAAGTAAGTCTGTGCTCGCTGCTTGAACAGCCCCCTCCATTGACAACCACACCTTTTGATGCTAAAACTTTTTCATATTGCTAGATTTCATACGTTCAATGCGTCACGAATTTCGGAAAGTGTGCCGCCTGGGAATAATATTCCTGAAGATGAAATTTATGCTCGGTCTCCTCAGGATACTAGAAATCCTCGTGGCTGGCTTGTTGATCTTATAAACAAGTACTAATTCACTTGTCACTAATTAATTTCTTATAAAAAAAAATACTTTGATAACTTATATCAATCAAATGTGCCTTTGGTAACAATATTTTCTTTACTTTTCCAGGTTTGGTAGTCTTAATGGTTTTGAAATTTTATTGAAGAGATTTACAAGTGGACGGAACCTAACAGTGCCAGTTATTTTTGCATTGATAAAGCCGTTTGGCCTTTGCTGTGAATTATTAACAGCCAACACGATTCACAAATACCTTATGCCCATTGTGGTAAGTTAACGTAGTAAATTAATGCTGTCGATTAGTGGTTTACTTTGTAGTAGAGAGAGTTGCCTTACATTGAAAATGGAATATCACTTACGAATGCTTTCTTCATTTCTTTCAGCAAATAGTCCTTCAAATTTTTGATAACTTGACAGATGCTGAACTGAAAAAGGAAGCGAAAAATTCAGAGTCGAAAAACGATGCAATATCGGCTATTATTAAAGGAGCCAAGTGCATTGTATCGCGTGTACCTTATCAGGAGGAAATGATAAAGAACTTAGAGATCCTGAGATTAAAAATGATACTGAGGCTTCTGCAAATATCCTCATTCAATGGAAAAATGAATGCTCTTAACGAAGTTAATAAAGTTATTGCCAGTGTGAATTATTACTTGCATCGGAGCCCGAATCTGGAGGAGGAGGAATGGCTGACAGCTGAGCGCATGGCGGTAAGTCATAAAGCTCCTTAAAGGATTATACAACGGCAAGGGCAACGTCGGCAACAACATTCCATATAAATCGATCGCAATAATCATCCGTTGTCGTAATTCTTATTGTAGAAGTGGATCAAAGAGAATGGCGTGTTGGAAATCGTGTTGCGGGACTCGTTGCATCAACCACAATATGTTGAAAAGCTTGAAAAAATATTGCGCTTCATAATCAAGGAGCACGCCTTATCACTAGAGGACTTGGATGCCGTGTGGGCCGCACAAGCTGGCAAACACGAGGCAATCGTTAAAAACGTTCACGAATTACTGGCCAAATTGGCTTGGGATTTCAGCCCAGAACAATTGGATCATCTTTTCGAGTGCTTTAAGGTTCGTTTTTTCTTCGTCAATGCTCACACTTACTATCCGATTGTACAATACGTATTCTACACGACATTACGGATATCGTAGGAAATCCTTCCGCTTCGTAGACTCGATTGCTTTCCTAATTCTCGAACGAATGTATATTTAATTTTTTTTTCCTCTTCCTATCTATTCCAGACAAGTTGGAAGACTGCCAACAAAAAACAACGGGAAAAGCTTCTCGAGCTGATTCGGAGACTCGCTGAGGATGACAAAGATGGAGTCATGGCTCATAAGGTAAAAAAAAGACAAGGCTTTACAGAATTTATAGGAATCGAGGTGCAAAAGTACGTAAAGGCGTAAAGTAAAGTAAATGGCGTAGAGTGTGTAGGGGTGGGGCGGTGGAGGTGGGGGGGTTCGGTCGTTTCTCCCAGCATATATATATGCTATATGTATATGTATATCATATGATGTATGATATAATCATGTAAATTGTACGGGTTTTAGGTACTGATGCTCTTTTGGAGCGTGGCCCATTCTGAAAAGCTGGATACGGAAATTATGGATCAGGCTTTGAATGCCCATATCAAGATATTGGACTACTCTTGCTCGCAAGAGCGGGATGCTCAAAAAACGATATGGCTCGACAAGTGCGTCGAAGAGTTAAAGAGCGAGGACAAGTGGGCCCTTCCTGCGCTCAAGCAGATTCGAGAAATTTGTTGTCTTTATGAATCGAATCCGAATGTCGGCCACAATCAGCGCACTCACCAGACGTGTTACAGGCAAGGACGCGTGTCCCTTATTAAAGCAGAATTTTCTGCCAATCTTAACCAAGCGTAAACCCCAATAACCTTCTTGGCATTATTTTCATCAGGCAAGAGGTCATAGAGCGTCTTCAGAACGATCACTCCGTCGTTGTTCTCGTGACGAATAGCTTGACAACCTACTTGGATAAAGTCCGGCGGGTCGTCAAAGAAAACCCGGACATCGATGCAAACACTTATACACCCGACCGCCGATACAACCACATAATGCAAGTCCAAGAGAGGCTCAACTTTTTACGATTTTTATTAAAGGTCAATACCGTAACAGAAATTTAACTCGGGCCCAAGTAAAATAACGGGCCGTGTAATTTTATTTTATTTATTTATTTTTTTTTAACATTATACAGGATGGTCAGCTGTGGCTCTGCGCGGATCAAGCCAAGCAAATCTGGCAAAGCCTGGCCGAGCACGCAGTCTTTGTTTCCGATAGAGAGGCGTGTTTCAAGTGGTTTTCGAAATTAATGGGCGAGGAGCCCGACCTCGATCCCGGCATCAACAAGGACTTCTTCGAAAACAATATACTGCAATTAGATCCGACTCTGCTCACGGAAAGCGGCATCAAGTGTTTCGAGAGATTTTTTAAAGCGGTTAACTTTAAGGAGGGGAAGCTGATTCAAAAGAGGCGTAAAGTCATGATGGACGACGTCGACTTGATAGGGACGGAATATTTATGGAGGGTGTGTTTTAATTATTTACATTTACACGCGTTATTCTAGTATACGTTCTCGTTTATTTTCCTTGCGTATAAATGAATCAACGCGGCCGTTTTCGCTCGACAGGTTGTCACCAACAGCCCCGAAGAAATAGCGAATCGAGGTATAGAACTGTTGAAGGAGGTAAACACCAACTTGGGACCCCGATTGCAATCGTCCGTAGTAGCTTTTCACGAGACCTATATATCGGAATGCATGGATCGTTTGAAAGCTCATTTTGATACCGTCTCGATATTAAGGAAAGAGTCTTTGGACAATAAGGGCGACAATGATGACAATGTTGGAGAAGTTATTAAATCCGAAGCATTGAAGATGTGCCGCGTGATGAAAGTCTTGCAAGAGTACCTCAACGAGTGCGACACAGTCTTTCCTGGCGAAAGGAAAATTCTTCCTTTGCACAGGTACTTCAAAGGCCACGGGCTTACAAGATTAAGCCGCGATACTCTCGTTTGGCCTCTCGTTTTCTAATTACTGCTTGTGATGTGTTACAGGGCTGCGCCTGGCAAGCATTTGTCTTTGATAATAAGATTAGCTAATAATCCCGCGCGAAACTACGACGACATTGAAATATTTACCCATTTAAACGAGACCCTGGCATCGTTGAGACGTCAGCTGTTGCGCAAATTTAAGGCCAACGGCCCGGACATCAAATTAGATATATTTACAAATGGCGATTCCTTGGAGCAGGCGGACGATAGAAAGTTTCTTTCCCAAATACCCTTAAGAGATAAAATGGTGAGTTTTCTAATGATAACAAAAATTCATATAAAAATACGAAGGCGAGATTGCAAGTGACGATTAATCCGTTCGTTTAGCTGCTGTCTGTTAAACTTAGTCAAGCCAATACGAACGTACCGAATTCACCCGACAGTAGTTCGGACAGCTCGACCAGTTCGCCCCACCATTCCCACAGTAAAATGGAAGGCTGTCACCCATCGAGTCAAGAGGTCGAGAGCAGTTTGCCCGGAGTGGTGAGTCGTCGAAATATTCAGAGCACCTCGCATCGCGACGTAATGCGACGTAATAATTATAATCGACCCTCACGCGGCCTTTTATGAAATATTCCAGCTGTTGTCGCAGAGCCCCCAGTACATAAACTTCTTCTTTCAATTGGCCGATCTCGGTTGTAAACTCGAGCACGCCCAATTACGGGACGGCGCACGTCACCTTCTGCAATTAGTTCCTCCGGATACCCTCACAGTATCGCGACTCCAGTGGTTTTTCGGACGATACAGGGACGACGACGCTCCGCAAAATCCAAATGTCGACGACTCGAACACTTGCGTCGACGCATTGTTTTTCGCAGCAAGTCCCAGTCAAGTCTTGTACAATTTGGAGGTACTTGATAATAATTATTCTTACCGGTCTCGGTAAGAGATCTCTGCCTGTCGTTCTTTCCTTTTTTTTTTTTTGTCTTTTTCTTTACATTTAAGCTGAGATTAAGCCGAGGCGAGCCGAAGCATTAAAACGTAACATTGTTAATACACAGGTTCTGTATGCCCTCCTCATGCCCGCCCTCGACCCGATGTCGGACAGAGCTTGCGAGTTCCAACTGAATCTGATAAAGAGCGGAGAGGCCGGCGTGATACTGGACATGCTGACGAAAAACAATTTCTTGCCGAATGCGGACGAGACGACCAAGAGGTCCGCTTACCTAACGGTCCTGAAGCTCTGCAAGCTCCTGCTCACGGTCATGGCCAACGTCATGGGACTCGTGATCGACGAGATGCCCTTCGCCAACGCGCACCTCAACCACGATAATCAGGCGAGCAAGCACATGACGATATCGGTATTGAAGCAGGCGCTCCACAGCGTGCCCCACCAGAACACCGAGTACATGCTGAGGTCCGTCGCCGTGAACCTCGCCAAGTTCCTCGCCAACGATATGCACGTGGGCGCCTCCGAGCTCGACAGGTGCAAGTCCCTCTTGCTCCAGGCCCTCTCCTGGGAGCTGCCGGATGTGGCTACCATTCGTGCCATAATTAGATTAGCCTGGGCTGCATCCAGCGGCAGTTTGAACCACGTTCACGCATCCGCTCAGGTCCTGCACGAGATGCACGAGGCTAATGCCAGGGAGCAAAGGACCCTCGACAGCAACGACGTCCTAGGTATCATTTGCCTACGTATCCGCGTATTCGCACTCGTTTTCCTTCGTTTGCTCGCATTGCTTGACGGGGAAAGGGAAAATAAATACTAATAAATAATAATAAATAGAGTCGTCTCGCGACTCATTATTTGAATTCCAAGACAACTTGTAGTAAAAGTAATTAACGAGCGTCGGTTTTTTTTTGCGTCGGGGATCAGATCGAGGTTGGGGATAAACTTATAATAAAATATTTGTTTCAGTTTGTAAGGAGGCTCTGGAGGTGCTGACGATAGCCTTGGTCCTGAATCCGAAAGCGTTGGAGGATTTGACGAGAGATTGCATGATCCACAACATAGTGGAGAACGTAATGTGGAACACGTTTCTCATAGATCTTGTGCTGGTCAGTACATCGCGGGCGATTCGCGCCACCGCCGCCGAGCAATTTTTTTCAATATCCACGTGGTGCAGCAGCGGCCACCAAGCTCTGCAATTTTTTATCACTCGATTGTTCCCAGTCATCAACACGACGGTCATGGAGCACGCCAGGCAGAGCCACGAGTTTTTTCAAGTGAATATCCGTCCTCGATCCTCGATCCTCGATCCTCGGTCCTCCTTTCTCCTTCCTCCTTCCTCCTTGTCCCCTTCACCGTGTCATATTGGATTAATTGCGGTTGCTTTCGCTTTCAGCTCCTGTGCAGGCTATTAGATTACGCTCACAGGTCGGGATGCCCATTGGCGTCGGCCGAAAACTGGTTGAACATCGAGATCGCCTGGCTGAAGGAAGTCCGCGATCGGGTCCAAGAGACTGGCGACAGCCAGATGGACGAGGCGGTCTTAGAGGGCCACCTCAGTCTTACCAAGGAGCTGCTGTCCTTCCTGCCCTCGAGCAAGAAGTACGAATTGGGATCGGACGACAAGCGTGGCATCAATCTGATCAAGGTAATAAAAGTTACCGAGGACTTTCGAGTCCGTTAGAAAGGGTCTGCCGTTAGAAAGCCGTTAGTTCAAATGACATCCGCTCGCCGTCTGCCCACCCAATAGGAATTAGTGCAGGACTTCATATTCCCGGCATCGTGCTGCATGCTACAGCTGCGCAACACCGGGGAACTGGGCTCCTCGCAGGCGTGCCCCGTCTGCAGTACGCCCCAGTCGATTAGCGCGGCCTTTGACCTGCTCGTAAGCCTGTGCACGGGCTGCGTGCCCAACATGAATCTTCTAGTCAACATGATCAGCGACTTGTTCTACTCGGACAAGGACGAGCCCCTGGTCGAGTGGGATTACTTGCCGCCGGTCGGGCCCCGGCCGCCCCAGGGCTTCGTCGGCCTCAAGAACGCGGGGGCTACCTGCTACATGAACTCGGTCCTGCAGCAGCTCTACATGGTCGAGAGCATCAGGGTCGGGCTTTTGGCGGCGGAGGGCGCGGCCACCGATCTTAGCGAGGACTTCTCCGGCGAGGAGAGGGTCGAGCCCGAGCAGACGGTCGAGGCCAGCGACAACGACACCAACGAGGAGAAGTGTAGCGCCGACGAGTCGCGAAAGGAGTACAACATCGGCATCCTCAAGCAGGTCCAAGCGATCTTTGGCCATTTGGCGTACAGCAAGCTGCAGTACTACATTCCCCGTGGTCTTTGGAAGCACTTCAAGTGAGTTCCTCGAGCTGCAAATTATTATTATTATCGTTATTATCGTTATGATCGTCATGATCGTTATGATCGTTATTCTCACCGTCCTTGTAAAATGTCGCTTTAATGGGGCTTCGTTAGGCTTCAAGGCGAGCCGGTCAATCTTCGCGAGCAACAGGATGCCGTTGAATTCTTCATGAGCTTAGTCGAAAGCTTGGACGAAGCTCTGAAAGCCCTGGGCCACGAGCAAATCATGAGTAAGATCCTCGGCGGCTCTTACAGTGATCAAAAAATTTGCAAAGGTTGTCCCCACAGGTATGCTTGCCGTCATTGGCATTATTATTACTTCGACATTAGCCAGCGGCTCCTCAGCTATATTAACTCAAGATATTAACTTTACGCCTCCAGGTACTCAAAAGAAGAGACTTTTAGCGTTATAAGTGTGGATATTAGAAATCATAGTAACTTATTGGATTCTTTGGAGCAATACGTTAAGGGAGAGCTGCTTGAAGGGGCAGACGCGTATCACTGTGATAAATGTAACAAAAAAGTACGACATACGAGTCATAGAGTCAGAATAGCTTGACAAGCCAAATAGTGTAAAATAAATATACACACGCATACGTATATATATATATATAAATTTATATTGTTTCTTAACAGGTTGTGACGGTTAAACGATTATGTGTTAAAAAATTACCTCCTATCCTGGCTATACAGCTAAAGAGATTCGAGTATGATTTCGAAAGAGTCTGCGCTATAAAGTTCAATGATTACTTCGAGTTTCCGAGAGATCTCGACATGGAACCTTACACGGTCTCGGGCCTGGCCAAATTAGAAGGAGAGGTTATAGACTGGGATCACGACGAGTCAATCAAGGGAACGTGCACCAAGTATCAGCTGACTGGTATCGTTGTCCATAGCGGACAGGCCAGCGGGGGTCATTACTTCTCATACATTTTACATAGGTACGTACCTCGCGAAGATCCCAAGCAAACTCTTTACAAAACCACGTGGTCTCTTTATTGCTGCGTACGTGAGCTCATGGGGGGGATGCTATGGGTTTACTTTCAGGCAAAGTGACGGAACGGGAAAGTGGTACAAGTTCGACGACGGCGACGTAACGGAATGTAAAATGGAGGAAGAGGAAGAAATGAAGTCTCAATGCTTCGGCGGTGATTACATGGGGGAAGTATTTGACCACATACTCAAGCGAATGAACTATCGTAGGCAGAAACGATGGTGGAACGCTTACATGTTATTTTATACAAGAATTGATGTTGAACAAAATTTTCAGTTAAAGAAAGTCAACGAATTATCATTGTGTAAGTATGAGCTTTCGCGAGCCTTTTAATCGATTTCATTAATAAAATCTTGAAATAAACTCTCTCTCTCTCTCTGCCTCTCTCTCCTCCCTCATCAGATACGAAGTGGGGAGTGTGTAAGATGCCCCCGGCGATCGAATACAGTGTCAGAAAGCAGAACATTAAATTTATGCACAATCGAAATCAATTTAATACAGAGTACGTTCAGTTTATTAGGAATCTTGTATTGTGCAATTCGTACGGCAATAGATCCACCGAGAAAATGGTAAATATATTCATAAAAGACCTATTGCTTAATTGTGAATACTTATTTTTATATTTATGATAAATGTTTGTTTGCTTGATTGCTTGTACAGAGTATGGAAACTGAAGAATTGTCCATGTTATCTGTGCAACTGGCATCCAAGTTTCTATTTTATACTGGATTTCATACCAAGAAAACCTTGCGCGGAACTGCAGCGGATTGGCACGATATTTTATGCCATCATTTACTAGGGAGTAAAGCAGTTCGGTCATGGTTCGCTCACAATGTTCTGTTTAATCATCCACACAGGTACTGTACATACAATGAGTATTTATGTCTATATATATATATGTATGTTTGTATAAAATAATTTATTTTTCTTATAAATTTATAAAAACATTTTCAGATTCTGTGAATACCTCCTGAGCTCTCCAAGCACGGAAGTACGAAATGCCTTTTTAAAAATATTAATTTTCTTGGCTCAAATTTCCTTACAAGATGGTCCGTGTTCACCATCGTTGAATGCTCCAAGTAAGTTTTTTTTTTTTATTATTTTTAAGGAAGATGGATAGATCTTCATTAGACTACACGGCAGCATTAACAGGATAATAACAAAAAAAAAATCATTGCAGTTATGTTATTAGATCCAACAGCGACTCTTAGTGATCATATTTTGCATGCAGTCCTCATGCTGTTGCATCGTGAAATCGGAGAGCACGGACGTCAGTTGCCTCATTATTGTTCTTTGTTTCTTACTCATTCGTCGTTTGGTCTGCCTCAAAAACTTGCAGCTCTTAAAGGTAATTTTATTACCTAATTTACAAAGCCTCTTATCATTCACTACAATGCTTATCGTTGTTTATTTGTGGCGCATCGCATAAAGCACAATTATTCAAATTATTTTATAAATACTTAATAAAGAGTTATTTATCTACATTTACTATTAAATTGGGGTTATTGGCCATAAAGATTTTATTACTTAGTAAAGACTGGTATGATTAATAATACGATTAATTAGATGTTACGGTATTTTTGTATTAATACGAGCGAAAGGGGCAAGAATTATCAATGGTTTGGTTAATAGGATAAACGAACTTATGGATTTAAACACTCGGTAACTCGTTTCAGCTGAACGTACCGGCGACATTTATGTCCGTCGCAATCGAGGAGATACCCGGGCTAACGATAAAGTATAATTTTGCCGAATTAACGAAGCTCCATCAGGTAGTGAGTAATCTGGTCCGCTGCTGCGACGTCTCGTCGAAATATCAGCCAAGCGATAATAACGCGCAACCATTGCCGAATCCATACGGAGATCCAGCCTGTTGCCAGGATTACCTTATGCCGATTCAACCGGCGGTCGTCGAATTGCTTTACAATCGCACCAATTACATGAAAAAATTGTTGGAAGATCTCAACTCTTCGGACGAGATAGTCAAACTCTTACAATTCTGTTGTTGGGAAAATCCACACTTTTCCCGCGTTGTTTTGAATGAACTATTATGGCACATGGGCTACGCTTATACACACGAATTGAAACATTATTCGGATTTACTGCTCGAGATGCTCATTATAGAGGATACTTGGCAGATGCATCGTGTCAGCAACACCCTAAAAGGTAAATAATTCTCATTATGGTATACATTATTATTGTCGTTGTTATTGTTATTATTAATAGACTTGGGTGGGGGGGGGATGTGGAGCGACGATGTAGAGACACGATGTTTTCAATGAAAATTCTTCTTTTTAATGTTATATTTGCCGTCGGCATTTAGGCGTGCACGAACATCGAGATGGTCTGTTCGACACGATACAGAAGAGCAGAAATATTTGTCAAAAGCGAGCGTACCATTGCATAAAATGTATGGTGCAATTGTTTAGCAAGTGCAAACAGGCGCACCAGTTATTGTTCCAAACCGAAGAATTGAAAAATAAATGGTTACTGGCAATCGATTGGCTTCAAGACGAATTAGACAAGGTTCGTTAATCTACAACAATGACACCCATACTACTTGAAACAATTAATGCCAATGATAAACCCGTCGTTATTTTTTGTTTTTTGTTTTTTGTTTTTTTTTAATAGAGGCCTTACACTTCAACTGTTCCTTACACGCACGCCTACAGCAATTGGTCGCCCCCGGCACAATCAAACGACTCGACCAACGGCTATTATTTGGAGCGCAGTAACAGTGCCAAGAAGATTTTGGAATTAGCTTACGAGTTGTGTCCTGACGACGAACCCGAAACCGAAGATACGAGCGAAGATGGCGCCGAAGAAGCTTCCGAAAGGTTATATAACACGAGCTTTCTTTTACTTTCCCTCCGTGTTGCTTCTTTTTTCATTTCATTTCATTTCATTTCATTTCATTTCTTGTCCTTTTTTTCTTTATCTTTTTTAAATACATTTTTACAATTTATTTACTTTTATTAGCTCACACATTTATTAATTTTAAACCGAAGGAATAGACTTGTAGGATAAAATTTATAGCTGAACCCGATCACGTATCAAAGGATATCTTTGAAATAAATGAATTTTACACATAAGCTCAGAATCAACACGCAATCGGGTTAAATTTTGTTTTTATCTCCATTCTCTCGACCGATTAATAATAATTTATTTTTGTACAATTAATTTTCCTCCAGTTCTGGTCAATTCGATGATACTATGATGCAAAAATTAGAAGTCCAACAGCGTCTGACATCCACGAGAGCCATTGATCCTACATGTTATCAGATACATCAACAATATTGGTAGGCGACAGATCGCATTTTCAATATGACTTTATACTCTCAGTACAAAATTATTTTCAAACCGGGGCGCTCTTACTTTATCTAAACGTTTTACAACTATCCTTTTTAATACGTAAATACCTATGCGTAAATAACAATTTTTATAAATTGCCTACTTTATCTAAGTGGCGGAGCATTTTTTTTTTTTTTGCAAGATCTGTTTATTGTTAAACCATTTCATAATCACGTGAAATCGTATCTGTTTAAAAATAGAATATATATATATATAAAAGTATTTAAATTTGAGGTAATATTTCGGCTCATTCGGCACTTGGCCAATTTTTACCAATGTTTTTGAAGTACGGCCAGCCATCATTACAAACTTGTACAAAATTATCTTCATTTGATATGCTGCTTTAAAATTTTTACAATCTTTGATACATAAAGCGTAAGCAGTCACTTCCATTATCTCTTTTAATAAGATTTAAAAGACTGCGTGTACTTATTCACGTAAATTCAGACTGCTGACCCTTCCATTTTTAAATTCTATTTACTCGTCGAGCAATAAAGCAATAATCATATAATCGTATCAATTATTATTTTTATTTAATAGAAACGATATAATTATAATTGCGAAATGATAAATTATATTTATTACGTACGAGTGATCAATAATAAAGTCTATGAACATATCATTTTTCAAATAAACACTTTTCTCTACAAGAAGATTTTTCTATTAAAAATTTAAAAACGATAAACTAAAATTACAAGTATAAAACAAAATTTCGTTAAAAAATATATAATTAAAAGTATTTTATTTTACAATGGATTAAAACAGTAATAAATAAATATCAATCAATCATAATTGAGAGTTCTGATAGTTTTATTTATTCTAATGATACCAGTTCTGAACATAAGCTATAGTTATTATTTTTAAAATAAACAATTTCCGTTATTAATTTTATTGTATTATTTTACTTTCTTGCGATATTGGTTGGAGTAAATAAAATTAATTTAGTTGATTTGTTTATCTCGTGGTCGTTTTTTAAATGTAAATATTGTACTAAGAGTATATAATGTATCTAACCACGATTATCGTTGAAACCGCACAATAATGTAGCCGAATAAAGTTGTACAAGTAATAACTGAAAAATAATAACTGCTAAAATGAAAAAGCTCTATTATCATAGATTATTGAATTAGCTAGTCAATATTCTGGATTATTTCACGAGTTCACACTTATTATTTCCACTACTTTCACAATTTTATTTATTTTCGCTATGCTTTTATTTTTAATTATAAAATAGATGATGAAAAAGAAAGTTGTTTGTTTAAGAAAGGATTTACGGAATTGAAGCATAAGCTTATCGTAGCATTAGAGACTAATTAAGAATATGAATTCTAGGTTGAACCGAAAGAAAAAGCAGGAGTCGGAGCAGCAGGAGCAGCAGCAGCAGCAGCAACAACTACTACTGCAAGCACAAGAGCATCATCTTCATCAGCAGCAACAGCAGCGGGAACAACAGCAGCGGGAGCAACAGCAGCGGGAGCAACAGCAGCGGGAGCAACAGCAGCGGGAGCAACAGCAGCGGGAGCAACAGCAGCGGGAGCAGCAGCACCAGCACCAGCACCAGCATCCGTATCAGCATCCGCATCAGCAATCCGGACCCTCACCTGTCCATATAACTCACATGTCTCAACAGCACGGTTCTCAGAATTGCAATTCCTCGTCAAGCACCGGCCAGGATCCATAATGAATACTGAACGTAGACGTGTTTTGTGGGTCGCGCGCTGCCTCCGTGAGAGCAGCTGGGATTATATAGATTTAACTGGGCCAGCGAGTTGAGCGCTGAAAAGGGTGCAACGAGTTGGCATGATGTACATACGGAGATAATAAGGGAAGATACGATAACCTGTCATTCACGGCGCAAAGTCTTTCCTTTCTTCGGAGCCGCTCTCCGTTCTGCCCTATATGATTTTTATTCACCAACGGCAGTCCATCGCGATCCCCTCGGAATATACATACATAATAAAGCCATCTGCATGACACGGCGAAGAGAGAGAGAGAGAGAAAGAGAGAGAGAGAGAGAGAGTGAGTGAGTGAGAGTAAGCGAGGTGGGGTGGGCAGGCAGGGGGAGCACAACCGAGTTTAACTTGGTAAGGCCGAGGGTTAACACTTAGGCCGGCGATGACTAACCGGAGCACGAGCTTGTAATATGTATTTAGCGAAGCGATGTTGTCATCTTGATCGTATGTGACCGAGTTGTATGAGAGGCACGGGCAGGCAGGCCACCTATGCCGCAGGCTCGATAATGAAAAAGAAATGATTTAAAAAAAAAAAAAAAAAAAAAATAATAAGAGAGAGAGAGAGAGAGAGAGAAAACGAAAGCGTCAAGGACTAGCTACAAGAGTAAGCGACTAGCGGACTTGGTTTTTTTTTCAAAATTTGTGGGCCTGCGAGCCCGATCTGGATAAGCACTCTACGGCGTCAACCGACCTGTTACCGGATTATATTTTTATAACTAAACTATCTTGGGATTTCTTTCTATTGTACTTAAGCCAAAGTAGTGGGATTCACAAATAGTTGGGATATTTGTACGTGGAAGAAGCCAAAAGGACTTTTGTGAGTACCTCGTACCTTATTATGAGGCATCGGATTTGAGGATATTAATTTACATTTTACGTTCAGTGAAAAATACGGATATTATAATGAGACTGAATTTCTTTGATTAACATTTTATTTTTTGGATTGCTGATATGTCCAAAAAGAATTAAAGCTTTATTTCAATCAAAATTTAATACGACGGTTAAGATTAATTATTAAAACGGTTAATTTTAGGAGCTTTGGAAGAATTAGGTATTTCGTTAAAAGTTGCTTGTATCGTTTTAAGGTACAATCCTATAGTTTCGGAGCTTTCATATTTTGTTAGAAAGATAAAAGTGTAAAAGTAATAATAATCATAATAATTATAATGAATAATGAATAATGAATAATTAATAATTAATAATGAATAATGAGTAATGAGTAATGAATAACAAATAACAACAGTAACGAAAGAAGAAAATATAAAAAAATAGAAGTAAAAGGAAGTAATAAAAATAATATTTTCATCGTACTTGAGACAATCGATACTCATGAAATAATCCAAGCTCTGGTAAAATTTACAAGATGTCTGTCTTTATTGAAAACGAATGATTTTACAACATAACGATTATAAATGAAAGACGAAAGAAAAATCAAGTCAAGCGCTTAATGTGAGTTAGGCTGGAATGTGTTATTTTACTCCAGTTACATATGAAATCGTGCTATAAATACTCGACTTTCGTGTTGGAATGACAGGATAAAAATCAAATTATTAATGTCAAATCTATTGTCATGTTTGTAACTCGATCGAGAAAATATACCAAACGAATAATAGCTTTTTTACACGCGTTATTCATGAAGAAAATCCATTTTCAATGCTAATATTACCTAATCTTGATTGGATATGTACATACGCAACTGCTTTTTTACGTGTGATAAAAGAAACAAAAAAAAAAAAAAAAAAATAAAATAAAAATCATTCTATCTTATTACACTTGGGATCGAGTCGGAACGCTAGTGTATATCCTGATTTTGTAAACAAACATTGTATGATATGTTTTTTTACGTTTAGATAATGAAACGGACAGCAAGTATAGTCGATAATATTATTTAATTTATAATTAATTCAAAACCGTTTTGGTAAGAGTAGTAGCGCTGTGTATAGTAGTTGAGAATCAGTTGGTGGAATCCATACACATTAAGTATATACAGAATAGAGTATCGGTTCTACTTTATTTAGGAATCATGATGTCATGAGCTAGTGTCATTTTCTAATGCAATTTTTTTTTTTTTTTTTGTTTTAGTTTTTTGATGTTTTTTTTCTTTATTTTTTGAACTTTTTTTTAATGCGCACGCAAGCCTCGAGTACGAACCACGCAAGAGATTTGACCGGGAAAAGGCGACAAATTTTTATTGAAAAAACAAAAACAACAACCACAACAACAACAACAACAACAACAACTACAACAACAAACAAGATAAACGATAATAAACAGAACACAGGCCAGGTTACGCACGAGGTTTTTCAAAAATCCTACCCACAGTACACACCGTAACTCACACGTAAACAAACTTTGGACAAATATTTTATGTTTATGCGCGGCGATATGACAGATTTGTTATGAAGAATCGAGGAATACGACTTTATTATAAGCAAAGTCTCGAATTCACTTTGCGATATGCAACTTCGGTGTATGAATGTGCTTATGTTTTTCCTATGTATGAGTATGATTGTGCGTCGAGTGTATAAATGAGGAAGTGGAGGTAAAGGAATGAACGGTTTGGAAGATAAATAATAACGGTAAATATTGAAATGAATTGAATTTGCGCAATGAAAATGAAATGACTTGAAAGACTTTTTCATATATTATCGAGTTTTTGTCGTATTTTTAAAAAATTGTTACCTATTGCAAGTTTAACAACTAATTGAATTCTCGTTACATTAAAACGAATTTTACTTTTTAATTGTTATATTAATTAATTATCAAACACTACAAAAATGTGAATCAGCTTTACTTTTTTCTTTTTCTTTAATTTTTTTTTTTTTTTTTTTTTTTTTTTTGTTAATGCGTGAAAACAGATTTTTGATGGTTCATTAATTATCCGACTCTGTAAAACTGAGGTTCTCATCTATTCTAAAAGGCTTGAATAAGAGAGACGAGGCACAGTGTTTGATATTTCTTTTTTTTTTTTTTTCTTTTTTTACGTACCACGAACCATGTTTACGTCTCGCTTGCGAGAAGATGTTTTTAAATCTTGGTTAGCTGATGAAATACCAAGAGAGACAGAAAGAGAGAGGGAGAGGGAGAGAGACAAAAATCGAGAGATATTGTGAAAGACGTTATATAAATGTAGTAATGAGAAGCGAGAAGAGATGTTGAGCTTGAATTAACGTTAGTGCTTAATCTGGCACAAATAAGAATCACCAGAGAAAGAAAACGAGCCAGAAAACGAAATTTTGAAATATTGATCAGGCCAGTGGTACTTGGTACAGCCACACGTGAATTGACATAATAAGTAAGAAGTTGTATTGATCATTGTCGGGTATTTCCGCAAACGATATCGAAATCTTTAATCCAGGGCCGAGCGAGTTTCCAATCAAATAAAATTCTAATTATGCCAGGCGATTTATATAAATTTAACAGAAATACAATGTAACATGTAACGAGAGCGATACGTTTTTTTATGCTTTTGTATTGAGACGCTTGATATTTTGGAATTTCATGTTAATGTATGGTCCGCTATAATGCCCAACGGTACTAGAATGTTCACTGCTAAAATTGTCGAATCATGGGGTTGTTATTTATGCATACAATAATTTATTTTTAGCGAACCAAAATAATTTATTATGTAAATATATGTGCTCAACAATTGAAGAAATCTTCACAATCACACAACTTACGAAATATATGGCAATAATTCGTAATATATTTATTTTAGTAACAACAAATGTACGAAAAGAAAACTCACATTTTTTTAAGTGAATATTTAAATAAAAATTATATCGTTAGAAATTTTTAAACTGACCATTTTATTGTTTATAATATCACTCAAAGTGGCTCTTTTTTACAACTTGCATTCATTAGTTCGATGAGGCTCGTAAAAGACACCGCAAAGTTTTTAATGCACCTGTACGGTGGGTGAAATCCTATTTACATATAATTTACATCGTGTATTCAATATTTAGTAGTGAATTTTTTTTTATTTTTTTATTTATTATTATTTTTTTTTTAAAGAATATTCAAGTACATTTTTGATATCGCATATTAAGAATACGTTTTCGAACTTTTCAACCGAATTATGAAGATATCTATAATAATAACAACAACAGCAACAATAACAATAATAATAATAATAATAATAATAATTTTAATGATAATGATAACAGCAACAACTGCATTAAATAAATAAATAAATAAATAAATAAAAGGATCGACGCAGGTTTTGATTTACGAAAGGGAGAAAAATATATAATTGTACATAAGTATAAAGTTATTCAATGATAATACTATGTGAACGATACGGAAAGCAGAAAAAAATCTCGCGAGTTCGACTACAGAATTATTGTAAACGTAATTGAAAATACCGTTAAATAAACATTACGAACTCTCGCTAAGCGGACTCGCCTACGACGTATACATTTATTCTGCAGATCCTTTGAGAGGGAAGTTATTGTCTTGTAAGGATGTTATTCAGCGAAAACTGCCCGTGCGCGTGTACGCACGCACGCACGCACGCACGCAAGCAGACCCATCCACTTACCGATAAACATTATTCTCTTGCGTTCAAGGCCGTTCTTGTACTTCTAAAATTTCGTTCAGATCGTTCAAATGTACCCTCGATCCGTTTCTGCTAATATTTATTCCGTTGTCATATTTGAAAAGTCTCAAGAAAAATACTTAACGCAATGTTTTTCCTCGATTTGAATTTTTCAAATATTACGATAATAATTGGGGGGGAGGGGGGAAGAAAAAAGAAGAAAAAAAAAGAAAGATTATCATAAGACATGTATTTGTAGTCGTTGTTGTCTTTTTTTGCATTTCAAAAGAAGAGACTGGCAAGTGCATGTTAGCTTTGATTTGATATAATTCACGTTATAGAAGAACAAGAAACGAGCTTGACTGGGAGTAAATGAAGATTTTTGTAGCAAGGCAGGCGTCACGCTCACGCATATTGATACTTCTATATAAATACATCGCTCTTGTAAATAAGTAAATGAATTCCCTAATCGCGCAGCACTAGTGAGGAAAGGATCGAAAGACAAAACGTTGCTTTCCAATTCCTATTCTCGCGAATACATAATTACACGTTAACGTACTACGTTAACAATCTCGCAAAAAGCTCGCAAAAAGCTTGGAAAAGAAAGGATGAGCGAGAAAAGAAAGATAGAGAGAGAGTGTCAGCTAATAAAAGAAAGTTGCTGCCACGTGCCAAGGCGAGAGGCGAGCCGTTGCGGCGGTCGTATAAATATCACTTGTGCTTTTTACTGGCAAATACTTCGGTCACTTTGTAGTTGATTGGAATATTGCATGTAAATATTTTCTCACCGACACCATAATGACACAGCTTACGTATCGCACGCCTCGATCAATACCCGTTATATTATAAGAAACGAAAACGACAGTAAAACATGTTATAAATAATTTTCGTTTCGAATAGCCTTTAAATCAGAAAATCAGATGTAAGCGCTCGTATCGAATGGTACAATACAATACAATACAATACAATACAATATAATACAATACAGTACAATACAGCAGCGCGGCCTGACCGAGTCCAATGTGAGACCGATTAACTAGACTGTGTCATAATGCCATTCTATGGGAAAAGTAAAGTTTTTTTTTTTTCTTTCTTTCTTCTTTCTGGTATTTGCCATTAATGAGTCGGCGGACCTTGGCCTTCTACTAATTTAGATTTATTAATCGAGCGAGGCGAACTATGATGATTGATGGTGGTAATCGCGCATAATCGTCTTGTCGCAAGTAAATTTATTGTCTACTTCTTCTTACACCGTCTAACGAATACGTTTTCACGTTGTTTTCAAGTGTATAAACAGTTTTAAATAATTTATAAATATATAAGAAGTCGATATTAACGAGGCTTGTCTTATTTAATTTACGATTATTATTTTAACTATGCCATTATTAATTTTATCATCATTCGCAATTACAATTTACTATATTACAATTGCCGTCACTTCATTGCAATATTAACGTTTTATTTCTCGTATATGTGAGGTTTGTAGGCGCGTTACAAGATGATAACGTATAAGTAAGTCATACGAGTCGATGCTTTCCATTGCATTTTACGATGAAACACCTCTGCGTAAATATAAAGAAATACAAAAAATAAATAAATAAATAAAAAAAAAAAAAAAAAAAAAAAAAAAAAATGGGAAAGGTAAGGCACGTCGCAGCAGCGCAGCTTTACAATCACGTCTTAAGGCTCGCGCTTGTAATACTTATACAATATTTTTTAATTCACGCAAAATGGCAAAATTGTAGCCCAAGTTACCGACACTCGACATACGAAGAAGGGGGTGCGTGTAAGAAACAAAGTGGAATCATAAAATAAAATCATTTTATAATATTTGTTAATAGAGCGCATTTGTGTATGCATTTTTTCCGTTGCCTGATTAAATAGTTAATAACCTCGCGTTTATTTATATGCGTATAAACGAACAAATAATAAAGAGAGATAGAGAGAGAGAGAGGGATGAGAGAGAGATGAGAGAGAGAGAGAGAGAGAGAGAGAGAGAGAGAGATTGAAGGGAAAACAATAGAGAATGAAAGCTGGTTCCAAGCACGGAACAGATCCGTACAATTCACTATGACATTTTATTAACGTGAGAGGAATGGAAAGATATATTTATAATATGAAATTGATTCTCTCCATCCACAACGTTATGAGTTTGAAAGGATCATTCGAGGCTCTTCTGCTTCAAAACTATTGCTTATATTATTTATTTTGATGGCACAAAACTTTCGCGTTTTGTGTATTAATTATATTTAAAAAAAAAAAAAAAAAAAAAAAAAAAATGTATTAAAAACCGTTATACTTGATAATGTATTATTTACAAAACTCACAATCAATCTCGTCCAAAGCATTACTACGTACACTATTTACTTACTTGTTAACGATTCAAGAGTTATAAAAATATATCTACTTATGTGTATGTACACCCGCATGCATACATATATACATACATGTATATATATATATATATATATTCTCGAATCTTTATGATCAACAATTATGCAAAACCCATCACTCACTATCTCTATTTTAAATCCCGGTATTAGAAATAAATCCATTGTATTGTAAGAATCTGTTGAAAAATGCTGAAAATATTGTTTTTATTTATGAATTTCTTTTGAAGTTCAAATATAATTTGTATATGCAGTATATGTATGTACGCATGTATACATACATACATACATACATACATACATACATACATACATATATATAACGAAATGAATACGAATATACATGAACATATATGAAATAAATAAATAAATAATTGCACGTAAAGTAAAAATAATTATGACTATTTGTTAATATTGGTAATAAATTATCAATAAATTTTGTTACTTTTTCGAAGAAATTGTTAATTATCTGACAATTTTTATTTCATATTGTTTATAACTTTTTTTTTCTTTTTTTTTTTTTCTATACCACCAAAGCACGCAACTATTAGATCTAAAGGATTTTATAATTATAATGTTAGGTGCCTTATTTGTGTTTCTATTAAGACGACGCGTAAACATCAATTTTACGTTTTATTTTCCTCTAAATATAATAATTCCAAAATATAATAAAGCTACTCAAGTATTTATTTATATTTTTAAATTAAAACCCTTGTTATTTTACAGGACACTATGAAACTTCATATGAAACATTGATCCTTTAATTCTAGAAAAAATAATAAGTTTTTTTTTTATTTCTGTAAAATTACTTATATCAGTATTTTTGTATTAATGCAATAATTAATACTGGTGACGTACGGGCTTATCGGCTTTATAAATATTATTACTTATAATTATTATCATTGTACTTCATATTCAATAGTTTTTGAAAGCCATTGGGGTATGGTTACATCAATGAATTATTATTGGCAAACGTAATATTATTATAATTTTAAATAGGAGTTTGCTTTATTCAAATGCGAGGCTTTTAAAAAAAGCTCTTCCCGTGATAAAGATGTATAAGCGATAACTGTACAATTGATTCCGCGTAACGTGAAAACCGAATTAAGAATACTTAAGGATTCGGAAGGATAATTTCACGAGCTCCGTTCGACGGCAAATTTTTTATAAATAAAATTGACGATTATGAGGGGCGCATAAGATTCTAATTTTGGCGCCGCGACTCTTTCCAAGCATAAATAAATATTCTATGAACGAAATAACGGCCATCGGCATGTTAAATTCTTAAATTATAAACCAAACATTCGGGATTTTACGAAATGTCCGGTTCTCTACTGTAATTTAATTAATTCCTGGGCCCAAAGGGCTACTTTTATTCATTTATTTATCTTGGGAAAATCATCTTATTTACAGTAACTTTAAACAAAATTCAGTCCTTTGTCAAATCTTGTACATTCATCTATTATAATTTTTAAGTATGAAAAAATTAATTATAACATATCATCATAAATAGTCGTAATTTTTTATTTTACCTGTATTATAATGAATTGGTAACCTTGATGTTACTTTTTCAATTTATTTTTACACATGAATCTCAAAACTGTTCACAATGTAGCTTTATATTAATTCATTTATTACTTAATTTAGGAGTAGACGTTAAAAATATAATGTGATTTCATATTTTATTACTAATGTAATGTAAAAAATGATTATACTAAAAATTTACAATTATGTACATAGCATACTATCTACAATTTTTATTTTACAGGGTATTTGATATTAAAATTTTTAAATAATATTTGTTAAAAGTGTAAACAAATTTTTTTTTCTTTTTATATAGTCTGAGATATAAAATTTTCACTTTTCAAGCAATTCTTTTGCTTCGTTGACTTTTGCAGCTATATAGGGTGACCCTCCACGATCTGGGTGATTTGCTGACATGACTTTTTTAAATTGCTCTTTAACTTTTATTCTTGGTGCTCCGGGCGATACTCCCAAAATAAGACCTGCTTCTCGACGAGTCATTTTTTGTTCGAAACCTCCTCTGTAATATTTACTGTTTCCTAATGACTGAATGTTTCAAATATTTGATATTGTGTAATGAAATAACTTGTATGTATCTCTTACATATAAATGAGTGTAGATTAGTTATTTATAACAACATTTACCTGAGAATTTATTTGTGGCATATTCTTCAAGGTTTCAGACATTTTTTCGGTTATTTTTGGCAACCTTCTAACTACATATCGTCCTGCGTATCCTATTACGGCTATTCCAATACCAGCTATTATGGCATTTGTTGCCTAAAGAACAAAATTAAAAATTCTTTAATGTCAAATAAGCAGAGCATAATGAGAATTATTGTAATGAGTAATTGAATTATTCTATTAATTGTATTATAGCTAATAGGATAGCGATAAAATTTATAATAACAAATACTTTTTAGAGAAATTAATGAATAACAAATGTGGAAAAAAAAACAAAAGTATATAGTCAAGATCTGATGCAATGAGTTTTGTATAGTTCATATGATCTATTTGCTAACGTCGACGAAAAATAATCAAAGAATGATGATGAAGGACAGGCTACTTTTACAAAATCACAAATAAAAATAAAATTGACATGCATGTTATGAAAAATCAGTATGTATTAAAGAAAAATTACCATTTTTTTGGTTTATTTATATATATATATATATTGTTTTTTTTTATTTATAGCACCAAGTGTTCGAACTTAACTATTATAACCTTATGCACCTTTGACTAGTGGAAATTTAAAAATGACCAAGACCAAAAAATGTGGTCACGCAGAACGGAAAGTGGAGTGCGAGATATTCAGTGTTCTCAAATACAATTCTTGGTCAGAGGTAAGAGGAACTAAAGCAGCTAAATTCGCGGTTATCGACGACTGGTAATCGAATGCAGCGAGACAAATACAGGACGTTTTAGAACAGCGCCTCTAGTGGCAAATTATTGAACTGCGAGCTTTTTTTATTTTTGTTTTTTTTATTCGTTATGAAAGTTTTAGCCAATAATTCATTAGTTATTTAAAATTTCTGAAGCTATGGAAGAGAGTGAAGAGAAAGCACGGTTTGGTACGTACAAATATCGATTATATTTTATTCTGAAATCGAATTTTTAAGAACAACTACTCCTTAATTTATGTTATTATATATATATATATATATATATTTTAAATATAATCTATCCTAAGTAATAAACTTTTCATTTTAATAATATCAGGATAATCGTGGTAGAAAACTTAAAAGATTATTATTTAAATTTTTCTGAGAATGCGATTCGCGCGAATTCTTAGAAACGCTCGTGTAGTCGAATGTAAACTTACATATTCACTTTTATATTTGAAAAACAAACAATGTGGATCAATTATTATAAAGCATATTTAAAAAAAGAAATACATTGGGTAGGGACCGCGGTTATTCTTAATATTTCAGTAACAACCCATATTGTTACTTTATTCGCTTTTAACTTATCATTAGCTTATCTTATTAACTAAATATCTTTAAATATACGGGATGAATTAGAGGTGTCCGTAAATGTATAGGGTTTAAATAATATATTCAAAAATGTCATTCTAATATAGTTTGACTTTATTTTTTTGTCAGTTAGTACATATGCATGAGTTATAAGTTCAATTTTACCGTACAGTAAATCGTAATATCTACGAAATATAAATGCATAGCATTTGATAAGAAATGCTTTGAAGAGTTTTTACATAACACATTACAGTAAATGAAGAATAGTATATGTACAAATTTTCACTCGAATGGCGATAATATATTATTTATATTTTCTACGATTCGTATGGTAAGTTTCAATAAGTATGCGACGATGTATATACATTGAAACGAAACATACTTGTAATATTTCGTTTATTTAATTTTATAGGTCAAGTTTTCCTTACTTACGTAGAAAGGCGGCTAGCTAATTAATAATAATATCGCAAATTTAATAATTGTACAATTAAAGGTTACGGCTTTATATACCCCGACTACAACTATGGTTTAGTTTAGTCTGAAGCAACAATAATCAAGGTTTGATTCATTTGCTTGTATAACGCCCTATTATTCTCCCCGTTACATAGCATTCCTTGACTTTGGAGGGCGTCAAATCAGGATCTCGGTTCTATTTATAGCTTGCGCTAGTTCATCATGGGTATTAATTTATAATTATTTGATTAATTTCTCCGAATATTGCACCTCAAGTTTTCAAAAATATCATTTTTCAATCTCAGATATTATTTGAATAAGGTCATGGAATTACTTATTGCTTCTTAGTATAACAATTTTGGAGGTGGCTTCGAAGCAGTATTAAAGGAGCGTATGAAAACAGGCATTTCTCACAATTACATTTGGTTATCTAACAAATCTAGTTATTTCGACGTTTGCTTTTACTCGGTATTCTTAATTTATACCTATTCGCGGAATTATCCGCTATGCGATAGACCTTGGAATATTATAAATTCGTTTGTGCTATTTAAATTTCTCTATGTCATTAATTCATAGGTTTTAATATATAGATAAATTTAGAAATTTTACTACTTTTATGCTTGCCATGTGATCGTAATTCCTTTACGTTAAATGCCTTATGGTCAAATTTAGTAAAGCTATTAACAATATAAACGTCATACGTTACATTATTTATTTTATAAAGATCTTTGATAAAAATGATAGTAATGCATTGGGAATTCTACCACTACATCAATAAATATATACTATTTATTATCTAAATATTTAATAAAATATATTAAAAGTTAATACGATTTAATATTTGAGAAAAAGCTTAATTAATAAAACAAGACAAAATTAAAAAAATATATATTATAATAATTACATAGAATACACGAAACAAAATGTATGAAAAGAAGAATGAATCTTTGATTGATTATAATAAGGAACGAAGACAATGTCTGCAAGAAAACTATAAAGATTATAAACAATTTTTTAAATACATACAAAAAAATAATTATTCCTACTTTTTTATAAATCTGCATACAAATTGTCATTGAATGAAGAATAAAACATTTATATTAAAATAAAGAAAGCCCTTAATAATAGTAGTAAAAAATTACTAATACTAAATAAAATAACATAAAATTAGTCTTATTCTAAGTCCTCGCCAGCTTATTAATTTATTTTATTAAGAATTTCTTTAAAAACAAATGAATTAATTCTAATACACAAATTCAGATGATATAGTCCCAAATTAAAGAAAATTATAGAAAAAAAGAATATTTTTACCAATCTAGCTTTAATTACGTTTTAACGTTATTTTTAATAACTCATTTAATTTATAATATGATATTGATTAATGATATAAAATGAATTTTTATATTGTGTGTACAATTTTTATATTATCAACATACAATGTTTGTAAAATATTGAATTCTATTTATGAATTAGATGATTTATATTCACAAAATTTTTTTTAATACAATAATAGATCATTTTTAAATGATTTCAATTTTAAATGTTTTTAAAATAAATAATAGCGGAATTGTTATGTTACAAGATTCCAAATTACAAATGATTCATGAACATAAAATTCTCTTATAAATTTTTGTTTTTAAATTTACATAAATAGTATCTTTGTTTATCAAAGCTGAAATAAAAAAACTTTTTCATGTATTTAGAAAAAAAAAACAAAAAAAGAAACCAAATTGCCTCGATACGTTATTATTTAATCAAATACTAATTTATAAGAGTTTCACGCGAAAGACATATTATTACATCTTCATCATAATTAAAATACTTAAAAATTAAGATTATTGAGATACTTTTTCATTCTGTTATTAAGATATATTAGAATCTTTGAAAAATCTGCATTAGTTTCATTCCCTCTTTCCAACAAGTATATCATACGTATCATTATGTTTGTTTATTTTTTGAGGGATGCTGTATTGTGATATAAAATATCGATTTATTAGAATACATAATTTTTTATTTACTAATGATAAGAATGACTTTGAATAAGTTATGTAGAGTGTCTAGGAGAATTTGATCTACACGATCTATCGATTGCCATTCGTCTTTATCAGCTTTCATCGTTGACATGAAAATTAGAGATAATATATAGGATAAATAAGATAAAACTAACAAGATTTATGAGAAGAGAATGTCTCATAGTTCTCCAAGTGAAGAGAATATTACAACGTTGAGATTTATATCTAATCGTATAATCATATTTATAAATATTATTTTTTTTTTTTAATCCTATTATTTTCACAAATAATAACTATTTAATAGTAACTATTTAAATCAATTTAATTTTAACAATTATTTTTTATTATAACTCGCATATTATTACGAGTTTTAATAATAATTCTACGTACCGGGAATACAAAAAAGACAATATCTTATAAAAAATTTAATTGCAATTATACAGGCAGACATGCCGATTTCTATTTTTAAAAACGTTGACACAATGGTATTATTTAAAATTAAATAGTTCATGCGATATGAGTTTCACATTTTATAAAAGAAATGTAAATTTTTAAAAACGTATTTTAAAGTAAATAAGGAATTATTGATTTTGAGAGGGAATATTTTAGTTTCCACTTATGTAGAAAAATTGAAAAATATAAAAAAAATTCATCAGTAATTTTCAGTATTTTGGTATCTTTCGTTATAGTTAATTTGTTTTAAGTGAATATAAAAATTTTTTTTCAATACATTTATTATCCGTTTTTATATGCATAGGCTGTTTAGCATCTGATTTACTTTTCCAATTTTCATGTATATTTTACTTTCTTTTAATAAAATAAGTTTATATTGTTAAAATGAAGTTTATGCAAGTGGTTTTTTTTTTTGTTTGTTTGTTTCGATTGATTGATACTTGTTTCAATAATCATGGCATATAAGTGGGAAATTGATTCGATTACGATGAAGAAAATAATGCGATTGCAAACAGATTTAGCGTGAGTTGTTTATTTACTTTTGTGGAAAAAAAAGACTTTTACGATAGTGCTGGAAAATAATCTAGTTTTAAAAGCTAGTGATTTACGGTTAATAAATCTGAGACTTGAAATACTATAAGAAATTGAACTCGTGCGTTATTTGAAAAGTATAAATTTTCTTTCATTCATTTCCTTCTAGCGAATAATGAATATTATTATGAAAGTAATATGCGTGTATTTTGCCAATGAAAGCTGACAGTAACAACAAAAAGCAGTATGGCCCATGAAAAAAGGTGCGATGGTAATTAATCATCGCAGGCGGATATCATTGCGCATAGCGTAGCATAGCATGGCATGGCATGAAGTACCATTCCGGTACGAAGGTATAATAATTGTCTTTTGTAATTGGCAGAGCTGCAAGCACGCCGATAACACGTGATTGTTTTTCCCCGAATAACGAATTTCTCCCCTAAATCCCTGCTCTTTCTTCTTCCTGTTCCTTCGGCCTCGAATCGCATATTAAATCAGATGATAAGTGAGTAGTAGCGAGCGAGCCTTTGGAGTCTCGTTTAACGCAGAGGTTTCGTAGAGGAAGTCTAAATGACCTCCGGAACCCGATCCTATCTCCTTAGCATTGAAGACTTTTTGCAGGAAGTCGGCTACTTGGTCATTTAGTAATTACTTGGAGCCGCTCGCCCGAGAGCATGACTCATATTAACGAATTAACGAAGCTCGTTTATGAGCTCGCGCTCGCTGAATTCAGGGAAGCTCGACGAGACTCGGCGTAACTGGAAGATCGATAGGAGCCGGGCATCGAGCACTAGCTGATTCTCGTAAAGGCAAATCGTCGGAAGGGGCGGCTCCCGACCAGAGGGTCTCACGAAGATTGCAGCGCATCCGTCCAGTACTTGGGGGTGGCCGGCGCTATTTCCATTATTTCAATAGATATTACTTGTCTCTCTCTCTCTCTCTCTCTCTCTCTCTCTCTCACCCCTCTCTCTTTCGACTGCTCAGCGGTGCTCGCTCAAAACGTTACGCCTTCGGCTTGTTCCTCACCTTATGCTCGTATTTCCCCCCCCCTTTTTTTTTCCCGATCGCACATACACAGTCGGTGCGCGCGCGCGTGTGTATCTGTGTCCCTGCTCTGTTCCTTCTGCCCTCCTCCCTCCTCGCACCTCCCGACGCACTCGGCAGGTGTGTGCGTGCATTTGTCAGGATGCTTTGTATCGTATAGAAAGAATGTCATCGTGCGTGCACGATCTGGAAGTGCATTGCGAAAGAGGCGAGGAAATATCGCGGAGCTTTCCCTCTTAAGACGTTTCGTTCCCTTCGCCGTGCTCAGGTATAAAGCCTTTATTTTTCCTTATCGAGCCGATACGATAAAACAAATAATAGCTTCGTAGAATGGGGCGAACCGATGGGTCAAGCACTATCGAATTCTCTTGTGGTACCGACTTTTCCCCTTATCTCGCCCATTGTCAATAGCAGAATCAACAACTTATTCAATAGAGTCGCAATCTATTCTCCCCCCCCCTCTGCTTTTATTTTTTATTTCTATCGTTGTTTAATATTTTCAATCGTATACTTTCCTACGTCATTTGTCATACCTGTAGGTCTTCTATCTTAAATGTTTACCGTTTATGTGCATCGAAGGCTATTTACTATTGCGCCTCGTGTTCTTTCCGAGATTATTTCGTTCGCTGTTAAGGAAAATTTGAAGATACATTGTATTACTTCATTCCAACTGTTATTGATACGAAAGAGGTCGAAGAAAATTTTAGGAACGAAAATTTCACTCCCGACGATGCACTGTATTGCATTCAATCTAATCATTACTACTAAAAATACTAGTGCATTCGAACGTACGCATGTAGACGGATAATTGTACATTATTTAATTAAAGGGATTAACGCGGCTGATTAATTATGCTGTTTCCTGAGGGTATCTATAAACTAATGAAATACTTCAATTACGCGATCAGATTATTACCTCAGCCTCACTCGGCGTATAATCTGCGCGTGCACGCGCGCATATAATAGAATTTTTTACGAACACATGTAAACACAGATAAATTTTATTAAAAAGTTCTTTTTAACATCTTTTTTACGATAGCATTTTAATCATTATCGTATTTGAGATTTTATAATTAAAATGTTCCATATCGTGTAAAATTTCAAGATTTCTAATAATTAATAGTACAATGAATAGATAATATTAATCTTATTGTACTAGGACAAAGCAAATTGTTATTTATCTATCGTTCGGATGAAGTTGTACAATTTAATAAGAGGAGTTGATCGCGTACGCTTATTAGGTTTTTTCAAATTTAAGACAATGGAAAGTATCTAGAATAACACATTTACATTATACTGATTGTCATTGAAAAGTCAATCAAATATTGCAAAGTAAATAACTTTGATTTATGGACGAATCAATGATAAATTAATTATTAATTAAAATGATTAAAACTAAGTTAAAAAAACAAAGCGAATAAAGAAGAGTTTTTATAACATATTCATTACATTATTGGTATTTAATTATATATATATATATATTTATATATATATGTATATAAATGAGGCTGAATTGTGTCTTTCAAACAGTACGTCTTTCTAACGTCATATAAATATGAGCCCATCAGAGAAATACGTTAATTAGTGAAAAAAGTGTACAAGCCCATTCATCTGAATAAATATAAATGCGTATATAAGTAGTTAGAATAAGCGAGTAGTTAGTTTATCATGATAAATAGAGGACTTTGGAGTAATACGCTCAATTATTGCAGTAAAGAGTGTTTTTAAGTACAGTATCCTAATAAAAAAAATGAGGTGCATTCATTTTAATAATGAATTAATTATAATAATTGAATGTTTTCAGTCATAAGAGTAGAATAAGGCGCAAGGTATTTTAAGCCATTTTCCAGTAAATATTTTTATTTTCTACAAGTTTCGTAATGCGTCAATGCAATGTTGCCGAAAGAGAGAAATATAAATTAGAAAA
This sequence comes from Ceratosolen fusciceps, assembly GCA_018883505.1. Lineage (NCBI taxonomy): Eukaryota > Metazoa > Arthropoda > Insecta > Hymenoptera > Agaonidae > Ceratosolen > Ceratosolen fusciceps. Next base: position 10,535,736 of record RCIC01000001.1, read on the forward strand.
ATGTAGAAATGTAATCGGGACTTGCGATAAAATGTTCGAGTAACTGGACGCTTGCATATTTTTATGAAAAAAACTTTCGGGCCTATTTCGTAATAGGACTGTGCACGGGATAAGAAAATATAATTTTGGAAATCGACAAGTTGCGTGAAAACGTCGTAGTGAATTTGAGGCGTAAAGATTTTACGGCTAATCCGTCTTTTAAATTTAGAGGAGGCGGAGGTCTTGTAAATTGTAAATTGCCAGGATAGAAAATGGAAATAAAAAGAGGGCGAGTTTCAACCAAGTTTTAACATATGCCGCTGACCATCGCCTCGTTGGTCGTTGGTCCTGGACGTCGTCATTCCAGAAAAAGCCAGTCTTTGTTAGCTGCGATAAAAAAAAAGAAAAAAAAAAGAAAAATGATAAAAAAAGCTCCGTTACATCGGGAACGTCGGACCGATGATGATGCGGCACTCCAAACCGTCGTTTTCTTCCTATACGAGTCGGGGTAGGGTGGGGGCGGGGGGGGGTCACAGGCACCGAATTCCAAGATACCGAAAATCTCCCGAAGATATTGAATTTTCTATTTATTTCTCTACGCCGTATCATGGCGTTTACGAGAGAGGCCTGATATGGCCCGAACTCGACTCCTTAGAGCGGATTAATGTAGATAAAAATAAATGGTAGGGACGGCCACGGGAATAGAAATATTTAATATTATCGCTTGGTATTTGTTGGTTCGTGAACGTCCCCTGATTCGCAATCGCGAGCTTTTCATGTAAGGGACGAACGTTTATATTTGCCAAGAAATATTTTTATTGCTACGGGAATGAGAAATCAAGAATCGAAAATCATTCGTTCGCGTTCTGTAAAATCGGTAGATCGTTTTTTTTTGTTTTTTTGTTTCTTTTCTTTCTTTTGGAAGGTTAATTATATCGTCGGGAGGTGTATTAACGAGGCCATTTCTTTCATATTATTCGTTGCTTTGACAATTTGTCATTACCGAGGAGGCGGAGAGGCGGCCATTGTACTCCCTTTAATTAGCCCAGAACTTTTCTCGACTTTCAATCGGATCGCTGACAATCGCCTCTTTCACCACGGCAGAAGCGTCGACTCTAAAAAAAAGAAGCGTCCTTTGGATTCGCTTCACTTTCGCAGATGAGTAACGTACAAAACCGACCGCCGCGACGACCCCTCTCACCAATACCCACCCATCGTGTACTTATAAACGCAAGCTTCATAACGATCTAAGCCCGCAGATACATCATCTAAGTCTAATCTACGTGCTTTTAAGCCGAATTAATGCCTTCCCCCTATTTTATATTATACGCCTGTTTCTATTATCTACAGTCATCGGACACGAAGATTGTAATGCGTACGTAAAATGTCGTCGAGCCTCCCTGTTGGCAATTGTATATTATTATATAGATATACGGGAGTACCCGTATCGGCCGCCCACAGCTTAGAGCAACGGTAAATCATAAATTATTTATCGATGAATAAAAGTACGGGGGGGGGGAGAAAAAAAATCAAAATAACCCCGAGGAGCTTAGCCAGGAGGCACTTGTATAACAAGGCCTGCTTAATTTTTCTCCCATTCTTTAAGAATTTTGTAATTAAAGAAATATTTAATGCTTTACTACGGTTAATTTATCGCGCGTGCAAGAATTATCGGGCGAAAAATTTGAAATTTATTTGAAATTCACTCGTTAGCGCGAGGGTCCTATGGATGGAATTCATGAAAATAACCATCGCAAATAGCAGTAAATGAAGATTAAAGCTGTATTTAATGCTTCTTCGAATGCTTAACTACATTCGTTCGTCGGGGCTTGGGCCGTTGAACGTCTGTCTCTTTGTCTATTTGATTTCATTTCAAATGTCTCTTATTTTAATTACTAACGCTCTCTTAACTTTAACTGCTTCTCTTACCTTTTTTTTTTTCTTTTACAACTCAAGTCCCCCAGTGATTGTAAGTTTAAAGTACGGTTGTACGTATCAATACGCGTATCGATACGCACTAGTGGAATCTATCAATGTATTAATCAATGCTTGCTCGCATTATTACAGATTCGATAAGGCCGTACAATGTTATTTATTATTTAAAACGTAATAATAAGAATAGTGCATCATCGACATTGTACTTTTTCAAACGAACGTTCAACCGTCTTGTCTGATATTATAATACATCGGTTTATCTCTTTATTTACGTCCAAGTAACCCGCGATAAATTACAATTATTAAGAGATAAGAATTCACGATGAATAATAATTCAATATCTTTTCGTATTAGATATTCTCATGTAATTTTTCTTCTTCTTCCTTTTTTTAAGTAGTTAAAAGAAAAATCGGATTGTGCAATGTAGACGCACTGTTGCGCACGTGTGCACATGTGTAGGCAGGCACATCCACGAGAGCACCGCAGATATAATTATCGATTAGAATTTTATTCGTAAAAAAATGTAAATAAATAAATAAATGTTTTACATGAATCGTAATGGAATTAATAATTAGCGGTGGTAAATAAATAAATGCCCCAATGAATGAATGATTTAATCAAAATAAAGGAATTTCGCTTATGAAATAACGTTGGGAACGTTAAGTAAACAAGGAACCTTCTCAGCGCTTATTTATAATACGTACGTGTAGTGGTAAGCTGTGAGAATATTATATCTCGAGAAGTCATTCTTATCGGTCTGACTTCTGATTGCCGAAGCTTCTAAAAGATTTCCGTTGCTTCGAATACGAAACTGGATGGACAGAGGCACGCGTTGTTTCGGGGAGAGAGAGAGAGAGAGAGAGAGAGAGAGGCAGAGCAAATTGAGAGAAACCGAGTTTATCAGTTACATTGGCATTGAATACGAGTGACGGTTGGATCATTCTCGTTCTCTTACCTCCTTACTATCTTTCTTTTTTTCTTTCGTTAATACCGCTATAGGATAGCGTAAGTAGTGTCAGTGCTAACCCCATCAGCGTGACTGCGAAACCGCTTCTATTTCGAATTACAGGTACGTTTTTCCGTTGTCCTTAACATTTCTACAAGTATACCCACATACATTGATATACATACATTACATCAATTACGAGAACTTTGGCTTCTGGTTCTTTATTCCTCGAAATTCAATTTGAAAGTTTCAAATTTAAAATTTTACAGCCGACTATCGGCTTCTTTTTTTTTTATCAAAAACCTCATTAAAAATGTCACGTTAATCTTCTGTATACCTTATAGTAAGTACTTTTTAAGAACAGTCGAAATTTTAAATAACGTAATTATGATTTTAATCGTTTTTTTCTTCTTCTCCATGTTTGTTTGTTTTCGAATAGGGAATCTAGATTTTATAGAGTTCCATTGTCCCTTTACAAAGATATTCTTTGTATACAGGCAAAGATGGCGTCTTTTGTTTGCATTCAAGATTTTGAAAATTACGCTTTGAATAACTTGGCACCTGTCGTGAGAGATTATTATAGGAGCGGAGCCGGGGAAGAGAATACTTTAAGGTGGAATAAGGAAGCATTTAAAGAGTACGTACGCATTTCATCAAGTGGAGCTTAATCCAATTTATATACAACGAGAAAAATTACATAAAATATCGTAAATTTCACTTTTTAATAAGAGATGCACCTTCCTCGATAATTTATATGGAGAACTGTTGAATTAAAGGGAAACGCGCGTCAATAAGAAAAGAAAAAAAAATGAAACGAAAGAGAAATGCTTATAACGTTAGAACTGAACTTATAAACGTATGGGGGGACATTAATTTATTAATTAGCGGGTGAAATTACTTTAAACAAATACTCATTACATTGCTTGAGCGGCATAAGTTTAAACGGCAAATTTAATTGACGCGCGAATCCTTTGATTAGTAATTTTTACAAGTGCATTTTATGTGCCGTTCATTATTGTACGATAAAATAAAGCGAGTCGCTCGAAAATGTTGTTGTTGGTCATTCGTCAGACTCTTCGTCTTGAATCATATGTTTTAGAATACGAATACGACCTCGAGTCCTAAGAGACGTGTCTAAGAGAAATATCGGCACGACGGTATTGGGAGAAAATGTTTCCATGCCCTTAGGCGTTTCCCCGACAGCTATGCAAAGAATGGCACATCCCGATGGCGAATGTGCCACCGCAAGAGGTAATTTACCCTCAATTTCTTTTTAACTTACTTATTACTATTAATATTAATATTATTGTTATTCTTGTTATTGTTATTGTTATTGTTATTATCGCTGTCGTTGATATTCTTCTTACTTTTCATCATTGTGAGACTTGCGATACTTTAAGCAGTAAGAAACAAAGCCAATGACTTTTTATAAGAAATTTAGAGAAATTAGTTTCTTTATTAATCAATTTCATGCAATGAATAAAGAGTTCTTTCTTTGTCAAAAGTAACGTTATACGCGAATCTCGTGTCGAACGATCGATTCGAAAGCAAACGTTAATAATAAATAAATAAATAAATAAATAAATAAATTCACAAATATTTAATGACGAATAAAGATAAAAGCTTCTCTTTCGTGTTTTTGATGAGCGCACGTATCGACGCTTTACGTCACTAAAATTTTTGCAACCCCGAGACTTATCTCGAGTCTTGGTAATAGCGGGCACCCGCTGACATAAGAAAATGATAAACGATGCGCGACGTGAGTTCTAAGATCTCGTTACAATGGAATGAGCGCTTATTGATATTATTTTAGCGGCCGAAGCTGCCAAGACGGTATTTATACTTTCAACGATCTCAACGAGTAGTATCGAGGAAGTGGCCAAAGCCGCCCCCGAGGGAATAAAATGGTTTCAATTGTACGTCTATTTCGACAGAAAGGTCACCCTGAATCTCATACGAAGGGCGGAGAAGGCCGGCTTCAAGGCGCTGGTGCTCACCGTCGATACCCCGATGTTCGGCGACCGGAGGCGTGATATTAAAAATAAATTTAATCTGCCGAAGCATCTGAGGTTTTTGATTCTCCATAAAGGGACTCCGCGCTCTGTTCGCGCATCCCCATGAGTAACCGAACACATAATGAAATGGCTTTTAATACGCAGGCTCGCAAATTTCGATGGCTTTTTATCGAGAAAAATAAATTCCTCCAAGGATGGCTCGGGTCTTAGTGAATACGTAAGGAATCTCTTCGATGACTCGTTAAGTTGGCACGTCGTCACGTGGCTGAAAAGGTAGTAGAGCTAGGCTAATGGTTCCGCCGTATGCGCGAATAATGTCAACGCGTACATGTATAATCGGGTTATCCGAGCCCGCCGAGTCAATTTAGCGTAATTTATTCATTGACAGCGTTACAAGGCTGCCCATAGTCTTAAAGGGCGTGTTGACGCCCGAAGACGCATTGCTCGGAGTTAAGTATGGAGCGGATGCGATTATGGTCTCGAATCACGGAGCTCGCCAAATTGACGGGACGCCCGCATCGGTGATGTATTTTTAAATACGATATACTCGCTCGCGATACCATTAGAATAACCCGGATTATCTATTTATCGTGCCGCAGATCGAGGCATTGTCGGAAATCGTCAAGGCCGTCGGTAAGAAGGCGGAGGTTTACCTGGACGGCGGCGTCACCCAGGGTACGGACGTTCTTAAAGCCTTGGCCTTGGGAGCTAAAATGGTAATGTACTTACGGATCGTTGAATACTTTGGCACTGTTGCGAATAGGATCTTGAGACCAGCGGCTCGTTGCAGGTATTCTTTGGGAGGCCGATGTTATGGGGCTTGGCTTGGGGAGGTGAAAAAGGAGCTCGAGCCGTACTTGAAATGATGAGGCGAGAGATCGATCTTGCCTTTGCATTGTCAGGTTTGTCATCTTTTTCTTTTTCTTTTTCTTTTGAATACGCTCAGACAGCTTCAAAGGCTTCAAAATCGAGGCTAAAGTCCTTTTCACACACCCTGACCCTTTAATCGCTTCACTTCCACTACCCCACCAAGATATTTACTTTTAATATTCTTATTATTATTTTGGTTATTGCAGGTTGTTGCAATGTTGACCAAGTTACGAAAGACATGGTGATGCTTAAATCGTATTACAGCCGTTTGTGAGGCGAACGTTTTAACCTGTACATTCGTTTGTATATAGAAATAAACTTTTGTATTACATCTAACGTCTGACCGAGTTTATTATTTCTTCAGTTGACGGGCAATTACGGTTATAATTGTAACGATCGCCTTGTATAATTAAATGCCAAATTGATGCCTTTTTCAATTATCAGAATTATCGCGTTCTTTGTAAATTTAAGGGTAGCGGTCATTATCAAATAATCGATGGCGCATAATTGAATTTGATGAAGGGAAATCTACTTTAATCATTTAAAGTATCTCTATTTAGTGGAAATTCAATGTCAACTAATAATGAACAATATTTCTCATTGCGATGAAAAAAAACATGCTCGCCATTATTCATTGTTATCAATTAAATAAAAGGATGTAAGTTTTTGGCTATAAGGCAATGCTAAGATTGTTTTATCGAAGAACAAACAATTGTGTTGCATATTTAAACTAAATTACCATTGCCGCTTTTATTCTTACATAAAAGTTCCTCTCTCTCGTTTACATTTCATTAAATAGCTTTTTTTTTTCTTTATCCGATGTAAGCTCATTATTAAAAAGAAAATATAAGTTTTTTACTTACATTAATCGAATGACTGATTTTAATATTTTGCCAACGTTAAACATTAATTCTACGATAGTAATTCTTCTGATATTAATATATTAACTTTAATTAATATACATTTTTTAAGAAATTTAATTTTACCTATCCATAATTAATTACTAGTTTTTAAGAATGATCGTATTTTTAATAAAAAAAAATTCAATTAAATTGGATAATCAATGTTGTATAATTAAAATTTTATTAAAATTTAAAAAATAAATCACCTTTTATACTGTATATAAAATTCAATAATTTTTATTCAGTCGTTTACACAGTTTATAATACAAATATATATATATATATATATGTATATGTATATACGTATATGCACACACACCCGCACACATCCACACAAACGCGCACACACGCATGTATATGTATATTATATTTAACTATATATTTTTGTTATATAAGAATATTTTTTCTTAACTATTAAAATTTTTCTCTTGTAACACCAAAAGATTAGTAGATAGTACATTAAGATTTTTTCCCTATGATATTTGATATTATAAGAAAAATCCAATAAACTTCCGTTTTTTAATGTCAGTTTTAATTCAGAACTCTTTGAGGTTCTGAATTGGCGATTATATAAATTTTTTATAAAGATCATATATTTTATAAAGCTCGTCGGTTTTTATAGATCGATGAGCGAGAAGCTGTATTAGTCAAAGGCAAGTACAAATGTTCAGGTTTTCATAAAAATTATAATTAATCGCATATTTATGGATAAATCGTAACGTATATTAACGTATACGAAATTAATATAAGTTTAATATAATGAAGTATGCGTGTATAATTCGTGGGTGAATCGTTAAAAGAAATATAAAAATAATATTATCTTATCAATAAGTTAGAAAATAAATTGCTATTACATTAATTTCTTTTTTGAAGTTCACAGAATTATCACAGAGGTTGTTTTAAGTGGACGACGCATTAATATGTTTTTAAGAGTCATTAAAATTTATAATATATTATATTATATTATATTATATTATATTGCATTATATTATATTGTATTATATTATATTATATTATATTATATTATATTATATTATATAAATTAGTTACTGTAAAAAGGCTTTGCTGACTAAAGTAAAAATTTATTCGTATTTTAACTATTATTTTCTGATGTCAAACATCTTGTACGATAACGTAAACGGTTTTTTTCTTTCTTTCTTTCTCATTAATAAGTATGTTTAAATAACATGTTATATATCTTAGGAAGAGCGAAAAAATTAAAAAAATATTTCAAAAATATTTTCTTGCTATTCTATAATCTAATAAACTTCGGTAAAAATGTAATAACGGATTCCCGTACGAATTTATTATTCATACGACCGAGTTCTCCGATGCTTAAAGCATTAGTCTCGGTACTTTTTTTTTTTTTTTTTTTTATGTTTTCGTTTACATGTATATAAAATACTGTAGATGATAAGTTTTACAATACTTAGATGTACAGATAAAATTATCTAAATTGAAAATTTTAAATCAATTGAACACTTTGACAGTCTGCGAATTTTCTAACAATTCCATGTTTCCTTTCATAAACAGACGAACAGAAGAAGAAAGAGAATCTTACATTACCGATAGATAACAGATAATAAAATAATTTTAATAAGTATCTTTTTAAAATACTCTAATTTTAATATATATATATATAAAAAAAAAAAAATACGTAAAATAAAAGCTCTTTGCCTGTGAAATTCGCCTTTTGTTTTTTTAAGCTTTAGAAGCAATATGTAAAAGCAAAATCATCTTATATACTTATGAAGCTACAATCGAATAACAATATCAGTTTGTAGTATTTGTAAATGCTATTAAAAAGACACGATTGTCTTCTTATTATCTGTAATAATTATCAGTGATAATTAATATCTTTAACTCGACGATTTAAAGAATATTGCCACCGTTTCAGTCGGACGCGACTTTCACGCAGTGTTAGTTTGTAAGGCACACCACCATCAAACTTGTAAAATTAATGCCAATTATATCTCCTCTTTTATCAGCCTTTCCGGACCCTCAGATCAAACGATCGTTATTGGCAAGTATTCGAAATATATCTCCTACATATCTCTTACGCGCACAAGAAAAAAAGAAATGTGCAACAATCCCCTCCCCCAATCACCCCCAAACCCGCTCATCCCGCCCCCACCCCGCCCTCCCTTCTGCAGTACCAGAGCATTGACTAGTTACAAATATGGCATTTCCATAAAGATATAATTTTACGCAAGAGTAGCCTCCCAGTTGTTTATTGCCTTCATGTTTACGTGCTCTATTCGCCATTTTTGTGTTGTAGACGCATCGTCGCAAAGAGTAACAAAGACTTTCTTCCTCCCCGGGTCTGCATCCAGACATCTGAACCCATGTCCATGAACCAGCCACTGCTTTTCGACGTTGTAACGCCACAATTGATTACCTTGCTTACCGTGACAGGGATATAAAGTTACCGGGGACTTTTCATCTCCCTTTGAAACATCCAAGCACTCGGTTCGCTTAATTGGCCGAATATCTTTGTGCCAGGTTAATTGAAATTCTTGATCCCCGTCAACTTTTATGTCATCTTTAGTGCAGGCGTCGATGAAAATTTCTGACTCGCCATTGTCCTCTTCCTTGACATCTAAACAGAGATTGGGGGCACCGATGTTTCTGATCTCACCGTGGGCAAAGTCATCTGGTTCGATCAGTGGATAAACCTTAACTAGATCAAAAGCAATATTTTCTATGAACCACTTGAACGATTTACATTGCAGCTTTTCTCTCAAAGCCTTTTGCTCTGTCAGGTCTCCGGGATCTATACTTTTCAAATGAGGTCGCCTTTTGTAGATATACTCAGCGTACTCATCCATCCATACCTCCGCCACTCTTCTGTAATTTTTACCAAGGAAATCACCATGGCCAGGATTTGGAAAAGGTGGAAATTTTCTGTAAATGTGCCCAACTCTGGAACACGGAGCATCATACATTTGCCCACCACACAGCCAAATTTTAAAAGAAAGTTCGTACTGTTCGCCACCCCAAATGTCTAAGCCAGGATCATAGCCGCCAAGTTCCCAGAAGAATTTTGCACTAATGGCAAACAATCCACCAGCCATAATTGGACTTTTAAACGGCTCTGTAGGATATTTTAAATCTTCTGCAAGTAGGGGCAATCTCTTGTAGTACAATTCCCAATCGAAGGCTCCCCTAGCACCTTCGTCCTGTGCTTTGTATTCAAAGGTCTCGTAAGCAATAACATCAATGAACGGGCATACGCAAGTCTTATAATCTTTTGCTATTGGCTCCAACAATGGGGGTAACCAATTAACGTTTGCCTCGCTGTGAGAATCAAGGAAAACAAGGATTTTGGCCGTGGCTGCCTTGGCTCCAGCTAATCTGCCTCTTATAAGACCAGAACGCTTCTCTAATCTTATTATTTTTACCTTAGGTAAATTGCTCTTTACATAATCATCCAAATTGCTTTTCAATTGAATTTTTGTGCTCGCATCGTCAACCAGAATAATTTCTTTAAGAAGCTCAGACGGGGAACGATTGATAACGCTCCAGCAAGTTCTCATCAATGTGCTAAAATGCTCGTTGTGAAAGGCTACTATTACAGAAACAGAATCAAGGTCTTTCAAGTACTTTTTCTTTTTACATTGAGGATGCCTAATGTCAGGCACTGACCTATTCATGGATATTAGATCACTTAGCGCTGCATTGAAACCATTTACCTCATAGAGCTGAGATTTAATCAAATCCAAGGAGGGTGAGAGGGTGGCAGGTTTGCCCTGTTCTCCAATACCCGTCCTCTTGGCATCGTTACTAATTCTTTCGTAATTATGCCAATCTACCTTATCTCCCGGAGCCTTGAAAAACGTAAGGAAATCGAGATTAGCATGCTATGAATGTAGGTCAACGACAATGTCAAGCGCTCATCTTCTTACCTGCTTAACAGGGGACTGAATAACCTCCGCGAGCTGACCTTCCTCGATATTCATCTGGACCATAGAGCCTCCCAAAGAGCCTCCCAAAGAGCCTCGCAGTCCCGGAAATCCACGGGAATGCGGGGTCCTCAGCAGCCGGAATATGAGGGTCGTGAGGAAGACGGTAAGTGCCGCTAAGGCCAAAAACTTGAACCAGCTAATTAGGTTTCGTTTCATCATTGTCTCTTGATTGTTGGTCGCATCGCACCGCCGACACTATCCCCAGGCACCGGCTTAGTTTACGAAGAGCTGCTTCGAGGGATAATGTTCCCGAGCCGATGATTATAACCTCAATCACTGGTGCGGCGAACGCCGGAGCAGCGTTAACGCTACTGCCGTCGCTGTCGCGATTTACGAATCATCGTCAACAGAAATCACGGATCTCGCTAAGCCGCGCACGTGTGCGTGCCCCTACTTTAAATTGGTGTACCGTCCGTGCGCCGTACGTGGGCGGAGGGAGAAATATGTAAATACGTGGCTACCGAAAGCTGTCGGGATGCCCACGTAGGCATGAAACGAGAAGTCAACGTGGCATTAAACGATCGAGCTTCTTCCTACTATTAATCTATTTTATTGCTTTCCAAAGAACCTGTTTTATGAGACGTCCACAAGATTTTCCCTTCCCAACTCGGCCCCTCAGCCCCTCAGCTCATCCTTTCCCCTCATTCATCCTTTCTCCCGTTCAATCTGATTCTTACGAGTTTTTTTCTCTCTCTTTACTCTCTTCTGTCCCTTTTATTTCCGTTTCCTTCTTCATCGACTCGCTTCTTCTTCTTCTTCTTCTTCTTATTCCAGGCTTTCGTATACAAAAAAGGTCTGACATTTCTAACAATATCGCCAAGGCTAAAATCATTACCTACTCTCGCTTCAAAAACTTATTATTTATTCAAAGACAATTAATTCCTTATTGAATCCAATTATTAACATTTAAAGTCTTACAATAACATGTTTTGCTATTTTTGCAACAAGAATCGTTCGCTTACGATTTTATCTTATCTTTATTATTATTAATACTGCGCTTATAAATTCAAGTTATTCGAAGCCACCTGATTTTCAGACAAATATTTCCTTAATTTCTTTATGTGTTTAAGTTAATATTTGATTTATTAACGAATTTCTTCTCTAAGCATTATTTACATTTCTTTTTTTCTTTCTTTCTTTCTTTCTTTTCATTCACATATTTATCGATCGTTTTACCTTATCGTAATTAAATATGTAATAAAAATTGTAAGCTCTCGTCGTTAATCATTACGTTGCGCTACATTAATTGAAATAAAAATTAATTCTGTATATTATAGTAGAATATACTTGGCAAATACATCTTATGGATTCACGTTGGAAACACATATTGATACTCTTCTGTGTATTTGTATAAGACGGAATGCCTTGCCTTAATAATAATACATAAAAATGGAAGCCTATAAATAAATTAAAGGAGAATGACATCGATAGGATTGATGACATTTTTATTTTTAACGCAGTTGATATTACATTACTACATTCTTCATTAAGGAAGGCAGCTTTTACTTTTTTCGTTTACATAAAAATCTCTTTTTCCCAACACCTGTGTTTACCAATCGATCTTTCGACTCATACCTTTTGAGATTATTTTAATTTAAAATTTCTTTCAAGTCAGTCAACAATTGATAAAACTTAAATATATATGTATGTATATATATATATTAAGTGATCTACAGTTCTTCACAAACGGTTGTTTTATTTTTTTAATTCAATATTAAATACACAGAATCTACTTTAAGGCGAAAAATGCAAGTTAAAAGTGCGTATTATTTAGAGTTCGCGTATGAAGAAATTATTATCGACACTGTTTATATTTTTAAAATATTTTTTATGCAATTTTATATTAATGCTTAACATTAAGTATTAGGTATTTTTAAATAATTTCCTTGTATACAAATACATTTTTATGCAAATATTTACATCTTCTTGTTATTGCGTTATTTTATTAATTTATTAATCACAAATTATAAACATTTATTCTTGGGCTTGGATTATAATTTTATCTTAAGGGTACATTCATTTATAAATTTTACTTATTCCATAAAATTAATTTATTATAATTTCCGGATTATAAAATTTTATTACTTTGTACTTTGCTTTAGTAATTTAATATTAATGTTACTTTTGAATTTAAATTAGTTTTGAACGTGTTTTGTAAATCTACCTTTCATACATACACTTTTTTTTAAATTTACATTCAATTCTACGCGTTACAGATTACTTATAAATTTTAGATTACTTTTAGTTCTTAAGCATTATTTCGGTTCTTTTGTATTATGAAATGTGTCAGGACAATGACAGATTGTAGATTAATATTGAACCTTTTTTTTTAATAGATATTCTTAATTTGACATAAGTAATATTGACCGACTACATTAGACTGATTTCTACAAATTTATATACGAACGATATACTTATCGTGAAAAGGTTCTTATATTAACAGGGTTTGTCTCATATCTTTAAGAAATTAAAAAAATATTGATTAGAAGAAGGAATATCGAGGTTACATAGACTCTCGCATTCTAACGGACGGATATAGTTTTAGTAAAGGAATTATCAACGGCTTTCGTAAGGATATTTTCTAAATAAATAACTTACAGTTCTATCGGTTTAAAAATAATATTCAAGCTCATTCTTATTCATGGCTTCTTTGCGCTTAATAAAAATAATAAACTGAATTGTTAGCGCAGATATGTTTTCTTCGGGCTATAACTATAATCATATATTTTTATATAAGTAACTTGTTTATAATATTATATATTGTTGAATTATCGTCAATTTTTAAGCTTTTTACGAAATGAATTGAAAACAAAAAATTAATTTCAATAATACGCTCAGGATTCAGAATAGACGCTTACGATGTAATCCGATTTAATGATTTCGTATGGTATTTATTACGTATAAGTATATAAAAATGAATACAAAATGAATATTTTTGAAACATTCGAAGCATTATTCCTTTTAACAATTACATGTACTTGATTAATTCTGTACATACTTTTAATGGAAAAGCTTCAAATTCTGAAATTCACATTAAAGGATAATACTATTAAAATTCATATTTATTTGTAAAATAAACTAATATTTAATATAATTAAATTTATTTTATTCGTAATACAAACCATTAAACGAGTACTTTTGTATAATATAAGAGTGATTTAATAGGAATCCAGATAGCCAAAATGTTAATCTTATAAATAATTAATGTAAGAGGTTAATGTAAGAGATTATCCTATATTTTAAGAGCACCATAAACTAATTACAATTGAGATTGTATTAACGTGCAGATGGTAATACTTGTATCGTATAATATTTAAACGAAGAAAGGGAAGCGATTTTTCAACTATGAGCGATAAAAAATTGATTTCCTTTTTAAGAGGCTCGACAGAGACACACGGACTTCCTGAATATTTGCGAATGTGTGGGTGGCTATAATACCCATGGGAAATTCAGTTGCGCAAGATTTCGACTTATGCGGAAAGTATTTCACTTGCTTTTCCGATGCACACTCGTAATATGTTTAAAAGTGGAGTTTTGCTTTACTGAATCATTCGGACAGTTTTCCCTTTGTTCTCGTATGCAACTCCTCATTTTAAGCGTCATTTATTTTCTCGGGAAATTCGGGCCGACCCCATCAACCATTGCTCTTTCTAAGATAAACTCTATTTACCATGCCAGATTTTTACATTTTTTTTTTTTTTTTTTTTTTTCATTTCAAAGGCCTTTCAAGCTTTTCTGACTCGACGCAAGCACTCGGAACAGTTGATGCCAATGACTCGTCGTTCATTTCAAAGCTTACGTCGAATATATATATATATATATATTTTTCTATCGTATTAATTATTTATCCAGACGAGGTCCACTGACCTGTCTGTACATATTTCCATTGCATTAACAACGTCGCTTAAATAATTAAATTCAAACAGACCAACGTAAAGCAATATATTATACATATTATTTATTATTTAATTTATTGAGATATAATATTCAGGTCATATTGACTTTTCTTATTTTATCTCTCTTTATTGTTATTTTTAATAACGTTTTATTTTTTTTATATAATGATTTAAACAGATACACGTGAATTTCATTTAAGCACACGTTTCAATCAATATTAGCTTTAACGCGACTTAATTATTCATTTAATTTCATCAACGCCTTACTTGATTAATTAACTTTCTTTTATTTTAGAAATTTAATAACAAAAATGACGAATAAAAGTGTTTTTCTTAAACTTTGAATTGAAAAATTCATTCTTTTTAACATATACTCATAGTTATTTTAAAATTCGGATTTTAATAAAATATTAATAAAATATTTTAACGATGAAATTAATTATTATAGAAAAATTCTACCTTTTCTAATCCATATTTTTATTCAGAAAATTTGTTTACATTACTTCAAATTTAGATATGAAATTGTTTAATTTCAGTTATTAAAGCAAAACCATGATGGGACAAACGAAATTTTATCAAAAAAAAAAAATATTATATATTATCTACATCATAGATTGTTATCATAGAAGTCAAGGGTCAAGAGTATGTGGTATGAGTTTATTTGTAGAAGAAGTTGTTTGAAAAATTTATGTATTTACACTCTCTCGCAGTGCTGCCTCGAGAAAGTGCTGGCAAGTAGATTTTCCGCTCGCTTTCAGGAATGATCTTCTTACGTATTAGCCTATTAGAGCAACTTCCTTCCCACGGATCGATGGGATGACGCTATCTGTCCTGTGAACTTATCCAATCACACATTAATCTAATATCGCAGCGTTTAAGCTAAATCAATAATAAGTTAAGTTCCTTTAATTCAATATTATTGAAGTATCGATAATACAGTTAGTCATTTGTAAGGTTATTTTGCCGGTTCTTTCAAAGATAAAACTATTTTGAGCTTCCTATTGTCATTCGTGTATTACAGATAAAATGACCATAAAACGACAAATAAATAAATCAATAAATAAATAAATCGACCCCTGAATTTATAGTTCCACTCAATAATAAATATTACGGGAAGGATGTGTTTTATGAATGGATTCGCTTCTCTAAGACTGACTCGAAAATGCGTTGGAGAAATGCCTTTTTAATTAAAAATTCAATACTCGATTAACTTCGTGCAAAAATCTTCAGCAGAGACTAACACGTGCTGTTAACATCAATTATCGAAAAGTTTTGCTGTCTATATCTGTGGTGACAAATCCGTTGTCGCTTCCTCGACCTTTAATCGAACATTCGCTTGCGCCTTTAAGAAAATATGTGGATAATCTTCAAATCTTTTATGATTTTAAACTGATTTAATAAATTAAATACGCTACCTCCTATTGCCTATTGTACGTATGAATATTATTATAAAAAAAAAATATAGTCGCTCCTGTTAATGTATAATAATTTTATATAAATTATTGTAGAAATCAGAATTTAATGTAAGTAAGCTATTCGTTAAATTACTTGTTTTTATTGAACTTCGAAGAAATGATCTTAACAACAGGTTACGACACAAGTTATGAAAAAAGCTTAATAAACTGAAATGAATTTCATATATATATATATATAATATTTTCTCATATTTTCACGAATTCTGGAATTAATTAAATAAATAAATGCTACAAGTACTTTGGTCTGTTAAGCATCGCATTGTATTCGTGCATTTATGATATGAATTTCTAGATAATGTTCATAAGGGTCGATGGCATTGTATAAATCATTTTAATTATAGATATAATAATTTGTTCGCTTTTTCGGCTTCGAAACACTTTATTATCAAACGATTTTTAAAATAACTTACTACAATTCACGCATTGCAGTTAATCGACGTGTAATTCTGGTGTGCGAAAATATGTGATTATCTTGGGCATCGTGTTTCATTTGCTCTTTATCTTTTCGTCCTCGGATCACAATTCGACGAAATATCCCTCAATACTAGGGAAACTGTATTTTACTGCCAGCGATCGATGTGCCCTGTGCAAGAAAAGTTATCGTCCAAGCGAGTCGCCTGACATGAATATATGCATTTCTGATGCTCTGAATTCTAAGTAGTGGAAAATTATCATTGCTTTGAAAACAGGGAATTTACTTTAATTCTCGCACGAATTACCTTAGGAATTCATACACAAGTCCAGTTATCACTACAGTTCCTTAATTTTATAATTAAATTAACTTCTTTTTATCATAATTATTATTGTATTTCGTCGCTATTCCACTTTATTAGTGAAAAATTATTACTTTTTATGACTATGTACTCGAACATGTCTTTCTTCGCAAATGTCACTCACTCCTCCGAAACTTAAGGAGTCAAGATAACCGGTTTTTCTATACTTACAATTTATTCATAATCTTCTTATTATATTATTAATTGGTATTATACGTTAATAAAAATTGAAAAATTGATTCCCATTACATGGGAAGATATTTCATACATAAGTTTATTTCGTAAATTAAATTTTTTTTTATCCAGAGTCCTTTTATTACGTGAAAAAAAACTATACGTGCTGCCAGAAAACTGCAATTTTTTGAAATACAACGAAACAAGGTAGCGTTATTAATATTTTCAGAGTATTCCTTATTTCAGTTGTATCATTAGCAAAGTCTTGATTAAACCAGCTACTTTTACTAATGTATTTCAAACAACATAATGTGGGTCCATTTTATTTGTAGCAATGAATATAACGATTGTTTTTTTTATTTTATTTATTTTTTTTTATTTTTTGGTAAATAAATTAACTAAAGACGTTAATTGTTTAATTTTTAAATATTAATTACAATAATAATTATAGAATAATAATTAGAGAATTTAAAAGATTTATTTCGAGATATCGGTTTGAAAATTTTTATTGAAATTCGTCGTAATTGGTCGATCACTTTAAAAAATTAACAAATGCTTTAATAATTATATTTTTTAATTATAACTAAAGAACGTCTAGAAAATTAAATAAATTCACTAAACGAATGTTGGACAAAAAAAAAAGTAATTGAATTAGCCTCAATAAAAGTATTAATGTACTCTTGAAATATCTCCACATCAATGTTTTCGTATTCAATTACGATAGGTAAAATCAAGCAACGATTACTATTTTTAGCACTATTTTATCGCATCTACTGATAAAAAGAGCAATAAATATATGTATATGTATATGTATATATATAGAATATGTATATGTAAGCGTTGTATACGTGTGTGCGTATATAAATTGACGAAAAGCGATGAAAATTAATGGGAATAAGGCACGTAGAAATTCTCGTTGGAATATAATTTTGATTTCGTCTCTTTTTTATCTATTAAAACAATGTCATGACCAAGTAATGAGGCGTAATATTTCTATTCATACAAATAATTGTATGAATTAAATTAAATCTGTGATTTAATATAACAAATTAAACAATATAATAATTTTACTACTTTATATCAATGTTCTTCTTACATATTAGAGTGTATTATATAGGTATTAAATTTTATTATATACAGGTAATATGGAATATTTCAATAATAACCATTATTTTCTATAAATAAATAAGATTACTGTATAGGGTTTTTTTTTTTTTTTTAAATATGAAATTTCGATTAAAAGTTAAAAATATTTCTTTGACGGCAAAGGAAGAAGGAATTAAAATAATAGAAAATTTTTATTACTCAAAGTACTGCTCGAGGCAGAATTTTAATTTATAATACTTTTCTTAACGGAATGAACGTAAAAGAAATTAGTTGAAATTTCATATGCCTTTAAAAATATTACAAAGTATTTATTTTACACTGAGCTTGATCCCGTTAAATGTGCAGATAATGTTTTTGCTTCCTTTTAAACATGGAGAATGATGTTTAAAATAACGGTAGATAATAACTAAAATCGTTTATATGGAGTTAGTGGAATTTATATAGTAAGACGAAATATAGAAGAAAAATATAAGAGGAAAGAGACGCGCGGATATTTTTTCTTATTGTATTCGGAATTAAGCTTCCACGCATTCTGCTCTTTTAATAATATATCGTTGCAGGTCTTGTTTTACTCGTCTGATAAAACATTTCCTCTCCTCCCTCCTCTCCCCATCGCTGCCCTTAAATTCAGATGATAATTTTTATATTATTTTATCGGGCATAGAAAATGTGTATATATATATATATATATATATTCACAGTCATTTATTAAGAGAATATTTATGAAATTGTGGCTCGTTTAGCTATTTACTTAAGATTTTTCTTGAATTTCGTGAAAAATTGCGGCCTCTTTATCCCCCCCCCTCCAAGTGATCATTCATAAAGAGTATTCAAGGAGTAGTTACTTTCATGCGAATCGTTCTCAGGTACTAAGGCGTACGTCCTAGTAGGAGTTAAATGTTCACGTGAAAGCTTAAATGTTCAGACTATCATTTAAGTGATGGATTTGGAAAGTGAGCTTCGATGAATGGAAGGCAGAGCAAGAAAATTGCAGGACATAACCTTGTGAGTTGGAAAAATCACGTGATTCATATGAATAATAGAGACAGATTATATATATATATAATAGAAATTTAACGCCGAGAGTCATTTCTTATAACGACGATACGTAGAAAAATAGAAATAATATTTATATTCTCGGCATTCGAATGTTGCTTTCGAGAGTAATTGTTGTTAACGTCCATAGAGAACGGAAGTCCTATTCGGACCTTAGCTGCGTGGAAACGATGAGGGCGAACGTAAATAATTATAATCCACGTTCGGTTAATACAACTATTTGGACACTAGAGATCTTGAGATAATTGTTGCTTAGTAATAACTGTCACGGTATCGGACCTCACGCGTAGCCACAGTACGACATCCCTCCTCTCTCTCTCTCTCTCTCCCTCTATAATCTCCTCCAAAAGCTGGCGCAGCGCGCGTATTTCCCGTCGGTAAAGCTTCGCCGGTCTTGATTCGTTTTCTTAATCCATAAAAAAAATCTTGCGAATTTTGATCGGACATCTTAAGCGAAGCTCGGGAATTCAACTCTGGAAAAATTCCGATCAGTTTCCCGTTCTTATAAAACCCTGTGATAAAAACGTCCCCCTCAATCCCCGCATTTTCTTAATAAAAAATTTCATTAAATGTATTTTAGAAATCAATTAGTCTCCACTCGTATTCCATTCGTATTCCATAAGAGTTTCGATTTTCTAGTAAATTTTAAATCAATTGAAGCACAAAAAGCACATTTCAAGAGATTCAGTTTAATTAGCAGACCATTAAGATAACTATTATGAAGTAATAGTAAGATAAGGATTTATAAAGTTTTGCGTTAATTTAAAAAAAAAAAACAATAATAATAATAAAATAAAAACGATATTTTTACATTCGCTTGATTTTTTATTATACTTATATAAAATAGTATTTACGATCACGGAAACTTGTAGTATATTTTTTATGCTTTGTATACATCAGGGTACCAAGTAATTTAGTTTAATTGTCGATGCCATTACATTTTCATGAATAAACGCCTTAAACCTTATTTCTAATTCAATTCGTCGTCAATTTATTTATTATTGATCTATTTGTTATCATTTGTTACACGAACGCACAAACACACACACACACACACACACATATATATATATGTACATTATACTTCGGATGCATTAAATATCGAAATTACTTATTATGTTTATTTAATTGAATAAGACCTACTCAATTACGTTCTGTATTAATTAAAAAATTTAATTAATGCAATTTCTATATTGGAGGATAGTTCAATAATATATCAGGACTCCAAAAAAAAAAAAAAAAAAAAAAAAAAAAAAAAAAGTAAAATTCTTAAAAAAAAACTCGACATCTACAAAGCATTCATATTTTAATTACATTTTTCGTTATTATGTATTACGCTTCTATACATATTTAATGCCCGAATTCTTTGGACCAGCTAATACAGATAATTACGATTTTATTTTTATTTAGATAATAAAAATTTAAACGAATAATATGCAGTATATTTCTAAAAGAATATGAAATAATTAGTTGAGAGTTAAATTTTATTGAAATACGTAATGGATATTATTTTAACGAAAATTGGCCAAGATTGATTTTCAAATTCAAGTTGCATAACGCTTATTAATTTAACTTTTTATCGGTCGTTTTATCGATATGATCGGCGTTTTCAAACCTTCATTTTTGTATTTTTAGGGAAAAATTTTTATTGGCGTAAAATAAAGTTGGCCGTTTATTTTCCGAATAAATCCATTGTAGCTAATGCAAGTTTATTTCGAGAAAATACCCGTTCAAATACATTTATTTAACGATAAATATGTTAACCGAGCCAAGATACGGTATTTACGTCGATTTTCATTTCGATTTATTTTTTTCTTCCTCTTTTTTTTTCTTTTTTTTTTCTTCATACCGCGTCATAAATCGTGTCAATTATTTTTATTTTACTCCCATTTGTTCGATTTATTAAGTTATTCCCTTGTCTACTTAAGTACCCGACAATGTAAAACGCGACGTAACGCATTTTTATCGCCTTAGAACATTGATTTAGTTGATGCTTCATGACGTTGTCATTCATGCTCTTTACCTTACAGATAAAATTATATAATCTTAAACACGTTCAGTGACAGTAATAACGTTTGACGTTTTTATATTGTCCAAAGTATTTGAATTCAAAGTACTGAATTTTCATTTTAGTTACCTCGAAACGCGTAAAAACAAATGTTTTTAAGGTTGATCACGTTTTCCGCTGCACGTGAATCCTTTATATGCATGTCAACAAGATTCAAGATTGGAATATTCAATTTTAAAACTGATTTAAAAGCTATCTTAATTTTATTTTACGTATTTAATATTTATAAGTCGATAAAGGACGCGTCGTCTCGCCATTAATAAGATAATCTTTTATCTTATTTTTGTATCTGCTAATAAGGAACGAAATGAATGATTTATTTGTATGTCTTAGCTCGATAAATATTTTATATTCCACACGGACGATTTCTTAAGAGAAACAAATTTCCATACACTTCTTTCCATATTACATGTATTATTATTCTGAGCAGCTCTTGTGAGCTTTTATTAAACTTTCTGACAGATTATGCTTACGTAGGATGCAGAATTTGAGGATTTTCTCAATATCGTAGTAAATTTATAACGGGCAAATTATTTATAAAATCACGATGATAATTGATCTTCAACTATTTCTACCATGTACGCAGATTTTTTACTCTAATCCTTTTATTTAAGCGCTATCGTTATTAAATTTAAGGTTGGATTTATTACGGCGATTAAAAACTTTCTGAGACTATTCGACTTAAGCTTATTGAAAGTCACAGTAATTCCATACGCGGTTAACTAACTGTATAATTCCCTTTTCAATAGCTCTAAAGCGAATCATATCGTGTACTACAGTTGGATTTAAATAAATTGCACGACACGTTTTTGTAATACACTAATAAGATCGGAATATCTTAATTTTTTTCCAAGAATCAATGGTGAATGTTTTATGTTTTTATTAAAAGAAAAAAAAAAGAAAAAAAAAGTTACTTCGGTACATTCGGGATGATTTCCTATTAAAATTCCGTATCGATTCCTTACTTTGCCGATGAAATATTAAAAGAAGTAATTGTATTTTATAAAATATTTGTCAGACTTTATTCTAAAATAGTCTCAATAGAATTATTGAAGTCAATCTTTTTGTGCCAATTGCGCTTAAGTGTTTAGTAATGGATAAATTATAGTGAAGTGGTAAGTTGATAAATATCAAATGAAATATCAATAATTCTGAGTTCAACGGGGGCTCGACTTATTTTACATTTTTGTTTTGAACTTAAGGTTAACTTATTTATTTCCCTTTAGTATGCAAATCGACAATTCAGTAAAACTATCACAAATGTAAAAGTAATTTTAGAAAAAAGTAATAAAATTAACATGAGAATGATACATCGCCGTAAAAAGCTTCTTCACACAAAGAAAAACTAATCAACGTAAGAAACGAAAATTCAACGTTTCGTCTTTCGTAATAAAACATTTAAAATAGTGCGTGTCCTGATAAATCGCTTTGTCAAAGTACCATTTACCAGTTGAGATGCAAGATTAATTAAATACCCTTCTCTTTAGATTTTGTTTACAAAAGAACCTTGTGATTGTCTAGGTTTAAATTATATTTTAGTATTCTCTTGGGTATTTGAAAATCTAGCTATTCCAACGTGTACGGTTGTCTAAGTCACCATTGAACTGTAACTGCATAAGTGGTACCATCAGAAATGGACCGTTCGAGGGCAATTTTCTGCGTTAAAATAATGAAACGGCAATAGGAAAGCGTTAGATAAGGAATAATAGAAATATTATCACTGTTTTAACTTTTCAATAAAACTGATTTTACATTTGTTAATTAATGATTTATCAAGAGATCGTTTAGTTTTATTGCTTCGTTGATCTTATCCATCGCGGTAAAAGCCATATATTATACCGATAGTCGATTTTAAAAATAAACATTTATAAGTTTACGGAAAGGCCGTACAATTTTTCCTAGATTAAGAGTACATAAAACTGACACTATTTGGCTAATAAACCTTTATGCTAATAATATTTTTTATGCAGCTTTAGTTATTTACGCATGGAAGAATAAATAATGATACAGCAACATCAGCTACGGAGTAGTTGTAGTAGGTGGCTCGAAATGCGGCACAGAAGTCAATATTGAATATAACTTAAAGACAAATTTAAAGGTTTAGAAAGTACGAATAATATATTATGTAGGATAGAACTCTGTGAGAAAAGGTATGAGTTTTAAATATGAAATTCGTTTAGGATTTGATTATCTAAATTAAATATTTGATCGGATTCGATTAATTACAAGTGCCACTAAATGAAAGGAAAAAACGAATTTATAAAAACGCCTTTACAGATATTTTTTTGCAGCTTAAATAAATGTCTGCGTAAAATTTATATTGTTTTGCAAGGGCCCTTCTGTCGAGGAAAGTGTTCCGAAAAAAATTAAAAAAAAAAAAAAAAAAAAAATTTATCGAGACGTTTCAATAATACAGGCGCACGCAAATAAAATAAATATACTGTTTTTAAATAGTTTATAAGCGCGAATGCTGATGGGAAACAGTCGTTGCTCTAAATACTCGCTTTAAATACGAAATTTTGAGTGACGGAGGTCCGTTTTTGGGCAGTAAAAGTGCTTTACATCTTTGAAGTAAAGAAATTTATTGCCAATGAAGTAGATGTTAAATATTTATTAGTCTGTAGAGATTTTAAGGGGGCCCTTCAGCATTACGAGATAAGACATAATTTATCTCGCGTAGTTCGCGTAAATTCAGCTCGTTTTTAAGATTGTCGGATACTTTTTACGATAGAGAAGTATCGATTTTTCATCAATTTTTGAATGCGATTGGCACTCTAAAGCTACCGACCGATACAGTGATATTATAGTTTTATTGTTATTTCGCACGTAAGTGCATGGCCCTGTTGATAAAATTCATAGAAATAAGGTAAAAATTATTTCACCTATACTGATACCGATCAATGCTGATTTATCTCAACAGTTTGCATCGAGCTTATAAAATTATATAACTGGACAAACCCGTTTAATCGTACATTAAATAATGTCCCGCGCTTTTAGTAAATTGCGTATCTCCGTTTTCTGCGGCGTAATTTTCCTTCGGAAAATAATGAAAAGTGCAATAAGAGCAAAAATTTCAAAAAATCGTTTCATATGACTAGGAGAGGCGGAAGTGAGCGACAAGTAGTGAAATCAAGTGAAAGAGGTACGCCTGTGCTCCGACAGTATTCAATTCTGCACTAGCGCGCCACGTAGAATGATAAAAAAGGAATGATGGCAGCTTGGATCCATCACGTTATGCTTAAATATTGTAAGATCGCTTAACGTTCTTCAATACGCCCTGTCCTTTAACAGCTTTTCACGTCATTTATACCAAGCCGCACTTCCTCATATATGAAAAGTATATGATTCATCGAGCTAACAGTTACGAGAATACACCTCGTCATATAATATTATGACATTAAGTAACAAGATCAATAGTTTACGTTGAAAAGTCATTGTGTCCCCTTATTTTCTGCAAAACTGAAAACTGTATTCAGCTACGTTAATAAGTAAATACGTGAATAATGTAGACGGACGTAATTAAAACGGGAAACGTATCCTTAGTAAAAGGTAAAAGCAAGTCCATTGATACGTTCAAGTGCGAATAGAACGATTGATAATTACTTTTGAAAAAAAAAAAAAAAAAATACATGATTTTATTACCGGTTAAAAAAAATATATATATATATTGTGCTCGTAATGCAAATGCTTATGGAATTTCGGTGATCGTGTGCGATCAGTAACAAGAGAAAAACAGCATTTTTCAAAGAGATAGAAAAGGCTCTGTGCATTGGTAAAAAAAAAAAAAGACATGAAATTCAGATCGCGTTTGCATTCCTGATGGGAAGGATCGAGCGGGAATAAAAAAAAAAATGCAGATGACAATTGCATTTAGCCATGCGTGAAATTTTATTTTCTGGAATAAAGAGTTTTTGCTGTATCATTTGCCTCATATATACGTAATACATGTATATATAAATTCTGAAAATAAAGAAATCAGGGCTGAAATATAATATTCATCGATTAATTGTCAAAAACGTATTAATATTAAAAATCGGAGTTCTCGTTCTCGGATTGTAATACCGGGGAAAGATGGAATTTTACGTTCTTCATTAATCACGGATAGGCAATTTAAATTCAATTAGCAGGAAAGAAATGCTAGACCAATCACCGTTATCTGATGTCATTCGTATTATTTATACGACGATATATATATGAATGTGTAAGTAAAGAGAGAGACAGAAAGACACAGAAAGACACAGAAAGACACAGGGAGAGAGAGAGAGAGAGAGAGAGAGAGAGAGAGAGAGCGTTGTTGGGCACGAGACACGTATCGATAGAATTCGCATCGCCCTCGATTAGACGTTGCAGAGCAGAAATGGAAACGAAGGATTCGCGAATTTGAATGGCTAGCTGATCGAGAAACTGCCACTTATATCCATAAAATAAAAATTGTTCGTACGATCGAGGGTGCGTTAAGGAGTATTACGGGTCATATGTTTGAGGGAAGGTAAAAGGAGCGCATCGTCACTATATGCGCATTAATTGCTTCGATCAAGGTCTGACGCGCGCAACTGACGCCGGCATGGCGAAATCGCATTTCCCCAGGAGACGAGGGACGTTCGTCGAATAGATAATAAATTCTTTATTGCCAACGTTCGGCTGATATTGATTTATTTGTCCAATATTTAGGTATGAAGTATCAAATTGTGTTACCCCTTCTGCTTGAGTCACAAGACCTTTCAAACGCATACTCCCGCAATACGCGCGACACGCACAACCCTACTAACCCACGATTTTAATGGATTGTCATTATATTATATAATCACGTTCTCGAAACACATGCGCTTAATACAAAGTTTTATGCATTTTTCAATTAAAATATCAGCGCAATCGTTTTCTTCCGTTTTATTTACTTTTTTTTTTTTTTTTATATATATATTTCTTTCCTACGGCCACTGTACTTACGGACTAGATTACCCATACTGTGATTTTATATTAATCAGTCAGGTTATTCAAACAATATGCTAGTATTAGTATCGTCAATTATTTCACATTACGTTCAATATTCTAAGTTTATGACAGTACGTGAGATCCAGTTATGACTCCATTTCAGTTCATTTATGATATATAGTTAAAGTCTTTTAGTGTTACATTAAATGTTATATTTGATTCGATACAAGTAATTTTTATAAAAGAACTACTTTTCTCGAATATAGAATCATATTATATTTTAGAAATTTAGATTACTTTTTGAGGTTATGAAATTTAAAGTTATGAATATTTAAATTTTTGGATAAAAATCCGAAAAACGTCACTGATAAAATTATTATTCTAAATGAAAATATAATTATTAATTACGTATTATTAAAAACGTCTGTTATTAAAGTAAGGAAATAATAATTTAATAATTTAATAATTCAATAATTTAACGGAATAATTGTCAATATCGATTGTTTTATCATTATATATATATATATATATATATGAAAATATACTTTTTTTGTACCGATAAACAAATTAATTTAATTACACAATAATTTAATTCTTATTTGTGGACCTATTGAACAATCGTCACAAAGTAAAATAAATAAATTTTGCAGTGTCAAAATGTATGTTATTTTATTGCATTTTACGGTAATAAATGTAAAAGCAATGCAAAAGTTTTTAATTAGTTTTTTTTTACGATTGAAATATTTCGCGCTGAAGATTTCAAAGAATGAAATATTCATATAATGTTTCCAGTCACTGGAATTTAATATAAAACATAAAACGGCTGTAATAATAAGCATGAGTAGTTATTGAAGAAAAAATTACTTTAGATATTATTGCTATGCGATTTTTCTTCTTTCATCTAAAACTGACATAAATACAAATGCAATTTAAAACTATTCTAAAACGTAGAATAAGAGCACAATTATTTCGTGCGCATATTTCTGAGGATTATTTGCAGCCAACAACTTGAATCAGATCTCCGTTATTTTCCAGATTATTTTCTCACGTATGCAGAGTAAAAGTGAGATCGCGTCAAAAAACGTAGGGGGTGGGATTCAGTCTCCAAGATTTCGAAGTATTGCCTTAATCGATCATAGTCCACTGTTATTTCAATAATCAAGTGCGATTTTACCCTTTTCTTTCTCCCTTCACGGCCTTCGCAACCTCTTCAAATCGTGTTCGATCACATGCGGCTTTATATGCTTTTTACTCAAGAACTTGTTTTACTTACTATTGTTAGGGAAATTTATTTATTTATTTATTTATTTTATTTGTGGTAATTGAAACGTCATTATCCTATGGGTTTTTTTTTATTTTTTATTTTTTATTATTTTTTTTTTATAAATACTTGCATTAAAAAATGCGAATGGAAGAGTAAGTAATTCAATGAGTCTAAACAGTTTTAAGGTTTATAATCTCTAGGTGCGAATGTAGCGAATGAAATTTGAGAAACTTCAGGGACGTCAATGCTCAATGACATAATGACACGCGCTATTGTGAGTCCCGGGGGTAAATTTATAAGTCCGTGACGTAATAAAAGGCATCTGAAAAATATTTATATAAATCACCAGGACAGGAAGCGAGAAAATCTTCTACTTCTACTTCTACTTCTTCTTCTTCTTCTTCTTTTTCTTAGTTTCAGTTGGCTTCAGTTGGCTTCAGTTGGCTCCGGCTTTTTTCACGGGGCGATCTGTAAAAGGGAAAGGCTCGATGGCGAGAGCACGTAAGGGGGATATAAACAAAGTCGGTGAACGACATCGTGGGCGACTTGGGCTACGAGACGGATAACCTGAAAAAGAAATGGCTCTTCCGGTCGGTACGTGCCTCCCTCCGCGGTCGTTAACGACAGCGGGCGAACGAACGAACGAACGAACGAACGAACGGGGAGCATCGGACGAAATGGGAATGGGAAACGATGCATCCGAGAGTCAAATTGCCGGCTTAATCCGAGAAATTAAGCCGGACCTGGTCCCCAAGTGCTCCTTCCCCGTAATTTTTCAAATTAACGGAAGAAAAGGGACGAGATGCGCTTTGTCTTTAATCTTATAGAAATAGCTCTTTGAGGAAGAGGAAGCTTTGGTGGTAAACAGAAAAATGGCGTCCTCAGACCGTGCCTTAATAAGGGTAATTCCTCCTCGTTAGGCGGCAGCGCGAGTCTTACCTTCTGATTATTTAATAGCTTAAAATTCAAATAGCCAATCGATCGAACCGATCACAATGAATTTTAAGAGGAGCGTCGATTTCTGTAAAATCTTTATATTTCCAATCGTCGAACGCAGAACAAAAGTAAATTTTTCAGCAGCACCACCAGCACCAGCAGCAGCACCACCAGCACCAGCACCAGCAGCAGCAGCAGCAGCAGCAGCAACAGCAGCAGCAGCAACGGCAACGGAATCGATAATTCATCGCTTGCGAATTCCCGATACCTCGATTACGTAATTACGTAATTGGCGCTAGGTAAATTGGAAAAATATGAGAAACGTATAAATTGTTGTAGAAATTTCTTATCGATTGGTAGAGCCGATAAAATTCTTGTCGGTCCGATGAAGCCAATGAAGTTAAGACCCGAGCCGTAAATGTAGTAAATGCATGTCGGGTTCGAGTACTTCAGCAGAAGTTTGATTTGCACTTATTAAGCGAGGGTCGGCAGCTTAATATGCAGATCGTTGGGCAAAAGGTAGGAAAAGTATGAGCATCGGAGCCTCGGAGGCCAAAAAGTCAATTAAGTAAAAATTCGCTCGAGCCTCCGGTGCATTCGTTACGTATTCGTTAGCTCGAGATCAAGCGTAATCTTTGACAGACGATACGTTCCGCTTAATGTCTTCCGCGTGGCGGTTGGTGGTTGGCGGTTGGCGGTGGGTGAGGGTGAGGGTGAGGGCGAGGGCGAGGGTGACGAGGCTAGCGACTGGCTAGCAAATGGCTCTCGAAGGAAGGCTCTTGAATAAGCCTTCGCGTAATCGGCAGTTGGAGCTCGGCCAATTGGTCGCAATCGAGATCGGGGATGAGCTTAGAATGGCCGGAAGCGCGGATTCTAAGGGGAGCCGAGAGCCAGACTAACTAATATTAACCTCGTTTCGGAGATTCTTACCCCGAGGAGCGTCTAAGCGCGAACGAGCCTTGATCGATCGACTTCTTATAAGCAATTTCATCGAGCTTTCGACGATCGAGCTTGTCAGTTGAAAAGCCAGCTACGAATTCGGTATAATTACCGTTTCCCCAAGGTACCTCAGTCCCCAAGGTTCTCAGATCCAAGGCCGTCGACGTTTCCCCGGCCACGGCAGCTTACCCTATTTCCCTCTGCCACGTAATCGAGCCTGGCTTTTATAATTCTCAGTGCTCGTAACAAAAGCTGAAATACATATCGATCCCTCCGATTCCTTTACCTCACTTTTGCTTTATGTCCCCCCTCCCCAGCTAAGATCCACATCTGATGTACGAGAGCCGCTCGCAATTTTATGCACGGGCTTCCGTACGAAAAATTTATCGGATATACGCGTATCCGGAAATTTTTATTATAATTTCTCGTTAAAGGCAGTTTTAGACTTGCGGCAATAATTCAAAAATCGTATGCTCTACGCCTCTCTGGCCAATGAAAAACATTCAATTCAAATTTTAAAACTTACGGGATTCGCTTACCTTTAGTTCCAGTATTACTTTTGCTCAGCTCTTATGGATCGAAGCTTAAGAATTAACTTCGGGATAATAGGCTCTTTCCATTTTATTAATTTATTTATTTTTTTCTTTTTCTTTCACAAGGAATCGAAGGGCTTAATCTTTAGCCGAATTTTAGGTTTTACGCGTCGTGATTGGCTACGAGTGGCGAAGGGCTCCGTAAATATCCGATCTCGACGTCAGTCTCGACATCGAGAGACGAAGAATTCGTTCGCTTCGGAGCGAGATTTAAATAAAAAACATGGAACCGAACCTCCTTCTGTACTAACTAACGCAAATAATTATCCTTTGTCAAACACGATGCTCGTCTTTCGTTTTCTGACTCTAAGGGACGCTCTACCTAAGCTAAGCGTAGCGTGTACGAGCGCGCGGAGGTTACTCTCAGGATCGGGATCTGTTTTACCTGCTGAGCTCATAAGCGAACCCTCCCGCAACACCCTCCCCCGAGAATATCCCGTCATCTTGTTTATCTCGGTAATGTTGATACATCATCGTTCGGCAAGAGCAGCTCGGGCCATCGCCATCTGCGAGTTTTCTTCTACTTTTACGTAAATGGACCGCGGGCCGACGGGGTTTCCGAATAGTTAATATTATAACGCAGACGCGCGATGCTAATACGATCGCTTACTCAACAGCGTCCTTATGCAACTTGCACTTGCTCGTACGTACAAGTCGAGCGTAACGGGAATGCTTTGTATGTATTCGTGGAAGAGTATCCGGTCGAAGTTACATTGTCTAAGCTCGATAACCGACGTTGAGCGATTGCGCTTATGTAAGGCTAACGGGTGAGAGGGAGTGGGGAGTGCGGGGGGTCGAGCCCTCCCTAAATGGAATGAGATAATGTTTAACAACGAGGCGAGGTGGAAGCTTTCGATTGACGATAGCACGGCAATTTAATAGATCGGAGAGTCGGGAGTTGGCAAACTGCACTCATGCACTCCTTGGCATTAGACCCACTAATTTCTCTCCATCGCGAGTCAGTAGGTTGACATGCACGCGTTGCCCAGGAATGCACAAAGGGGACGAGCGAACGTGCCCCGACTTTCCGGGAAATATACTTAGTGGCATTGGCGAGGAGCGGGCCCTAACGATCCGTGCATGCACTTCCTCGTCGCGACTTCTAATTGGGTCACGAAATAAGCTTCCTCGCCGTCCGATCATTCGATGCATGCGTAAACTTGGCCTCTGCCTCTACTATTTATGCTACACCCCCTCCCATACTCCTCCTCCTCCTCCTCATAATCGACCACCCTCCACTCTCCACCCTCCATCCTCCTCCTACTGTTCCACCTCCCGGCCAACCCCGATAGCACCCCCCCCCTCGCCCGCTCGCCCGCTCGCCCGCTCTCGCAAACTCATTCAACAACAGCAACAAACGACTACGTCATTCTGTTTCGATATATCAATTTATTATTTTATAATGGCTCACAAGGACCTCCAGCCGACAGACGGCGAAATTCAAAATTTTTTTCTTACAAACACAGATGTACTTAAATCTAATTATTATTATACGATTATATAATTCATTTGTCTGCGCATACAATGTTTCAAACTGCTTATAAATAAATAATCATACGGCATACACTGATCTAGCGAATTTCATAAGACTTTTTAACATTAATTACACGAACGTTATATTACAATATTTTACATTAACATAAGTTTTATATACATAAACGAATCTTAAGCTTTGACATACGAAGCATGAAAAATCTTAATTTACTCCTTTTTACCATTTAGTTTCCTCTATACGTGGAACGCCCTACTCAATCAAACTCAATTGTATTTTATACGGGATAAGTTGAAGACATCGGTTATTTCTTAAGAGAGATTCAATTTTTAACATTATAAAGCTATTTATTTTATAAATATTTATATTTGGTTTGCTACAAAAATCTCTCTTTTCATCGGGACATCGATTTCTAATTATACATATACATACATACATACATACATACATACATACATACATGTATATTTATACGTACACTTATTTTGTAAATGCCAAATATAACAATCTCAACGTTTTTTATGAAATCTGAATTACGTAATAGAGAAAAGATATTTTACTTTCTCTTTAGGTGAATCTCTGGCTGGTAAGACAATATCTATAAATTATTTCATAAAATAAATATTTGGTAAAATCAAGAATGGGCAAATAATTTTTTTGTTTTGCCAAGAACGTCCATAACATTTTTTAAAGTAAAAAAATTGCATTAGTTATTATAGAAGCGGCGTTATTGTCATTAACGGTTTTTTGTTTGATAATTTGTCATTATTCCAGCCTTACGTTGCCAATAACGGAAATTTGACAATCGGAGATCCGGAATTCACATCAGGTGTTCGAAATCCCGAATCAAAGATAATACTCAACATAAAAAAACGAGTTCGTTTCATTTCATTTCTCAATTAAGCAAAAGATAAAATAGTTATTCTATAGGCAACGTAACGCTGCGTCACATCGTTAAGGGGCAAAATTCCCGTGTTCCGAATGGGGGCGGGGAGGGGGGCGAGGCTAATGATAAAAATTTGTTTGCCTTTACTTTTTCTTTTTTTTTTTTTTTTGTCTACAGACGTCGAAGAGAGCTGCAAGGAGTTTGGATTTATAATTTGCTCGCCGTGCGAAGCACCTGGGATTGGCAAGGGTATAAAATTATATCTTGGAATCGAGGTAATAACGTAAGGTAGGATCGGCTAATCGGACAAGGTTTGTCGCTGATCTCTACTCTCGCCGGTAATTTTACATCTAATTGTTAAAGACAGGGGTTTTTTTTTGTTTATCGCTCAAAAATTATTGAACAAAGTTACGTGGACATGGGAGTGTGAAATTACTTTAATCCAAGAAAATTTTTAAATTACAAGAAATTTTACCCATAGATAGTCATCATGTACTTTTCTTATCCGACTAATCTTGATTACTGTTTAGAAATTAGAATCAAACGACTCATTATAAAATTAGACATTAACAGTTTCGTAAAACAAAAGATAAAAATCGTCGTAGCTAAATTCGTATAAAATACTTCGTTTTCTTATCTGGATTATAATAAAAAAACTCAATAATTTATATTTGCCTTGCAGTTTCCTCTTTTTTAGATCTCTTTAGTCACTTTTTATATAATAAAATTATTAAATATAATTACAACAAAGCGAATAGCTTTGCTTTCCAAAATTAACATTTAATTTTACGTCGAAACAGCATAGATTTTGTGGACTTGAAAGAAAAATATTTTTTACAAAACAATTAATACAACAAATAAATGTTTTCTCTTCGTATTTTCTTTCCAGTCGCCTTTGAACTATAAATTAATAATTATTTTGTAAAAAATATTAAAATACTCATAATGATGAATCTGTTTCTCATTTCCGGCCTCTTCTATTTATTTCCCGTATTTAGAAAAAGTTATTACTCATGTAGAAAATTTAATTTTTATCTTCAATTGAAATAGAATTGAATTAAGGCAACATTTTTAAACTAAAATTTTCTATTAATAACTGTATAAATTTTCATTGTCGGGATTTTCTTATAAGCAAATGCATAAATTAAGTTAATGTTTTGTTTATATTTTAAATAGTATCTACAGAATAATCAATAAAGTTCTATTATCAACGTTTAAAATCTCAGTCATTTACGATCAATTACATCGAAATTTTAGCATTTATATATATATATATATATAGTAACTCTAACGACAACAACAACAATAACAACAACAACATCAACAGCAGCAACAACAACGGCAATATTAATTACAATAGTAAATAAATAAATAGATAAATAAGTAATAATGACAATCTTAAAACAATAAGATGAAACTTTTCATTATCAGTTCAGTCAGATTCGATATAAATAATTATAGTTTTATTTTTAACATACATAAACTTGATTTTGAAATATAACAATTAATCGAATATCTTTTATATTTTCTTCGATCCTATTAAAATTTATTCTCCCAGACTATATGAATTATTAGATCAGAGTGTAATCCCGAGCAGAAATATCAACTGATTATCGATAATATATATTCAATTTAATAGAAAATAAATATGTATGGTAATTATGATTGATTAAGCATCTAGTAGTTCAAGTTCAATATAACACTGAAGATAATTTTATTTGCAAAATATTTGTATCTTTTAAATACATGAGTTTAAAATAAAAAGTATGATCTTTGTTCTTGGCTACGGAATTATAAAACTTTTTCTCCTACTTTTATTATTAAATATTGAACGCAATGTACTTATGACACTAATTAGCATATACGATGATTTGCGGTTAGAGATAATATCGTGCGTATCAATACAATCTAGATTTGAGTATTAGTATGATAGGAATTTGAAAATATTTGGATACATATCTACAGCTGCGGCGATTAATGTAATAATTATAGATTTGAGTTGGGGGATCGCTTGTTATTAAAATCCGAAGGCGGAGCTAAGAATATCGAGGCTCGGGTTGTCTGTAACTGTAACCGAAACGTTTATTTTCCGCTCGGTTATTGGGGTTATTTCACAGAAGAAATAACAAAAATAATAAGAGCACGAGAGGGGAGTGGGAACGGTAAACTTGTTACTCCGCGGGCGCTGCGTCGTCGAAGGCATAAGTATGTATAAGTATGCCCTTACGCGGTCATTAACGCGTGTAAGTTCGTAAATATTTTTACAAATACATTATCCTGGTAATGGCGAGTGGATGGGATGGAGATCGGATCGGAGATGTGTCGGACCGTGACGTTAGACCTGTGTGACCTGCGTCATTGTGTGATTCGTGGTCATTACGTTGCCGTT
Organism: Ceratosolen fusciceps; assembly: GCA_018883505.1. NCBI lineage: Eukaryota > Metazoa > Arthropoda > Insecta > Hymenoptera > Agaonidae > Ceratosolen > Ceratosolen fusciceps. The sequence goes on from RCIC01000001.1 coordinate 10,570,328, forward strand.
GTTATTCTCAGCGTGTAGTGGCACCGGCAGCCAATGGCTCACTAGTTTCCAGCGGCAGAATAATTGATTAAAGGTCATCCGAAATTGGCGGCTCATTGCACAGTAAAGGATGAAGTTGATGGCTGAGTTTATGAGGGCAAGTATGTCCATCGCCTCCCCTGCAACAGACCAACAAACTCGATCAATTACATTTTACGCCTCCGCCTCCGCCTCCGCCGCCCTATCAATACATCCAACCATATCAATGCATCCAAGGAACGTTTTATAAAATTATCTATTCGTCAACCAAGTCCTCGCAACTATACCACAACTGTGATAAGGGACAAATTCACCTGATTATTGTCATTAACAGGTCATAAATAGACTCGCTCTGTCCTGTGACAAACTATTTTTATAGTATTTCTACGATTTGTTATTACGAATCTGCTCGAGCCCGAATCCTAAATCAATTTCAATGGATTTCTAATGAATATTAGAATATAATATATTAGAATTTCTAATGAATACGAATGAACCCATAATATACATTTTATACATTTTTTTCAATTTTTTCGTATAACTTAATTCCTCAATAAGGGATGAAATCATTTTTTGGAAAATACGCCATGAATATAATGATAATAACTTCAATGTCTGTATTAATATAAAAAAAAAAAAAAAAAAAAAAACCGTTATTGCTCGTTACTATCGAGTCAATAATTTATATTATGTTTGCCTTTGATGTTCCTTGACATACTTCATTGTAATTTTGAGTTGGCACGCACACACGTTAACTTTTAATGAATTTTGATATTCTCGTGTATGACATACGGTTGAAAATTAATTTTTTCTGCCTTCTGCCCCGAAAAATATTTAAAAAATACATATTAAGAGGCGAATGTACAATATTTCACTGGCGTCGGCGTATGCGCGTTTTTTTTTTTTTTTTTTTTGTAAACGAGAAATTAGCGTAAATGCGGTTTTCTCGTTATATGCTGAAAAATCACGGGAATCGGTAGAGTAATTTACAAATCTCTAAAACATTGAGTATTGCTTTAAAGATTCTTATTATGATGATTGATGCGTTGTGAGCCCGACTCATATCGAATAAAATACGAATGAAAATATGATGAAATGTAAATGAGATAGTTTTACAATCTTTCTAAAAATTCTTTAGAAAATCTGTACAATTGCTTAGGATTAATAACGATTTCAAGTATTTGTCAGAAAATGAAATATCTCGTACTACTAATGCGCAATCGTGAGTCCGAACGTATGTATATATATATATATATAGATATTTTCGTCTTAATTTGAGCTCAAAGCCGGTAATTAAAATTTAATTTATAAAACTCCTTGACGCTTTGTTTGATTATCTTAGAGGTCGGCGTTTTGATTATCTTGCTCTTCACAAGTTACGACGGCTTACACGCTGAGCACATGTACAAACTTCGGTAATTACGGTAAATTATAGCCGAGTCGCAGCGATTATTAATAATTAGACGCGTTGAATGCATTTAATATAAACTTGCATTATGTCGCGCTAAATACGCAAGCCTCGATAATTGTTCAGCACGGCCATTATGATTAAGAGTAATAAATCATCTGGATCCCGTATACTTTGATCGGTCCCTCGGCCAAGCTTTTATTTCGGCCGGTCCTTACGTGTCCCCGAGCCAAATAACTTCCAGATACGTATTCCAGTACGAGGCATCTACCATTACGGAAACTTATTAAACAATGAAGTTACGAATTTCTCGGAAATTCAATTGTGATTTTACGCATTTGATGAACATATATGCCTAGGGAAATCATGTGATTCTATTGCTTATGTTATTTCTACAAACTATGTATTATTACATTTATTCCTCTGGTTATGCATTACCATTATAATTACAAACGAATTCATATAATATAATATTGATATAATATAATATAATATAATATAATATAATATAATATTTATATAATATGATATAATATAATATAATATTGATATAATATAACATAATATAATATAACATAATATAATATAACGTAATATAATATAACATAATATAATATAACGTAATATAATATTGATATAATATAATAGAGTAACTGCTGCGTTTATTGCGAATGGATGAAGGTCTTCGGATATAATGTCGAACGGCTGATGTCATGAAAGTAAAGAAAAAGAATAACCTTTTCCGGATTTCGAGACGAGTGTCGAGATTCGAAATCAATTGGCCTCATTGATTTTCAGCGCCTTGATAATTAATTAATCTTAACCGCATTAACGGCATTTAAGAATTATTATCGCGTTTTCGCATGTCTATTAGATAACTTTATAAAGCCATAATCTAATTAATTCGTATTTACCGACTTTTCACAGCGCCATCAATTATCATTATGATTATTGTTGTTATTAATATCTCTAATTGTAGTTTAAATTAATTAATGAAATGTGTCACCTCGCGCTACACTCAGTGATGAAAATACGCTGAAAAAATATCTTTTTCCAGTTAAAGAATAGATTATATTTTTTTTGTTTATTAAAATTCTTTTTGAACCTAATTTACATATTTGTCTATAATCTAAGAATTATAACCTACAAAATAACAGGGAAATTTCTAATAATATTTATTATTATTATTATTTTTATTTTTTTTTTTTACATAATGGTTCTTGTGAATTAGTTAAGGAAAAAAAGTTTGATTACTGAAATAAGAAATAGATTTAAAGAATGATAGAGATATAAATTATTTAACAACGGAGGTATAATTTCCTAAAATTGAAGATTTTCCTTTACGAATTTACTTTGTGCATAACAAAAGTTAATTGTCTTTTTAAGGTTTTGTAAGAGTACTAAATTTAAATTATCTTAGAATGCAACACTTCTGATTCAGTCTCCTCCAATAATCAAGAATCTAGAATAATATAAAATCGAAAATCATAACACAATAGAGAACAATAAATGTTTTTTTAGATGAGACTTATAAAAAATCGACGTATATTCGTGACTGTCCATTCGGGCGCCAGATAATTTTAGCGGATTATCCTTTTGTCGTTTTATACTTTAGATACGCGTGCTTAAATAGTCAATAAATTATTGAAACGCTCGGTTCTTTCTGTGTAAGCATAAAAATATATTAATTCTTAAATATTATTCAAGAATTTTATTGTACGTTTAATATAAACAATGTCATTTACGAATTAATAATGCCAATCGGATTATTCGTTTATTGTTGTAATTCATTTGATCAGCCATTGTTTGTTTATATTACACTTTTTAATAGGAAATCCGCAAAACTGAAACTTGATGAATTAATAAATTTAATAAAAATAACGAAGTCCCTTCGACTTTATATTTATCATCTCTCTATCTCTCCCTCTCAAGGTGCTTGGCGGATCCCCTAATCCGCTAATGAATTGATTTTTCTCTAATTGAGGTTCTTCTTTCACTTTGTAAAAAGTCTTTAAGAACATGTTGGCTAGATACCTAATATTTATGTTTGTTTGACGATGTTCGCACTTTGACTAATTATTGCATAATTTTACTAAGGCTTCGAGGAATTATCACGATTTGCTAAGTGATACCTTAGCTAAGAAGCTTTTTCGGTTTATTATTATTCCCTCAAACTATTTATATTATGTTTCCTTTATACGTCATGCACATGCATTATACCCAATATTTAATACAGTCTTATAATTATCAACGTAATACTTTTGATCGAATTTTTCTGAGCTTCGTTCACCAAAATAATTATGTCTACATTAAATATTTAATATAACAGATAATATTAAAAAATAAAAATAAAGACTTCGATATCTTATTTCCAATATCGTTTTATGTCTACAAAAAATTAATTGTAACTCTCAAGAAAACTCGTTAATATTAAAACGAAAATATTGTATTTTATGACCGATATTTATAGGTACAAAGGAAATTCCTTTCTTAATTAAACTATGGATTTTTTTTCATTTCACTCAAAGATTAAATAAAAAATTTGAATTGATTTAGAGTGACTCTAGTCGTGAGGTGAGGATTACATGCAGCAAAGGAAGCCTGTACCTCTTTATGATATATTATTTCTCATCCAATGTTAATATTTAAATATTTATTACTCCCTAATAATATTTATACTATTTTTAATACTCAAATATGAAACTACGTTATCCTTATGCACTTGCAATAATATCCACTTGATTAATTGTCCCATTTGGTGAGTTTAGCTAAAAAATGTCTAGTTTATTAACGTTATATATATATCGTACGTTTATAATTATAACGCACGCATATGCGTGAATAGTTTAGCATTGCGTTAAAAGTGGTGGATTTTTATTATAGAGAGCTCACTAAAAATTATTGCGCTTCTGTTTATATCTACTCCGTTTAGATTTTAACAAGCCAATGGTGTTTCCCGATAACATAATTTGTCACTCAGAAGTAAAATTTGTTTTTTATTTATTTTTTTGTTATGCCATGAATGATTACAGTGACGATGTGTAACTAAAATTTTTTTTATTAATCAATTATACTGATATTTTGTTGAACTTCTTTTATTATTTTCCATTAAAAAAACGTCATCCTTATGGGTTCCTATTGAGAATATTGAGTTTCTTATCATAATCGCTTCAGTAAAATGTAAAAGACCTCGATTACATGATGTAATTGATTTGAAGATTTAAAAAATTCCGTTTAGTTATTGACGAGCGAAAATTTGTGCACAGATGTTTACACCCTAATGAGAATAAAAACAGTAGTTTTAAAATACAAGCCACGAAATAGCATCTTGATTTATAGTAAAATTTAAATGCTTTCGAAATTTATTGCGCCAAGACCTGAAAAAGAACACTAATGACAAATAAATGAATAAAAGAGTATTTGGGGTTAAAGGAAGGACAGCTTATTAAATAGATCTACGCTAATAATTAATTTTAATTTTTTTGACTGCTTGTAATTCAATGTAAACGAGGAATTTAAAAAGCATCCTTTGTGCATTATAACGGAGTGAGCGCGTATTACGAGATATTAACAATAATAACAATAACAACAATAATAATCCCAACAACAACAACAACAACAATAATAATAACAAATAATAACAAATAAGAACAAGTAATAACAAATAATAATAATAATAATAATAATAGTAACGGTAATAAAAAAAGACGTCGAGAAGAGGATTTATTATAGAAGATCACTTCCTGTTTAGGTGACGGGCCTCATTGTGTTGCCGCCTCCATTTCTTATTATTATTTAGACTGTGAGGTCGGGAGCCAAGGTCGTTAAGAGGGACACTGGCTTTCGGCGCCGCTTGGCAGTTTCCTGGTCGGAGGAAACGCTTTACAGCCACGGGTATAACAGAATGCGGCGTTAATTACTGTCAGCGGCAAGGACTGTTTTCGAGAAAGTTGACGAGTCGGTTAACTTAGAGTTTTGCTGACTCGCGCTCTGACTTAAACTAAAACCAACCGAGAGCCGACTTTTAATTCCCTTTTATCATTACCGCGTTTTAAGCGGACTTTAACCATTTAGAATTCAAACTATAGGGACCGCGACTATGGACGGACCGTGTGAACGAATGGATTTTAAAGGACGCCTAGTTAGTCAGACCTTGGGCTAAGTAATACGGTAAAAGTATGCCCTCCCCCCCACCTCACCGTCGCCCTTAATTCGGCCCTCGTGTAAATTAGGCTCATTTAATTATCAAAAGTTGAAAAATATAAAGCATTTTATCCTTTGAGCTTTTTTTATCAGTACAAAAGATATATAAATTCAGTTTCAGATGTCGTTTGATTTACGGAGTATAAAAGTCAGGGATCCTAAATTAAACGCGTTTTTTTTTTTTTCACGAGAAGCGGCTAATTTACGCAGACTGTCTTGCCTTTTTGAATTTTTAAATAATCAACAGCACTCGTTTCAATTTTATTCCCACTCGGGATTCTTTGTTTTGTTTTTCTCTTCTCTTTAATTACTAAACATGCCTATCTAAAGTCATGTATTATATTTTATTGGCGCAAAAAGTGAATGAATTGTATTTGCTTACTTAATTCGACATCGTCTACATAATTTTTACTATATTTACAACTAAACGCCTAAGTACTAATCGTGGAACGTCTTTTATAAAGATCTTTTTTAAGATTTCTAATAATACGGTTTTATAGAATAAGAAAGCTTGCGCGACATTTTCGATGTTGTTTTTATAATTTATTAAAAAAAAAAAAATTCCGCGAGATAATTTTTTATAATGTCGTAAATATTTTGCCAAACGGTAGTTTTTCTAATAAAAAAGTATCGGTACTTTTGAATAAAATTTATTTGATCTGTTATCCTGATAAAATGCAATTTACGTTTTTTCTTTTGCAAAACCAAGTTTTGCAGTCTTGCTTGAGAAAAAGTAAAATCACTAGAAGGTATATATTTCGGGAATAGGAATAGGAAATATCAAATTTAAAGCAAGCAATTATTTCCTATCCGTTTAATTATACAAACTTTTAAGTGTTCCATTATTCACATTCATTTACTCCTATTTAAAATATACTTTAATACGCATTATCTATTATTATTTATAAGTAACGAATCACTTTAAGTATATAAAGAATGTTTCCTTTTGTAATTTTTTTTTATTTTTTTTCTTCTTCTTCTATAAACAGTTATCGAATAAAAATTTGTTAACCAATTTGTTTGTTCCGCATTCACGTTCCGTATCCCTATCGGGAAAGTAAAAAGCTGTAACAAACGGCATTTTACACAAGAACCGTATTATCTTGTACATGTGAAACGGTATGATAAGAGATAGTTCGAAATGCTTTAGTTTCAACGCTCTGAGGTTAAATTACAATGGGTACGGTGAGGCAATTTTGGAATTCGCTTTGGGCATTAAGTGCTATTCAAACTTAAACAAAGCTTTTAATATTCTGCTTAGATAGATAGAGTCAATGGGTATTTGTTGAAAAGCTTCGGAAAACTGATTTTAATTCCTGTTATCCGTGCTTGTAGCATCGATAAATACGTACTTAAAAGCAAGAACGCGAATACGAATTTCCGAATAGCTTTGCCCTTAGGCTGTAACTACTTTACGAACAACTGCGTTTTCAACCAGTCAATTCCCTTGAATGATTGAATTAGTCTAATTAGAAAATTCCAGATCATATCTTTAGCCTTTGACTTTAAGTAAGTCTTTCGGCTTACTTTTTTACATACGTATACAGCTAATTCATATATTAACTTCTTCTTTGATACTAATATACTGTTTTCTTCTTGATTATAGTGAGCGGATCGAATGAATGTTCTTATTCATAAAATGAACAGTGAAAATGTATGGACTTTCAATATATCGTGAAGGAACTATGGAACTATAATATATCATTTACAAATAATTGTTTTTTAACAAACATTGTACATTAGACTGACCAAAATGTACAACTAAATTTATTTTTATCTATACTTAAACAAAATAGATAAAAAAAATCCATCGCATAGTTTAGACATTCAATCGTTAATTTTGCGAAAGAAAAAAAAAAGAATTAAAATCGTTGTAGGATCTTTTTTTCTAGTAATTAATAGGCTGTATTGGATGTAAAAATATGCGAAAACAACTTTTTCAAAGCTAAAATGTAAATGAATAAATTTGTATTACAATGATCCATTTTGTTTTTGACTAAATTTATGTAAATTAACTAAATTAAATTACAAAAGTTATTTTGCAGTTATAAAGACTGTTATTTCATCTTTTTTTTTTTTTTTTTAATTTTTTTTTACATATATGTAATTGCAAACTAGATGCAATTAACAATGTAAATAAAATATGAAAAGTTCTAATAAATTCATACTCAATTGAAACGACGTCAAGAACTTGATAAAAAGTAAAAGCAATTTGTGATTTGGGAGGTTAAAGCATGAATCCAATAATCACAAGATAAGGAAATTTATGAATAAAAAAATAATGCTGCTTTATATTATAATCGAAAATCGACTCTGAAATGCATTGAAAAAGTTTGTAATATATTATAATGTTTAGTATTGGTTATACGTATTAAGTAGTATGAAGGATCGTATGAAAGATAAATATATTTTTGATAAATATTTGCATTTTTATGTTTGAGAGCAAAAAGTCAAACAAGTCTCGTATAAACTTAGTGCTCATATTTTCAAAAAACATTCGAAATTTAATAAATTTCAATAAGAAAACGAAGTTTTTGAAAGAAGTTAAAAAGTTTTACCTACGATATTGTTATTGCAGATATTCGAAAGAAATTTATTTTTTTTTTTTTTAAATTCCTACCAAATATATTCGTAAGTAAATATCGGAATATCGAAGGAAATTATTATTTTTACAACAAGTTATTTATTTCAAAATTGCCGTTTTTATTTACAAATTTTTTTTTACTGTTAAACTATTTTTGAATACGATATAAAGTTATTGGACTGTTAAATCTAGAATTTGTTTACTTATAAAATTCATTTCTCTTTCATTACTCTTTAAATTACTCTACGCTATTTTATCAATGATTATTTATTTAACAAATTCGAAATAAATTCATTAAAAAGCTCATATATATTAAAGTAACTAACTGTAACGGAATAAACCACGGCCTGTAAAAAATCTCGATTTTTATTAGCCTTGAATGCAGCGACTCGTAATTAACATTATTTATATTCCCTTTTTATTTTCATTAAATATTGATTTTGAGTTTCCATTATACAATTTTTTATTACTATGACATGGCTACTGTATATACCTATATAAATGCTCCAGAAAGACGTTAATGCATCGATGATCCCGATAAAGTATTATCGATAAATGTATTTAAAATTTTAATAGCTAATAAAAATATCTTATAATTGCATTATTAATATATTATAAACAGTGCTTTAATGAATACGAGATTAAATGTTATATATAGGTAACGAATTTATATAAAATAGAGTTTTTTTTTTCATTACAAGTATTTTCGACTACAGTCAAAGGCGATTTAACCCAAGTGGAATGACATTTGAAATGTAAAGTGACTCTAAACGGTCAGATGATAATGTTAGCGATTAGGAGAAAATCGGTAACAGGTTTTTCGAAATTTATTTGAAACTTACCTTACGCCAATATTAGAGAGTTTATTCCTTTTTTTATGGACAGACTGCTCTTGGAAAAGTTATTTCCTCGTCGACGGCACTTAATATATCATCGATGGACAATTTTTACGACGAAATCATCCAAATATATATATATATATATATATATATATTTTAGTTTAATTTATAGTTTAATTTTTAAAACACAATGCCTTAAGCGTAATCGCGTCAATACGTTTTTAAAATTCAATTACTATAAGATTTGTGAAAAACTATATATTTTTTAGCTTCAAAGCTGGCGGAAATGCACGGATTGTGATTGGGCGAAAGTTTCAAAAGACCTTAATCCGTAGCGAGTTTATTGTTACAAGATATCTTACCCAAAGCTAAATACCATTCGCGTAATTCCTTTCAAAATTATACATATCCATAATGAGGTCTCTTTCATCCCTCAAACTGCTTGAGTTGAAGGTCCAAAATGCATCTGTTATGTAGGTGAAAGCGGGTCCTTCTTTTCTTATTGGCAATGAGATTTTCTGACTACCCGATGCTTCGGACTATTCCGGAGAACCGGCCGCTCAGAGTCATCGTCACTTTTAGTACGCTGCGGAATTGAATTCATTATGAAAGTACCGAAAGCTCGCTATGAATACCTGAGTTGCTTACAAATATATACGAATGCCCTATTCAAACCAATGCTTCGTCGAATATGCCAGCAAAGCGAAGGCTCGCGGCGTCTATTAAGGTTTCCCTAATACGCGTTTCGTCTAATTCATCCACGAAAGAAAATTCTGTCCTTTCGAACATTATTCCAGATGAGATTTTTCCCTATTTAGCTACGTCATCCCTTTTGCATCCCTTTCGCATCTTTCATAGCTCGGCTATTTTTAAATTACATTTTTAAACTCAAGGCATTATCAAACTAAAGTTTATAATAATTACAAGGTATGATAATGTTAATTATGCTGGAGTTGTAAATCATTGTTTTAATATTTCGTTTTACCTATGTAGTTTTGTTCTTTTAACGATTCCCAAGATTATATTTACGCAGAAACAAACAGAGTAATCGTAATAAGAATTGTGACAAGTAAATACGTAATAGTAATATCTTATAGTAATAATGATGATTGCGCAAGTCGTTTTTAAAAATTAAGAAAATAATTGAAAAATTCGTCTGACATACAATCGCCCTGTATAATTTAAAAACGAATTTTTATTTTTATTTTTATAAATAAACGACGGTATTCGAAGGTTTGATTGATATTAACGAATGAAAAATCGGTGTTGACGATAACGCTTATTTGAAACACCCTAAACACACTATAAATACATTTGGCACATTATAAAATTTAGATTATTTAATCGATAATTCGAGCATTAAGTGCTAATTATCCTCGCATGTTCGTACTTTTAAAAAAAAAAAATCATGTTTCGTATTACAGAATAATGTAGTTGCTTGTTGTTTGTATGTATGTACGTCATGTAATAATGAATAATAGTTTAGTTTGATAATAGAATTTTTACGAATGAAATCTGTTGCCGTATAATAATAGCATTGTTACTCGAACATGCTCTCCATGTTAATTACATATCGGTTATATACACATGATTTCCAAATCATTTTCAAGCAACTAATTTTGAATAGGGAATACGCGTGTACAACATGTAAACCGAGTTAATGCGTATCGAATATAATGTCGCCAATCGTTAATTAAACTAAACAGTGATACACCAACTCTCCTAAACAACTCTACATTTTATCTTTTCTTCTGCATGCTAAAAATTTCAATTTTATTCATTAAATGACTATTTTGTATCAATAATTTAAAAATCCTTGATTACTAATACTAATACTTTAAAGCGTAACCTACTCATATCATCATGTACACTTGTCTTACATAAGCCAAACTCATACAATAATTGGGTAAAATAAAAAATACGTATAATTTAGCGAGGACATTAAACGTAACTCGTACAATAAAATGTAATTGCACGTTAGTGTTAAAAGGCTAATTAAATCGGTGAATTTTGATTTTCCTGGCTTTCTCCTATTTGGTTTCACTTAATCTTCAAATTCAGAACAGTTTGCAAATTCATTACAATTCTTATTATTAAATTAGACATATTTATTTAAATTATGAATTCAATTAATTATTTATCCAGCTTTAATTTTTCTAAGGCATTTTACAAATGGATGTCGGCGCTACGACCAAATCTAACAGCACGTTCGATGTAATCGTATACGTGTAAATAGTATGTAGGCTTGTGCGTATTATATTACTTCCAAATTCAATTGTTTGCCCCCCCCTCCCATTCAATTTTACAGGGCTTTCGAAGCTTTAAATCTATTTAAACGTAATTATATGAAAATTAATTTATTTCCTTAGATAAAGTCTATTGCATATACGTATAACACGCATAATATGAAGATTTACGTATATCAAAAGCACTTGATTAAAATTTCTATTTAAGCTTCGTTTTTATTATTTTTAGAATATGTTAACATTAATTTACAAAATTTCATAAATGCCTGCGTATATTTTTCGTTATTTAAATGGCTTCAATGAACAAGCAAGATTTATAAAATTCGACAGCTTTTACAGCGAATAATATTAATAAATTGTAATAAATTCAGAGAGTTCTTATTATCGGAATCAAATCTGTCTCAATGATATCTTCTACAATAATATATTTATTAATTCTTAATATAATATACAAATACCTTCTTGTACTGTAATAAAAAAAAAAAAAAAAACATATTTTTTTGAATTAATACGTATTTACAATATATAATAAATTTACTTGATACGTACAGTAAATATGTATCAATTCGTCATAAATGTAATTTAGCAGTACTTTGTGCATAAATTTTTCTTCGTAATGCAATGTAAAAGTTTTAAATATATAAATTTCTTTATGTAACGCGTCTTCCGGGCTGAGTTTTCTTAAGTTCAAATCGCAATTCCATCCTCCAATCGGATTAAAAACGAGTAAAATAATAAAAATGTTTAAGAATTCACGCATTCGCTTGGGGTAATTACTAATCGCCTAGAATTATTAAGGTATTCGCGGAATACCTTTCTGAATTTGAATCTGGATCAATTATGTAAATTTTTATTCATACAGTATCGATAATTATTCGAATTATTGGAATTCCCAGTTTACAGCAGAATTTTAAAACAAATTTCGAACATTAATTTACGAGAGAGAGAGAGAGAGAGAGAGAGAGAGCAGCCGAATTTAATTTTGTTTTAATTTCAGAAAAACAAAATTATTTACGGAAAAGAAATCAAGATCAAGTTAATCAAATTAAATGTAATATTCAATTAAATATTAGCCAACTTAGCATAAAAACAATGATGTTCGCAATGAACTTTAAATAACTATCCGAATCAGATGGATCAGGTAGATTATTGTTTTCTCTCCTCTTAAGTACATTTAATAAATTCGTATTTATGTTTTTAAATTATACATGAGTGTAAACTCACGTGTTTTCCCTTAATTCTGGAATTATAACTTTTCTATTTAATCAAAAGAAATAATGTGAAGAACTAAACTGTACTCACATGTAATCAAAATCAAACACATGTGGCTTCAGCTTTGAATGGAGTTAGTTGCACGAGTTGGATTACTCTCGTTTGTTTATAATTTTATTTTCGTCTGCAACTCGCTCCCACTCTTTGATATTAATATTTTGCGCGTATCAATTGTTTTGGCACAATAAATTAATATTTTTTAAATTCGATTACGCAAAGGCTTTCATCCTACGCGGGACAACTTCATTCGGTCCTATCAATCATAATGGCACTTAACTTGGATATTTCTGTCTCTCGTGTTAGTTTTTTCCTATTTTTCTTTTTTCTTTTCTTTTCTTTTCTTTTTTTAATACACATCATATGCTCGAGAGGCGCGGTATTAAAATTAAAATTTAATATTATTAATTTTCGACTCTGCAATTGGACGTTAATTTTTTACGCTCAAATATATATCTGAGAAATTATATGAAGTGTCAATTATATGAACCGATAATATTAATAATTATTAGATAATTCGTTGTTTAGCCAAGTTATTTTCAAAATCATACGATACTCGTATGAAATACTCATGACTTTAATTCATTGTGCTTCTGTATATACTTGAAAATTATTATATGATACTAAGGTCAATAGAAAAAATTTCGTTACCACAAGAATTGCAAAAATCGATTGTTTTTAAAAAAATATCATTAGAGACCAGAGGATTGAGCTTATCTAGATGAACACTATTTATGAAAGTAATTGCGACCGATTGCGAATAGTAGAAAAAATTGCACGGAGCTCTGACAGTATGCAATTGGAATTAATTAAATATGAAAAATAAAGTGCAGTTTTTCCTCGCATAAAGGAATACGGTTAAAAGTAAACTGAATTTTAAAAAATTCGATGAAAATTCGACGTACTAAATATTTAATTATAGAATGCGTGTATTTTAATAATAAAAAAATAAAAAATAAAAAAAATAAATGGTAAATTACACGAACTCAATTATAATGATTTTATTTGCCAGTACCGGTGCTTCGGCTGTGCCAGGGGAGTCTCGGTGAAAAACATTGCAACGAGGATACCGCACGGAGGGGTACTTCATTAAAAAACTGTTCTTCTTAATGCAGACAAGACAAACTTCGTATGCGCAAAGAAAAATCTTTAAGATTAAGTGAGATCGCCTGTCGCTCTAGGGAATAAATTGTAAAGGTATTTATAATTTCCTTGTACGTCAAATTACTCGATTACCAATACAAAGAATTCGCGTATTCACTCGCACGCATGCGTAGACGATCAATTAGAAAGATTTGAAAACATATTGCAATAGATTTCATGAGAATTAATTAGTTAATTAATTTGAAAAGGATTTACTCCTCCTCCCCGCTCCCCGTCCCACCCCAACCGCCTCAGTAGCTAATTTATACGTGTCTTTTTTTGTTTTTGGTTTTTGTTTAGAATAATTATAATTTTCTTAAATTTTCCAATAGCTTTCTTTATTAAAATTATTAATTCGCTTTTTCTTTATTATAATCATTTCGATTGTTTCGTACGATTATTCTTAATTACAAATGCAATTGAGCTCGTAACCGGACATTGTCGGTACATTGTATATGAACTCGTATAAACAGAAAAAATTGTTTATTAAAACATAGAGAAGTAAATTTTTTTCGCGAGCATTCAATTCAATTATTTTTTTTTGTCAGCAAAAGAAAGAAGCTTCTTATAACTGGATGACTTTATTCTCGTAATTATCATGTAATAATTAAGTTTTTCTAATGATCGACTAAGGAATTAGATTAAGGAAATCATTATTCTACGGCAATGAGTTTATCGCTTGAGAATATTTTTATAAATGGAGATGAAATAGAGGATATTTTGAAATAACGGGATAAAACGTAAAAGTTTTTACAGCATCTGAATACACTTACAAGTAAACCTTAGTCATAGGCTGAAAAAAAAATCCATTGCATTCTTTATCATTAAATATTTGATCCTACGCGGAAGTGCACTTTAGTTATTAATAAATTGAAGGGCAGCGGCGGCGGTGGAGTGGGAGTAGGAGGGGGGTGGGGTGGGGGGTCGGCGGTAAAGAAAGGGTATTGCAATGATTCTCGGGTCAGCGGATGAGGCTTATGTTATTTTCAACGTAGACATAGAAAGCCTCGTACATCGTATATTCGAGCTTAAATTGCGTGCTCCTTTTAGTTTATTACTATCCTGAAATACACACACGCAAGCGTAAAATGCTTCTGTATGGCAAAGTATTTTAGCATTGAGTAAATTGAACCGGGGTTTTTTTTTTTTTTTTTTTTTTTTACGCTTGTCTATTAGCTTAATATTATATCCGACTAAGTTGTTTATTCATGTATTTATGTATTTTCTGGATTAATTAAACAAGCAAACAAGCAAAAGTAAAATACGTAATTAGATAAAAGAAAAAAAAATCTAACTTGGGCTGATCGTTAAAAAAATTAATATTTATTCTCCAAGTATTTATTCTCGTCGACATCGAAGTCGAATTACTTTCGTAAAAACTCGTGGATAGTAAAAAGTATCTTTTAATAGATAATTCGCTCGGTATTGAATGCGACGATGAATGCATAAATGATGTTACGTGAGCCTCTTTTCTCAAGATGCATTTTATGGGCTAAGATTCAACATACCCGGTGGACATTCTCCTACGGGAGATGGATTAGACGATGGATTAGACGACAATATCTTATTCATGCATTTCGGCCGAAATCTTAATATCTATTAGAAAATGTTCGCATGGAGCACGTGGATGCACTTGGAACGATAGAGCCGAGTGGGTATGAGTGTAGGAGGACCTATTTTTTTTGTAGCCACGTGCTATTTATTCGTTGTATGTGTAAACCCGGATCGCAACTCCTTAAAGCAAAGAGTCTTGAGGAAGGCTCGATACTCATCAGATCTATAGCGATGATCTATCTATACAAGACAAAAAAAGGGAAAGAAAAATACAATTTAATTTTTGGTATTTATTTTGTTGTTACTAAGTTTCATGTAACGATTACGAACTGCTTTTAAAAGTAATCTTTTTCAAAGCAAGTAAATTATTCGCAAAACGTGCTTAATTGCTTGGAGTTACAATGCCTTTTTCATCCTTTTATTTAAGGGGACAAACATAATCGTTAAATACATTATAGATATAATTTATTATCTAATATAATTTAGAAATAACATTCATTTGGATTTGAAAGTTTAAGTGATTTAAGTAGCTCTTAAAGTTTCAAAATGAATCCAACTTAAATGTAATTAAAATCTTCCCTTTCATTATCTTATAATTAACGCTTCGAATAATTATAATCTATTTTAGTTTATTTCAGTTTATTCTTGTAATTCCGGATAATTTAGTTTTCTATAAGTTTTATTAAAGCTCGTATGCTGTAAGCTTACGGCCTCGTCATATTTTATATTAAAATAACAATCAATGACTGAGAGTACGTATGTGTAAAATATATCAATCATGCAAATGTTTTGAATCTGCTCGAGGCGCGTCGAATTGCGAATATAAAAAATTGAACTTGAACTTTATTATAATATTTTTATTGATATCGTCTCCTTTCTTTATCTTGAAATATTGCTTGAACATTAAAAACGAATCGATAGCGATTAGAATTTTCCAATAAATTCAATACTTCTTCATATTGTCTTTTAAAGGACGGTTTCTTTATAAAGTATCGGTTGCGTAACTTAGCGAAAAGTGATTTTATTGAGACGCGCGCAGCGAATAATAAAAGAAGAAAGGAACATCTTTGTCTATGGCAATCGTATATATATATATATATATACGGGTGACCTGCGATATTGTGTAATCGAGTAAAGCGTATAAATATCAAAGTATTAAAATTAATTTTCATATTTATACAGATCGGGAGGATTTGCAAGAGAATACTGTTACCGAACGTTACGTCATTGACAAATTTTTTCTAGTAATATAGATCAAAGCGAATTGGTTTGTTATGTTTCACTGAAAAGTCAAAGGAAACTAAAAAAAAAAAAAAAAAAATAAAAAGAAAAAAAAGGAACGTATACGTTGAGCCTATGGGGTACGGGAAAGCATATTTTTCAAGCACATTCATTAAAATATATTCCCTTTTTATTTATAAAATTTATTTTATATAAAACTTGAATCTCCAATCGAATCGAAATACTTAAAGAGAATATAGTGAAAAACTGTTTCAGCTTTATATCTAAATAAAAGTATTGCGCTATTTTATGATTGGCAGGGTGGAAGGGGGGACTGAAGTATAAAGGACGACAATGCATTGCTTACAAGGTACAATAACACATCGATAATCATCATCATTTTCCTGCATAGCCCAAAATCTACATTAACACACACTTTCCTCATACGATTTGTTGCTTTCCGTGTTATTCCATCAAATGAGAACGAACCTCGCGCATTTCCAATTATTGTATATCCGTTAAGAGTTCACGTGTATTTACGACATAAATATATACATGCATATATATATGTACATGCATATATATATATATATATGTGTATGTATATATGTGCGTCATCGTGAATTTCTGTTTATACGTAAAGGGGGAACGAAATATAAGACTTTGTATGAAAAAAAGAAGAAACTAAAGGCGAATGAGAATGAAGATGAGGATTTGAAAGAGCGACTCAACGGGAATGGGTCGCATGTACTATTCCAATATAAGCTTTACGCCTAAACTAGATATTTAGAAAGCTTTAAAGCCTTAATCTCGTTATAAATTAATCCGAATGAAAGACTTTATTCGTTTGACAGGTGGTCGTTTAATATTGTACGTGTATTATACGAATATCTGCACATACGTGCCAGGTACGAGAATATATATTTTAAAAATGATTTAGATGTTTTCATAGACTCAAGTGCCCTGACATTCTATCGATCGATTTATATCACAACAATGTAATACTTGTCATAGTATAAGTGCACGTAGCGCTGACAAATTAATGAAGGACTTAAAAGCTTCTCGTTGATGTAATACGTTTAAATGGATTTTTATCGCGAGACACGCAACTCCTTACTAGTAATATAAATGTATCTCTTTATTATTATAATATTATTTATATTGAGCGTTCCAAATAAATGTAGACCCATAGTTATTATTTTTTTTTTAAAATGTCATAAAATTAAAAAGGACGAGTCAATAAATAAACATTAATGTAGTTTTAATTGCCATTATAGCTAATGAACCAAATGAAGTAGTTATTTTTATTATTGATATGCTATAAAATAGTACTTATAGGTGAAATAAACACATCAAGCTTTATTTGGCGACTAATAAAGTATTTAAAATTTGAAATTCAAGTACTAAAATTGATTATTATAGCCGCGATAAATATCGTTTTACCGAACCGTATGGACGTTACAACTCACGTTACTTTTCAATTAAATATAACATTTTAATAATAATAATTTTAATTAAATTTACAATAAACGTGTGATATTTATAAATACAATTCTTTGTATGTCCAGTAAATATTTAATTAAACAAAGTAGTATTTAACATTGAATTAAATTTTCGCATTAATATCATATTCTTATGTGTTATTGGGGTATCATATTACATTCGCAATACATTACGTAGTCAAAAAATTAATCCTTCGGCTAGTTCTCAATATAGTTGAATCTGAAGTCAATACTACTTTTCCAAATCCGAGTATTTATTATTTTTAAATGAAATGAGGATGAGCAGATTCCTTTTGGAGAAAATTTTTTTACACAACCACACCGCACTTTTCTATATTGTCGTATAAATATATTTGTTATCTTATTAGACATCTCTTTATAATAATTATAATACAATCTCTTGTAATAAAATCACGTTAATATCTTAGTTAATGGTACGTAATATTGAATGTCCTTGATGTAAAAAAATGTCCTTGATTTATAAAATTTCAATACGAGTGCAATTCAATACCGAACATTATTATTTCTTTATTATCTTAATTTGTATAAATTAATATGCACGTTATTTAATGTATTCGATGTATTTGATGTATTTGATATATTTAATGTATTTAATGTATTTAATGCATTAATGCATATGTACATAAATGTATAAATTTTGTTCGTTACAAATTGATTCGAGTTATTTATAAATGTAAAAGACTAATGGGTAAATAAATTTACTTTTCATTTCGGAATACGCAGAAATGGACGGAGAAATGCTTTCCAATACTTTGATTTTCCATATTATGAAAATCATTTGGCATTCCAGATTCTTACATGTATCGAAATGTCTAATGTACGTATGCGAGTACATGCTAAAGTCTACTGTAAGGCTAATTTAGGAAGATTAAAAATTATGAGCGTAGGTGAGCATAGAGCGAAAAGTAAATTGGATTAATAAATTGCATCGAGTTTGGCCGTTGAAAGAAAATATGAGAATTTTATGCCAATATGTATTGTAGTGTAATGTATTCAAGAAATAGAATCCGAATGAAAGTAGGTTATAAATAACCGTAAATATAATAAAGTAACGGCAAAGGGTGAAAATTTCAATTCGATGATAAAACGAGGAATCGAAGGCGTTTGTTGATGGACAGATAGCCAGGATTAGTGGCAGTAATAGGAGTTAGAGTAGAAAAAAATTGTGAATCGAATGGAAAAAGAAGATTAGGGAACGCGAGGGTTTGCACAGGTGAATCTCTGCATCGTTGCATTGATTGGGTGCAAGTTGAAAGGTCAGTGATGTTTCGTGTTCGCTTACGCGCAGGCATTGGAAAAGGCCTTGTGTCATAGCAATTAAATACGCGTTACGGGGATGGAAATGACGTCTCGACCGAGCACGAGCACCGAGGACTGATCTTATCGATTCGTCCAATTAAGCCATAAAGAGCTACAGCCGGCGGATAATCTAATAATATTACCTGGCGAGCGCTAGCACATGCCGGGACGCGAGTATCGGCGCTTCCGGATTATACGACTGGAAAATAACTCTCTATCGCATTTATATACAACACTACTCCGATAGCCAATTTCCGAACAATTTTTTTTTATTGTTACTCCCTTGGCCATACGCGCTCACTGCACATTCCACACTCGGAGCGTCAATTTGATAAACTAACAACTTTGCCGAACCGTAAGGAGAATATTTTCGTTGCTATCGTTTCTACCTCGAATGACAAATAAAGCGCGTGCGAGCTACTTGTAAATAAAACCTCTAGTAAAACATTAAAAATTTACGTAACACATCCCGTTGCGTTCCCGCACTGTTGCCGAAGTTATTTATGAATTTAATACGAGAGTACGTAATAAATAAAGATTTTTCCAGACTTTCTTCGGGCTAATTCTTTAAAAAAAAAAATAAATATTTATTAGCTAATTCGTTAAAAAAAAAAAAAATATATTAAAATTTTATAAACTCGAAGCCGACTTGAACAACATTTTTTTTTTTTTTTATATATCTCATACGAAAAGTTATAAACCGATTCTGCTCTGAATTACCAAATATTTTACTTTACACGTTTATTAATAATAAATATTTGCATTAAGCTTTTAGATGTTTAAAGTTTGACAAAAAAATTTACTTTATACTTATACGACGAAACTATCGTTTATTCTGCTCGTTTTTCCAAACCCTATACAACAGCAACTTACCTTTAATTTTTCATTCGCTCGTAATTTCTTGGAATATAATTATAGAATCGAGTCAGAGTTTTAGGATAAATAGAAAAGGCAGAGTAAGGCTCGATAAAGTCTTGAATAGTAATTAAGAGCGTTAATTACATATAATTTGCAGATTGAAAATACGCTTGACGCGTAAAACAATCGATAGGAAATAAATTCGGATAGAGCATAAGAAGAATATCTAATACGTATTAGAAAATATTTATTCCCAATTGGTTGGAATTATTTGAAATCCTTCATAGATTAAGGTGTTTTCGTAATATATATATGTATTAGGAATTTTATTCCTAGAATAAAAAAAAAATTTAATTTAATCACGGCACATCTGAATAATAAATAACTTTAATGTTCACATTAAAAGAAAAAATGTTTTTAATCAAGTAAACAACATTTTATTTCCTTATGATACGCGTCTGTAATAACGCTAATAGTATCATTTACTATGATAATAAAAGAATTATCAAGAGATGCACAGAGGAAAGAAGGTTATATAATCAGCATAACTAATCAACGATGTACGATCAACGAGGCAAAAAAATATTTTAATCCCTTTTCATTTTCTGAATTCGCATCGCGAGGATTTTACAGTGAATCTGTAAATTATGAAGCAGCAAGACGCTTCAGGAGTTTGGAGCTCCTGATAGAAGCGCCACAAAGGTGTAGCAACAACAAAATCTACCTGTACGGAGCATAAAAGTATTTTACGTTTTAATAAAATTCACAAATAGCTTTATAAATATATGTTGGTGGAGGTGGAGTTGGAGGTGGAGGGCTATAATAGGCAAAAAATCCTATCAGGATGCCTTTGTGTGCGTTATTCAATATCTTGCTAAGTTCGGCTTCCCATGAATTTTTGTATATTTCGTCGGCAGTTGTTCCATTATTTTTACGTTTTAAATAAAGCAAGTCTTCCACCAGTAAAGACAACGAATAGATAAATGATAAACAAATCGCGGGCTAAACGACGAGAGAAGATAAAAGAAAAAAGAGCGGCAAATGTCGCGAGCTTTCGGGGGGCTTCGCTATCGACGAACACCCTCCCCTCCGCCGGAAAAGCTGATATTGTCATTTTCCAGCGTCCTTATCGGCGCTTTTAAATCCGACCACAATATATCGAGCGCGTACCCATGACGTGTCGCATTACTAAGAAATGACAATTCACAGTTACGAAACGATTTCGGCGGACAACGAGTTCTCATTCGCGGATGTACCAATCGGAGCCCTAAAATCTGATGTCCTCGCGCGTTACCAGCGAATTATTGTCTACGATATTATACTAAAGCCCATTGGTCAGCCTAATCAATTGAAAGCCCTGACATTAAATCTTGTATTATAAACGCTTTTGACGTTAGAACGTTCCGGATAGAAAAAGATTTTATACGATTTCGCTATTCTGCGTAGAGTATTAACTATTATAACGACAACGACAACAACGACAACAACGACAACAACAACGACAACAATGATAATGATGATAATGGTGGTGGAGGGCCGAGCATCGGCTCGCAGATTGTCGGCGGCCATTTAGCTCGAGAAGCCAGATATCCGAATTTCCCGGGTAACCAGCCCAAACCAACTTATCTCGGTCGCAAAATAATATATTTGTCGTTGCCAATAGACGAGCTCAACATTTTTTTTTTTTTTGTATCGAAAGAAGAACAATTGAAAGAGCGCGAGATATTATTTTATAAAAATTTTGTCGTCCTTTATTTTTTTTTTGTTTTAATCCTTCAATTTCATGAAAGGATAAGGATATAAAGGACACTGGCATTAATCAGTCTCAAAAGTTTTTTAGCAAAGAAGAAAAGCAATGAGCAAGAGAAAAAGTATCAAAATAACAGCCTTTGACTACTTTTTATGCGAAATTGGCGAAATTGTGTGCACTGCGGTTCAGGCTCTTGTCAACTCAACTACTTGTGTCGTGTAAATACATGTAAGCGTTAGGCACACAAGTCATTAAATTCTTTATTCACGGTGTTTGCTCATTGATTAACAGCTGAAACGAGGTAGAATTTAACTTTCAAAGCTCGTTCATTTCATTCCTTTCGTATCACTTGGGAAAATATTATAGTATCTTCTCACCGTTATTTTAGCCTCTCCACATTTACGTTGCCTAGAAAAATTGTTTAATTACCATTCTAAACTGGATTTCATGTAAACGGTTGATTTTTATTTTCATTTTACATATATTTATTAATAACTTTTCCCCTTTAACGTCCATCACGAAGTTTTTTTGTCTTTTACGATTAATTATCATTTTTAATTAAATACAAAACATTTAATTATTGTGCGAATACATATTAACCCTAAGAATTTTACATATTAAGTGGATTTAAAAAGTTTATCCGAAGAAAAATTGAGTCCATTGCATGAAGTCTGATAAGCAAATTATAATTTAATTATAATATTCAGCTTTTCGTCTGCGATCCATATTATTTGTAAAATGATATCATCAATATTTTAAGTGCATTACACATTATATTTAATTATATCAGATAATAATAATAATAATAATAATAATTATTATTATTATTTGTTTTTGTTTTTTACTATGAATATTATTGAATCTTGAATCACTTTAATTTTAATTAATACGTTATAATTCAAAATATTTAGAGCTCAACACTTGCTCGAGCTTTTCATTATTAATTTCGAGAGAAAACGACACGACGAGGATTAACATACACAGTACATAAATAAAGTTGGAGTTCAAACTTATTACTGATTTAAAACAGAAAATAAATAAATAAATAAATAAATAAATAATTAAATAAATAAAAGAATAAATTTCAACGTCGGAGAGGTCGGCATAAAAACTGGGCAGGCTTTCTTCTCAATATACGGAGTTTAATTGTGGTTATTAGCACTAAACGTAATTAGCTGCTCAGTTACTTGGTCAATTTGTTTTTCACTCGATCATTTTGCGTCGAAGCTGCATCGGGTGTCATTCATTAGGACATATTGTGTATATAAATTAAATTGGCTTGTTTGCATTAAGTGAGGACGAGCAGGTCGAAAAGAAGTAAATAATTGAATAATAGGAAGGCTGCGTATAAAAAAAAAATTAAATAAATAAATAAAAAAAAATTGTCATTTTCTTATTTACTCATTTTTCAAGCTCAATCAATTTCAAATACTGAAAATTAACAACAAATTGCATCATGTCTAATAAATGGAACGGAGTTTATTTTGCAGGGAAGCACTTTGTGCTTTTAACAAAAAGTATATTACAGTCAGTATGAATTAGATAAAGGATGCGCGTTAAAGTTAATTTTAAATCCATTTATGATGTTGCGTGGAATAATGCATGGATGACTGGTCGTCGACTGCGACTGGTTGAGAAGAGGGATCAAGGACCGACTCAAGGGTATCCGAATGGCACCGGAGCTAGACAATCTCATACATAAGTAAAAATGTTGATTTGTTGCAAATGGGTAAAAAAAGTGAAGATTTTGAATGATCTTGCGCTGGTACGAGATAAGTTTGAATCCTCTTTTGTGCAATCTTCTTTCCGACGAGGTCATTCTTTTTATCTGCTTCAACTGATATCGGATTTGTCAGCATAAACGAGTAGCCGATTTACCAGTTGACCCAAATTTATTACGAGTGCTCATTCTAACGCTGCCGACTCTTAGACGCGGGGTGTTGGGGGATCGCGCGCGCGCGCGCGCGTGTCTGTGGGATGTGTGGGGTGTGTGGGGTGTGTTGGGTACGTATTTCTCGCGAATGTAATCCTTTTAAAATTATAAGTTATTATCTATCGGAGAAACTTTTATTAATCATTATTTTAAAAACTTTTATTCTACTTTATAATTGCCATATGGTAATTGGACATTCCCCGTTCCGACGGTTGTCCTATTAAAAATCCCCGCGACTGAGATTCAAAAATTTTATATTCTAATCCATTCGTCGACGCATAAGAATACGATGGGAAAATTAAATAAAATCCCACTGCCTCGCCAATCCATTGATGACTTTATTAAATGCGCGCTTATTATTATTTCGCATGGAAGATCCTCTAAATAGCTGAAAAACATTAAACTTCCTCAAAGCTGTTCTTTTCTTATAAAAATCATGCATTTTATGTTGAATATTTAAATCTTCATTAATATCCGAATTTTGTTTTTTGTTTTGTTTTGTGCGTCGAATGTACTAGAGTACTAAATGCGATAATACTATGAGCCAGTAGTAATTTCAACTCGGATTTAAAAAATATATTTTTTTAATTGAATTATTTATATTAATCCGAGCGGACAGATATTTTTCATTTGAAACGTATTAGATAAAGAGTCTTGTTTAAAGATCTTTTCCTCATTTGCTTGCAGCTGCGATTCAATAGGCACAGAGACAGATTATCATCTACTTACATCTTAGATTAATTGTAAAATTTATTCTGATTCTAATATTAGATTTAATTATATTCTAAAATTTACTAGAATTTCTTCCTGGCGTCATTATTTCTCGTATTAAAGGCGAAAAGCTTTACGGCTTCGATTAAAGTGCAGGCTCTTCTTAGCCATCCCTAAAACAGCGTTTAACTTTACGTGACAATTTTAGACATTTTTATTATTGCCAGTCTTGTAGGCTGTAGATTCCAGCACTGGACATTATTAATATTTAAGCGCTACAAGCTATTAAAGCATACGACATCTCTCTCGTACCGCAAAATGACGATGAAGTATTATTTTTGTAATGTCCAAATGTCATTGGAAGGGAAAAAGCAATAATATTACATTGTAATTAATATTTGTTTGAGAATTTTATTACATTTAGGGATAAATATAACTTTAATTAATATTGCTTCATCGAGTTGTTTATTATAATAACTAATATCTTTATGGGCATAAGCTTTGTGACTAATGAAACCCGATAAATTTATGAGCTTATTCGGAATTAGAAATTATTGTTTTTAATATTTACACGATTAATATCGATGAAACGCCGTCGGAGGAATATTAATGTGTTTTCCTATCAAAAGTCAATATCTCTTAGTAAAAGTATCGATAACATTTATTTCCTTAATGGTATTCTACTTACTCGCTTCAATATAAGCGAAGGAAGAGTAAAACGCTTATAAATTTTCAAATGTTTCAAATTAACTGCTAATTCGTAAATGCATGAAAATTAACTTATTATTATTCAGTGAATAATTGCAATCGAAAATTATTTTGAAATTATAAGATCGACATTAAATAATTATTATAAATTTCTCTCTCTCTCTCTCTCTCTCTCTCTCTCTGTGCAGGTAATGACAGTAATAGTAACGCGGCTAAAAGTTTTTCAGTGCCTTTTAAAGACTCAGGCTTGCGAAAAGTTAATGAGGTATTCTTCTGGGGAGGGGTGGCGGGGAAGTATACCCTAATAAACGGAATTCGCGCATCGTCGTGCACTGTTTCCGTTTGCATAAATTCCACGACGAGTTCTTTACCCGCCGAGGCACGTGCTCATAAAAGCAATCGATGAGCAATAGCGGTGTCGAAGCTATTAACGATATTGCATCCTACGAGCTCTCCAATGGGTTACATGTCTTCCATACCCTCCCCCCTCCCTACCTACCCTCCCCACCTCTCGAGGCTTTCCCATTACCACCGAATACTCGACTCAGCCGTCGAGAATAAACGAACCAACGAACGAACGAACGAAGGAACGAAGGAACGAACGAACGAACGAACGGACGAACGAGTACAACTTGGCAAATAAATCATGTCATTACACAAGACCCACATAGCTCCACGTGTTATTTATTCCACGAGTAATACGGAGGCCATTTTTAAAATAAATAATAACTCTTAATAAAAGGGGTATTTTAACAAATTTCTTTCCCTAACTTTACTTGGAATCATGAGATGATCGATGCCGTCCACGCCTATTATTCACGACTCCGGCCATTCGTCAGTGCGCCGCGTAGCTCGTATGCGTGTGCTCGTAAGATCGAAAAACCTTCCCCGAACAACAATACTATTAAGAATAAATATTCTATTGGAGGCAAGCATAGGCGTTGCGCGCGAGGCCGCGGAATCATCTCACTAATTGTCTTTACGCTCATTCATGTGGATCACTGATTTAATGCTGTATCGGGCAGCATCGAGACGGGAAGGGATCGCATTTGGAAGCGAGTAAAAAGGTAATTGACCGTCCTTCCGGTTACCGCAAGTAAGGACTCGACGGGATTCGCGGGATGAAATCATGGCAATCACGTCTTGTCCGCTCCTATGCCCAGCTCGTTTTTTTTAAGGATAATTTACCAGTCGATTGTTGCTGCGTCGATTTGTTGATCCCGCGTCGATGGATGGATGGTGGTGGGATGGGGATGGGGCGGGTCGGAGAGCGTATACAATCGTTCATCAACAGCGTGGCCAGAAAATCAGCGAAATAATCAATCCGGTCACACATTATCCTCGGCGTACAATTATTACTGCCTTTAACGTAATAGGCAGCCTGCGATGGGCGTTTAAAGGGCAATTACTTTCTAAATATAAACATCGTATTGTGTAAATAAATATATTTAAGCGTAAGGGAGCATTATCGTTTCGATCGCTCTCCGAGACCTTTCGCAAATAAAGTCTTATTCTTTAAAAGACCAAGAACGTTATCGCCTCGGTGTCCTGGCTCGTCTATAAGAAACGAGGTCGATGAGACCGTCGTAGCGCATCACGAACTTCATTATTTTAATAAAAACTTTTCGCATATTTATCAAGATCCCGACAATTTATAAAGCTAATTGCAGAATTTTTAGATCTACGGATTTGTAGATGCGTAGCCGTGACATTCTAGACGGACAGTTAATATTTTACATAAACAGGACATCTGCTTGTAAATATGTCCCCTTCCCTTTTTCTCTTTTCCATTTCAAATCTCTATAACGTAATGTACTTGCGATAAATAACGCCGTTATTTTTATATTCATGGCGGGATGAAGAAAAATGAGTTAAAATAAATTTCTCAGGGTAAAAATGATCACCGACCTTTTATCCTGTCTCTTAAAGGCCTTTGCAACCTCATTATGCCTTTATTCAATACATGTAAACGCCACCAAGAATATTACGCAATCGACGCAATAACCCCAATAAATGTATATATATATATATATATATACTCGGGGAGGTTAATGTACAGGGAGTATTTGATACCGATGACTAATAAGTAATAAACCTACATTGCGTAACAACGAATCTTAAATCGAATCGAATGAGAGCGAAAGTAAAGTACCGGAAGTGCTCTTTTTAAAAAGGCAAACGCTACTTCATGAGCTTGTATTGCCTTTGTTGCCGGATACGGCGCGTTGGAAATATTACGGGCAATGATTATTGCAGGCACGTGAATTAATTAGAGGAGGGTGCGGCAGGGTGGCGTTAAGATTTTTATGGACAAAGTTCACATGTATCGATTACGCTTGCCGATGGGCTAAAGCGTCCTTCTCCGTACGAAAGATTGTTTTCGTAATTCCCTAGCCGGGCGATCCTTCGAGGCTCAATGCGTACATCGCGACCTGCCGAGCGATTAAGACCCGCGATAATGCAGTTTTCTACACGTAAATGGTACAAGTTTCGGTGGTTGTTCCGCGGACTCTGCGCTGAAGAAGGTTCGCGGCGGTTCATTGGCAATGGGTAATGAGATAAAGTGATCCTTACCTAGTTTGACGTAGCAAGTGTTGAAGAAATTCGGTCCGAGCACGACGCTGAGGAGCCCGAGAGTGCCCTGAGGGAACTCCGTGAGGAGAAAGAGGAGTAGCACGGCAAGGAGCATCTTCGTGGTCCGGTCGGTTTGCCTCTCGTTGTCCATGATCCGCGAGGCTTTCCTCCTGCGCTTCTTGCTCTCCGCGAGGCTCATCGACTCCTCGACCTTGAGCATCGTCGTCGAGGTGAGCTTCTTTCGGCGCTTCTTGGCCTCGATGAGGGCGAGTATGAGCCTGAGGCTGAGTACCGTGAGGGCGAGGCACGGCAGGAGCTTTATCACGACGCTGTACATCCAGAAGTTCATTTCCTTGAGGCCGTTCTGGGCACTCGCGGTCAGGGCAACGTAGTAGAGCGTGGCGTTGTTGGCCTCGGCCTCGGTCACCTGTTGATAGGCCGTGTCCGAGGGCGCGGACGAGGACGTGGCGTAGAAGGAGGTGAGATTGCGCAGGGTGACGTTGATCTGGCGATCGTTCGCGTCGAGGGTGACGTTCTTCGACGTGACCTCCGTGGTCACGTAGAGGGGAAAGCAGATGAGGGGACAGACGACGTAGGCGGCCACTATCGCGACAATAGTCCTCTGGTAGCTGCACCACTCGCGGTTCTTCTGGGGATGTGCGACGGCTATGTATCGCCAGACGGCGAGGGTCACCGTCAGCCAGATGGAAATCGTATGAAAGACCTGGGCGAAGTTCGAGTGGAAGAGGACGAAGACCGTCCAGGCGTAGGTGTAGGTCTCCCGCTTCGGCCGGTGGTAGAGGTACGAGTGGACCGCGTAGGGCATGTACTCGATCATGACGAGCATGTCGGCGACCGCGAGGCCCGTGAGGATGGCGTTCGTCGGCGAGGACATCTCGCGCCTGGTGAGGACGGCGATGTTGAGCCCGTTAGCGATCGAGCCGAAGACGCAAACGAGGAGGCTCGCCCAACCGTGAATCGAGGCGTACTTGGTATGAAAGGCGTCGAGGCCGCTGCCGCAGCTGAGGCTAAGGCCCGACGTCGCGTTCCCGGCCATATTGCCGGTCCCCCGGACTGTCGCTTCAGGGTACCGGTCCGAGGGGAGTTGCCCGGTCGGACCCGGGGGTCGTTGGCATCTTGGTCGGGGCGGGCTCCTAGCGCTCGACAGCTGGCCAGACCACGTGGCCGAGGATCGGGAGCGAGGTGCAAGGACTCGCACCGGACGCCAAGACGCGCGCGCGTCGAATGATACGGGATGACGGTGCCTCGGATGTGCTCCCGCTGCTAATGCCAACACGCACGCGCAATTTACGGGCGCGTGTAAGGTGGGCAAACCGTCCGATCTGCCTGACGGGATGGCTTGGAGGGGGGTGGGTGGGTGGATGGGTGGAGTGAGGCAGGTGGACGCCGACGCCGACGCCGATGCCCCCGCCACCGTCACCGCCACCGCCACCGCCACCGACACCGACACTCCCCGCTTTTCCTACTTTTTCTTTTCCTTTCCTCGACCGACTGCTCACCCCAAAGATCCTCCTTCCTGTCTTTCCTTTTTACGAGACCTCAGCTTGAGAGAATGCTTTGGCTATTTCTCCGCCGACGACTCATCCCGTTCACATAAACAAAGTCTCGGACCGGCGCTCAAGGACTTCTAATCCTTCACGATCACATTTTATTCATTGGCTCCTTCGAGCCCCATCCAATTCTTACTTTTTATTCCCATCTCTCTCTCTCTCTCTCTCTCTCTCTCTCTCTCTCTCTCTCTCTCTGGCCATTATTATAATATCCCCTTCACAATTATCGGGAAAATCTACAATAAATGAACGAAAAACAGAAACTACGGCTTGCAAAAGTTTTAAAGCTTCTGGGTCGCTTGATTATGCCAAAGAAAAAAAAAAAAAAAAAGAAAAAAAAGCTTTTCTAATTAGTTCTTAAGCAAATGATATTATTTCAATATTGATTTTTTTCTGTATTTCCAATTTATTTATAATCTCGAATACAATTTCAAAGACGCTTCGAGTTGTCCTTAGCCGCGTGTTCTTTAATAAATGTGCCCTTACAGATACTATTTATTATATCAGCGGTTCAGAAAAACAATTCGTTCGATATATATTCTTTCCTATAAGTTTACAATTGACAGATAATTTCGTAGAAATTATAAAATCATTTAATAGAATTTAAAATACAGAAATAATTGCTTGTATCTCTCTTATCAAGCCTGACCATCAATTTTCTTTCATATTTAAAACAAAGTTTCCTGCCTCCATTTGTCAGATGATATTTTTAGAAAAGTCCTTACCTTTCCAGCTTCATTCGTAATTGAATACATGTACGAGTAAAGTAATTACTCCCTCTTGTAGTCGAAGGAGCTTTGCGTGAATCAAAATCTGCTTAAAAAAGAAAAAAAGAAAAAAAAAAGGAAAAAAAAAAGAAGACATTTTTCATCCAGTACTGTTTTGCATATAAAATACTTTATGTTTTTGTTCGGTTTTTCAATTATTCAGTAGCTTAGGACGAAAATGTCTGGTAAATTATATACAAAAGCTGGAAAAAGGCAACGGGGAGATAAAAATAAGGAAAGCCTAGTTAGTGGCTTGCTCGAGATGTTTATTAAATTAAGGAAAATATTGACGGAGGCTCGAGCTAAGTGAAACGCGTTTTCTCACTTTTCCTTAACTCGACACGGACATTCCCTGCCTCGTCGAGTCGCTTCGGCCAATACGGCCGAGGCATATTTATCTCGACATCTCAGGGAGACGCACACGGCTTACAATGACGCGCGCTCCTTAGCCCCTACATGTACACAGGACTCTGCGCGCATGTTGTATAGAATGGATTGTTTTCCGAACACTCGGCCGAATAAAACAAAGGTAGAGATTTTCGCGGGGGCGTAGGGTCGTAGGGGCGCGCGGGGTCGCTTAGGAAAATACGAGTTAATACTCGAGGAGCGAGTAGTGGTGAGCGAGCGGGCGCCGTGGCTCGTAAATATAATAAATATTCTCCAGGAGTCCATGTAAAGCGCTTGGATCTGGTGGATAGATGGCGTGCGTTCCAGTTGCTCAATGTACTTGTATTCGACGTTCGTGCCCCTCATTAGCATATTCCTCGATTTCCCCGAGGAGTTGGCCGCATTCCTCGTCCAACGGCATACCCCATCCATCCTCCCCCTTATTATTCTTAATTCTTTGTAAAAAGTAATTATCACGGCCTCGTCGCGGCCCATGACTTTATGCTGTACTCTAATCACGTCGTATCTGATTTTTATGAGAATACGTTTTTTCACGAAGCAGCCCCTCGACCGAATGAATTTCAACTTTAAAGTAAATAATATAAAGCGACAAGTATTCATGAGCTCGTTTAATTGCAATATACAAAGGGGTTGGGGGTTGGGGGTTGGGGTCGAAGAGAGAAAGGGTACATTTTTGTACATCTTTGGCATTAGAACTTGTAAGGACAGTTTCGCATTAATTTCGTCAGCATTCAGCAGCGCCACAAAGTATAATGATGCTCCTACTTTTCTTTGAGAGTGGCGCGTATTCTATGTTTGTGCATAAAAACCGGTAACTTAATGCGTCAAAGAGTCGTCGGGTAGTGAAGCGCAACCAAGGGCTCGTGATTATTATGATGATCCGGTAATAAAGCGGTCGAGTCGGAAAGCATCTTGCGTGGCAGCAGATGCTCACCTCAGTTGTAAATTACATCGATAAATCTTCAAGGCTCTTCACAACACATTAGTGCTTGTGACACAGCGCGTTAATTGATCGTCTGGCTAAACGCCTTTTACGACCATACGTGAGACGTAGAGGGGCCATTTCCACGGGACGCCGACACGTGCTTTTTTACTCTCTCTCTCTCTCTCTCTCTCTCTCTCTCTCTCTCACCCCGCCTCTCCCACCTCACCCACCTCCCACCCTCGCCGGATTATTCCGGTCGGGCTGAAGTGGGTGACGAGGGGAGGGGAGGAGGGCGGCGCAGTTGGTTGACAACACGTGCGGCTCTTTCACCGAATGGGGGCGGCTCAATGAAACAATAGCTTACGGGGAGTGATGTCCGGGAAGGACGGAAACAAGGATAGCCAAACTCGAGAATCGAGCACTCCAGTTCTTGGGGCTTCTTCGACGAGTGGGGAGTTTGACGGTCAGGGAGTGTCAGGATCGGCGAAGTGAGTCTAAAAGCGATAAGTGAATAGCCGTAGGGTTGATAAAGTCGACATCGACAGGCCGGAGGGAGGAGTCTTGGTCGTTTTAGTGAAACTTGCCCGGGCCGCAACAATTAGAAGCCCTCCCTCCAACCCTCCAACCCTCCAACCCTCCAACCGGTATAATTAATTCGACGGGCCGAGGACCGTCCTCAAAGACTCGCGGCCCCTCTCTACCTGGACGAGATGCCCATGGACGCGCGTCCGAATAAATCTGCCTCGAGTTCAATCTTACACAAAATAATAATAAAACGAATTAATTAGATTAGAGCTCGAGGCTCTGGCCTCCGGCAGTTTCCTACATTTCCTACAACTTTTGAGCCTTAAGCAGACCGGCTCAAGGTCAGCTCAAGGACTCGGGCAGGAATCATTGAAAGCGTATCGGTTATCCGTCGGGCGCTGCGAGGCTATATAATAATCTAGCGCTCGCGGACCTGTTGACCCGCGTGTACGCCCCCCCCCAATCTGCCCCGGCCGCGCCAATCCAGCCGGACCGATACGTCAGCCGAGATCTTAATGTGATTATTTAATTTCACTGGATTATCAACGGGCAAACTGTTAGTGATATTTCCGCCCGAGCTTACGTTATGCTAATGCATTTCAAGCTTCTAAATAACCCCGGCCGCTCAACGGAATTCCAATACCATCGATACGCGTTTCTGGTCACGTACGCATGTGTGCATTCGATTGGATTGGGCTGCGCAATTACGAAAGGAGGACGGCTGACAACGAGCCTCCAAAGATGCTCTTGCCACTTGCCTCGTCTACCACCAAAGCCCTCACGATCTTTGTCTATGCATTTTTGTGTTTCTTTTCTTTTCTTTTTTTGTTTTTGTTTTTTATATTTTTGTAATTGCAGCAAGCATGCGTTTTATTAGTAGGACGTGTCGCGACCGGGAGAAGTAGGATTTTGGGGGCGATGACTCGATGACGCCGCGTAAACATTGCACTTCCTTGCCTTTTCATATTATGATGAATAAATTTAATCTGCGGGGCCTCGGTCGTGAAAAATGCAA
Organism: Ceratosolen fusciceps; assembly: GCA_018883505.1. Lineage (NCBI taxonomy): Eukaryota > Metazoa > Arthropoda > Insecta > Hymenoptera > Agaonidae > Ceratosolen > Ceratosolen fusciceps. Next base: position 10,603,380 of record RCIC01000001.1, read on the forward strand.
TGTCACCGCTTCGATTATCATTTCGCTCCCGGCCGAGCTCCCGGCCGAGCTCCCGGACGTGCTCCTCGCCTTTGTCATCGCACATCCATTATAAAGAACTTGATCATTCGAGCTCGAAGTATCTGTATTAATCACATCAGTCGAATAACTTGCACATAAACTCGACTTTATATTGATCTAACGGTGTCGTTCATCTGCCGAATTTGTATATTTTGAAAATTCAGCGGACAGTCAAATTTATTATTCCAGACCTCATTAAACGTGGCTTGAAAACAAAAAAAAAAAAAAAAACAAAAAAAATTAATCCGGACTTTCATTACCGGGGCAAGAACTTTAAAAAGTCGAGTCTCGTTAAAATTATTAAAATATTTTTTCCGCCACTCTTTTCTTTTAATTATAAAGCTTCGTCGAAGCGCTAATTTCTGGGCCACTTTAGCTTTATTAATTCCCCCAAATCATTAACGTAAAACAATCATTAAAGCCAAGGGTATTTGTAAAGAAGAGTTTCCTGGATCAAGTTAATCAAGTGAAAATGTCTCGGAACTTTCTCAAAACTCAGTGTTAAGAATTCATTAGCCGGGAGTTTGAAATTCGTCAAGAGCAAATAAACCTCAAGTATGATCAGCACCAGAAAGCAATTTATCATTTATAGGGTGGGGGGGGGCAGCTATTAACTACGAATTACGCGCATGTTAAGCTTTCATTTAACACGAGCTTTTATCAATTACATTTATGTCTAAACGTCTGCGCTAGTCTATCTAGTCACTTATAAACTTGCTGAATTTCACTATTCACCGACTCCACACAAACGTTGACCTGCACTACTATTATATATTATTACAATGTATAATCCTCATAACTCTATTAAAGAACCTTACTTTCTCAATTACATTCGATTTCTCTGCCTTCTCCTTATATACAATTGAGTATTATTAACTTTCCATGTTTATTTCCGTCTTTTACAATTATATATATATAATTTGTAATTTGATAACATTTTTTAAACGATTTTAAATGATCGATATTGTCGAATGTAAGTCGGCTCATCTAATGAACACATCCTAAATATTGGTTGAAAGTCAACCAAATGAAATTCTTTAAATAAATAGAATTCACATTATCTCGACAATCTTTCTAGGCTGCGAGATGAAACCAAAAAAAAAAAAAATCTTATATAAGATTAAATATTAAAATATTATTCGATGAAGGAAGGGCAAAAATAAATATTAAATGTTGTATATTTATAACCAAAGATGATATTAATACTTATTAATAATAAGAGCAACGGCTCTTCGTGTAATTATACAATAATAAAACTTGCTTCTTGCTTCTTTTAACTTTTATTTTTCTAAATTCATATAATTAGGAAGTAAGCTTTTATTTGGTAAATTTGGTTTTGCCATGCCTTGTTGCCCGAAGGCCAATGTAAGAACGTAATTAATAGGGAATTACAAAAAAGCTTACAATGGAAAAATTCAATTACGTAATTAAATTCTGAATTCATTCTTATTTGCCGGCAAGTAAAATTGTTGAAATTGCATCGTGCCGGCGATTATGTTTCCCGTTCGTCGAATAGAATAAATAATTTCTCTACTTCTGTGCACAACGTTGATGCCACGTAAACTTTTTATTCGTTATTATCAGCAAATAATGAAAATTGCTTGGAAAACTTGAAAAATTTACACGACCTCGAGTAAATGATTTTATTGTCGCGGTCGCGTTTTCGTTTCACAACAAATTCCCTACTTTCCTTTTTTTCAAAAAATGCTCTCCTCAACCATTGGCAAATATTAATACGACATATGTGGCAATGTTAATTAGTCGAGAATATATATATATATATTTTTTTTAATGTTTTCTCTTCGTCAGTAACGTAGGCCTCGGATAAGGAAAGGCTTATGCTTGTTCGTTTCCAAATATAAAGCAAGATGGCTGATTCTGATTGTAACCATTGCATGGAAAGTATTCTCTGACCTTTACGATACGGATATGAAATTAAATGTCTGAATCCATTGGAGAGAAAGTACAATGTGATATTGCGTAAATACAAATTGTTTTCTCTTGTAATCGAAAAAGGCTTGTCGAATAGAACGATCGCGGACAGAGTATTTTTCAATTACTCCGATAACTTACATTTAATTGTTGGTCAAAGCAAATAAAAGAAAGTAAGAAAGTAAGAAAGAAAGAAAGAAAGAAAGCAAGAATGAAAAAGCAATAATTGACCATTATTGATAAGCGCTAATTAAAGCCAGAGAAATTGTATGAAATACTGCGGTAATCAAGAATAAGCCATCTTAAGTTCCAATTAATCTTCAAAGAAAATGAGATGAATGCAGTGCCTTATCTCAAAAGAGCTGAAACAGTAGAGCGAAACCAGACACGTAGAGAAGCTTCTTGACGATTCTTCGGAACGGCGGTGTCGACTAACTCGTTTCCTGGACGAACTGTATTATCTATCAGGTCTGCAGCTGCTCGGCTGCTTATTTGTAAAAGGAGGAAAGATGCAGAAAGATGTAGCGGCGGCCAAACCCTAGTCGTCAGAGGATCGTAACTTCATCGGCTCCGAAACGTAGACGTTCTTTTTATACAGACGCAGATACCAAATACGTCGTCTGTACGTGTATAACGCGGAAAACTTTAGCGGGTTCATTCCAATGGAATTTCTACAAGCGATAAGGCCTTCCAACGTCCTATTCCATCGATTCTTTTATCTTATTCCTTCCTTCCTTCCTTCCTTTCTTCCTTTCTTTCATACTCGCTCGTTTGCCTTCCATCCATTACAGCAATTAAACTTCTATATGATTACGTCATTACGGCTATTCGTATTGGCTAAGACGTTTATCATTAATTTAACGAAGTTGTTTAATTCGAAAAAGATAAAATACTTTAATCAGCCTGTGTGCCTTGCTTACTATAATCTTATATAATTATATGATATTATAGTAGTAGTAGTAGCAGTAGTAGTAGTAGTAGTAGTAGTAGTAGTAGTAGTAATAATAATAATAAAAAAATAATAAAAATAAAAAAAAATTGATGTTATTAATTTTTTTGACGAGTGTATTGTAATGAGTGCACGAGGCGGGTTTATACGTAACTCGGCACCAATACATCCTTCTTAACTGCTAAAGCATAATTGCATTCGATTTTATAGACAAGTTGCGCAACCTGACATTATCAAAGTCTTAAAGAAATCACGCGTAACAAATACGGTGAATAAATATGTCGACCAGATATTAGCACTTAACCTGAGCTTTGAAATGTTTCAAAGGACTTTTTCGGATGATAATGTCAGAGACAGGAGATTAAACGAGGAAAGTAGGGAAAGGTTTCATTATCTATAAATTATCTATTATGTACAGCGTGCGGTGGAGGTCTTTTAACAGGATCTACTTCCGCGTCTTTCAACCGACAAACTTTTGCCTTTCCGCTCCTCTCTTTCGCTTTACTCGATCTGGAGGTTTACTTCCTACCCTCCCTCCCTCTTTTTTATTGCGACTTACGGCTTTGATGCTCGAATCGCTTCCCTCAGCTCTCTCTGTAATTCTCTGTAATTCCTTACGGGTTCACCTTCCTCGGACTCTTTGTCCCAGCTAAACGCTTTTTTAGTGAATTTTCTTCTCAATCTACTTGAATTTCCCTTACCTTACTTAAGCATAAACTCCAAACATGCACCGCGCTCTATACTCGCCGAGCTTATAATAAATAATCCCTTTCTTTTACTATGTAAATAATTTTCCGAGATCATTTATTTGAGTCATCGTCACATTCCGGCTGTATCAGCCGGGGCATTATTGGCAAAAGCTTCGTATTATAAATTTAGAGCTGCCGTTTAGCTGCCACAGCTTCTCGAAACCGTATCACGTACTTATGTAATTTTCAATTTCATAAATTATTAATTACGCGCTCGCTGCGAATATATACGTATACGCCCTACGTTTTTTCCCTAGAAAATTATTTTTCTTTCGTGAACGCGCTATGTTTTCTTTTCGTTTCTAATGGCATACGTTTTTTGTCTGTTTTTTTTTTGTAATAAGCCGAAAAGAAGAAATCAAAGCCCAGAGAAATGTAATGCCTTGAAACATCGAATTGCTCGATGAGTTGAAGCAGACTTTATATAAAATAATGGATATTGTACTCTTCGGTTTTATTTTAACGTTATAGAATAAAATTTTTTAATACCGCAACTAGAAGCAGTTATTCGACTTATAATGCGTAAAAGTTGGTCCCACTTTCTTCAACAATTAAAGCTACTTTTATTCTTTTCACTCCTGGTCATTTTTAAACAGATAGTTAATGCGTTACTTATGCGCTCTAACGAAATATTAGTTTCCATATAAAAAGTCTAAATATAGTGGTATCAAAATAAAAAAAAAATTGCACCCAAATGCCTTGGAAATAGTACTTTATATTACTTTGTACTAATTACTAATTAAAATTCTATTTATATTATTGTGTAAAAAATGCAACGTTTTACCTGTGCAGCTTTAAAGCCATTGGATTTTTCGAAATCGGATTATTGTTAAGGTGAGCCGTAATAGTTTTATTGACTGCTAGGATAAACTTACGTAGGCTACATAAAACATTTTTCGTCGGAGGCCAAATTTTATGAGGTTTAATTATAATGAGTTATGACACACAGTTTATTAAACTTCCCTTTCATCTTAGTAATTTCTTTATAATTTATAGCTTTTCTGATAGCGTAATTCATGAAATTGTCTGCCAGTCTTGTAATAATTCCAAGAGGCACAACAAACTTTTGAGTCCACTTCAAATTTTTTTATAAAAACAATGTACTCCTCGATATTTCAACATTCAAAAGATCTATTTATCGTTTAAATTACGTATCCCATTAATTATGTATACCAATGAAAATAAACATTCATTTAGAAATAAAAATTTCAATCATAAATGTCATTAAATAATCATACTTTAAAATAATTTTTATTATCTTAGTTGAAAGTTAATAAAACGAAAATCTACTCCTACTCTAATAAATAAGATATTATATGGATTTTACGTATTTGTTTATTTATTCATTTGTTATCTTTAACAAGTATTAACATTTAAGTATATATTTTAAACGGTTATTAATTCCATACTGTAAGAAGCAATTGTAATCGTTACTTTAATCCTTTCTTCTATAATAATATTATGATCAATTATTATTATTATTATTAACTATTATTCATATGTTTAATTATAAAGAGATACTTTCAGGAAAACAAATGTTTGCCTTCAATCACGAGTAAATATCGTAAAAATTGCATCGACTGATAATCATTGTTTATATAATTATTCATATTAAATATATCCAAGCGTATAAGCAAATATAGGCATTTTTTATTTGTTCAATAAATGGAATGGACAATCTGCCATGATGGAGGATTGCGAGAATAAAAATAATTTGTACGTAAACGATGTCGTATATTTTTATTCAACGATACAAATATTATTTTTTAATATTAAATTCTTAAAAAGGTATTGTAATAAATTTTATTAAATACGGAATTATTCAAGGGAATGCGGGTACATAGGCAATGCACGATATTTCATTTCATTTTATTTACAATATAATGCACGTTTTAAATTATTAATCAAGGAATAACATCGTTATGCAAATAAAGAAACGCAATAAATAAAACCTGCAATGAAGCAAACATGCTTGTAATGCAAGTATACATACGTATGATGTGTATTTTGATATTTTTGAAAATGATATTCGGAACGATTGGTGCACGTATTGTACCTGAAAATTTGACCTTTCATACGCGAAGCTGCTAGTACTCTAAAATAATGCTTTTCGCAGGTAAGCCATATATTGGAGGTATACAACCGGTAATAACGAATAAAGTGTACGTTCGAACAAATAACAGGCATCCCGTGCCTCTACTTATTTTTATATGCTATAATAAGTAAAAAGGAGAGAGTGCTGTTGTTAGTTGAGAGTGCAATAAGAAAAGTTGCAAAGCATCCACATCCAATAAACTTGGCGAGATAGTGTGCGTTTTTTGCATGGAAATAAACGATTCCGCGGCTCACCGTCTTTCGGCCAATCAACGCTCGTGTATTAGTACTTGTCCGCTGTTCGATGTCGATTCGGCATTCGTCCGCTGCCGTTCCTTACTTAATAGACGGATAATAATTATCGTATGACATGTCATACGAATTTCATAAGAAGGTACGGTGTCTCCAAGTTTATTTATTTACTTAGAGATACATCGGGTGGGCTTTCTTCGTGCAAGCGACACGATGACTCGATGCATTTCATTTTCAATACTAAAAATAATACAAGTTCATTCGCATTTTTCAAGGATTCGTTGATAAACTTAAGGGCTAAAGAGGATCCAACGACGAATTTTTTCTATTCCATTTTCTAGATCTAACGATTAGCATAATTTTTTATTTAACTACTCTCATTCTCGTTAAACGATTATTAAATCAAACTCGATCGTTTGGTTACGGAAATTAATAAAGACAAATGAAATAATTCCCATTCATTTATGCAGGTGAAGTCAGATTTTTTTTTTTTTTTTTTTTTTTTATCTCATTTTACTGTAACTGAACTCTCATTGCGACTTAGCATAATGATTATGCTCTTTCTTATATTCCTACTTTTACTCTTTTACCATAACGTTTAATATAAAGCTTCGTTTAATTCTTAAAATTTTTAATTTTCCAGTTATCATTTAATTTTGCTTAATCTCTCTCTCTCTCTCTCTCTCTCTCTCGTAATAAATAAAGTTCAAGTACAATATCTACAAGTCAATTTAGTTACAAATAATCATTTATATTAAGCAGTGAATTCAGAAGGATTATAGTTCTTTTTACTTTTAATTAGAATAAAAATCATTTGAGCGTAATCTGTACTTAATTATCGCGAGACTTTATTGGACGCAGAAAATAGAGTAAGATTTTATTGAGATTGAGACTCGAATAGTTGTAACGCGAACGGTAACTTTTCACATTAGCGAGCGTTAGCTGTTGAGCTTTGAAAGGGTTGAGAGATTACGGAGTGCCACCACGAAAACAAGCTCGTTCCTCTATTACTTGAATAGCTAAGCATTAGTACCATCGAGTACTCAGACATTGAGGCTTGAAAATAGCTGAATCAATAACATTTATGGGACCAACGCATTTACCTCCTGACCGCAGTATAAGGATTTCATTTTTTTTTGTTTTTTTTTTTTATTATTATTTTGAATAACGTACAGTAAAAATTATTTTAACAATTTTACGCTTTTTTTTAATATTATTTTCTGTATTTAAAATGATACAGATTCTTCTGCAACGTATTCAGTACATAATAATTATAAAAAAGAAAATATTTCTATATTACATTAAAATCTTTTCATCCCCATTTACAAATATTCTTTGGTTAAATAAAATGGATAAAAGGTATTTTCACAAGAGAATTTTTTATTAAAAATTCGGATAAAGAATGGAATTAAAAACAAAGAAAAGTTCTATACGTCATATTAGTATTAGTAAAAATCTGTCGCTTATAATTCAAATGGGAATAATTCAAATATTCAATGTATAATATACGTGTAAAGAAAATATAAGTTTGAGCTTTTTTCTAAAGCTTAAATTAACGACTTGCATTTACCTATTAACCTAATGATGTATTTAAACATATTAAGTTGTAATATTAAAATGATTAAGTATTATAATAAATATAAATAAAAAAGGTTATAAAAGTATGAAGATCCTGCCACGTCAAACTCTAATTATAGTTTATACAACAATATCTAATAAATTACGTAATATTAACATTTACTACGACCCGTAAGATAAAATGTATCCTTTTACAATTTACCATTTTAATTGCTACTTCTAATAAAGTAATTATTTATAACGATCAATTATGACGACAAAAACAATCGCAAATCAAGAATTGTTGCTTTTCTTTTCGCGTTATCAATGGAGAAAATTATCTAACGGCATTTAGCGGCTAACTAAATCTGGGAAGAGAAAATTAGATGTTTTAGATTAATTCGTCTTCTGGTCGTTGGTACGAAAGTCTTGCATTCCGATAATATAATCTATGAATAAGAAATTAATGCGTCCATAAAGTCTATATATATATATATATATATATTCTAATCGGCTTCATTAATTTATTTTATCCTTAATAATAAAAAAATATATAATAATCTAATGTTTGAATATTGGATGATTACCTTTTAAACAGAAAATTACTCTGGACTGACAGCAGCCGTAATGTAAAATTACTTTTTTTAAAAAAAAGGGGAAAAAGAAAGACTTTAAATATAATAAAATTTTACAATTTTTGAAATTCAATTAAAGTTATCTAATTAACAATGAATCTTCATAAATATTCAGTTTCATTTAATTTTTATTATTTATAATTACTAAGATCTGAAGTAGTTGTTGCTTCGTTACATTAAATTCCAAATGCTTCTACTAAGTATATGGGCAATAAAATATGCTTAAAGGCTGAGAGAATTATAGGCAGAAGTTATAATTAAAATATATTACGGCAGCTGGTAGTCGTTATGGTTTTTCGTGCATGCATATAATATTTAATTTACTCAGAACTTGTTATGATAAGCATTTTCTTAATCAGATTTTCCTTAGCCCTCTTTGTCTCTCGGACTCTCACTACCCCTCCCACCCCGCTGCCAGCCCTTCTATCACGACATCCTCGTTCTATCTTTACCTCTTTCAAAAGCCTAAATAAGTTCTGGACGTCGTGACCAGAAATGGGTAACAATATAACAGCTTAGCATTGATATTCAATTTTATTATATAAAAATGATAACTGAAATCATTTAATATATTCGTAATATTCCCAATTAACTTGTACGTAAAGTGAATTATGCGCTTGAATAGTTCGTTATTGCCAACGAAAAGCTTATAAATCAATATAAATATTTAAGGCACATTTAATGTTAATAATAATTGCGACCTGCAAATATTTGCCTAAATAATGCTTTTGTTATGTGAATATTACGCGCGTACTGTATATTGTTTGTAAATAACGGATAAATACGTATGCACGTAATTGAATAAATGCATGAATGAATCTAGAATTATTAATAAAAAGAAAGGAAAAATATATAAGCTTGGCGAAATGTTATTTTTGTAATAACACGTAACGAGTATTGAATATTGAACGTGAGCATTCGAGCCTCCATTAATCGTACATATAACGATGATCATATAGATACAGCTTTAGTTATTCTTATGTACATGATTTCGTCACCAATTTTTTTCTTATTACCTTACTTTTATCCAAATTACTTCAAAAACTTTTATGTCAGTAATGTCATTGATTCAAATAATTAAAGTGAAAATCATCGTTTGCATTTTACGCGTCCCGATGCTCACGGTCGCTCATCTTATTTACCCATTCGACCGAAAAACCTTCACGTGCTTGTTGTTGTTGTTGTTGTTGTTATCAGGTAATGACCAGGTTATGTTAGGTCCAATACCGCGTACATCCGGAAGCCCTCGCTACGGAACTAGTGCGGCACCGCGTCCACTAGTTCTAAAAAAAAAGCACGATTTTATCAGTAGGACACCACCTTCCTCTTCTCGACCTCCGGAGGAAAGTAATCCGGTCGCCTATTTTTGGGCTAGCGACTTCCCCAAGGACATCACCATCCCGTGCGTATCCACGAGGAAGTTGCCGGCACCGTACGAGGCACACCCTCGTTTCCTGTATTATCCGTGTCCAGGCTGTTTTCGTCATTGTTATATATATATATATATATATATATACACATATATTTATATATTTTTTTACAATAGGTCGTTTGTATTTTATGTTAATTTAATCTTCATTCGTACCAAGCATTAATTAACCATTATTACAATATCTCATAAATCCAAGCTATCCTCTTATATTAATATTTTTATACGAATAAAATTCATAATGATTCCGAGAAATGGAAAAGCCTCTTATTGAATTACAAACGTTCGTTATAACAAATATTTTTTGCCCGTAATTTTATTATTTATTAAGGACATTAAGGTTATCAATAATTTATACGTTACGGTTATTGGGGTCAAATCGTAATATAAAACATTTTTTAACAGAAAGTTATACAAAAATAAGCGGATACAGATTGAGGCGATGTAAGTAATATATTTTAATTATTATTACATTATTAATTGATAAGACTAATAATTCTTTTTCCTTTTTTAATTCATTTCTAGCCCCTCCTTGTTTATGCGCTAGATTCACCATTCAATTTTCCTTAATTTTATGAAACATAATTCATTTCCATTCTCTCTCTCTCTCTCTCTCTCTCTCTCTCTCTCTCGCTATTTCACTCTTATCCGCGCATGTTATCTGTCCATTACGACCGAATGGTCATTAAAGGTAATACAGAATAAATTTATTGTCATTATACCTGTTTGAAAATTTAAATTACCGAACGGAATTTCTGTTTATCTTTCAAGATCATATACCTTGAATAATCAACTGTTTTTCATTTACATTAACTTTTAAACGGTAAGGAAACGATTTACGTACTCTATGTTTTCAAAAATTTGGATGTTTTTTAGTTTTCTTTTATAAAGATTTCTACCAAATCATTAGTATACACGATTGATAATTAACAACAATAAAACTGATGTGCGAAAATTCTTATCTTGCCTCGACATTGCATATACGAGTTAGTAAATACATCACAGCTGTTATTGTTTGCTTTTGTTTTTCGCTCGTAGAGAGCCAAGGGCAATGAAGAAACAGTGAAAGTGACGAAATAAAGTTAAACGACTTAATTATATTACGCCAGAGAAAGTCTTATAAATCTTTCGGAATATGTTATAAATAATTTGATGTCTTAAATTTATTTTATTATACCTCGTAAATTATTAATCTATGAAAAGCTAAGGGCATAAAATTATTGCCATGGTATTGGAGTTGATAATCTGTTGATGAGGAAAAACGAGAAATTGATAAATGTTTATTGCCTGAAAATTTATTTATTCAAGAGCTCTTGCATATAAGAAACACTTATGTTTCGACATCTGTACAAAGTGGTCAAATTAACCGAATCCGATAAAAAATTGCCAAGTTTCAGCGAAAGAAAGTATCATCCATAATTTGATTTACGCACGTATAGGTGTGCGGCTGTGTATGTTCGTACAACCGAGGGAATGAGTAATTGTTTCGATTACTTATGTATGGTATTATCGTATTATCGTATTAAGAACAGTATCGTGGAGTTACGTACTCCCGCCCTTCTCCCCTCCACTCCCCTCCCCGGCCTCTTCGTTTATCCTGTGAATTCTACGGATATAATGGTTACGTCTATTGACACGCATTGCAATTTATTATTTCCCAAACGTATTTTCGAATGCGTCGCGCGTGCGCTCTTTTCACTTTGGCGATCCCTTTTCATTATCCCCGCCAATTCTCCGTCTTCCTTCATGTTCATCACCCCAACATTGCAGTTCGTGCGATTTTTTTCACTCCGTTTCTATATTGCTTTCTCTATCAATGATTGGCAAGTAATAAAAAGAAAAATTATATTTGAGTTAAAAGCTCACGTGATGATATATATAAGTTCCGAGCTAAAATGTATATATATATATAAAAGAAAGAAGGAAAAAGGAAAAGAAAAAAAAAGAAACCAATTGAATTTTAGTACGTCGCTTCGTAAATAATGCATAAACGGATAAATTCATAGAAAATGTTGAATGACGGGAGGAATGGTTTGGTGCACCGAACGCAAAATAATTCCCTTCGAGAAGAAGATAAGACTTCCTGGCAGCTTCGATTGTGTGCTTGCCTGTGCTTGCCTGTGCTTGTTAAGAGCTCGAATTATCCCCACCTGGCTCACTCACTCTGACCCCTGCCAACCAACTTGTTTATTGCTCCTCTTATTTTTCCTACGGACTTCCTACTTTCTCTAACATCAATAAGCCCATAAATATCGCCGGTATAATATAGAATTCCGGCGCAACTCTCGAGCGATTGTGCTTTCAACGGGGATCACTTCCTGCCGTGGCTTTGCTTCTTGACTTTGTTCCTTCAATTTCCGAGGAAGCGGACGAGTGGGATGCGCCTCCGAATCTATCATTTCCCGGAGTTTCCACTTTTCCATATTCCCGTGGGACGCCTCGGTCACTTATCCCCTACTTACGCGATACCGAGGATTATCCTTGATCCGCGGCCGAGCATTAAAGGCCGCGATTACCCATGACACTTTAACCGCGTATTCATGCGATCAAGAGGAAGTGTCGCTACGAGTTTTCTCCAATTGCGACAAATAATTTCATTAGATTACTCGACATTCACGAAATACATTGGTCTATAAGTCTTGAGTCAAGGCAATTCTCTGTATAGACTACTTTCATAGGAACGAACGTAGAAATATTAACGTTATTCCAAGGATAAACGAAATTATACTAAGGAGTAAGAGCTAATGTCTGTCAATTTTTGTCTACTTTGATTATCGTAGTCCACCCCGATCCCTGTTCCCCCCGCTCTGCGAAGCTTGGCTTACAAGGTCGGCCTGACCAAAGCTCTTTCTCCAAGAGGAGACGCCTCTTCCTCCGAAGACTTCCCATTCGACAAATCACCGCTTCTCCTTGCAACGTTACCGATACCATCCCGGGCGCAGCTGTCTATCGCCACCGACTCTAATCAAGGCCGCCCGCTTCGAAGGATGTCTGTTTCGTAAAATTAATTAAGTAAGACGTGCATGTGAAACTACTACTCAATGGCAGCTTTTCATATGACATCATCATCATCATCATCATCGTCGTCATGCTCATCATTATAATTAAGATAAAAGTAAAAATATTTAAAACTTCCAATGTAGATATTTACATAAAAATTAGTTGTATCAATATTAATTGATTACTGACATTAGTTTCAACCAAATATTTGATATAATTAAACTTTGCGCGAAGCTGTAGTGTAAGTGAATATATTAAAGTTAATGATCGAGATTGACGCGAAGGGCGAACAGGTGAGTCGCGTTGTGAAATTTCGATAAATATTTGGAAAATATAGTGGGATACAGCAGGTATTCACTGTGCTACTAACTTTCATTTATGACGTGCGAATAGATCTAGTTGTCTACATTATATCTGTTTGCAATATCTACGCTCATTTAACATATATTAAAGCTCTGTAAACATAGTTCGTTCGTACCGAGTACAGTTTTGAAATAAAAGTTAAGAAATTAAAAATTCCACATTATTACATATTCCATTATCGTAAACGCGTGCTAAATATTCATGGGATTGTATTAAGAAATTCAAATATTCATATATTTTCTAACGTCAATTATCTAAAAACGTTTTTCACTTTTCACGTATTCTCATTAAAAAATAAACTAATAATCGTTATCTAATATATAATAGACATAATGTTAAAGTTTAAGCGGACAAGTGAAGAGAAATAGTCGCAGCGAGAGAAGGAGAGTCGAATAACATAATTGGATCTACGGACTCGGTAATCCGTTACAATAATTTGGCATTTGACATTTGACATTTTGAACATTGCTCGTTAGTATAGAATATAAATAGAATGTCGAGAGCAAATAATGCGAGATAATTATTTTCGAAATAAGTCGTGGGGAAGGTGTGCTATCAAGCTTTAATTAGCTTAAAAATACGCGCTCGGCATTGCGTTATACTATAGATGACTTTGGCGCAAATACAATAGGAACCTAAGTCTTGAGGAGGTCTTGAATAAGATCCTCTTCTCCTTCCCCCTCCCTCCTTCTATGATCGTCTGTATGTCTTCTGCTAGCGTTTTCCCAAGATAATTTCTGCCGCTCGCAATTAGCTATAGGAAGGTCCTTTCTTCTGAACTACGCTGCAATCCGCATGAGGATGCATACGATGAGGATGGAAGGTTGGGAGGGGAAGGGGCTTAATCCATTTAATTAGACGAAGAACAAAGAGAAAGGAAATAACAAACGCGCCAATCGCCGCTTACTTCCGAGGGATTCTCAATCAGTAATCTACGCTTACTGATTTCCTTACTCAAGCGCAACATAGACTTTCTTTATCCGAAGCGCACTATCGCTTTCGTAAGCTTTCGTGAGCTTTCGTAAGCTCACAACGGGGCCGTAAAAAAAAAACAAACTAAGACCTTCTTTTCTGACTTTGGCATTTTACACCAAAGAACTAACCTCAAATACTGATGGATTCCAGTGTTTCATAGCCGAGTGACAACAAAACTTCAATGATCCTTAATCTATGCTATTAAATTTTATTATTTTACAATTTATTGACAAAATAGTAACAACAACAACAACAACAACAACAACAACGATAATAATAATAATGGGAAGATAGTAAATGTTTAATGTACCGCTACTTGAATAAGAGTTTCTGTAATATATCATTTGTCAAGTAAACAAGAAGAAGCAGCATATTGGGTCTTTGTATTTGAGTACTCAGATATAATATAATATAATATAATATAATATAATATAATATAAGCATGCATGGTTTTGTAATAGAATAAGTATTAAATTCTAAATGTATTTTCAATTCATTAAATACTTGTATTATAGTCAAAATTAATTTCTACGGAAATTTTATACAGATATTGTACTTTTAAGTTTATTTTAATAAATCAACTATGCAATCGCGACATTGCGACAATTCAAAATAATACTTTACTTCCTTGCTTTCTTAAGTCTTATCTTTAATGAAAAAAGTTTCTGCTATTGTATCTTAGAAATAATTTCCGTTCATACAGATTAATTAGTTAGAAAAGCATCGAGATAGAGAGATAGACATAGAGAGAGAGAGAGAGAGAGAGAGAGAGAGAGAGAGAGAGAGAGAGACAAAAGATAGACTAAGTTTACGAAAATATTTAATAGTAAAAGCATTGTCCTTTATTCGACATAAATTCCATCTTCTTGTTTATTTATACTTATTAACAAAGGTCTCGTAGAAAATAAAATTATTTTTTTAATAATATTTTATCGCTCCGGTATCATAAAAATTTAATCATATTATTCCACTATCTTGCCAGTACAACTATTTCCATAGTCAATGTCTAAATTATTACAAATTTTAGATGTTTTTATAGACGTTAAAACGAAAAACACCTTAAGTTTTTTAAACTATATTCCAATATTCATTATTATGTTCATTGTTAATTATATGAAATAGTTTAACTATAAGAATATTAAGAGAAAATATTTGAAAGTTAAAAATAATAATAATATATTATCGTACTAATAAAAAAAACCTAGTCACGATATATGAGTCTAAGACTTCTTTTTCTATTCTTATTCATCGATAAAAACTCATCGATCTTCACTCTATTCCCTGGATATAACCCAATAAATCACTAATTGACAAAAGATCGTCGTAGCATGTTTTGAGTAATAGATTTAATCACATTGTTCATTAATTTCTTCACTTTTCACTTAAAATTTATTCAACTCTTTATTTAAAAAGTTAATGTAAAATTCAATTTGAAAAATTGTTCATTCATGTAATACAATATAAAGGTATGTAGGTATGTCAAGTAAACATTTTTTGAAGTCGTATTGTAAACAATATATCTCGCCGATATCTAATTAGTTTATAAGGGAATTCGAATTGGAGAATTGAATGTTCATCAATACGTTTCATCAAAGCTTTATGAAATCAAATCAATTGAATTTATGCTCCGGTGGCTGATTGTTGATACACAATCAGTTACACTGAAATCTCAAAATAAATTAAATTATTCCCGTTTCTTTTAATAGTCGTAAGGAATGTTTTTGAAATTTGAATTTTACGCAACTGCAATAAAATAAGTTATGGCATGCGTTACTTACAAAGTTCAATTATCATAAATTGTGTAATTAACGTTAATTAAATATGTTCTCGGTTTCATTATTACCATCTTCAATATAATATTCCTTACATTGATATTGAATTTTAGTTAATATTTGGGTCAAAATTCACAATGAAATGCATTATAATCATATTATAATAAACGACACGAAATAATAAATGCAACCTATAGGCGTTATAAAATAAAAAATATTTTCCAAATGTACTCAAAAGCTTCGTATTAATTATAATTTGTTATATGTTTATTGTGATCTTGGGGTGCTAAGGTAAAATAAATATTTAACATTAATAAGATAAAATTAATCCAAATTCATCACGTACTATATAAAGCTAGGGTTACTTGACATTTATGTTGATCAGCTATTTATCAGGTACGCGTTCTGAATAAATACGTGCTATTGATTTTGATTAGAAATATTTTTAATTTTGAATGTTACGGAAGGGTGGGAAAAAAGGAGGAAGTATTCTTCATTCTGTATAAATAAATCTCTTGAGTAACTCATGAGGTCGTCGCGAGTGACACAAATGCACGTTTCTGACATTTATCGGAAGATAAATATCTAAATACTGATACAAAGTGTCGATCAGGTATCCACCCTCCAAGGTCGACCTTGGCTCTTTATCACTGAAATCCTTGAGAAGCTTCAAACGTCCTACCAATCGACCGATCCAGTTCTCTCGAATCGTTTACCTTCGATTTTGACAGCCATATCGGATTTATCACCAGCCGGAAGCGAAGTAGATTTATGAAGATTCGACATTTTTAAATTAAAGCAATTCGTCTATTATAAGAGAGCGATTGTCGACAATTCACCGTCACACAAACTACAGACTATACGTAATTACTCGGCTTCAACTAACACTTAATAATAATGCTATATTTTTCTTCATTAGATTTTATGGAAATCGTGATTATTAAAGCTTATAAATGACTAAGAACTATAATTAATCAAAGGATTAGATGACGTGACTATTATTAATAAATCGTACACTATCAATTTGATTTATTAATTTACTCTATTTCACTCAAACTCGCTAATAAATGCTTAAAATATATATATATATATATATATATTATATTATTGTATTAATGGTTTATACGATAATTCCTCAAGAAATCAAAAATAAAGTTCTTGTAATACTGAATTGAAAAGTGAACGTTTATTTTGGCCGGATGGAGCGGTTGATCTGGTAATGGCATGGTCCCTTTATTAACGCCGACAATACCGTTAAAGTACAAAAGCGGACCACCGCTATCGCCCTAAAAAAAAAAAAAAGAAAAAAAAAAAAAAACAAAAGACAGAAAAATAAAGTTATTCTTTCCTTTGTCAATTGTACGACACACATTTCAGTGCAGGAGATATTTCAATAGCACGAATGTAGATGTAAATTTTATTCTAAATATTGTATAATAAAGGGCCGGCAGATAGATCTGTATCGATAAATAAATCGATAAAAAAAAATCAATCCTGATTGATCGTTAACGTATTTACGTACTATCTCCTGTCCTTAACGCTACGCGCTATTATCGCGTAGTTACTTTATTATCAATAATAAAGAAAAAATTCACTTTATCCGCGAAATTCGAAGAAGCCGCGAAAGCGTATTTATAAATTTATCGATTATGCCGAGATGAAGCTTAATCCGATTAAGCAGTCGAGCATTGACGTCTCAACAACTCTCCCATAAAACTGGAAAGAACCCCTTGTAAAATCCTTAATCCTTGTAAAGTACTTACATTGTAAATTAAGGCAAATGGGTTCGCAATGCTGCATATACGCCTTTCGTGAATCATTATTTCCGAATCGCGAAAGTCCAACAGCCTCCTCGCGCATTCGTTCTGCGATATAACCGTTAAGGTCACTGTTTGGAGGATTCTCGGGATTTCGTCGTTTTCATTCATACCCCAAGAGACAACTTCAACCCTCTTCCCATAAAGGTTCTCGTAAGGTATGTCCAGGACTCTAGCCGGTTCAATGCGATTAGGTACATTTGAATTCAGCTAAAACGTAAAAAACGTAAGAAGTTTCATTGCCGCATGAAACCGACGCTCAGGCGCGAGTGGATATTATAAATTTTTTATATTTGTTGTTCGGTGCGCGTACGGTAATGATATGGTAAATGTACCTTGACGAAGGCTATGTCGTTGTCCTCGAATTGGCGCGGGTGATTGTTTCGGATAGCCCAAGTATCGTAAGATAACCAATACATAGAATAGTAGACCGAGCAGTCGTATAGATCGATAGCGCCTATCAACATTTTTATTCCATTGGCAGTGTAGTCGGTTAAACAGTGCTCTGCAGTAAGGACATCCTGCTTGGAAATGAGCGTGCCCGTGCATGTGTAGAGGCTTTCGAGTTGCGCACTGCTGTTGACATTCGATAAAATGCCTACGACAAATGGGAATTCGTTTTCCCTCGCAGCTGTAACCTTTTGGCCGACCAAAGCCTTCGCGCTGGCGAACTCAAAGTTCTTTGCTGCACAATAAGAATATTTTACATTAAATTACAATCCAATCGCTATGCAGCCCGTCTAGCTCACGTAGCGACCCAATATTATACGTATACGCGTTGGCTTTATTATTTTTCAAAGAGCATTTTGTTGTTTTACTCACAAACTATCATATAACATTTGAAGATAATAAAGATTTTGATAAACATATTATACACCAATTCAGCTTTGTAAATTGCGAATTCTCTCGAAGGTATTGAATAACTATTAAAATTTTAAAATTCTCCACATCTAATACCATGAAAATATAATTAAGCTCTTTTTTTGTCTTTTTTCTTTCTTTTTTTTTTTTTTTTTTAAATAATATTTTTTAATTTAACTGCCAGTCTTATTATAAATTTTCAACACGTAGTACATTACAATCCATTATCATGGATAATAATTATTGTAGTATCACGCCGTATGAAAATAAAGACTTTAAAAATATGTTTTAGATAAGGAAATTTCGTAATTTCTAAAAAAAATAGTATCTCTTTATTTTCAAAATCGGCTTTTCTGGAAAATATCTGCCTAAGTAAACATATTGATCATAGAATTAATTTGTTCGCAGAATTCTGATAAAATCTATTTGTACGTTTATTTGAGTAGCTTGGCAAGGAAACATCTATCAGTAAAGAATATTTGGAGCTCTGTAAAGAAAAAAATGTAAATAAATGTAAATAATATACATGTATTGCACGTAATCTAAATACTAGTACTGGAATACTTGGTGAGGTAGGGTAGACTCACTCGAACTAGGCATTAGTACCGAAGAAACGATATTTTTTAAGTAAAGAATGACAAACCATCATTTTTTATCAATAAAATTGTTTGACTCGCGTTCACGGAAACGTGTGTATGGCGATAAAAATTCCCATATCTTGGCATCCCAGCTAATGCGAGCCCTAGTTGAGATAATAAACGAAACTATGAATGAAAGCTTAACGGTAAGTCCTGCTTCATTGATAAGATCTTTGCAAGCTTAGCGCCACCGAATCGAGATTGCCCGGCACCTCCCCCCCCATCCTCCCCATCCCCACCCTCCCCCATCCCCCCACCCACCGTCTGACCTACTTTACGAATCCTACCAACGGAGCTCCCCTGGCGAAGCCTCACGGCCTTTAGGCATTTTATTCCCCAATAACCTTCTTACACGAGCGAGGGCGAACTCCTCTTGATGTAGTCCGAGTTCATAGTCGGCAGCCTCTTAGACGCTGTTTATTCATCGGACTTCCTTAAAAGCCATTTTCCGATATAAGTGTCGTTGGCTTCGTCAATACCTCGCTTCGTTCCCGATTTCCCTCAGGCAAAAATATCATAACGAAAAGAATTACCCTTACGACTGCAGAGCCGTAAATCCAATTTTTTTTTTTCCTTTTTTTTTTTTTTTTTTTTTTTGTAATTTTATACAATGCAATTTCTTCCAATTTTACAAAATAAACAATTTGATGTCATTATTTTATTATTAATAAAAAAATTTATCCACTTGCGCATTGTGAGCTCTTGACGATCTTAAACTACAGGTTTTATTTTATTTTATTTTATTTTTTATTTTATTTTTTTTTTTATTAATTAAAAAACTATACGTCTAATAGACCAATGTCGACTATTCTTATGATACAAAATGTTTTTATTATCATACTAAGGATCTGGGAAGTTCGTATGCGTGTAATGTTTTACATCGATAATAAAATTTCTATAATATTGGATGCCACAGTGCACGTTAACTTGATCTGGATGATACTGGACGTTAAGTGACGGGCACGTACCATGATTAACAGCTATGATAGCGTTATCATATAAAACTGGACCGCCACTGTCACCCTGTAAATAAAAGCATACGCGTAATTATCGTTACGTGAACTAAGCAGCGCAACCGATGGATGTTTAAATAAATAAACAAGATAAATTTGTTTCCTGCGGATATTTCGTACGATTAATGTCAAGAAATTAATGAGAGGCTACAACAGTAGGCGATGTAACGTAAGTAGTGAAGTTGATTATTCATAGGCAGACAATTCTTCGCACGATTGTTTTAACCATAAATTTCACGAACGGAGCCCGAGTTTTTTTTAGTTTTTTTTTTTTTGTTTATTAATGAGATTAAGTGGTGAGCTCGGACGTTGATCCTCTTTCAGGATTTTTCAGGATAAAATGACGGCGCGCGACGCGAATGTCCGTGACGTCTGCGCGTACGGGATCGGAAATAATTTCAAGCCATATTTATTTAATGAACTCTGTGGACACAATGACCGCCGAGAGCCAATGACAATGAAAACATTGACGAGTCGTGACAGATTATTTATTTATTTGTCTAAGCTCACCTTTCACCATATCAATTGGAGCCACCTTTTTGTTACGAAAACAATAAAATTTATCTACTTGAACGTGCTCCTCGAAGCTCTTTAAACTTAGCCCTCCCGTCCCTCAGCCGTATAATTGGCTACGCATGATGGAACGACGGATGAAAGCTTACGTTGACTTTTTTTTTTAATGGGGATAACGATATACTCGTTTTAAAATAGACAGTTTACGTTTCAGCAAAGAGCACGCAAGCAAAGACATTCACAAGCTCGTTGATAGCTTTATGGTGACTAGATTGAACAAAGCCGATTGTTTTATCTGGCTTAAGTATAATAATTCTCACCCCCTGTACTAATACGTAGGGCTCGCCAACGCTGCAAATACGCCTCGAATGTACCCAGAGTCTGCTTCCGTGCAGAGCTTCTATCCTCTCCATGCACTCGTCGTTCGATATGATTCTTAAATCGGCGACCTGCATCATCCTCGATGTCGCATTGTTATTACCTTTGCCCCAGCATGCCGTTTTGACATGTAGCCCGAACAGATTTGAGGTATCCGTGTTTGGAATTCGAGGGTAAGACATTTGGTCGGGCACGTTTCCCAAAACCTGTAAGTTTCAATCCTTTCATTGGCATTCGAAGACATTTTGAAATTGAAGAGCATTGAACGATGAATTTTATTGATTATTAGATAAAATTAGATAATCCAAGTACTTCTTTCCGATCATGTTCATCGAAGGACTGCGAGGACTCTCTTCAAACCCCTACGTATCCTTACCTGTTATGCATACATGGCATACATGGCATACATGGCATACGAGGTGACGTATTTGAACTTATTTAAGCATTATTACCTTAACGAAAGCAATGTCGTTCTGTCTGAATTCGGAATGGATGTGTCGCTGACGTGCCCAATAATTATAGCTCCACCACCAAAAGCATAAATACTTCCTTGCTTGGCGTAAATCGTGCGATCCGATCAATAACCTGAAATTCATCGGCGCCAAGGAATACAAACAGTGTTCCGAAGTCAACACATCTTGGGCTGAGATCAGTGTTCCCGTACATCGATGGAGCCTCTCCTCCGGGCGATCGTCGTCTGGATAATACGTCATTATCGATACAACGTAAGGATACTCATTTGGACTCGCTGACCCGATATTTACACCAACCAAGGCCTTAGCGACATTTTTACTCGTATCTAAAAGCATACGTTCTCGTTGTTTTTATTTTATTTATTTATTTATTTATTTTATTTTATTTTATTTATTTTATTTTTTTTTCATGAAAAGTTAAAGGCATTCAAATCATTGACCAATAAATTAACTGCAGAAATAAATTAATAATTGACAAATAAGTTTTACTTACGAAATAAAAACTGTGACGCTAAAAGGTATATGTGAAATTGCTTTATAAAAGTATTTATACTGAGTAGCATGATTTATAAAATAAAATTCAATCGTGCGCGTAAGATCAACAAAATTAATATTCCATTGGTTTTGGATTACGATAATTTATAAGAAATAATCAATCTGGCGATTTACAGTATATTGCACTTTGAAATATAAATTCTATTTGCCAGAAAGGTGTTTATTGTACATGCATTTGAATATTATGTACAGATAAGCACACAATCAGGTAGTACCGTTTAAAATAAAATATTAATAACCGAACCACGTTTTTGATTGAATAAGTACGAGCGGCGAAAAGGCCAAAATGCAGTGGAAATCGTTTTCATTGTTGTTTTAAATTC
This sequence comes from Ceratosolen fusciceps, assembly GCA_018883505.1. NCBI lineage: Eukaryota > Metazoa > Arthropoda > Insecta > Hymenoptera > Agaonidae > Ceratosolen > Ceratosolen fusciceps. The sequence continues at coordinate 10,625,718 of RCIC01000001.1, forward strand.
ATATCAGTGTCAATTGGATATGTAATGAAATCTCGGATATGCTAATATTATTACAGCTTTAGTATTATGTATTGTCGAATGTAATAATTCATCAACTAGTTGTCGAAAAATCTGTTGGCGCCCGGTATATAATCTTATAAGCCTAGAACATGTAGTTTTTACTGATCTTAAATAAATGCTGTGACATTTCTTTGAATGAATACGTTTTTAACTTCTATTGAAGAAAATTAACATTTTCAAGATGATTAAATACTTTTATAAATAACTGAGCGTTCATTTAAGATTTAGTTAATCCATTAACGCCTAATTCCTGTAGCGAGAAGTTCTTTTTAAATAAATCATCGTTAAGCAATTAAATTAAAACTAACAATTCGAGATAATTGTGGCTCGCAGCTTTTTTATACCGGGAAAATATTACCACGCAATTGTATTAATGTCAATTTTTATACTATTAAGATGGGGGGAGAATAAGGGGCCAATTAACATGGGGATAGTAGATTGGATATTTTTACGAAAAGACGGAAAATACAACGTTAATTACCAACTGATATTTTACACAACTGTTAAAACAATCAATGTTTCGGTGTCGAATGACGCAGGACGCGTACTAATTGAGCTTGCGAAATAATTATGATCTTACTAATTCACATTGTGGCATTAAGAGTAAACTAATGATGAAGGATATTAAATTCATTGAGAGGCGTTAATAGAATTGAGCCCCTTAATAGGGAAAAACTAGGTCGGCCTCGCCTCTCCGACCAAAAGACATGTGCCTTTGCCTTATAAGATAAACCTTTCAATCCCTATAATAAATGTTAGAAGGAATCGATGGAATTATCAGTAGGATGCGCGTTTGCAGTTTATCCTCATTCCCAGGTTACACGCATTATCTAATATTATAATAGTGATGGGCCCGATAGGATTAAAAAAAATTATATTTGTAAATATTGTAACATCGATCATTTGATTTTTTTTAATTAATTAATTTTTTCCAAACATCTCATTGATTTTCTTTGAGATAATAATATTTATCTATTACGTATTTATCTTACGTATTTATCTATTTTAATTTTAAAATAAACTAATCTTAAACACACGCATCATTATACTTTTTATTGTATTGAATTTATTTTAAAATATTTTTATAACACAAGTTGGGCGATAAGAGGATATTAATATTAATGAATAATAGATCAAATAGTGAAATGTTTTATCTGTGAGTTGTGTTAGTTTTATTTATATAAATTTACCTTAAATACACCTGACGCTTAATGCGGATAATAGCCATTTTGATATATCATTCGTATACATGTTTAATTTTATTTAACTGAATTTAATGTTTCATGGATCAAGTTATAATTCAAATTACGTTAAATATCTTTACTATTCGTGGTATTTATTCTTACGAAATCAAGTATTTCAAGATGTATCAAGGGTTTTACGTGAAAATTAATAGGACGAGGATGGAAAAATATTTATATTTGCCCTGATTACTTTGAATAATAATAATAATAATAATAATAATATTATAAAAATAAAACAACTGTCACGATAGAGCAACATTTTATTAAAAATAAAGATATTCATTAGCATTATTTAATTTACGTACAATATTTACATAATATTTAAGTGAGTTTATTTATACCGATTTAGCAGCAATATTTAATTTAATTTTAAACATTCATAAATCTAGGGATTATTGTAAAAGGGTACATGATTCACAGCTACCACGTCCCAAATAAAATCACTGTAATAATAAGTTCCAATATGAAAATTAACTTGATCTGCTCGAAAGTCTAAGCCTTCGATTACTGGACCAGATCCTTGAGAGACCGCAACAACACGATCATTGATTATAAGAGGACCTCCACTGTCGCCCTAAAAAGTAATCGCGCGTCTAAGCTATACGTAGTAACATTTTTTAAACAAATACGTACATTTTATATCAAATATTAATCTCCCTGCGTGCGCAATTAACGATAAATAATATATTGACATGGTTAATACATCCAAATAAATTCAATTAATTTACATGTCTTTAATTTATTCATAATGTTTCTAAATAAAATTCTGCGCTTTTGTATAAATAAATAAATAAATAAATAAACACTTTCATTAAATTAATAATAAATTTTCATATTTATCATGAAATTTTTATTTATTTTGTTATCAAATTAAATAATATCTCCCTATAAAACATGCATAATCTACTTGAGAACTACATTTACATTATTTATACCGATTCATTTATAAATTTATTCTTAAATTTCAGATGAGGTATGCATAACTTTCGATTATACGAAAACTGTGATTTCTGCATAAAATAAAATTAAGAATTGCATAAAATCTATATGATGCGAAAATTACATGATACGATAGAATAAACAATAAGCACAGGAAAATATATATATACATTAATATTTATTTATAAAATAATCTAATAAAATTATATTTACATATAATAAATATATGAAATTGTCTAATGATTGCAAACATTAATGTAAAATTACAATTAATGTAAAATAATTGCAAACTTCCCGATAAATTAAATTAATCTGTATAATAAATACATTTAAAGGAGCTGCAATTACAACTTAGTTATTATTGATTATAATTCAAATTGTTTCAGATATTATAATCTATTTATTTATTTCTAAATGCACATATTCTATTATAGTGTTATATACTATGATTTACTGAATTTTATGAAAATTTATAGTTATGTAAAAGGTTTTGTTACTGAATGTAGTTGAAACTTTTTAAACCAATATTTATAAAAATAAGAGAAAGGCATAATTTTTAAAAATACAATATTACAATATTATATGTCGTGACACAATAAAATAAAAGTTATTTCAAAAAATTAAACAGTTTTTTATTTAATGTTTATTATTATTAATATGTATTATTATTTTATGAAAAATGTAGATAAACTTATATCAAGTTTCGAATTTTCTCAAAGAACCAACGTATCGAAAAAATAAAAAAGAAAACAGAGAAAGCTATAAAAGAGAAAGCTTTCTGAAAATCAGGTAATAGAACAACGATTTATACTTTAAGCTGCAGACTTGAGTATTGAAGTTATAACATTATATACGAATATATAACATTATATATAACTCGTACGATATTACTAAATAATAATTTTTTAAATTATAATCTTTAATTAAGATAATCTATTATTAATGTACATTTACTTGATATGACTTTTAATTTATGTACGTGCGAAATTAAACTATATTTAAAAATTGTAAAATACTGCAAAACTATAAAATAATAATAAAATGTATAACGCACTAAGTAAAATAGATGAAATAAGATATTTCTATAATTTAATATACTAATAAATATATGAAAAGTTTTTAAATTACTAATTCAATATTGTTCGAATGAAAATTTTTAAAAGTGTATAACATTATTGATTAAACATGTTTTTATTTTTTTTTTCAGCCCGTACTGATGATTATTATTATTTTCATAAAAATTTTCATAATAATTGCAATCAAATATAAATATTAGTTTTATCAATAAAGAGCTGATATGCGTAAAGAACTTCTTAATTATACACTTAAGAAATTCCAAAATTGTCAAATAGAATTAACAATTAACTGAGCATGAGTAACATTAATTGTCACATAACGAATATTACGAGCTAATGGCTATTTACACGAATAGGCATCGACGTTTACGAATCGAATAGGGATTTTTGTACAATTAAATAACGTTGGATTCTATAAAAATATTTACAAGATGAGAATGTTCTAATGCGGTTCAAATTACCGAATTAACCGCGGACTTACTTAAATGGATTTCTCTCATCCGAGATTCGGACTGATATATATATATATATATATAAACACGTGAACCTCAATGGTTAAAAGTTAGGGAGACATGAAGGTACTTGTCTTAGAATTTTTCGGAAGGATCCCGTAGTCCTCCGGATGTAATGTCATCCCTAAATGGGAGATTAGCATCTCGAGAAGGAGCTTCCCTCAAGGAGTAGAAGGAAAGAGCTTGTTCGCTTGGAAAGGGCGACTTGACCCTTCGAAATTGGGATAACCTTTGAAATCTAAGAGGGCGTGTATAGTCGTAAAAAAATCGCCCCGAATCCGGCAAATTTACTTAGGAGAACATCTCGCTCGGAGAAAAATAAGAGAAGATCGTTCGACCAGCAGCCTCGAACCAATGGATTTATCCGTATTAGCTTTGACTCAACATCTCCGTAAGTAAGTACATTTTGCCTCATCATGCCTCGTCGTGCCTCGTCGTGCTTCGTCATAAAAACGGCTGCGACGAAAATTGAGAAAAATTGAGAAAAATTGAGAAAAATTAGATTATAAAAATACGACCTCAAACGTTCAAATAAAACCTTCAAACGAAACCTTGCCACACTCTTACTACTGATTTCTGCGGACTTTAATTTAAAATCCCTTGCGCGATGTATATTATCCTAAAGTTTTATAGATAAAATGAAGGGAAACTCACACGTCGTATCAATAAGTACGGATTCGCAGAAGAGCACAAGCGTCTGTCGTGAACACTGTGCTGTCTTCTATCGATTCTTGTCATGATTTCCGAACACTGTTCATTAGTCATAATAGTCACCAGTCCGGCTCGTAACTTTCTGGGTACTATGCCTTGACGTGTAAGCCCCCAACCGACCAGTGTTGCTTGTGACCCATACAACTCCTCGTTGGTTACGTTGTAAATCCGTGCATGTGGAATTAGATAATTAACGTACCTGTTGGTCTAGAAAAGTTCTTACATAAATACATAACCTTATTCCGCACTTTTTTTCTCTGACCATTGCACATAACGTACGCGTATACATATATATACACATATATATATATATATATATATATGCGTATGCGTAGGCGCTTATCCGGAGATTCGCATTTGTTAAAGTAGAAGGGTTTTCGGCCTGACGACATAAAGAAACATAAAGAAGCCTCATAAAGAAGATTTACCTTAGTAATGGCAATGTCGTTCGAGGCGAAGCGACGCCTCGCATTCTGATGCGAAAACCAATAATTGTAGGAAATCCAAAACAGGGGATAATACTCGACAGCTCGTCTTAGGTTACTTGAGCCCATCAAAATCTTATAACCCGTAGTATCCAAATTTTGTAAACAATGTTCGGACGTCAAGACGTCTTGACGCGAAATCAGCGTCGCCGTGCATCTGTGAAGCCTATTAGGTTCATTAGTTATATTGCTCACCGATATTATTGATACAACGAATAGATATTCCTCGTCGCCCGCTATCCTCACATTGTCTCCGATCAGGGCCCTCGCAAAATTCAAGTCGTTATCTAAAACAATAATTATTCGTCCTTGTAATGTATGGCTTTTTTAATAATTAAAAGTCTGCTTCGGTACTTACAGAATATTAAACATTGCAGGAGGAAAAGGCTAAATACGTGGAGTCTCATATCGAAAACCCTACACGGAAATACACAGAATAAATTAAACGAATGCTTGTGAATCCGTGTACCCCTACGAAAGTATTTTTAACTCATATGTAATTCCAATACAGTCTTTATCAACTAAAACTTATGCAGTAAAAAATGTTAATATATTTATTCGTAAAACGTTGTTTTTCACGGCTCTTCTTTGAAATAAATTAATACCAAGCAAATATAGTATTCGAACGATATAACTCGTCCGTGATGTCACTCATACAATAAATATCTTATGATCAAAAAAAGTAAGTATTCATTAATATCAATATATTATTATTTTTAATAATTATCATAATTATAATGGATTAATATTAAATTTACTTACTGATTCAGTATTCTTAAATATACACCGAGCAATTATAGCGTTAAGCTTTGTCTTTCAATATTTTTAATTATATTATAAGAAATTTCTAATTCTATTCTTTATATAAGTTAAGTTAATTATCATTGTTGTACTTACGATTAAAAGTAAATTTTGAATATTAATCTAAAATACATTTATAAAAAAAGGTAATCAACGAAAAGTAAAAAAACATGTCGTTAAATTGTAAATAATAATTTTATATTATACATGCAATATAAAATTAATATAAATAAATAACAAAATAGGAAAATATTAAGTCCAAACGACTGATTTTATTTTCTATTTATTTTTTGTGCAAATACGTATAATCTTCAACACATAAAATCGTGAATGATACTAAATTAAATAACAATTACATAGAGATCATTTATATACTTTTATTTGTCTACGATTAAAAATGTTTAAAATCCATTCTAATTTTTTATTTTTTCTAATTTTTCTTTATTTATTTATTTTATTTTATTTTTTTTTTAATTTTTTTTTTTATTGTTTTAATCGTGAGAATTAAGAAAACATAATATTAGTGTTAGTCATAATATACGTTATGAAACCATAATAGTAACGAGTCCCAGCATGATAGTTTGCTTGTTCTGGTAAATTTAAATCACCATAATTTGGTATTAATCCATTATTAACGGCGATTACGCTTCCATAAAACAAAACTGGACCGCCACTGTCGCCCTGAAACATTTAATATTTTCACATTTTTATAATTTCATAAATTACGCAGGAATCTTCAAAGAACAAGAATTATCTTTTCTAACTATATAATGAAAATATACCAGCGATTTATATTAAAGAAGTAAATTAAATAGTAAATTAAAAAAGTATATTAAAAATGTCTAATAGAAATAGCTATCATTGGAGGTATAAATTTATATGCATATTTGTCTACGTATCGTATCATAATACACACCAGAAACATTAAAATTATGACATTAGAATTATTCTTGAGATTATAAACCGCAAATTGAGATTATAATATTATAAACCGCAAATATCTTAAGCTCATTACTTAAAATCAATCGTACAATTTACAATTATGCTATAGGAGTATTCTTTCTTCTAAGCTAGGACAATTCTTCCTACGCTCATTTTTCGATTTCGAGCAACCTATTTCTTTAAATTTTCTTACATAAATTATATTTTATTCGTGAATTTAATTATTAATCACAGCACTCGATGTATAAAAATAAAACTTACAAAGTTTAATAATGCAAATGGCTCAGCAACGGTACATATATTCCTTTCGTTCAATACAAATATTGATCCGCATCGCCACCAAAGACGAAATTCGCATTGGCTTTTCGATAGTACGGTAACAGTCACTGTATGTAACACTCTAGGCATTGAATAATTACTTAATCTACCCCAACCTGCGATTTGAACTTCCAGACCGGCTAAAGCCTCATTCGGTGCATTTCCTAGACTTGCTATCGGTATAGTGTCCGGCACGTTACCGATGATCTAAAAAAAATATTCGTATATTTAAATTCAAATTATAAAATTAAATTATACCTTTAACCGATTATGATAAATATTGAATTATTGGTAAATAAAAACAATCCGTAATGCCGTACAATTTATGTAATGTATTATATAGTCATAATATTATTGTTAATCATAATGACCTTGATAAAAGCAATATCGTTCTCTCCCTGTTCGAATTCTTCGTTGTTTTCTGCAGCCCATTGTTCATATGATACGTAAAACATAGGAGTAAATGCTGTGGCTTGAGTTAAATCAATCGATCCAACTAGAACATTAAAAGCAGATGGAAGAACATCTTCCACACAATGTTCGGCGGTCAGCACATCCTGTCTTGTAACGAGTGTTCCGGTGCATTTATGAAGCATTTCGATTGCTAAATTAAGTGGATTCTCGGTTCGGAATATCGATACTGCAAAACCAAATTCATTCTCCTGTGCTGGTCTTACGTTTTCTCCAATCAGAGCATTTGTAAAAGTACATTTACCATCTGTAACGTTGAGAATTTTTATATTAATGTACCAGTTTTTATAAACGAATCTGTAAGTATTTCTTTGACTTACAGAAAATGAAGGATATTATTAAAAACCAATTTATGTCGATCGATAGCATAAAAATATTTTTCATACTAAACATAATGTTTAGGAGAATTATTTTTTATAAAATTTTATATCTAAATCCTTTATGTAAAAGTATATTTTCATACATATACATGCAATACAACGTAAAAAAAATTTTAATTGCACGTGTGAAATATAATTTATTAATTTTTAACTATTTTTAATACTTAATTTATTTTCCAAAATTTTCATTACGATCATAGAAAAGAAATATTAAGAGTTGCGATAAGAGTTTTCGTTTGTTTTGAATTTATTAATATTGAATGTTAAAGTTTGTCTCGTAAAGATAAGAATTATTGCTCCGTTGAAAATATTTATTTAATATTACATAACATGTAGGTCATTAGGTGTATATAAATATTCGAAGCACAGCTTGTGAATAATTTTTTTTTTAAATAACTAAATTAAAAGAAAAATTAAGTAAAATTCTACTTTAGGATATTCTCATTCTTAAACAGTATCCATAACAACTTGTATTTAGAATTTTTAGCCAAACGAATTAGGAATGAACGGGGCCGGCACTCAACTATTAAATAATTTGAAAATACAGTCTATATTCTCAAAATTTCTAAGTGCTTTTATTCCATGTAGAATTTACATTATGCATATAAAGTCGAATGTAAGACTTTATTATGATAATGACGCGCGATCGGCAAATAAAAAGCCTAAGAAGATGATTGAAACAGCTGAAATTTTTAAATCAGTTTATTATCTGAAAACTTTCTATCGAAATAAATGTTTCATTTGATTAATTTGATTGTGTTTAATTAAAAAAATTATTTGTAAAAGACGTGCACGAGAGTAATTTCCATTATTCTTAATACTCATTTTTATCATTTCGAAAAAGAGTTTATGTATGCATAACAATGAGTTGATAAGGATTCATAAATAAAGAAAAGTCTTTAGATAATAGAAAATAAAATAATGTTAATGAAGAAATCAAGTGATGGGTAATTAGTTTTCAGCAATTTCAAAATCTGATATAAAAGTAAGAAAATAATCTATTCCTTTACGATTGCCTCACCTAGTCAATGTATAATGACTATTGGTCCACCAATTCGTTCAGCTGTTGACGTTATCGGATTCACAGCGGTGATACATTAATCATAATCGATCAATACTCGCAAGTATTATAGATTAGAGAGTCATTTTTTCTCCATAATCCACGATTCATAACAATTGCATCCGAAGTAAGTGGAACCAAAGGATCGATCAATAAATTTATCTGACGAATCGTTGCTATAAGGTTCTCAAATAGCTGAGCTTAAATGACCGATTGAACTTAAGAACTCCGTGAATCATGAAAGACGTTTATTGAAGATTCCGGACAAAAAGAATCTTTTTAACGTTTAACGGGAAAATATCGATAGAACTTGCGGTGCTCGATTACACATTTTTCACAAAGTCTTCTATCGATATTTTCATTCCAAACGCTGAGGATAGTTAAAGACTAGTTTTTTGAGAACCGGTCCTTTCTACGCTATGACAATTGGCCAAGGATTAAAACTATTCAAGGATACCTGAATATTCCCTGATTCCCATCTCGGAAAAACGACCTGATTTCGTATCTCAAGATTTTACATTGACAATAGCGCAGGCAACGGGTACCAATGACACTATGGATCTCCATCAACGTTATTTTTTCCTCTACTCCGTAAAAACTAGGGTTCGTACGTGATAAACTCATTTAAGACTTAACGAACTTGATCGAACTTTATCGAGTTTTCATAGGCATATACGCTTATGAAATATTATTCATATGACTTTTAATTTGGTATTACGGCTTTTTTTTATTACGTAAACTTTAATAAATTAATTATTTTCTATACTGGAATAAATTGACGGGTCTCTCCGCTGGCAAATAACCCCAATAACCCTTCAGGTAGACTACGCCTCCACGTGAACGTGCCCGAAGATCGGTCACTGAACATGCGATCCTAAAGAGTTATCCTTCCGGGTCACTCTCTAGGCTCCCGATTCAAAAGAAACCCACTAAGTTAAAATTTTTACCATGCTCGGACATTTTATTAAATATATATGTATATATATATACTGAAAACAAGTTGACTCGAGCTTGAATTACGTATTACGAAACTCGGTGTTTGCCAATTCGTAGATTTGTATTTGATATTTTTCAAATGCTTAGTTCGGATGTAACAAAGTTGATTTGTAGTAGACATAATATTACACGGTCCTCAAAGCCACTGTTACACATTCGATCTAACATTCAATATTAATCATTGTATCAAATGATCATTCCGAAACAATACCTCAGTTCGAGCTCGGTAATCGGACCTTTATCACGTCTCCCGATGCCTCGTGTAATCGATACGTACATTCCTCATCAGAGGCTTTCAGAGGCACAATTATTACATTTCCCACGAATACAACGGCCGTAGTCACCGCACCTATTATTACTACTCCATGGATACTCCCGAGTCACTGAATCGCCAAGTACGTACCATTATACGTATTTTCTTTTACTGCATGTCCATGTGCCTTTCGACCGCGTTATCGTTCCTTCATTCGTTAATTCGTTAATTCGTTAATTCCTCGGCCCTGACTCTCCTGCCCCTGAAGCATAATATTCCTGCGACCCTCCTCTGACATTATAAACTACGTACTATAAATTTACGAAAAAGAAAATCACACGTTAAAGGTATAAAGCAAATTTAGCCCCCTCATTACGTATAAACAATAATCGTCGTATATTCTTTATTATAAATTTTATCTTTTCGCCGACAGTATTTGTAATAATGTTTCTAAAATGTATTTATAAGCTTGTTTTGCATGTGCTTCTATATACATAAATTGAAAGAAGTAATAACGCTTATCTTTATTAAAAGTACTTTATTATTTTAATATCGCTAGAGGAGAAAGAATAAAAACTTTAAAATCGAGGAGTATTTGTATTAATTAATGCCATTATGCATCTTTTAAAAAATACATCAATTACTGTCAAAATTTTGTTTGCAAACCATTGTACAAAAAATTAAAAATAATATCGTATGCATTGAATGACTTTCTTAAACCGTTTGAAGTACACATACATACGTCGGGATATATTTTGATAAAATAAATTTATTGGTGATTGTATTATATAAAAAATTTATAAACGTACGTTGAATACATAATATTTTTCGCCTGTACATTATTTCATTTATTATGAAAGGCAGTTTTATTTTAACAATAAACGTCAATTGGTTTTTAACAATATCATTCATTTTTTGTAAGTCAAAGAATTATTAAAACATTATTCTTTTTATAAATGATGTATTAATTTTAAAAAATCTCTACGTTTCAGATAATAAATGTAAATTCGCTAATGCTGTCGTTGGAATAAACGTAAGACAAGCACAAGAGAATGAATTTGGTTTTACAGTATCTATTGCTAGAACCGAAAATCCGTACAATTATTCAATGGAAATGCTTCATAAATGCACTGGAACACTGATTTCAAGGCAAGACGTGCTAACCGCCGAACACTGCGTAGAAGATATCCTTCCATCATCCATAATGATTTTGGTTGGATCGATTGATATAACTCAAGCTACACAATTTAATACTATGTTTTATGTAGCATATGAACAATGGGCTACAACTATTAACAGAGAATTTGTACGCGGACAGAATGATATTGCTTTTCTGAAGGTCAATACAATTATTTGTTTACAATTATATTCAGTACATAATTATTTTAAAAAAATTGTACAGCATATCGGATTTTTTTACGTGTAATTTATTAAAATTTCGTGATTTAGTATTAAAATTGATTAATTTTGTTAAATATAATTTACGAATTTGTTGATAGATCATTGGTAACGTGCCGGATACTATACCGATAGCAAGTCTAGGAAATGCGCCGATTGAGGCTTTAGCTGGTTCGGAAGTTCAAATCGCAGGTTGGGGTACACTAGGTGATAGATCATTGCCAAAAGTATTATATACAGCAACTGTTAAAGTACTATCAAAAAAAGAATGTGAGTCCAAACTGTGGTGGCAAGGCGCAATAACTTTTGTGTTGCCCGTAAGAAATATTTGTACTGCTGCTCAACCAACTATACTATTAAGTTCTGTAAGTATTTTATTTTATTTATGATACTACTGTAGTAAACTAATTAAATTTGCCAATAAATAGTAACATAAGTAGCAATAATGTACGAGTATAAGAATATTGACTGGTTTGATGTTTGATCGAGAGCCAAAAGCTTTGCGATTTAAATAAAGGGGAATAAAATATATAAATTTAGATTAATTGAACGTTAAAGTAAATTATAGAATTCGGTTATAAAAATTTTAAAGATTTTAGATTCCGTTGCTTGAGATTAACCGTTCGTATTTGTTACAATGTTCGAATTTATAAAAATATTAAATGTTTCAGGGCGACAGTGGCGGTCCAGTTTTGTTTCATGGAAGCGTAATCGCAACCAATAGTGGATTGCTCCCAAATTATGGTCATTTGCATTTTCCAGAACAAGTAAACTATCATTCTGGGGTTCGTTACTACTATGATTTCATAGCAGATATTTTAACAAATAGTAATATTCCTTTCGAGTAAGCCATTAATTATTCATTTACATTACACTGTCCGTTTTAAATGTAAATTCGTATTAAATAGAGAATATAAAAGCAATAAAATTTATGTTTAAAGCAATGAGGCATAAAATTGATTTAAATAAAGATTTTTTTAAATGGAAAATGCATTTACTCTTTGAATCTAGAATATTAATAAATATAAATTTAAGGGCACATAGATACGTAAACTGTTTTTTGAGTTTTATAATTTAGATAAAATTGGAGGCCAGTATATCTCTTCTACATAATGGACAATTATATTCACAATTGAATTCCGTGAAGCCATTGCTGTTAATATTAACTCAATAATGGTGTTAATGTCGGCAAAGCTGCAAATATTCTGTGGAAAATAAAAATTCAAGTCCCTGCTCTTCCACACACTCAACCACTTGTCAGCATGGATGTATGTAAAAATGTAAAGTACCGTGCTTACGATACTGTCAAATAAGTTGTACTGCTGACCTACAGTCTTGTCATTGCTTTAATTGCATTTGCTCGTGCCTGTCTTAATTCCGCAGACTATTAGTCTGCGATAACAATTAGTTCGGGATGTCTATGTATCTTATGGAATAAGGATAGAGACGCCTTGCTAAATATGGAATTAATTTCGAATAGTATTGATGGATTTATTTCCCTTTTATAATTGAATCCGAGTCGCGGGTAATTGAATTTAAGACGCTCGTCCCGCGCCTACATATTCATCATTACCTCGATACAATAATTATTATCAAGAATAAAATAGCTACATAGTGGTTGATATTTCGCCAATCTGACGTCACGTCTTTCGGCCAATTCTATAAATATAGATTGAAAAAACATAATCGAGCTTAATTGAATTATCGAAAGCAATTCGGCAGATAAGCTTTTACTCGTAAGCCTTCCGAGCCGTCGCGGCTCTTAAAATATCCTTAAGATATTATTGCGTACGACCGAAAGGTTAAGAGATCGTTTTTTGATTAACGGCTGAGACTCGCGAACTCAATGAACTTCCTCTTATACATTTTCCTTGTACTAGGGCGACCGAAAAATATCGTATAAATGATATTGTCTTTCGAAAATGTAAAACGAGTCGCACTCACTGCAAGAATTACTCAACGATAAAACCGCGAGCTTCATATTAGACGATCCAGACATTTATTCTAATTTACACGAAGCTCGTTTTTTCCATTAAACCAGTTATCGCGATAAATATTTACCTTCAAGCCTTTTAAATAAAGTTTCACCTGCTTTGTCATCGTTAAAAAGGATGCACTATGCAATGCAGCAACCATTGACCATCTTGGCCGACCGGTTTTAACGATGAAATAATCCTCTTAATTTTAAAGTATTCCGATACTATTGAAATCTTAGATTATTGCCACAGTATAAATGATCTACCATATTTGCTCTTTCTTAAGTAAGAAAAAATAATTTGGACAATATTGCACAACAATCATATACAGTTTCGATTACTACGCCCGTAATTCGGTTATTACACGACATAATAGTCTAGTGCTACTACTCTAATTGGTAGTCAGCGGAAATCAGCGCGGCCGTTAAATACGAAGGGGGAGAGAGATGCGAGAGAGAGAGAGAGAGAGAGAGACGAGATTGATATGCCTATGCGTTAGACCATATTCGATACCGGCGTTCACTTATCCCGTTGCTAACTTCCGATAATAATTTCCCTCAACTTTTTAATTCCATTGCAATACATTTAAAAAATGTATTTTGATTCAAAAGTATATGAAAGTATATAGAATTTTAGGATTATAAAGTTAGACTCGTTGTCAATTTAGATGTCGCCGCAATAACCTAAACTACTTACGTCGTTGCTGACATATAGATAATATACCTCACGCTACGTCTAACCCCTAGACGTTGTTATCCCGCATCTCTTTGAAAACCCTTTGCCTCCTATAGAAGTCGCTCACCACGACTTGAAAATTCTGCTTCCCTTCGCACCCTCACCCTCCCTCACTTTCATTTGACGCCTTTTCCAGGCTTGTCACGCTATTCCCATTACAGATAACTAACTCTCTTCTCGTAGCTTTTCCTCCTTATCCAAAACATACAGCGGATAGCCCGTATCCCCCCCCTACCCTCCTCGCCCCTTCAGCTTCATCGACTCTTCAAAAGTTTCCCGTTTCTCTTTGTTCCAAAGTTTCGATTACATGCAAGACTCCGAACAGGTTTATATTCGATTAACTATTTAATTTCGGCTAATAATATATTTCTTTAAATCCAACTAGAAATTATCTATGCCATTATTATTTGTCAATATATTGTTCTTATCTATACCGATTACTATGTATTGTTTAGTCCTAATTACAATATTTGATAATAATACTATCGCTTCTGCGTTCACTCCGCGCTGGTAATTACAAACTGTTTTTATCGATAAAACAAATAAATTTTTCACTTGTAATAATATCATTGGACAGCAGATTTATATAGATTGTCATAGAAGGTAATTTTCTTATTTATTAGAAAATATTATAAAATACCATATTGTAATTATAGACGATTATTTTTACCCGGAATTTCGATTTATCCACCATACAAATACCATAAAGAAACTTCGAAATAAGCTTATTAAATTAAAGTTATATTTGGTGTAGTGAAAGGTTTATTTATAAATATAAGTTCAGCATGAGAGTACGATCGAGAGACGAAACATTGAAAAGTTCCATTTTTTAGAATAATTTATTGTTAAATTGAAACAATAAAAATAAGCAAACAAAAGTACTTGTGTATGTTTTCGTGTAGATCAGTTGATTCGCTTATCAGATCATTATGAGAGTATTTACTAACAAACTACACAGTTTTTTTTTCTTATCGAAAATATGTATTTAAAAAAAACGTTGAAGAGTATAATAGAGTTCCGTTTTACAAAAACGAAAATTAGAATGGTTTATCTAGAAATTTTAGTATAAAAATCATGCATGTGAACTCCACTTTTTTTTGAGATAATTTAACGTTAATATTTTTATGCCTTAATTATTCATTATGAATGAATAATATAATATAAGATATGTAAATAAACAAACCTTTGTAAAGTAGCAGCGAGATAAGTTTATTATATAAGTTTAATTAAATTGGACCTATCTAATTGTTACATTGGACTCTAACACTTAATTATATTATTATTAATAAAAAAAATAATGTACAAAACAAATAATTTTTTCACATACGTATTCAACTTTTTCGAAAATGAATAAAGTAACAAAAGTAAATAGTAAAAATTATTCATGATAAGTCATTAAAAAAGACAATTAATAACTGTAACTTACAACATTATATTAGACAACTAGAAAACTAATAAACAATTTTTATATAAATGTGGGATAATTACAATTTAAAATTTAAATAAAAAATGCCAATCTTTGTTTTACATTAGATTATACAATTTCAAAAACATATTACAATAATATTCAAATAATTTAATATTATTATATTAATATCCTGATTTTATTAAATGATATAGACGTTGAAAGTACTCCGAATATAAAAAAAACATCATGGTATCCAAAAACAAAAAATTTGTGTTTCCATATCAATATGATTTATCGACAATAAATATATCATGCAGAATATCAATTCATGCTTATAAATCTTTTGAATTGAAAAATACATGCAATCTGCTTTTTAAAATACTTATTGATAATAATTTTGTGTCAAAATCCATTAAATATAAATTTTTTTGTTTTGACGTTTTTTAATTAATAGGATGTATATTAATAAAGAATTTTGATAATAAAAAATTCATTGTTTACGTAAAATTAATATAAGTATTTGTTAAAATATCTGTTATGAAATCATAATAAAAACGAGTTCCAGCATGATAATTTATTTGTTCTGGAAAATGCGAATGACCGTAATTTGGGAGTAATCCAATATTAACGGCGATTACACTTCCATGAAGCAAAACTGGACCGCCACTGTCACCCTGAAACATTTAATATTTTTATAATTTCGAACATTGTAACAAATACGAACGGTTAATCTCAAGCAACGGAATCTAAAATCTTTAAAAATTTTATAACCGAATTCTATAATTTACTTTAACGTTCAATTAATCTAAATTTATATATTTTATTCCTCTTTATTTAAATCGCAAAGCTTTTGGCTCTCGATCAAACATCAAACCAGTCAATATTCTTATACTCGTACAATATAACTAATTATATTGCTTTATTTTCGTTAATCTTTAATTACTAAATTAAATACGTAAGATATAAAATGTAATACTTACAGAATTTAATAGTGCAGGTGGTTCAACAGCGGTACAAATATTTCTTACGTTCAATATCAATACTATTCCACCACGCCACCAAAGTCGAGACTGACATTCACTCTTTGATAATACTTTAACATTTACTGTATGTAATATTCTCGGTATCGAATTATTATTTAATTTACCCCAACCTGCGATTTGTACTTCCAGACCGGCTAAAGCCGAATTTGGCGCATTTCCCAGATTAGCAATCGGTATAGTTTCAGGTACATTACCGATGATCTAAAAAAAATATTCGTATATTTAAATTCAAATTATAAAATTAAATTATACGTTTAACTGGTTATGACAACAATCGAACTATTGCCAAATAAAAACAATCCGTAATGCCGTACAATTTATGTAATGTATTATCTAGTCAGACTATTATTATTAATCATAATGACCTTGATAAAAGCAATATCATCAGCCCCACGTATAAGATCATTAGTCGAAGCCCATTGTTCATATGATACGTAAAACATAGGAGTAAATTCTGTGGCTTGAGTTATATCAATCGATCCAACGAAAACATTAAAAGAAGATGGAAGAACATCTTCCACACAATGTTCGGCGGTCAGCACATCCTGTCTTGAAACGAGTGTTCCAGTGCATTTATGAAGATTGTACGTTGATAAATTTTGCGGATTGTCGGTTCTAACAATAGATACTGCAAAACCGAATTCATTCTCTTGTGCTGGTCTTACGTTTACTCCAACGAGAGCATTAGCAACGTTACACTTATTATCTGCAACGTAGAGACTTTTTAAATTAATATATTAATATTAATTAGACTGTGTGAACAAATATATAAGTATCTGTTTTACTTACAGAAATATAATGATTGTATTATTAACCATTTGATGTCGATCGATAAAATAAAAAACTTTTTCATACTAAACATAGCTTTTAGAAATACTTTTTTTATAAAATTATAAATTTAAAACTTTTGTTGAAAAATATATTATTCTATGTACACATGAAATATAACATTTTAAAAAAACTTTTTAATATTATATAATTTTTATATTATATATAATATTTACTAAAATCCGTAAATGAAAGGTATAAATTATAAAATATTTTTAATACTTAATTTATTTTCCAAAATTTTCATTACGATCATAGAAAAGAAATATTAAGAGTTGCGATAAGAGTTTTCGTTTGTTTTGAATTTATTAATATTGAATGTTAAAGTTTGTCTCGTAAAGATAAGAATTATTGCTCCGTTGAAAATATTTATTTAATATTACATAACATGTAGGTCATTAGGTGTATATAAATATTCGAAGCACAGCTTGTGAATAATTTTTTTTTTAAATAACTAAATTAAAAGAAAAATTAAGTAAAATTCTACTTTAGGATATTCTCATTCTTAAACAGTATCCATAACAACTTGTATTTAGAATTTTTAGCCAAACGAATTAGGAATGAACGGGGCCGGCACTCAACTATTAAATAATTTGAAAATACAGTCTATATTCTCAAAATTTCTAAGTGCTTTTATTCCATGTAGAATTTACATTATGCATATAAAGTCGAATGTAAGACTTTATTATGATAATGACGCGCGATCGGCAAATAAAAAGCCTAAGAAGATGATTGAAACAGCTGAAATTTTTTTTCAATTGGTTCTCTATTCGGTTAATTTCAATGAGTTATATTAAAAAAGAATTCGTAAGACATCTATGAAAGAATTTGGAATTTGTTATTCTAAAGACAAATCTTTAGAACATTCGCAGACTTCTGTAACCTTCTATTTTATTATTAATTTCATATCTTTCATTCCACAATCAAATTTAAACTATATATATAATTATAATGCTTAAAATTATCATTTTGAAAAATAATTTATATATCTTTATCGATATTTCGATAAAGATTACGTAAGATATTTGTATTAATATTAATATTTACAAATAAATAATTGTAAATATTATTGATTAAGGAACGAAATATAACTTGTTATTTAATAAATGATTAGAGATGTATTATTTACTGAATTACATTCAAATTAAATTGAATTATTTTAATGAATTCTAATTAATATGACTGTCTGTACAAAACTGATGAATCATATAAAATAACGGTTTACAAGTTATTAGAAATTAGTAAAAGTATGTGTTAGAATATTTGTAATGAAAGCGTAATAAAATCGAGTCCCAGTATGAAGGTTTACTTGATTTGAGTTCACGCAACCTACAAATCTTGGCGCTAATCCTAAATTAACAGCTATTAGACTTCCATGGAGAAAAACTGGACCGCCACTGTCGCCCTGAAATTTATAATTCGCAAATATTTAACTTCTGTAAATTGTATTGTTGTACGAATATTTATTATGGTAATATAATATTGTATGAATAAATACTTTATAGAAGTGTTATTTCGATGCTCATTTATGATTCAGAAATAGCAAAATTCGTATAATTTTCTATATTAAATTAGTATTTTTCAGTAAATTCAGATATAAATATAAATGTCTAAATGCTTACATTATTTAAAAGTGCAGGTGGTTCAGCAATGCTACACAAGTTTCTCTTGTTCAATAGGAAAATAATTCCCCCACGCCACAAAAGTCGAGACTGACATTCACTCTTTGATAATATTTTAACATTTACTGTATGTAACACTCTAGGCATTATATTATCATCCAATGTACCCCAACCTGCGATTTGAACTTCCAAACCGACTAAAGCCGAATTTGGCGCATTTCCTAGACTTGCTATCGGTATAGTGTCCGGCACGTTACCGATGATCTATCAACAAATTCGTACATTAATTTATAATTTTAAATTATTGTATAAATTATTTTTAATAATTTATACAAATTCGATATACTGTGCGTGTATTTCATATTTTTCTGAGTAGAATACTATTATTAAGCACAATTACCTTCACAAAAGCAATATCATTCTCTCCGGGTTCGAATTCTTCGCCGTTATCTGCAGCCCATTGATCATACGATATGTAAAACAAAGGAGTAAATGCTGTTGCTTGAGCTAAATCAATTGATCCAGCTAAAATCATAATGGCAGTCGGAAGAACATTTTCCAAACAATGTTCAGCAGTCAGAACATCCTGTCTTGAAACGAGTGTTCCGGTGCATTTACGAAGATTTTCGATTGGTAAATTATGTGGATTCTCGGTTCTAACAATAGCTACTGCAAAACCAAATTCATTCTCTTGTGCTTGTCTTACGTTTACGCCAACGAGAGCATTAGCAACGTTACACTTATTAACTGCAACGTAGAGACTTTTTAAATTAGTACATCATTTATAAAAAAAATAATGTTTAAATAGATCTTTTACTTACAAGAAATGAAGAATATTATTAAAAACCAATTGATGTCAATGGATAAAATAGAAATGCCTTTCATAGTATTTAGAGAAAAAATTTGATATGCTTACAGGTAATTAAATAAATTTTTAAGGTAAGTAATGAAAATTTCGTCTATAAAAGCATATCAGAATACATGTTAAATTAAAACATTTTTGTAACATTCTTTCATTTCGTATGGCTTTTTTATTTAATTTTATATATAAAAGTATGTAAACAAAAGTTTTAGCAGCACTTGCTTTATTTTCTAAGATCTGCAAAATTAGAATTGTAAATAATACTAATACTTCTTAATTTTAAGATTTCTGTTTCTTTTTTACTTAGGCCATATTAGAATATTAAATTAGTTTTTAAAAAGATAAGAAATATTACTTGGTTAAATTAAAACTATATAATTACATATTTGTGTAAGGCAAACATAACTTTAGACGCGATTGTAAAATATGTAAGAGTAACTGAAATGGATTTATAAAAGTTATTGTATTTACTCTAAATATCGTTAATTCTTCGTAAATGAATTTATAAAATATTAAAAAAAAAAAAGAACAATAATATTAACAACATAATAGTAACTTATTATAGGAAAAGAAAGTAATCACTAAATATGTATTCATTGATGATGAAATATTAAACAAATATGTAAATGTATTTGTTTGAAAGAAAATTAAGGGTCGAATCGCGAATAGATATTATTAATATTATATATAGAGAGATATTATTAAAAATATTTTTAATTTTAAATTAAAATATTCTTTTCGCACTTATTCTCTTTAGGAGTTAACAATAGCCAATGAAAGTAATTGAATTATAATGTCTTAGAAGCAATTGATAACGTCTTTAAATATTTAATTACAGACCTGTTAGCACGTATATCTGAAAATAATTCATATACTCTTACAGAGAGTTGAAAATGGTATTCTCGTAAAGTTTAAGGTTTAAGCTCCATATGATTAAAGCGCATGACTTAGGTTGTGGGTTCTCATTATTCGGCATACCTCGCAGTTAGTTAATCAAGGAACCAACGTCAGGATCTGGAATGACTCCATTTACCAGAAAAATAAGCTAATGCACTTCACCCTAGAACGAGATGTGCTCTCAAGGACTACTACTCAGCTGATTCCTGAGTTACAACCCAGATTCATAGATGTCCATCCGGACATTCATGTGCCCGATCCCTTTAACCCGACGCTCGTATCTTTCTCGGTAGCAATTCATTACCTGAGCTACTCGACAGCCAGTCTGGATCTTCGGGCCTATCACTACTGCGATTCTCTAAAGCCCCCACCTCCCTCTTTTGTTCTCTCTCTCTCTCTCTCTCTCTCTCTCTCTCTCTCTCTCTACGTTTCGAATATCCCGAATATTATATAATATTGTAACAATAATCCAGGTCAAATTTCATTTAATGTTATCAACATAAGGATCCCACAAATCTTAAATTCTATCATAAACTTAAAAAGAAATAAAAAAAAAAAAAAAATCTCAAGCTTGCTAATGAATAAAATTATATATAAAATTTTATAGAAATGTACTGATAAAGATTCATCGACAACATATGGAATTGAAATGAGCTCGTCTGCATCCCTTCAGATGTGGCGCCTAAGAGAGAAAAGGAACAGGGTTATAATTTATTATAAGGCATATGGGAGGGGAGAAGTTATTAAAAAATCGGACTCGAAAGGGAGTTTTACTCTATCTTTTAGATTTTTCCTCCCAATGAAAGGGAATCATTTATTGATAACCGTATTATTATGAGTTTTGTATAAAATTACGTGCACGCGACTGTGTCATATACATGCATGCGTACCGCAGTTATTTATTATCAAAGTATATGCCGACTGCAAACGAGGAAAAGGCCATGAGACTGGGCGAAATATTGTTTACAATTTTATGGTACAATCGCAAACGCATATTTCGCGACGCGTGCATCCACGCGTCGATATTAATGTAAAAGGATTTTTTCCTCCATCTACCAAAGAGCTTTTTTGCACTAAATTTAATTGACGTTGATAATTACTACTGCATGTATTACTATTTGGCTCATGCAAATGTATTTTATATTTATTATTTATAGCCTGTGTGATTCTGTACGTGTACGTGTATGTGGAAGCAGGATAAAGTATAAATGATGCGATCCTATTTTGTTGTGACACCGTTGTTAATAATATCCAAGCTAATTCTTTTATATATATATATATATAATCCCAATGTTTCCCTTTGCCGTTAGTTTTCGGTCGCGTAGTCGATCACGTCGACGTCGGTCGCGATCTCCAACTGTGATCAGCTGCCCGCCTGTTTAGGGCGCCTCGTCTGCTCCCGATGCTTGTCGGTCTCGTCGCCTCGTCCCTCTTTCGCGCCTTTTTTTCTTGTTGCGCTTTATCGCTTTATCGCTGCAAACTCGGCTAGCTCGTATAACACAGCTTCGGCCTAGACTTCCGAAATCGAACTCAACCCCGCCCCGCCCCGCCCCGCCCCACCACGTTCCTCCGGCACGTGTATCTTTCTTTATCTCGTGCGCGAGGCTCGATTTCTTTTGTCTGCCGCTCAATTTGTATTAGCGCATTCTTTTCATTATCGCGAATTCTCACGACGTCATAACGGCTTCGCCTCTCGCCCCTTTTTTCCCTTCGCGTACTTCGGCCTCTAGCCATCTTGCTCCCCCCCCCTCCAGGGCGCTCTCCTTTTCTTTCTTCGGACAGAGTACCAGGTATTACCGTAACCCGTCCGTGCTTCAGCTTCAACTCCCTCGACAAGACCCGCTTTCGAACGCCAGTCTTGCCGAATAGAGAAGGTCATACCTCCCCCCCCCTCACCCCGTCAGTCGTTAGCCGCACTTTAGCGGCTCTTGCCACTACTTGGGCGTCACCGCGAGACGTAATTAGCGCCACGGCCCAATCGAATTCCTCATTCCTCCTATCCGTAACAATATTCAATTATACAAAAATAAATTTAATTGTTTTAATCTTCTTTAATAACAATAAAAAATTGAACAAACATTTTTAGAAAAGTTTATTGTTATTCATTAATAAATTAATTATTAAAAATTAATATTAGTGTTTGTTATAATATCTGTTATGAAATCATGATAGTAACGAGTCCCAACATGATAATTTATTTGTTCTGGAAAGTGCCAAACACCATTATTCAGAAATATTCCTCTATTTATAGCGATTAAATTTCCATAAAACAGAAGTGGACCGCCACTGTCGCCCTGAAACATTTAATATTTTTATAAATTCGAACATTGTAACAAATACGAACGGTTAATCTCAAGCAACGGAATCTAAAATCTTTAAAAATTTTATAACCGAATTCTATAATTTACTTTAACGTTCAATTAATCTAAATTTATATATTTTATTCCTCTTTATTTAAATCGCAAAGCTTTTAGCTCTCGATCAAACATCAAACGAGTCAATATTTTATGTTCATATATCACAGATAATTAAGTTACAATATTTTTGTAAATGTTTAGTTACTGAATTTTATACACAAAATATGAAATATAATACATACAGCATGTAGTAGTGCAGGTGGTTCAGCAGCGGTACACATATTTTTTTCGGTAAGTACAAATAATACTTCTCCTCGCTGCCAAAGTCTTGATTCACATTGACGTTTTGATAATACTCTAACACTTACTGTATGTAATATTCTTGGTGAGATATTATTATCCAATCTACCCCAACCTGCGATTTGAACTTCCAAACCGACTAAAGCCGAATTTGGCGCATTTCCTAGACTGGCAATCGGTATAGTGTCCGGCACGTTACCGATGATCTAAAAAACATCGAATTCAAAGAATAAATTTATAATAAAATTTAATTATTGTTATGCGCATATTATCAGAATTAATGTACAATTTATTCATTTTTACTATTAATCATATTGACCTTCATAAAAGCAATATCGTTAGATCTAGCAACAAATTCTCTGCCTTGATTTGTAGCCCATTGTTCATATGATACGTAAAATATAGGAACAAACGTTGTTGCTTGAGCTAAATCAATTGATCCAACCAAAATCCTAATGGTTGATGTAAGGATATCGTTTACGCAGTGTTCAGCAGTCAGCACATCCTGTCTTGAAACGAGTGTTCCGGTGCATTTACGAAGATTTTCGATTGGTAAATTGTACGGATTTTCGGTATTAACAATAGCTACTGCAAAACCAAATTCATTCTCTTGTGCTTGTCTTACGTTTACGCCAACGAGAGCATTAGCAACGTTACACTTATTAACTGCAACGTAGAGACTTTTTAAATTAGTACATCATTTATAAAAAAAATAATGTTTAAATAGATCTTTTACTTACAAGAAATGAAGAATATTATTAAAAACCAATTGATGTCAATGGATAAAATAGAAATACCTTTCATAGTAAACACAGTGTTTGTGGAGAAATATTAAATTAAATAAAATGATTTAATAAATTTTTTGACAGACGGCTAATACATTTCTTTATTACAGAATAATCCACCAAATATATATTTAAAAAAAATCATTCATTTCATGTGATTTATTATTTAATTTTATAAAAGTACGTTAACAAAAGTTTTAACAGCACTTGGTTTATTTTCTAGCATCTGCATAACTGTAATGGTAAATAATACTAATACTACACGATTATAAAGTCATCGTTTCCTTTTTCCCCTAGCTATTTTAGAATAATAATTTAGTTTTTAAAAAGATAAGAATTATTACTCATTTAAATTTATCTACACATATACGCATACACAAAAAATGTAGACGTATGCATATACATAATATTTTAATAATATAATAAGTGTGAACGTTTTTTTACTTGGTTAAATTAAAGTACACATTAAAGTATACAAGAAGTAGACAATGTTATGTAATTTACATATTTGTGTAAGGCAAACATAACTTTAGACGCGATTGTAAAATATGTAAGAGTAACTGAAATGGATTTATAAAAGTTATTGTATTTACTCTAAATATCGTTAATTCTTCGTAAATGAATTTATAAAATATTTAAAAAAAAAACAATAATATTAACAACATAATAATAACATAATAGGAAAAGAAAGTAATCACTAAATATGTATTCATTGATGATGAAATATTAAACAAATATGTAAATGTATTTGTTTGAAAGAAAATTATGGGTCGAATCGCGAATAGATATTATTAATATTATATATAGAGAGATATTATTAAAAATATTTTTAATTTTAAATTAAAATATTCTTTTCGCACTTATTCTCTTTAGGAGTTAACAATAGCCAATGAAAGTAATTGAATTATAATGTCTTAGAAGCTTTATATCTAAAAATAATTGATATACTTGTAATGAGATTTTAAAAATTTACGTCTTTTAGTTTTCAATTTACTTGAGAATAGATTACGCATAAACCATTTTCGCCGATAAGATGATACAAGTGTTTGTTTGAACTGAAGGTAAAAATACTTATCAAAAATTTCCATATAATTGGGACAAAGACTGAGTATCGAGTTGATAATTCCTTTGTTAAAATATTTTTAAGCTTGTTAATAGTTTAGAAATTTTCTATTGGATTTCTAAATGTTAAGCTTATTACTGAATTACTTTATATAGGAACATGTTATTTAGGATAATCGTAAAAATGCATAACAATCATTAGTAACTGACTTTACTGGGAGAAAGAATAAAAGATCGTCTTCAGTAGAATAATGCCGGAAAAATTCCATTGCAATTTGTTTGAATTTATATATTTAGAGTAATCTCGGCACGGGAAATTATCCCGATAATGTCTCTTACAGGCTGACATATACTTTTGAAAATCTTACAGTGCTACTAAAGATGATACAAAGATTAATGTGATACAGTTGAAGAAGGCTTAATAGGGGGTGTGGGGCAATCGAGAATCCGGAGAGAAACGAGGGTTGAGACTTGCTTGTAAAAAAACCGGGAAAGAAAGGAAAGAAAAGGATCGAATGGTGGGGCGAGAGACCGATACTCCCAGAGGAAGTAAGGGGCTTACTATAGTGAACCCCTTAAGAAAAGGTTAGATGTGGTAGCAAAGGATTGCGGATCAACATCCGGGATACCGATGTCCAGGACGTTGAACAAATCGCATATGATAAGTTGTAAGACCTGACTATGTGACGGCAATTGCGAATAAATCAATTTTAACGTTCGGGCGAATATCCTATAAAAGAGCTTTCTCCCTCTTTCGGGGGAAAGTCGATCTTCTATACCTCGCGGTTAAATAATAAATTCAATTAGTTATTATTAGGTAAATCGTGGCTTATCGATCTAAACCTTCTGTTTCATATTTGATTTGCAATAGATGGACAAGTTAACTGAAATTTGCGATTAGAGAGATCAAATTTAATTGATTGATTTAATTTTTTCTATCAATCATTCAAATGAATTGATTATAATTAAGTAGTTTATATAAAATTATTTATATCGAAACAAAATCTTATAATCATGAATATGTATTTACATGCTTTTAGCAAAATTACATTAATAAAATTAATTTAATAAGAAAATACCCGTAATGATACTATCCTCAATGCGCTAGTAAACGAATAATACAATATTTAGGTTAAAAATATTAACTAATCTTACTCCTTACGTTCTATCAAAAATCTATTCGAGAATATATATTCTGATTTCCCTGTACGAATATGATCGATATTAAAAATTGATGAATAACCCAAAAACATACACATTATTCCTTCTTCAATTATTTAATAAATTATTAATAAATTATTAGAAATTGAGAACAGAGTTTGTTAAAACATGGGCGATGAAATTATAATAGTAACGAACTCCAGTATGAAAATTGGTTTGCTCTGGATGAATCGTTTCATCATAACTGGGAATCAAACCCTTATTAACAGCAATTAAACTTCCATGGAGTAAAACTGGACCGCCACTGTCGCCCTGAAATTTATAATTTTCACATTTTTCAAATTCTATTTTTGTACGAATGTTTATTCTCAAGTAATGAAACTTTTGTGATTAATAGAATGATAATGTAATACTGTATAAATAAATACTCTTTAGAAGTGTTATTCCGATTTCGTTTATAATTCACAAATTACTAGAGAGATATTCATTGCGTATTTGATAATGAATTCAATTATCCTAAATAGTGATTAATAAGTAATAATAAATCTTACAGCGTTCATTAATGCATAGGGTTGAGCTGTGGTACACACACTCCTTTCGTCCAAAAAAATCATGTACCCTGCATACCAAAATATTCTACCTTGACATTCCATTTTTGATAGCACTCTGACATTTACTGTTTGCAATATTCTTGGTATAGTATCATTCATTAATTTACCCCAACCTGCGATTTGTACTTCCAGACCGGCTAAAGCCTCATTCGGTGCATTTCCTAGACTTGCTATCGGTATAGTGTCCGGCACGTTACCGATGATCTAAAAAAAATATTCGTATATTTAAATTCAAATTATAAAATTAAATTATACCTTTAACCGATTATAATAAATATTGAATTATTGGTAAATAAAAACAATCCGTAATACGGTACAATTAACACAAGATTTATATGGTTATAAAATTATTATTAATCATAATAACCTTGATAAAAGCAATATCATTCTCTCCAGCAGAAAATTCTTCATTGTTAATTATAGCCCATTGTTCATATGATATGTAAAACATAGGACTAAAAACTTGAGCTTGAGTCAAATCAATTGATCCAGCTAAAATTTTAATGGATGATGGAAGAACATTTTGCACACAATGTTCGGCGGTCAGCACGTCTTGCCTTGAAACAAGTGTTCCACTACATTTATGGAGCAATTCTCTTGATAATCTACGTGGATTTGCAGCTCCAGAAATGGATACTGCAAAACCGAATTCATTTTCTCGTGCTGCTCTTACGTTTTCTCCAACAAGAGCATTAGCGAAATTCCAATGACTATCTGAAAAGTTTAAAATTTTTAAATTAGTACATCATTTATAAAAAAAATAATGTTTAAATAATTCTTTTACTTACAAGAAATGAAGAATATTATTAAAAACCAATTGACGTTTATTGTTAAAATAAAAATGCCTTTCATAGTAAATGCAGTGGCTAAATCTGATATATTCCAACTGCTATAATAAACACTTTGGACAGCGCCTAATAAATTCTTTTATCAACGAATAATCTACCAAATGTATACTTAAAAAAAATCATTCATTTCATGTGATTTCTTATTTAATTTTATAAAAGTACGTAAACAAAAGTTTTAACAGCACTTGGTTTATTTTCTAACATCTGTATAACTGTAATGGTAAATAATACTAATACTACTTAATTTTAAGATTTCTGTTTCTTTTTTCCTTAGGCCATATTAGAATATTAAATTACTTTTAATAAAGATAAGAATTATTACTCTGTTAAATTTATCTACACATATACACATACACAAAAAATGTAAACGTATGCATATACATAATATTTTAATAATATAGTAGTTGTGAACGTTAACTCGGAAATACTTTTTACCAAAAAAAAAAAATAATAATAATAATTACTTCAAAAAAACATATTTCATATTTTCTGAGAATGCCCATGATATAATTAATAAAGAAAGTATGATAAAAGATGTATAGATAATTTAAGCTAATTTGCGTAGTGCATACCTATATAATAGTGAGAAAATTACTTATACGAGTACAGATTACGAAAAAGGTGCTGTAAAGAAGTGCAGATGGCGCTCTTTTGTTCGTTGCCGGAATAGAACAAAAAAGCGTTTCAAATTTTGTGACGTTAGTTGTTTGAAAGCGATGTCTTCTTTCGATTTTTGGGAAAGATAAAAAGAAAAATTAAATCCAAATCTCTGATATTGCTCATCCTTTATATTTGACATATTATTGCTTTAAATGATAAAATTGCTAATTATAATCTAATCGTATTATAGTCCAAAACATACATATTTTTCATTATTTTAAAGATAATGGATGGAGTTCAAATTCAAAGATTAGAATTTAAGAACAGAGTTTGTTAAAACATCTACGATGAAAGTGTAGTAGTAACGTGTTGAGGTATGAAAATTGGTTTGATCCGGATGAATTTGTTCATCAAATCTTGGAATTAAACCCTTGTTAATAGCGATTAAACTTCCATGGAGTATAACTGGACCGCCACTGTCGCCCTGAAATTTACAATTTTCATAATTTATTATCAATCAATGGAATATAAAATTAAAAAATATGCAACAAAAAATAGATTAAAGATTTATAATACGTAATTTCTAAAAATTGTTAAATTTGTAATTAAAAATAAAAAAAAACTTTATACTAAATTTTTTAATTGAATTCGAAATGAATCTGTTTTTTATATAGTTTATTTATTTTTATTTTGAGATTGAATAATTAAAGATCTAATGAATAATATTTTTTGAGTGTACATTATAAACAGTTATTTTATTAGTTACAAACAAATTTAATTAGTTTATTAAACTAGTGCCATAAAATCAAATACGTACTGAATTTAGTAATGCAGTAGGATCAGCAACGGTACAAATATTTCTTGCACTGAGTATCAAGAGTATTCCACCACGCGTATAAAGTCTTGATTCACATTCAGGTTTTGATAATACCTTAACTGCTACTGTTTGTAATATTTTTGGAATTCTGTTATTACTTAATCTACCCCAACCTGCGATTTGAACTTCCAGACCGGCTAAAGCCTCATTCGGTGCATTTCCTAGACTTGCTATCGGTATAGTGTCCGGCACGTTACCGATGATCTAAAAAAAATATTCGTATATTTAAATTCAAATTATAAAATTAAATTATACGTTTAACTGGTTATTACAACAATTGAACTATTGCCAAATAAAAACAATCCGTAATGCCGTGCAATTTATGTAATGTATTATCTAGTCATAATATTATTGTTAATCATAATGACCTTGATAAAAGCAATATCGTTCTCTCCTCGTTCGAATTCTTTTTTTTTATTTCTTGCCCATTGTTCATATGATATGTAAAACATAGGAGTAAAGATTTGAGCTTGAGTTAAATCAATTGATCCAGCTAAAATCATAATGGCAGACGGAAGAACATTTTCCAAACAATGTTCAGCAGTTAATATATCTTGTTTTGAAATAAGTGTTCCAGTACATTTATGAAGCATTTCATTCGATAAATTACGCGGATTTGCGGATTTAGCAATAGATACTGCAAAACCAAATTCATTTTCTTGTGCTGCTCTTACGTTTAATCCAATCAGAGCATTCGCAAAATTACAATTAATACCTGTAACGTTGAGAATTTATAAAAACATTATGCTATAAATTATTTCTAATATTTTGATTTATCTTATTAATTACATATATGAATATAAATTTCTTTACTTACAGAAATATAGTGATTGTATTATTAAAAAATTGATGTCGATCGATAAAATAAAAATACGTTTCATAATAAACTTAACGTTTAGGCAAAATATATATTTTTAAAATGCTTGAATAAATTTTTAATACAGTTATCGAAATTTGTTTGAATATTTAATCCACTATATGTTTCATTAAGTTCATTCAACGTTTTAAGAATATAACTCCTTTATTTTATATAATATTTTATTTTGTTCTGTCTATACACGTATGTAAACAAAAATTTGCATAACTGTAATAGTAAATAAAACTAATAGATTCTGAATAAAAAGGTTATGTTTTTTCCTCTAGCGATATTAAAATAATGAAGTACTTTTAATAAAGATAAGAATTATTACTACTTTTAATTTATGTGTATACAAGCACTTGAAAGGCATTGAATGAAGCTTATAAATACATTTTAGAAACATTATTACAAATACTGTCCGCGAAAAGATAAAATTTATAATAAAGAATATACGACGATTATTGTTTATACGTAATGAGGGGGCTAAATTTGCTTTATACCTTTAACGTGTGATTTTCTTTTTCGTAAATTTATAGTACGTAGTTTATAATGTCAGAGGAGGGTCGCAGGAATATTATGCTTCAGGGGCAGGAGAGTCAGGGCCGAGGAATTAACGAATTAACGAATTAACGAATGAAGGAACGACAACGCGGTCGAAAGGCACATGGACATGCAGTAAAAGAAAATACGTATAATGGTACGTACTTGGCGATTCAGTGACTCAGAATCTCATAGAAATGAATAAGCTATTACTGAAGAATTACCCTTTTATACAATAAATATGTAATAATAAGCAATAAATCATGTATTAAACTTTACTCCACCCAAGCCAAATAACATGGTATGTTAAATTAATTTTTATCTCTTAAGGAACGTATCCCGCTGAATGTGTCAAAAAATGAATTTTCGCGGTTTCGCGAAAAATGGCAAAATCCATGGCCAGAGTTGGCAGAGTCTGCTGGGCCCCCTTCACTACTGGGATTAGGAACTGAGGTAAATCAGTTGCAGCTGCAATGGCTACAGGTTACTTTGAAATAATCTAGTCGTGAGATCGAGGAGCCATGGAGACGATCTCCATGGCTCGATATCGCTTTTTTCTCACTGCTGAGATTTGACGAATAAGTATTCAAAATGATGACACAAAATAGTATCGGCAGTACCATCTTTTTTTATTTTGGGGAACCGAAATAGTGTACGGCAAAGTAGAGCAAAGGAAACATATGATCCGAATTTCCGGTATTGCTTTTTATTCATATTTGACATATATTGCTTTAAATGATCAAATTGCTAATTATAATCTAATCGTATTATAGTCCAAAACATACATATTTTTCATTATTTGAAAGATAATGGATCGATTTCAAAGATTAGAAATTGAGAACAGTATTTGCTAAAACATCTGTGATGAAAGTGTAATAGTAACGAGTTCCAATATGAAAATTGGTTTGATCCGAATGAATCTCTTCATCAAATCTTGGTCGCAATCCATTATTCACGGCGATTACACTTCCATGAAGCAAAACTGGACCGCCACTGTCGCCCTGAAACATTTAATATTTTTATAAATTCGAACATTGTAACAAATACGAACGGATATTCTCAAGCAACGGAATCTAAAATCTTTAAAATTTTATAACCGAATTCTATAATTTACTTTAACGTTCAATTAATCTAAATTTATATATTTTATTCCTCTTTATTTAAATCGCAAAGCTTTTGGCTCTCGATCAAACATCAAACCAGTCAATATTCTTATACTCGTACAATATAACTAATTATATTGCTTTATTTTCGTTAATCTTTAATTACTAAATTAAATACGTAAGATATAAAATGTAATATTTACAGCATTTAATAGTGCAAAGGGTTCAGCAGCGGTACAAATATTCCTTTTGCTCAATATCAATAAAATTGAGCCTCGCCACCAAAGTCTAGATTGACATTGCCGTTTTGATAATATCTTAACTGCTACTGTTTGTAATATTTTTGGAATTCTGTTATTACTTAATCTACCCCAACCTGCGATTTGTACTTCCAGACCGGCTAAAGCCGAATTTGGCGCATTTCCCAGATTAGCAATCGGTATAGTTTCAGGTACATTACCGATGATCTAAAAAAAATATTCGTATATTTAAATTCAAATTATAAAATTAAATTATACGTTTAACTGGTTATGACAACAATCGAACTATTGCCAAATAAAAACAATCCGTAATGCCGTACAATTTATGTAATGTATTATCTAGTCAGACTATTATTGTTAATCATAATGACCTTGATAAAAGCAATATCGTTCTCTCCTCGTTCGAATTCTTTTTTTTTATTTCTTGCCCATTGTTCATATGATATGTAAAACATAGGACTAAAAACTTGAGCTTGAGTCAAATCAATTGATCCAGCTAAAATTTTAATGGATGATGGAAGAACATTTTCCAAACAATGTTCGGCGGTTAGCACGTCTTGTCTTGAAACAAGTGTTCCAGTACACTTATGAAGCATTTCCATTGATAAATTATGTGGATTTGCTGATTTAGCAATAGATACTGCAAAACCGAATTCATTTTCTTGTGCTGCTCTTACGTTTTCTCCAACAAGAGCATTAGCGAAATTCCAATGACTATCTGAAAAGTTTAAAATTTTTAAATTAATATATTAGACTGTATGAAGAAATATATAAGTATCTGTTTTACTTACAGAAATATAGTGATTGTATTATTAAAAAATTGATGTCGATCGATAAAATAAAAATACGTTTCATAATAAACTTAACGTTTAGGCAAAATATATATTTTTAAAATGCTTGAATAAATTTTTAATACAGTTATCGAAATTTGTTTGAATATTTAATCCACTATATGTTTCATTAAGTTCATTCAACGTTTTAAGAATATAACTCCTTTATTTTATATAATATTTTATTTTGTTCTGTCTATACACGTATGTAAACAAAAATTTGCATAACTGTAATAGTAAATAAAACTAATAGATTCTGAATAAAAAGGTTATGTTTTTTCCTCTAGCGATATTAAAATAATGAAGTACTTTTAATAAAGATAAGAATTATTACTACTTTTAATTTATGTGTATACAAGCACTTGAAAGGCATTGAATGAAGCTTATAAATACATTTTAGAAACATTATTACAAATACTGTCCGCGAAAAGATAAAATTTATAACAAAGAAATTATAAAATTTAATGAATACATAATTATGCCGTTAAAATTACTTTATGTATATATATATATATATATATCTCATTCAGAATACACTTTTCTTTTTGTAGGAATTATAAGGTCAATATGATCGACATAATAATATGATTCTTTAAAGACAGAATGCCAGCGTGTTCCAATTAAATAATTAATATTGAAACCGACAAATTAGCAAAACCAGATTTTAGTAGCTTTATTAAAACATGTTGCTAGAATATAATCTTATACTGTGCAAAAAGGTCCTTTATTATCCAGAGGCAACATTAACTTTTTGGCTACTGAGTGTAACAAATCGGATTAATAATATAAATCGAGTAAGTTTCACTTTTTCATTTTGCTCTAGTCGTATTTCTTAATTTTTTGTATACTGTATTGAACTTATTTTTCCTGAATCCAAGATCGATATAGATATTTATCTCAGACAATATTTTTTTAACTAAATCACAGAGGTTTTTTTACACTAAATTAAATTGGCGTTAATAATTAATATTGCATATATTATTATATGGCTCATGCAAATGTAATTTATTTTTAATTATTCTAAGAATAAATTTAATAGTTTTCATGTTCTTTAATTGTAATAAATAATTGAACAAACATTTTTAGAAAAGTTTAATGTTATTGTTTAATAAATTGATTATTATAAATTAAGATTAGTGTTTGTTATAATATCCGTTATGAAATCATAATAAAAGCGAGTCCCAGCATGATAATTTATTTGTTCTGGAAAGTGCCAAACACCATTATCCGCAAATAGTCCATTATTAATTGCGATTACGCTTCCATGAAACAAAACTGGACCGCCACTGTCGCCCTGAAATTTTAACATTTTCATAATTTTGTACATTGTAACAAATACGAACGGTTAATCTCAAGCAACGGAATCTAAAATCTTTAAAATTTTTATAACCGAATTCTATAATTTACTTTAACGTTCAATTAATCTAAATTTATATATTTTATTCCTCTTTATTTAAATCGCAAAGCTTTTAGCTCTCGATCAAACATCAAACGAGTCAATATTTTATGTTCATATATCACAGATGATTAAGTTACAATATTTTTGTAAATGTTTAGTTACTGAATTTTATACACAAAACATGAAATATAATACATACAGCATGTAGTAGTGCAGGTGGTTCAGCAGCGGTACAAATATTTCTTTCAGTAAGTACAAATAGTATTTCTCCTCGCCACCATAGTCTGAATTCACATTGACGTTTTGATAATACTTTAACACTTACTGTATGTAATATTCTTGTTGATGTATTATTATCCAATTTACCCCAACCTGCGATTTGAACTTCCAAACCGACTAAAGCCGAATTTGGCGCATTTCCTAGACTGGCAATCGGTATAGTGTCCGGCACGTTACCGATGATCTAAAAAAACATTCGTATATTTAATTTATCGAATTGAAAGAATAAATTTATATACTAAGATTATAAATTTATATAATTATATTATAACTTTATAATAAAATTTAATTATTGTTGTGCGCATATAATCCGAATTAATGTAAAATGTACTCATTGTTACTATTAATCATATTAACCTTCACAAATGCAATATCATTAGCCCCAGCAACAAAATCTTTGCCTTTATTTGTAGCCCATTGTTCATATGATACATAAAATAAAGGACTAAATGATGTGGCTTGAGTTATATCAATCGATCCAACCAAAACCATTATCGATGATGGAAGGATATCGTCTACGCAGTGTTCAGCAGTCAGCACATCCTGTCTTGAAACGAGTGTTCCAGTGCATCTATGAAGTAATTCTATTCGAACATTACGCGGATTCTCGGTTCTGAATATTGATACTGCAAAACCGAATTCATTTTCTCGTGCTGGTCTTACGTTTACTCCAACGAGAGCATCAGCAACATTACACTTATTAACTGCAACGTAGAGATTTTTTAAATTAGTACATCATTTATAAAAAAAATAATGTTTAAATAATTCTTTTACTTACAAGAAATGAAGAATATTATTAAAAACCAATTGACGTTTATTGTTAAAATAAAAATGCCTTTCATAGTAAATGCAGTGGCTAAATCTGATATATTCCAACTGCTATAATAAACACTTTGGACAGCGCCTAATAAATTCTTTTATCAACGAATAATCTACCAAATGTATACTTAAAAAAAATCATTCATTTCATGTGATTTCTTATTTAATTTTAATTAAATAATTTAATAAAAGTACGTAAACAAAAGTTTTAACAGCGCTTGGTTTATTTTCTAATATCTGCAAAACTGTAATGGTAAATAATACTAATACTACTTAGTTTTAAGATTTCTGTTTCTTTTTTCCTTAGGCCATATTAGAATATTAAATTACTTTTAATAAAGATAAGAATTATTACTCTGTTAAATTTATCTACACATATACACATACACAAAAAATGTAAACGTATGCATATACATAATATTTTAATAATATAGTAGTTGTGAACGTTAACTCGGAAATACTTTTTACCAAAAAAAAAAAAAAAATAATAATAATTACTTCAAAAAAACATATTTCATATTTTCTGAGAATGCCCATGATATAATTAATAAAGAAAGTATGATAAAAGATGTATAGATAATTTAAGCTAATTTGCGTAGTGCATACCTATATAATAGTGAGAAAATTACTTATACGAGTACAGATTACGAAAAAGGTGCTGTAAAGAAGTGCAGATGGCGCTCTTTTGTTCGTTGCCGGAATAGAACAAAAAAGCGTTTCAAATTTTGTGACGTTAGTTGTTTGAAAGCGATGTCTTCTTTCGATTTTTGGGAAAGATAAAAAGAAAAATTAAATCCAAATCTCTGATATTGCTCATCCTTTATATTTGACATATTATTGCTTTAAATGATAAAATTGCTAATTATAATCTAATCGTATTATAGTCCAAAACATACATATTTTTCATTATTTTAAAGATAATGGATCGATTTCAAAGATTAGAAATTCAGAACAGTATTTGATAAAACATCTGTGATGAAAGGATAATAGTAACGAATTCCAGTATGAAAATTGGTTTGCTCTGGGTGAACCATTTCATCAAATCTTGGAATTAAACCCTTGTTAATAGCGACTAAACTTCCATGGAGTAAAACTGGACCGCCACTGTCGCCCTGAAATTTATAATTTTCACATTTTTCAAATTCTATTTTTTTACGAATGTTTATTCTCAAGTAATGAAACTTTTGTGATTAATAGAATGATAATGTAATACTGTATAAATAAATACTCTTTAGAAGTGTTATTCCGATTTCGTTTATAATTCACAAATTACTAGAGAGATATTCATTGCGTATTTGATAATGTATTCAATTATCCTAAATAGTGATTAATAAGTAATAATAAATCTTACAGAGTTCATTAACGCATAGGGTTCAGCTGCTGTACACATATTTCTTTCATTCATAAAGAAAATATAACCCGTACGCCATAGGACTCTTCCTTCGCATTGGCGTTTCGATAACACTTTAACATTTACTGTTTGTAATATTCTTGGGAGTTCATTATTAGCTCCTTTGCCCCAACCTGCCACTTGTACATCTAGTCCGACTAATGCCTGAAGCGGGGCATTTCCAAGATTGGCTGGCTGTATAGTCTCCGGCACATTACCGATGAGCTAACAACATGTTTATGTATTTAAATAATATATTTATGTTTTTAAACGTTCGTGATCGAAACCGAAAAATTTTTTTATGTTTAAATAATCCGGATCTCTGTACAATTTATGTAATATTACTATCAATCATATTGACCTTCACAAATGCAATATCATTATGCTCCATATCAATTGGCGAGTTTCGAGTTAAACTCCATCTTTCATATGATAAGAAAAATAAGGGCCTGTATGATGTGGTAGAAGCCAGATCAACTGAACCAACCAATACATGAAAAGCAGTCGGAAGGATATCAACTACGCAATGTTCGGCGGTCAGCGCGTCTTGCCTTGAAATCAGTGTTCCAGTGCATCTGTGAAGCCCTTCTATCGATTCAAGTAGTAAATTATGACTTCGTGAGATAGATACTACAAAAGCAAGTTCATTTTCCTCAGCTGATCTTACGTTCGGTCCAAACAAAGCGTTTGCAAGGTTGCATCCATTATTTGATACTTGAATAATATTCAAATAATTAATTTTAAAGTTTATCATTTACAACTATTTTCTAATAATTACATTAATAATATGAATACTTCTTTTACTTACAAAAAATTAAACATTGAATAAAGAAACAATTGACTTCAATTGTCAAAATGAAAATGCTTTTCATACTAAACGTTAAAGGAATCCTTAATGTTTCTTAATAAAGAAATTTTTATAATTTTATATAATTTTCATATAAACTTTATATATGGAAATAATAAATAAACAATCGTTTTAGAGATACATTTCAAAAAAATTCATAACTATAATAATAGATTAAGATTAAACTTTCTGTAGAAAAGTTTTCCTTCCTTTTCTTACGGTAATATGAAAATATTAAATTAAAGCTTTTGTAATAAAGATAAAAATTATTACTTTGGTATATTAATATGCGCTTAGCTCATAAACTGAACTAGTCAATTTTTATATTAAATTTGTCCCAGAATTGAGTATTTTATTTAATTGTTTAAATTCCTTTAAACTTTTGCATGCACAAATATTTTTAAATAATGAAAATTGGATAATAACTAATGAATGATTTTTATTTAATAGCCATGTTTATAATGCGAGGAAAAAATAATTTTTCTGAAACACTGTAATATCTTTTAAATGTAACACAAAATTACAATTACAGTTGTAACAAGATGATTTTGAAAAATAAATCTCATCTTCTCATAATGTCTAACATAATCTAATAATCTTATAATGATTATTGGCTGTTAGTTTATTATTATACAATATTCATAAAGATAATCTTATTGTGTTTGCCTCGAATCGGATAGCGGCAATAAAATTATTCGATATGCAAATTAATATAAATATATAAAATGAAGGAATTGACATCATTGCTCACAATACATTTCTACACATAATTAATTAATTTAAATTTCATAGTTCTAACAAGTGGCTACCTTAAAAACATTAAAACGATAAAAATAAATAATGTGTCATGTTTTTCAAATAGTTCTATTTTGTTACATGCTCCGTAAAAATAAAGAAAACATTACCAACATAATAATTATTGTCGGAGAATTGGAATGTAAAAATAATTTGATAAGCGATAATAATTCTGTTGAAAAAACTGTTTATAATAAAAATGAATTAATAATCATTTAAGGTACTCATGAATTGGATTTATTAAATAAATAACTAACAGTCGTACAATATTTTTGGAATCTTTGGTATATTTTAATACAATGTTCACTAAAACCGCAATAGTAATACAGTCTAACTATTAATGTTTCGAATAAAAACCATAACTTTCTGGTTTATCGTTGCCGTAGTGATTTTTCTGTATCTCCTGTTGGATTGGATAAACTACTATTGATATAAGCTAATGTAAATTTATAACAGAGAAAGGTGCGAATCAATATCGATAAGATTGAATTATGTTTATTAATGATAAATATTATGCAACTTCATAAAATATCTCTTAATATGAGAACTTATAAATGTAATATAAAATATATAAACAACTGAATCATTGCAATAATTTAATAAATTAAGCATATAAAGCCGCATAGTATTCAACAATCAAAGGTATTGTTTGCATTGTTCCGTGACAACAAAAATCTAGACTTGTATATTTTGTTGCTTTTTAACACGTTGATGGTTATTAAACATTCGAAAATATTGAAAGTCCTCTCATAGGCACATAAATTTGTCGTATCTCGTAAACCCCGAATGAC
The DNA here is from genome assembly GCA_018883505.1 of Ceratosolen fusciceps. Taxonomy (NCBI): domain Eukaryota; kingdom Metazoa; phylum Arthropoda; class Insecta; order Hymenoptera; family Agaonidae; genus Ceratosolen; species Ceratosolen fusciceps. The sequence continues at coordinate 10,665,248 of RCIC01000001.1, forward strand.
ATTGTAAGCGAACGTATCGGTAAATCGATCTTGAAACTCACATGCTAACTTCGACACCTTATGATACACGAACGGCAGTTGAGAACAGATTAGTAACAGAAAGGTGAACGATAAACACAACGGATTTTCAAGTACTACTTAACTTATATATTCTTTTTAATTGAATGCAAAAGGAGAAAATGTATGGATGAAAGCTTTCGGATAATATAACCGCAGCTATTCATCGCTATTTTCTGTTTACGTAAGAAAAATGCATCTATAGAGAAATTAGAGCAACAAGTATTGCCTAAATTCCGACTACGTACTGCTTCTATTATTACTGCCATATTATTGAAGTAAGCAATGCTCGGATTCGTATAGCCATCGGGAAATATTTCGCGCACCTGCAGCTGATGCTCCAGATGTTCGATATTTAGTTAACAATATTAAATTTTGAATTAAACTTCCTATTTCATCAATGAATAATTTTATAATAGTTTTAAGCACGCAAATATTAACTGAAGGTCTTTATGATTCTAAATATTAAGTAACTATACAAATATTTAAAAATAATATCAATACGGACGTTTAAAATAATAATGTTTTAAACAACTATTTAAGAGAAACGTTGATAATTTACAAAACCTTTTACCTCTTCCGATTAAAATACTAATATAATATATAAGATAATGTATAATATGCTATACAATATATATATCTGCCGGATTTTTCTGGTAATTGTTTCATTTAGTGTTCGGTAAATGTTTAATACGTTCCTTTATTAAATAAATCAAATATAATTATATTTAATTTCCCGATTATAAAATTAATATTTAATATAAGCACGAAATCTAAGCCGTACTTATGTATTTTTCTGCGATATATCAGCTACAGAAATATCAAGATTTTCTTAATATTTACTAAATCTTAAAAAAATAATACATTAAAGAAACTACTTTTCTAAATCTATTGTACCAAATTTTATTAAATTACATATTAATCTACCTAATGAATGATAATTAATTCAATAAAAATTCGTGGAAGTTATCTGCTTTAAAAAATTATATTTAATATAATTTTACTTAAATGATGCTCTATATCATTTTTTATTTATTTATACATCTTATAATTTTGCTAATTTTCACGAAACTACATTTATATCAAATTTTAAATATTCGAACCTGTAATATAATTGTAATCCCATATTTTTTTATCGTATAATGTACTATAAATCTCAATAATTCTCCCAAGATAACATTAAATAGTCTTACGTGTAAAAATATTTGATGAATAAAAATATTATTTTAAAATAAGTATATCATATTAACAAAAAATAAAGAAGTGATATACTAAAATTTTTGTTTGTAAGAATCTTCTTTTCCAGCCATTTATTTATTTCTTCACAGACATGGGGTCTACATTCGAGTAAATAATTTATTTGCAATTTTAAACGTAATCGTCCATTTCAACGATCTCTTCAATGTCATTAACTTTAAAATATTGCATTAAAAACGCAAAGGCTATTATTATTTCCTCGAAAAAAATTTATTAAGTTATCAAAATTATCAGATTATTTACCGAGTGTATGGCTAACACCGGTAAGCAGTCGCGCCGTAAAAAGAAATCGCGATAGATCATCCTATGTAATATGATACTAAAACTTCTCTACGATATTGGCGAGAATGTCGATAAATAGTGTACCTTTAAGATCCGAGAAAAGCCATCATAAAAAAATTTCTGTCCCAGACAACTTTTGTAAATATTTATTATTATTAATAAAATAAATATTAATAACATAATTCATTTTATACGTTTTCTAGTACTCATGATCATGACATAAAGGTTTATTTGTATCTTGAAATTTATTGACTTAAACAGAATTTAAAAAATTTTTCCTTACATACTAATATGTAAGGAAATACTAAAATGATAAAAGTTTAATACTTTGAATACAAATTATTGATTACGTTATAGACATTACATATTTTATTACGTAAGGTATTATTCCGCTGCATTATACATCAACATAATAATCAATGTAATATAAGTATTCCGAAAAAATATTACACACATAAGAATAAAGAGGACAGTGTATTAGATAGAAATAGAGGGTAATATAAAAGGAATGATAGCAACTGGTACGATTTCAATAGATGAGCGTGGAAATGTATCATTTTATAGATAAAAACGAGAAGAAAATAAATGTAAATTCCGAACTAAAAAAATACAGTCATAGATTTTAAATAAAGTTATTCGTCAATATAAATATAAAATTTTCTTTATTTCCCGTTGAGTATTGAGAAGCCCAAAGAAAAATCAAGAAGCTATTTTTATAGTTAATTAAAAATTAATCAATGATTAATACAATAACTGGAGCGATAAAATTATTCCTTAAATAATTGTAAATCATTGGCTTAATAAATAGGAATTCGCAAGAGCAAAGTGGGATCAGTGCATTTAGTAGTAAATAAGTAAATTCTATAAAATTTCAGATTCACCGAAGTAAGTATTGACAACGTCGATGCTGTCAATATTATCATATTTCTCTATTATTCTTACAATTGTCAACGCGTCATTCATACCTCTCTACTTGAAATTAATGAGCTTATGAATGAAAATATTTCCTAAAATATCATTGGTTATATTAAAGATACCTATAGGTACAAGATTGTAGTAAGTCTGCAACTTTTTCTACCGCGGTACGGGTCTCTACAACGCAGTCTCTACACCGAAAATATATATATATATATATTCTACGAACTATACGAGCAAATACTAAAAATATAATCATTATAATTAGAACGTAAACAGGAATTCTCGTAATCTTTTTGTATCCCTCTCGTAGTTCTCGAGCAATCTGGCAGTAATTGTGCCAATATTTGCAATCATGTTTTATTAATAGTTTATGATTCAAATTTCCGCCATTATCTCAATAGTCTGTTACAAACTAATATAAGCAACAGAGGTAATAATGAGCGATGTAATGAGTGCCCGATATATAGTTTACTAGGCCGGTTATGATGATAGCCCGTGATAGATAAAGAACCCTTTAAACATCCCTAACGATTTCGACCGTCGATTTTGAATTTGTATTAATTAGGCTTATGATAAAAATTCAACAGTAGAAACAAAGAGTAAATAATAATTAAGACTTGAAAATAGAGCATATTGAAGTAAGTGAAACCCGGAAATGCCTATGAGTTAGGCAACAGCGGGAATTGAATTGAAAAAATTCTTGTAATACATATTATGTATATGAATTGTGGAAGCTCGGAAAGCTTGAAATTATCATTGTTTTTTTTTTTTATAAAACAATGACATTGTTAAAACGGAAACGGGAGAGTGACCGAAAGAGGCATAAAAGAAAATTATAAAAAAAAGACGTTGAAAATATATACGGAAAAGAAAAACCGAATGGATGTGCGACTGTTTATAAAACAGTGCTCGGCACGCGAAGGAGAACTGAAAATTTATGAAGCCGAGGACGATTTGTCAGGTAGGCATACTGAAATATAATTTTTCTATAAAATGTAAGCAAGGCCGCGCGACTGGCAGGAACCGATGCAACCGAAGCCCAAAAAAAGGGTCGTAGTACGTGTACTAGTGATCGTTTTCGCCCGGAAAGCAAAAAAAAAAAAAAGAACGTGTTTTTCTGAAGGGAAAGGTGGGGACGATACCCGGACCTACGATAAATGAAAATATTCAATTTCGAGGCCGGGAAACGTTTAAAAAGAGATTGAGAAGCAAGAAAAAAAGTAGATGAATCCGCCGGCTTGGCGGGGAGTCGTTTGCTTGATAAGAACCGCAGGGTCCGTAGCCTGAAGGGGCCGCAGCAGGTGATCGATGGCTCGAAGGTACGGCTCACGAAAGAAATGCCGAGCAGAAGAAAACCCTTCGTGCGTCGACGTGGGCGAAAATCGCGCGGACTCCCGGCCGCCCACCGTTAAGAAAAAAAAGCGGGGGGGAGGGAGGAACTTGGTCAAGGACAATTGACCCGAAATGTCCCGCACTTCCGGAGCTTTCCGTACAATAAGAATTGCTCGGAAAATCCCGAAAAAGACACGAAGAAAAATATATAACGGCGAAGAAGAAGGGAAGGCAGAGAGGGGGGGGCTTTAACGGCGTTACCGTATACGTGCATCCCCGACGGGAGGAAGGGAGAAAGAATCGTCACTAACCAAGAGCATCCAATAAATCTATGTCCATCTTTAAAAAGAAGGTAATTTCAAAATAATTCACACTTAAATATTTCATCGCAATTGCCAATCTTGTGGAATCATTGTAATAATTATATGAGCATTACTGGATATTACTGATATCCGCTCATCAGGAGTTATCGGATGTAAGAATCTAGGCTCAAAAGGGAGACATCGAACCTCTCTCCTCGGCGATGAAGACGTGCAAAAATATCAAGGGTCTCATTACGATCGGGTTGTACGAGACGTATAATCCGACGTAAGAGATTTTCTAACGTAAAGCTACTGCTCCACTGTATTGCTCTAGTATTTATTACAACTATTATATCATTTGTAGCTCATACCTAACTTCAATAAATCATAATTTTGATAATAAATGTTGTTGTGGCCTTGATTTATATTTGTAATAAAAATGAAGGCGTAATTCGTTAATTCGACGCGCGCGATGCGTACATATTCATATTGTTTCCTTAAAAAAAAAAAACAATATACGCACGAACAAACTGAATAAACTACAAACGCAGCTATTCTGTATACGTAAAGGCGGATGGGGTGGGGTGGGGGGTATAACTTGTTGCAATATTTCTTTTTATCTTTTAATTGTCTACTCGCTAGAGGGTAATTGAAATTTTGTTGAATTCACAGGAAACCTTTCATTTTAGTCGTACGGAAGATAAGCGGTTTACAGAGGTTTACAGAAGAATAAAAAGTGCTTCCCTTGCAATGGAATTGAGTTGTTGATTTTTTTTTAACGGAAATCGCAATCAACGTGTATGAATTCATCGGAACGGTGAAATTTATTGGTATTTATACAACGAAGACATGAAATTGATTTGCCATTAGCTTTGTCAATCGTTTGCAACAATAACATTTCTACTTACAATAACCTTCTTAGCAACTCTTGGCAACATCAAGTTATTCGTGCGATTATTAATTTAGACCTAATTTGACGCGAGGAATCCAATATTTGCTGTAGATTTCTATTGACGTCACCGGTGCGATACCCGGGATTTCAGCTGATGAGTAAGAAGATAATGATAACTTTATGTTAAAAACTATTTAAAACGGTTTGAAAAATATTTGCCTTTACAGCGCGAGTTCGCTAATACGCCTTCGGTATAACAATCGTTCGACAACAAGTTCAACGTGAAAGAAAAACGAATTCTAGTCTATCTGTCTATTACTTATTAAGTAATAATTATGCCCAAGAAAATAATAAATCCCTTTATGCTCGTACATGCACTTAGTAAATAATGATTATTTATATATATATATATATAGCCGAGCGGAAACTATACGTATTCAGTAACTAATAATTACTTGTAAGAGATTGATAAATAATTATGTTAGTATACCGTGAGTCGTAGTTATGCTCATCAAAAGAGAAACATCACTTGTTTATATTTTATAAATTATATTGCCTAACGATCAACGCTCGTTGGATAAGAGCCGCAGGGGCTAAAGCCTGTCAGTGGCGATCCCGGGGTTTTTTTTCTGACGATAAGCTCGGAATTACTAAACGAGCTCCTCCGCGATGAATACCAGCGACGCTCGTTAACTAAGAAAATATGGACAAATATGGACAAACCCGTCACCTTGCAGTACCATAAAATATAGGTAAACAAATGAAAGTCTAACTGTTACGGATGGCGCGGCGACGGAGACCGAATGTGCGAGGCAGATGCCTAAACGAGAGGATAGCCACGCGTAATGTTTACGCAATGATTGTTTGTAAAAAATATTTACGGTAAAATAACCCGAAAATAAGGAAAAACGTAAGTGCGCACGGGTGGCGCGGCGACGGAGACCGAACGTGCGAGGCAGATGCCTAAATAAGTGAATTAGCCACGAGTAATAAATATATTTAGTCGTAGACCAATGTAAAAGGATACCGCCAGCGAAATAAACTAGTAATAAGGACAAGCATGAGTCGCGCAACAATGAGATACAATATAAGATTAGCTGAACCGAAAATGTACAGAAAATAATTGTAAACTCGTAAGCATAGTTTACGACCATGTGTATACGGTTCGGAGAGACAAGCGATACGGGCGTAACTTGCGGAACATTTTTGAAAACTATAAACAACTGAAAAATCAACAACTCTCGGCTGAATGAAGTACGTCAATAAAAGAGTAACAGCCGCAGGGGCTCGAAGCCTGACAGCCGCAGGGGCTCGAAGCCTGATAGCCGCAGGGGCTCGAAGCCTGACAGCCGCAGGGGCTTGAGACCTGATAGCCGCAGGGGCTTGAAGCCTGATAGTAGCCGAAAGACGCCCACGCCCGCCCGCTCGGGTTGCCACTCGTAACACGACAGGGAGTCCATGGCCGATGAAGGATGTCCTCCGCATGGGGACCGACGACCGCCTTCGGGCCACGTGGAACGGCCCTAAAGTAAAGAATAGGGCGGAGCTGGGCTGCCTATCGACTAGAGTAAGGTATCTAGGCCCGACGTAATCAGTGCGGGAAGAGGCCCAACTCCCTCATCCCCTCCACTGGAAGTTTGGCCAATTATATCGCGCGGCAAAACGAAGCATACGAGGCTCTCCTCCTTGATCGATTTTCATCAGCAAGGAAGTATCGCGAAAATTGTCTCTCGCTACCGTCCATTACCTCTATTGTATAAGCTTAAAGTATTCGAATAAAGCAATCAAGAAAAGAAAATATTCGCGTGTTTGAAATTATTCATTCACCCTCCCAAACTTCCTGTGAATCGAGAACAAATTGGTGCCGAAACCCGGGATATACTGCCGGTAAAAAGGACAGTGGGAGATCGGTGGGAGACACGTCCCCTCGGCGCGGAGTGGTAAAAACTAACGAAAAACCTACCATTACGCGTGAAGTGAATTCACCTAAGGAGAGAAGACAATGGTTCGCGGAAAACAACAGAGACGTGGCGTGGAGAGAGAAGCGACGGCGACAGGACCACCGAAACGATCACGGGTAGCCCCTGAAACCCCGCCGTCGAGAGTAGAAGCCGCAAAATCGTACGTACCATCGGAGAGTCCCGCAACCACGCGCCCGGACACGACGGAGATCGAAGTAGCTACCGCTACGACTATCCCGACTGTCGAAGAGGGCATCGCTGAACCTCGTCAAAACGATCCACCAGGCGACACCGCGGGTGATGCGTTAGACATCTCCTCAAACATGGGCGAAGAAAACAGCATGGTGAAAATCGCCCATATATTGGAAAAAACATTCGAGAAAATAAATTCAAATGCAACAAGAATAGAGTCGAATACGACGCTAGTGAGTCGTTTATCAGTCGATAAGCGACTCCCGGAATTTTCAGGCGATCCTTTCGAATGGACTCACTTCAAGGAGTCCTTTGAACTATCCTCGAGGAAGGGGGGATTCGACGAACGTGAGAACATAAATCGCTTGTTCGCAGCTCTTAAGGGCAGAGCACGAGAATCGGTAAAGATGCTGTTGTCTACAGCTAGCCGATCGAAGACCATAATGGACACATTGGAGCTCAACTTTGGCATGAAAACGGTAATTATAGAGAAAATTCTTACCGAACTGACGAACCTCCCGTCCGTCGAATCGGGACGTGTCAGCTTATTAGAGTTCGCGACGACGATGAAGGGTGCGACTCAGGCGATTGAAGAGATGAAACTCCCGGAGTATTTGAAAAATCCAGCGATTACCAAATCCATCATATGGAAGTTACCGCCCGCACTAAGATATGCCTATATACGACACGCCGGGACAAACGAAGAGAATATCCACGACTTAAAAACACTGAGTGAGTTTTTATATTTGGAAGCCACCATAGTTGCGCGTTCCGGGTTTTTCCGCGACAATCGCGTGAGTGCTGATAGACAAGGACCGACAATCAACCGAAGGGACCATAGGAGAGTGTACGTCGGCTATGGAAGTCACGACGTAGAGTCAGTGAGGGAAAGTGCACTAAACAAAAAGTGTGTCAAGTGCGAGATGAGAGAACATCCACTCGAAAAATGTGCAAATTTCCAACGCGAACCGATCGCGACCCGATGGAAGTTCGTGAAGGGCTACAAATTGTGCTTCACGTGCTTGAAGCCCGGACACCAGCAGAGGGACTGCAATGAACGAGATCTCACGAGCAACGAAAAGAAACATCACAAGCTGCTGGAAAACCCATGTAAGTTAAAAGACAATTACCGCCGGCCAACATGCCCGATCGAAACACAAAGCATTAACTGCATAAGCTGTTCAGAGGGATCGCGAGTTCTCCTGAAGATTCTCCCGGTTCGTGTCCTAGGACCAAAGGGATTCGCTGACACCTATGCGCTGTTAGACGAGGGATCGACCGTAACGTTGATAGAGAACGGCCTCGTCCACGAATTGGGAATCCCTGGCGCGAAAATTTCGATATGTATCAGGGGCATTAACGACCAAAAATTATATTCCAACAGCGCGAGAGTGCGATTCATTATATCGGGAACCCCTAGAGAAGAAACGAGAGTCTCCGGCGTCACGATAAACGATTTGAACCTACCGCCGCAGACGATCCCGATAAAATTAATAGAAAAATTAGGAATAAATAAGGTATCCGAGAGAATCAAACCGTTCTACAATGTCGACGTAAAAGTGTTGTTAGGACAGGACAACTGGCAAAACGTTGTGACGCGCGAGGTCGAGGAGATAGGCGGTACAGGGATGGCGATTTCGCGGTGCCGACTAGGATGGACGCTCCATGGGATTCTCGATCGAAAGCGACATCGAAGCCACGCGACGTATTATACGAACACAAAAGAATCGAGCGGTCAGCCGCAAGAAGAGGAGCGTAGAATAGAGGAAGCCCAGCTCGACAAGCTCATTAAAGATTACTTCGAATTAGATAGCGCAGGAGCCCCCCTCGCGATGAACGCCAGAGTCAAACTAGACCGAAGCGTGAAATTACTTGAAGAAACGAGCCGCTTCAAAGGAAGTTACTGGGAAGTCGGGCTACTGTGGAAAAATACAGTGCCGCCGAATTGTAACGGGAAAATGAACGCGCGGAAACGCCTGATTACGTTAGAGAAAAGGTTGGATCGAGACCCCGCGTATGCGCGACTGTACTACGCCGAAATGCAGAGATTTATCGACGCAGGGTACGCAACGATCGCGAATACGAAGAAGATATAGGACGGACGTGGTATCTCCCCCACTTCGGCGTTACGAACGTGAATAAGCCCGGAAAAATAAGATTAGTCTTCGATGCTGCTGCAAAATCCGACGGAATAAGCCTCAATGATCAATTCGAGATGGGCCCGGACTTACTGCAATCTTTACCAGGAATAATAATGCGGTTCCGACGGTTCGCGGTCGCCTGCAAAGGCGAAATGAAGGATATGTTTCTCCGAGTGAAGATCAGAGACAAAGACGTCAACGCTCAACGGTTTTTATGGCGAGGCAAACAGCGGGAGGAAGAGCCGAAGATATTCGTGATGAAAAGCCTTATATTCGGAGCGAAATCATCGCCAAGCTGTGCCATGCACAACAAAAATAAAAACGCAATGCGCTATACAAATGTAATGCCAGAAGCGGCAAACCAGATAATTAGAAACACCTATATGGACGATTTCCTGACGAGCGATCGTTCGGCGGCAGCGTTAAAAACAATAATTGAAGACGTCATTAAAATAAACCGTCGGGCGGGATTCGAGATGCATGGATGGGCATCCAACCTCGCGGAAGTGACGCCAAAGGAAGAGAAAAAAGCAGGGCAATCATGGACTAACAAGATGGAGTTGTGCGGAGAGGATAATGAGAGAGTCCTCGGAATGGTGTGGGACACACGAGAAGACACCCTGACTTTTAATGTCCGGTTCGATAAGGTCCCCAAGGAACTATGGAACGAAGCTCTCGCCTCCCACAAAACGGCAAGTACTGAGGGTCATTATGTCAATCTTCGACCCGTTAGGACTAGTGATACCACTCACCCTAAAATCAAAACTACTGATGCAAAGCATATGGCGGAGCGGGATACTTTGGGACGAACGAGTGAAGGAAACAGAACACGCAGCGTGGCGTGACTGGGTAGCAAGTCTAGAAGGGCTAAAACGCTGCTCAAAAGGTCGCTGCCTGATTAGCCCGAAAACCCAAGACTACAAGGCAGAACTGCACGTTTTCTGCGACACGAGCCTTACGGCGTACGCGGCGGCTGCATATTTAACAATGGAGGACGTCAACGGCGATCGAACAGTGGCGTTACTGATGGCGAAAAGCCGCATCGCGCCTTTGAAACCTTTAACAGTTCCTCGCCTGGAGCTGCAGGCGGCACTGTTAGGATCAAGATTGATGAGATACATAGAAGAGGAGCTGGATCTGAAATTAGATCAACGATTCTTGTGGACAGACTCATCCGTAGTACTCTGCTGGATCAGATCCGGCCCAAAGACGCGGCAGGTATACGTGTCGAACCGACTAGGCGAGATCGCCGAGCTTACCCGAGTGAGCGAATGGCGATGGGTGCCTTCGAACCTAAATCCCGCCGATGACGCCACGCGAATAAACGAAGATGCGGTAAGACCCGACTCTAGGTGGTTCCGAGGTCCCCCTTTCTTGCGGGGCGAAAGAAACGAATGGCCGAAGGAGGGGACGAAATCGCTGAAAGAAAAAGGTTTTATGAATGAGGCGGTAGCCGAAGAAGTGTGCCTCTGTACGACATCGGTTGTGACCGACCAATGCCCCTTCCTACTCCGGACCTTGGGGTGGCAGGGGCGACAAGTGTGGGCCAGGAAGATTAGAAAGTTTTTCAAAAAGTGGGCAACGAGGTCAGGAATAACGCAAAGGGAAGAGGAGCCTGGAGCCGAAGAGTGATACCTGCTGAGGGTCGCCCAACGCGAAAGCTTCTCAAAAGAAGTAAAAAATTTAAAAGACCGTAAGAACGTCGACGGCAAGAGCAACATAGCTAAACTAAACCCCTATATAGACGAACAAAACATTTTAAGAGTAAGGGGACGGGTCTCCGAAATCGACCAAGTGATATTCAACAATACCCCTGCAATACTCGACAGCCGCCATGCGACCACAAAGGCAATAATCCTCGACTACCATAAACGCTTTTTTCACGGCAGCAACGAGATGATCGTCAACGAGCTGAGGCAGAAATATTATATACTCGGGCTACGCAAGGCCCTTAGGTCTATAGCAAAGAGGTGTCTGACATGCAGAGTCAATAAGGGAAAACCCGAGATACCTCTAATGGCCGCACTGCCGGGGAGCCGCATGGCCTACAAACTAAGACCCTTTACCCACTGCGGTCTAGACTATTTTGGACCTATGCTGGTAAATGTAGGAAGAAGACGAGAAAAGAGGTGGGGGGTACTTTTCACCTGCCTCACCATCAGAGCAATTCACTTAGAAATCGCCGCCAGCTTGTCCGCGAGCTCAGCTATAATGGCGCTACGGAGACTTGCCGCTAAACGCGGAACCCCCACGTTTTTATACAGCGATAATGGTACTAATTTCAAGGGAGCGAATCGAGAATTGATAGAGGAAATGAAGAAGATAGACCAGGAAAAGATACGAACATTCGCAGACCTCAAAAGGATCTGCTGGCGATTTAATCCGCCCGAGGCACCCCACATGGGTGGGGCGTGGGAGAGGTTAATCCGGTCAGTAAAGTCGTCCCTGCAAGTAGTACTGAAAGATCAGATTGTGAAGGAAGAAGTCCTACACACAGTGCTGACAGAAGTAGAATACTCGGTTAATTCACGCCCGCTGACACACGTATCCGCGGATCCCCAAGATTCGGAAGCACTAACGCCAAACCACTTCCTATTAGGCTCGTCGTCGGGTGAAATAGGGCAAACGTGCGCGAACGCCGTTGATCCGCGGAAGCAATGGAAAGCAGCGCAATATTTTGCCGTTTGCTTCTGGAAAAGGTGGGTGAAGGAATACCTGCCCATATTACTGCCTAGAAAGAAGTGGCACGGGAGAACAGAACCTTACGAAAAGGGAGACATAGTATTAATAATGGAAACGCAAGCTCCGCGGAACTGGTGGTTGAAAGGGATGATAACAGAAATCTACCCGGGACGAGACGATAGGGTAAGGGTTTGGCCAAAGTACGTACCCCGAGGGGAGAATACCTACGCCCCGTTAGCAAATTAATAAGGCTGATGTCTGTGAAGGAAGTACAAAATTAGCAATATTTTGTACGGGGGGAGAGATGTTACGGATGGCGCGGCGACGGAGACCGAATGTGCGAGGCAGATGCCTAAACGAGAGGATAGCCACGCGTAATGTTTACGCAATGATTGTTTGTAAAAGATATTTACGGTAAAATAACCCGAAAATAAGGAAAAACGTAAGTGCGCACGGGTGGCGCGGCGACGGAGACCGAACGTGCGAGGCAGATGCCTAAATAAGTGAATTAGCCACGAGTAATAAATATATTTAGTCGTAGACCAATGTAAAAGGATACCGCCAGCGAAATAAACTAGTAATAAGGACAAGCATGAGTCGCGCAACAATGAGATACAATATAAGATTAGCTGAACCGAAAATGTACAGAAAATAATTGTAAACTCGTAAGCATAGTTTACGACCATGTGTATACGGTTCGGAGAGACAAGCGATACGGGCGTAACTTGCGGAACATTTTTGAAAACTATAAACAACTGAAAAATCAACAACTCTCGGCTGAATGAAGTACGTCAATAAAAGAGTAACAGCCGCAGGGGCTCGAAGCCTGACAGCCGCAGGGGCTCGAAGCCTGACAGCCACAGGGGCTCGAAGCCTGATAGCCGCAGGGGCTCGAAGCCTGACAGCCGCAGGGGCTTGAGACCTGATAGCCGCAGGGGCTTGAAGCCTGATAGTAGCCGAAAGACGCCCACGCCCGCCCGCTCGGGTTGCCACTCGTAACACGACAGGGAGTCCATGGCCGATGAAGGATGTCCTCCGCATGGGGACCGACGACCGCCTTCGGGCCACGTGGAACGGCCCTAAAGTAAAGAATAGGGCGGAGCTGGGCTGCCTATCGACTAGAGTAAGGTATCTAGGCCCGACGTAATCAGTGCGGGAAGAGGCCCAACTCCCTCATCCCCTCCACTGGAAGTTTGGCCAATTATATCGCGCGGCAAATTTCCAGGGGCGGAGAAAGAGGAAATAAAAGGCGGAAAAACGAAGCATACGAGGCTCTCCTCCTTGATCGATTTTCATCAGCAAGGAAGTATCGCGAAAATTGTCTCTCGCTACCGTCCATTACCTCTATTGTATAAGCTTAAAGTATTCGAATAAAGCAATCAAGAAAAGAAAATATTCGCGTGTTTGAAATTATTCATTCACCCTCCCAAACTCCCTGTGAATCGAGAACACTAACGCATACGGCCCGCATAAGGCACATCATCGTCTAGGAGAAATCGTAAAGAGGATGGTCGGGCGACTCGCGAGCCTCGCCACACACCACTGGACCATCCACTGGAGGTTATCACTGGAATATCTACAGCCAGGTCCACTCATGGACGATCACATGAGGACCGACAATTTGCCGACCAACAAGAAATGACATCTAAAGGAAAAACCAAAGATTACATATTCACACATTTTTTTATTATTCCACGATACGATGCCGTTCTTGGTGTGCAGAAGGTCGGAAAAGCATAAGTATCCTCTGCCGGTAACTCACCTCCCCCCCCCGCCTTCGTCGCTGCTACAGCGGTCAGGTAAACCTATCGAAACAGAGTCTACTGCACTCGCGCACGCCGTTAGCCTTTAATACGCAAATCATTGACAAAGGCGTCAAACTCTTGTCGGAGAATGAAGTGTGCGGGGGAGGGGAGCGATGAATAAAAACAATATAACTTTTAGTTGTAAGGTGCTGAGACGCGGACCGAATAATTGAGTGAAGGCCTCGTGCCTCCACTTATACCCTCTTTTGGTTACCTTCCACGCCATCGGTCTCCTTCCATGCTCCAAGGTCTCGCCCAGAACCTGCTAGTGCAGGCTCGGGGAAACCCCATTTCGTGTTCTTTGCGCTCCTGACCTAACGGGACCTCGGGCAGGGTTTTTCCCCCGAGTTTCCCTTAGATCCGTGCGGGTACGCGTAGCGGCCGAGTCCCCGGCGCGCGTCAACCCACCCCCCCTTCTTTACGTCGCGAGCGTACCGCCCTCTTCGTCAACGCCTCTGTCTATTTACGTGTTTTTTTTTCTATTTGTTATTCTACAAATTCAATCTTAACCTAAATACAATAAGGCGCCCAGGTGATCAGCCACCGATGTCCGTCGAGACCGCCGTCAAGCTTTTCTTGGGCCGCCGAGGGGGGCGCACGGGGTCGCCTCTGGCGCCGTTTCTCCAACGGTCGGGGCCTCAGCTCTCTTCAGCTCGCTCGTGGTGCCGCTGCTCCCCGATGTCCAGGCGTTGGACGGTGTATACGTCCGCGCGCCGTGATCTTGCACGGTGGGACCGTTCCAAGATCGTCCAACGCCTTCGAAACGGGGTGGTTCCTCACGTAGACGCTGTCGTCCGGAAGGAACGTCGCAGTCGGTGGTTCGTCGTGCCGGGGCGCGTAACGCTCCTGCTGTATCCTCGCGACTCCGTGGCGTTCGGCGGCGACCTTGTCGAAGTTGGGCAGACGCGCCTCCCCGGACCGCGCAAGGTCGAACCCTAGCAGCAGCTCGCTCGGCGACTATCCCGTCGTCTGGTTTCTCCTCCTCCGGGTGGTGAAGAAGATCTCGGCGATCCACCTGTCCCATTGGCGCTGGTCCTCAGCGTCGCGTAGGCGCAATCTCAGGCCCTTTTTTAGTTCCTGGTTGCGCCTCTCTGTCGGGTTGGCCTGTGGGTGAAGTGGGGGTGGTCCAGGCCGCGCATCCCCAAGCGGCACACAGTCGCGCCCATTCGGTTCCGCGTAATTGCGGGCCGTTATCGGTTAGGAGGACGCGAGGCAATCCCCAACGCGCGAAGACCTCCTTCTCAAGGATGTGCGCGATGCTGCGCAAGGTGGAGTTCGGGACTGGAAAGGAGACCGGGGGTAGGGTCTCATGAGGTCCAGCGCCACCGTGTACCAAGGGGAGCTGGGGTGTCGCGGCTGAGGGCGTCCGCGCGCTGTCGGTAAGGCCGCCTCCGCGAACGTACAGGCCTGGCAGGCTCTCGCATATTGGCGGACGTCCCTTCGTATCCTTGGCCAATAAAAGCGCTCCTGCGCAGCCCTGAGCGTCCCCTCTGCTCCGGAATGTCCTGCAAGGTCGTCGTCGTGGAAGAAACGCTGGACACGGGGACGTTACGCGCTGGGAACGTATATTCTCGGCCATCTTCCTAGCTCTTCCAGTCGGTAGACGCCGTCGGTCCGTCATAACAAACCGGACCGCATCTCTGGCCTGGGGCAGTCCCCCGTGCGCGCTTGTTGCATCTGGATGTCCGCCTGTTGGGCTGCTGCGACTTGCTGTTCCATTGCGTCGGCAGTCAGGTGGGTTGACCGTCCGTAGCGCGAAGGACTAGTCCTCCAGGAGAGGCCGGTACTTTTTGACGACCCATACCACCGCGAGGCATTCCTGCTCGTTGCTGTGGTATCGCTGCTCGGCGGGAGAGAATTTTGCGGATGCATAGGAGAGGATTCTCTTCTCCCCATCGGGTCCCAGCTGGTACAGCACCGCTCCCATTCTGGTCTTGCAAGCGTCGGTCTGCAGGAAGTACGGGCGCTGCGGGTCGGGCCGGTAGAGCACGAGCGGGGCCTTGAACAGCGCCTTCACGTCTTGAAAGGCCTTCTCAGCCTCTCTGGTCCATCTCCAGGGTCCTTTCGCGAGCAGCGACGTCCGGCGCATCGTGGTTTCCGCGAAATTCTGTACGTATTCTCGGAGCCATCCGCAGACTCCGAAAAAGCCGCGCAAATCTTTCTTCGAGCGCGACGTGGGGGCCTCAACGATCTCGCGGATCTGTTCGGGCTTCGCCTCGTTGCGGTCTGTGGCGATGATGTGCCCGAGGTACTCCAGCCGTCTCATCCCGAATGAGCACTTCTCGAGGGCACTCGTCAGGCCGTAAGTGCTGAGCCTCTCGAAGATCTTGGCGAGGTACACCAAATGTTCCGGCCAGCTGCGGGAGTAGACGCACAGGTCGTCCATGTAATGGTGGCAGCAGTCCCACATTAAACCCGCAAGCACTTCCTGGCCGATCAGCTGGGGGCAGGTTCGCCCGGCGCCTTTCAGGCCGAAAGGGGTCACGCGGAAAGCGTACTGTCCCCCGTCCGGGGTCACGAACGCCGTTTACTTTTTCGCGCGCTCCGTCAACGGGATTTGCCAGTATCCGCTGCGGAGATCCAGGGTGGAGAAAATGGTCGCGTATCCGAGGTCCTTCACGACCTCGTGGATTACCGGCAGCGGTTGTGCCGAGTCCTCGGTGATGCTGTTGAGGCGCCGGTAATCCACGCAGAACCTATATCTCCCGTCCTTCTTCGCCACCATCACGATGGGTGGCGAGTATGGTGACGAGGTCACCTCGATGATACCGTCCGCGAGCATCTCTGCCACCTGTTCCTGGATGGCCCGCTTTTTTTCGGCGGAGTAGCGGTAGGGGGCCAGTTTGAATGGCCGGTCATGTATCAGCTGGAGGTCGTGAGTGAGGAATTTAGTTTGGCCGATCGCCTTCCCGACCCCGAAGATCTCTCGGTGACTTCCCAGCAGTGCCCGGAACTCTGATGTTCCGCGGGGAATTCGTGCCGGACGTTCTCCAAGGTTTTGTTCGGGAGGCGGTCACCGGGATCACCGCGGTTCTGCCGAGGAATATCCTCCTCCTCCGCTCCTTTCCGATGTAGAGGCAGGCGAGGTGGTGGTCATGGATGGCTTGATTGTCTTTAAGCCAAGACCTACAGAGCACGACGTCATACAGCAAATCGGGTGTCACGAAGAAGCTGGTTCTGCTTACGAGGTCTTGGACGGCGACGTCGATCTCGCACGTACCTCGGAGCGGCATCACCATTCCACCGACGGCTGCGAGGGCCTTCGTGGCCCCTGCCTGGACTCGTACTTCCTCAGTCACTACTCGCGGGTGCAGGAAATTATGACTCGCAGCGGAATCCACCAGCGCCTTTAATTTCTGGCCGTTTATCATGACGGTGAGGGACGTAGTCGAGGTTCCTGGGAGGCTCGTCGCGGGTAGGGCCGCCACGTCCCTCCCGGGTTGCCTGTTTCCCTGGTGCTTTGGGTGTTCCGGACTATCGCGATGGAAGTGGCGACCAGGGCAATAGTTGCACTTCGGCAATTCCATCGCCCTCCTTTTGCGCTGAGTTTCTTCGTCCATCGCGTATCGCGCTGGGCGTTTTGCGGGTTCGCGGGTCTTCGTTTGGCGCTCCTGCTCTAGACGATCGTCCTCCTCGAGTTCCATGACCAAGCTCCGTAATTCTCGGAGGCTCGCGATGCTCTTCAACCGGAGGAATCGCGATAACGACGGCTTGAGGGTATTGATAATGTAACTTACAAGATCGTTTTCGCCACTCTCCGGGTATATCCTCTTCGCCAGGCGATATCGTTGATGGAGGAAGAGGACGGAGTTTTCGTCCTCTCGCTGCCTGACGATCAGCAGTTTCGCGGTCAGCCTCACGAGCACCGTGCTGTGGGCGTACTCGTCCTCCAGCAGCTCTTTCAACTCGGTATACGAGTTTGGCATGCACCTATACGTGGCCCACCAACATGCCGCTCCTCCGTCCAGGTAACGGGCGGCGGTCGACGCTTGCAGGCTTTCGGGCAATCGTGATTCGAGAAAGAATTCTTTGCATTCGTTGATAAGTGTTCGCGAGTCCTCGCAGTCCTGGACCGCGAAGGGGGTCGGGGACAATGGTGTCTTCATCTCCGCGGCGATAAGGTTACGGAAGGCTGCTGGATCGATGGGTGCGGGAGTTGGCTCTGGTGTTCTGCTCGTCTTGGGTGTCTGGTCCGCGGGAGGCGGTGCCGTCGTGTCTTTGCTGCGGGTGCCGCAGGTGTCTTCGCGGTGGAGGTTTGTTGGGTGCCACTGGGTGTTTCTGTACTCCCGGAAGTACGACCTTGCGCTCGGCGAGCTCTCGTTGTCTGTGCTGGCTTGTTGGGCGCATTGCAGCGATGGATAAAAAAAATATAACTTTTAGTTGTAAGGTGCTGAGAGGCGGACTGGCTGAGGACGGCGCGCGTGGACCGAATAATCTGGTGGAGGACTCGTGCCTCTACTTATACCCTCTTTTTTGTTACCTGGTGCGCCATCGGTCTCCTTCCATGCTCCAAGGTCTCGCCCAGAACCTGCTAGTGCAGGCTCGGGGAAACCCCATTTCGTGTTCTTTGCGCTCCTGACCTAACGGAACTTCAGGCAGGGTTTTTCCCCCGAGTTTCCCTTAGGCCGTGCGGGTACGCGTAGCGGGGGAGTTACAGGCAGCGCGCGGTGGGGGCATATTGTCCCCGGCAGTACATCTAAATGTGCACTTTTCCCTTCGTGATACTCCAGATCATACTCTTCGTCAGATATAGAGATGTAGGTGGACGAGCTCTTCGTGGGCTCCTATAAACGGGTATCTTGCGAGGAAAGAGACCACCCGCGGAGCGCTTGGCCAAGGAAACCCCGAGGAAAAAAATAAAGGGCCGTTTGAGTGTAGGTGAATGAGGGAACCCTATAAACGGGCTATTCCCGAGCAAATGAGGGCATTCTGAATGTGCTGAATGAATGAGGGGAACCACTCCCGAACTAATGGCAGACCGCCGTGTTGGCCGTGCGGTGCGAACCGTGAGCTGCCAAAAGGAGATCCTGGGTGGGGAGGCGCATCCGAGGCTGCGTGCCAAGGTGACCCAAACCATCTTTGGCTCCCGCTGGAGGCAAGACGGGAGGCTGGACCGTAGCCTGGTCCGGTCAATCGGCTTCAGGGCGAGTGCGGTCTGGTGCGTTACGTCCCCCGTAAGCTCTCCAGAGAGTGGAGTGTCTTTGTTGGGACACAAAACTTGAGAGAGACGAAGGGGGAATAGCGTACCAGGGTGTGCTATATCCCTTCGTGATGGCCCGATCCAGGATAACCCCTTCAGGCATGTGTTGGGGGGTTGTTCTGGTGAGCTCGCCGTTGAAGGGTCCATGGAGGCCGGTCACACGTGGGGACGAATTAACAAAATATATATGGCGACTAATAAACAACAGGGGTGTTGGAAACCGTAAACTAACGCAGGAACATTAGTGGCGTGAGAAAAGTAGAGATGACTGAACGCCGTTGTAGTTGGCGCGTGAAAAATGATATAGAAAAACAATTGGAGAAAAGGCGTAAAGAGGCCCGGCTGCGGACTTCGGGTGCTGAGGCAAGCAAGCAATCGACTTACAGACACGAGGTCGTACAGATCGAATGAGAATACAGAGCATTTTGAGCTTCTTCTCACTTGTTCCGCCGAGGTCGAGTTTTTTTGTATAAAATTGACAAGAGTTGGAAAGGCGGTAGGAGTGCGACTTGCGGAAAGTTACGATTCGAGTTACTGAATAGAGCTTCGCGAAGTAATAATTGTTATTATTCGCGTGGTGTCGTGGCACAGGCTGGTGACAGGGGGATTGAGTGACAAGAAGCTCCTGAATCCACCCCAGGGGGAACCTTCCCTGGGAGCCGAGAAACGACTCCCGGTGGCCGATCCAGAGGACAGAGATAAATAGAGAGAAAGTAAGTTCCTCTGCGGCCGGGTCTGGTCTCCAAGACGTTGGAGAAAACCCGGTGTCCGCACCCCACACACCGATCGGCCATCCAGACGTCCGAACTGTGTGGAGTTCGAGACGCATCGGTGTGACGGCGTAGGGCGAACGTCCAGCTGGCAACAAGCTACCGTACGTACATTCCTTCACGAGAGCTCTCCCGCGCGCGTATCGCGTAACTGTTCAATTAATATTATTATTAATCTTGTAATTGTAAATTTGCGTGCGGCAAAAGGCTTTTTTACTCCTTCCCGGCGAAGGAGGTTTTTTTTTGCGCCTCGAGGCGATTAGGGCAATTTTAATTAAATAAAGAAAATTCTTTTTTATTTTTTACACTCAACCAACGACTTTTATTTTCTCCCTCTTCCTATCCTTTATTAATATCTTTCAGGACTCACGGAGATGGTAAGTAGCGTATAAATTGCTACATGTTTTGGTGCCCCGGGTGAGGAAGGAATATAAAGGTCGTGGTTGAGTTTGTTTGAGAATTCGCGTCGAAAATAATGTTATAGTAATTTAATAAAATTATCGCATTAGGATTTAAGATTTCGTCGATTCTTGGTCAATAGCTTTCGATATATGACTTTTTGCTTGTGTTTGTAAAGTTACCGTCGTCATTCTACATACTATCAGATTACTAGTTGCGTTGGCTACAATTTTTATTTGAAAACACGAGTTTTTTATTTTAGTAGCAGTACATTATTCTTGCTAGTATAATAATATAAAATTTTCTCTATGCAATCAGTAGTTGTGAAAATTTAAATAATAAGAAAATTAATACCGAGTTTAAGTTGAAAAATTAAAAAGAAAAGTGATATACAATTATAACACAAGCAAGGTTCATATCTCGTTTGAATTTGAGAATAAATATAATAAGAATTTTAGCGCGGAATAAAGTGCAAGTGAATATAGTTTGCAGGAAGTGATTAGTTATAAAAGTAAATAAACTTTAAGATATTAGAATTAATATTTAACAATACTGTATGAGCGCAGTTATACATGATATTTGAGAAAACGTAAAAGAATAATAAGAAAACTTTTTTTGATATTCTTGTATGAGTCTGCGCTCTGTGACGTAGACGTAGTTATTCGAGTAAGCTAGTGTGACGCAGGAAAGGGGGAACGGACGGACCCGAGCTGCGTAGGCAAGGGGGTGTGGCCTTCCACATCTGGCGCCGATACTAAGTATCGTGATCGAGTGACGATTCCGATCCTCTGTTTTGGAAAAATAAAAAGTAATCTTTCCTGCTTGCTTGCTCTCATTGCACTATTCCAAAATATCTTGTGTTATAATAATACGTGCGCATAGAAATTATTACGTTACCGTACAAGCGTAGCCATCATATTATTTCATACATAGGGCTTCGTGTTGATCGTAAACAGAATCAGCGGCGATCCCGATTGCGTGTATAGGTTTCGTTCACCGATAGTTTAACTTATCGTGTCCCTATATAGCGGATATTTAATTAATAAAGCCTAAATATAAATTCGATTGCGATGGGTCCGAGAATAAATAAAGAAAAAATAGCGCTAAAGCGCCTCGTGAATGCGCAAGTAGCTAGATTAGAAGAGTTAAAGAATTGGGGGAAGGATCTGATAGAGACAACCCAGGAAGAATTGACCAAGCCTCACCTGCAGGCTACCCTCGATTCGATAAATGAGATGTGGAAGGAAATCCGAGAGGATCATGTCGAGATCGCGAGACTCGACCCGAGCCCTGACGAGCCGTATATTGCTAATGAATTCTTTGAAGGCATTCGTAAAAGATATACTGAAATTCGGAGTAACCTAATTAGTTTGATTAATGAAAGAGAGATCCATGGGACTCCTGCCCCTTTAGCTAATTCATCCCCATTGACACAACCGCCAAAAAGGGGCTCTCTCTCTAAGCTTCCGGACCTCGACTTGCCAAAATTTGCAGGCGAATATGAGAATTGGGAGATTTTCCGAGATCTCTTTACAGATCTTGTGCATATAAATCCCGATCTGTCGGACGTGACAAAATTTCAGTACTTGAAATCTTGTCTCGCCGGAAAGGCTGCAAACCTAGTCGAAAACGTGGCCACGACCAGCGCAAACTATGCCACCATGTGGCAAGAAATAAAATTACGTTTTCACAATCCGCCGGCCATCGCTTCTAAATTAATGGAAGACTTTTTTAATATGAAACCACTGGAAGAAGATACGGAGAACGAGATACGGCGGCTAATATATGAGCTGAGTCGGATTTACAGAGCATTGACGAAGCTACCGATCCCGTCAGCCGGGTGGGATATATGGTTAGTTTCTAGACCAAGCCAACTGTTACCGGCTAACTCATACCGTGCGTGGCAGATTATTCAAAATGCCAAATTTAAAGAATTAAGGCAGCAACCTGAATTCGGTGAATCACCGTCGCTGGATGCGAAAGGATTCCCCACCTACGCCGAATTTATGGAATTCTTAGAGGAAAGAGCACGCGTTCTGAGTATGGAACGTGCTAAAATCAGGCATGGGGAAAAAAGACCTAGACCCTCACTGTCATTTAAACGGGCTAAAAGATCCTGCCACGCGGCCAACTTGGGAAGGTGCGGTTTGTGCAGCCGGTCGCATTCGTTACAAGCGTGCGCAATTTTTATGGTCAAGCACCCACAGGGGCGATTTAATATGGCAGAACTGCTGCAGGCCTGCTTCCGATGCCTAGGGCCGCATAGGTAACGGCAGTGTCCTTCCAAACAACGCTGCCAAAGGTGTCAGCGCGAACATCGCACGCTGCTTTATCTGGGGCAAGAGAAGCTGGATGAGGAGGTCCTTCCCAATAACCCCAATAACCTCCAACGCGGCTGAGACCAAGCCCGCAATGAGAAAAAGAGTAGGCGCTCACGCAGCTTCCTTGCATGTCCCGAAAGGAGTGACCTTGTTGGCCACAGCACGTGTACAAATCGAAGGACCGAAAGGAGTTAGTGGTCGGCTTCGAGTCTTATTGGACCAAGGCTCCGAGGCATCCTTCATTCGGGAGTCGACTGTTCAGGCCCTGGGACTACCAAGGAAACGAGCCGAAGTCCATTTAACGGGAATTGGAGCCATGAAAGGCGGGCGGACTCGTGGAGCCAGCTGCTTCATACTTCATTCTCTGGTCAATAAGGGAATGTCATTCACCATCGAAGCCATATACCCTACCCCGTTTAACTTCCAAGCTGACAAGGACCGGGATCTGCAGATTCCCTGGCGACGGTTGCCAATGAATGCACTTGCCAATCCTGAGTATTATCAATCGGGATCCATCGATTTAATACTGGGGGCCGATATCTACGGTCGCTTGTTACAAGACGGGGTTATAAACCTCCCAGGCACAGCGATCGTAGCCCAGAACACTGCCCTGGGATGGATCTTGTCTGGTCCTGCTAACGAGCCTGGAGTACAGCAAAGAGAAAGGTCCCCGAGCATACACTTACGTGCATTGACTTGCACGGTGGAGGAATCTTTGTACGAGAGCCTCGAAAGATTCTGGCATTTAGAGGATGTCGGTTCCCCGACGATGAAATGGTCCATTGAGGAGCAATATTGTGAGAACATCTTCGACTCCACCCACCGTCGGGATGTTATGGGTCGCTACGAGGTGCAATTGCCAGTCAAGGGCGCACCTCCAGCAGTGGGTCATGAAACCCGATGCATGGCGCTGGGAGCTCTGGCGAGTACCCACCGCAAATTTAAGAAGGATCGGACCTTAGAATTGGAATATACCGAATTCATGAAGACCTATGAAGAACTGGGACACATGGAACGTGTACCCGAAGAAGACTTGAACAATCCTGCAGCATGGTATTTACCGCATCATGCAGTTGTGACAGAAAACGAGGGTAAAAGGAAAATTCGCGTTGTATTCGACGCGTCTAGGAAGACACGTGATGGTCACTGTCTTAATGATTTTTTGTATCCAGGCCCGGTTTTACAGAATGATTTAGTACTCATTCTGGCCAAGTGGAGACGACATAGATACGTCTTTACCGCCGACATTGTAAAAATGTTTCGGCAAATATGGGTTAGGCAGACAGACTGTGACCTACAGAGGATTGTCTGGTCGCCTACGAGCCAGGGTCCACCAACTAAATACCGTTTGAAAACGGTAACTTATGGAACGTCCTGCGCTCCTTATTTAGCGATTCGTACGCTGCATCAATTGGCGAGTGATGGCCAAAGTGCATATCCTCTTGCTGCGTCGTGTCTCTCCTCGGAAACCTACGTGGACGACATCTTCACAGGTGATGAGGATTTAACGGTAGCAATCCAAAAAAGAGATGAGCTGATTGCACTGCTAAGCACCGCAGGCATAGAATTAGATAAGTGGGCTGCCAACGACATACGTCTTAATGCGAATAAAGCAGGAGGAGGTCAAGAAGGAAAGGGCTCTATTAAATCGATAGATAAGGACCCAGTAGTCAAAACTCTGGGCATCTCGTGGCGATCTGCGGACGATGTCTTTAATTTTAATGTACATAGGATCACAGCCCTGAAGCAAGCAACGACAAAACGAGCAATTTTGAGCAACATTGCTCGACTGTTTGACCCCCTCGGATGGCTATGTCCGGTCACGGTTGTTGCTAAAATTATCATGCAGGATGCATGCATAACTAAGAATGAATGGGACATGCCTCTCCCCCCAGAGTTGACTCAAAGATGGACCGGATATTGTGACTCCTTGGAGTCCCTCCAAAATATTAAAATAGATAGGTGGTTAGGGATTACAAAAAACCATAACCTGCAAATACACGGATTTTGCGATGCGTCTAAGCGAGCGTATGCTGCAGTCGTTTACATACGAATAACCTCGCCGGGAAAACCCAGTCGCGCTCGGGTGCTAGCCGCGAAAACAAAGGTAGCCCCAATTAAAACAGTTTCGATACCTAATTTAGAACTGTGTGCTGCAGTTCTATTGGTCAAATTGGTGTCGTATCTGCAACGCCTGGAAGAGTACAAAGATCTTTCAGTCTTTTTGTGGAGTGATAGCCAGATCGTGCTCGCATGGCTAAATAAGCATCCGTCACATTGGAAGACCTTTGTAGCTAATAGGATCTCGGTCATCCAGACGGAGCTACCCCGGGCTATATGGGGTCATGTTTCAACTAAAGAAAATCCAGCGGACATGGCTACCCGTGGTGTTAAGCCGGTAGAACTGCGAGCCAAGGAGCTATGGTGGCAAGGGCCAGAATGGTTGCAAAACGATAGGAGCAAATGGCCAAGGCTTGTTGAAACAGTCCGTACTCTACAGGTAAATGTGGACAGAAGCGAGCCTGAGATACTTAGTCGATTCTCCTCATATAATAGGTTAATACATGTAGTCGCATAGTGCATGCGCCCCTTATATCGTTTACGGAAAAAACAGAACGGGATTATAAAGCATACTTTCCTAACTACTCAGGAATTAACGGCGGCAAAGAAGGTAGTGATGCGTTTAGCACAAGAGGTTGCTTTTCCGAATGAGTTAAGCCTGTTGAAAAATTCAAAGGATCTACCCAAGGGAAACCGATTGGGTCCACTTAATCCATTCATAGATGCGATAGATGGGATCTTGCGAGTGGGAGGCAGAATCTCGCGCTCTCAGTTATCCGAGGAGCAGAAGCATCCGCCCATCTTACCTCGGAATTCGTGTTTGAGCAAATTATTGGTTCAATCCATGCACCTCGCCTCGCTGCATGGGGGGCCAACTTTAACGACACATTTTGTGCTTAGACACGCGTGGATACTAGGCGCTCGATTATTAGTTAAAAGTGTCGTGCATCATTGCGTTATTTGTCAACGCGTCAAACCGCGGTTACCACAGCAGCTGATGGGCGATCTCCCTTCTGCGCGAGTATCTCCTGCCCGACCCTTTTTTACGGCTAGCCTCGATTATGCTGGCCCATTTCAGGTCCGAATTAGCAATGGCCGAGGGAATCGTAGTTATAAGGGATATATCGCCCTTTTCGTTCGCTTCGTCACGAGAGCCGTACATTTAGAATTAGTAAGCGATCTCACGACAGGAGTGTTTATTGCGGCATTTAGGAGATTTTCCAGCCGACGGGGACAATGCCACATGTTGTATAGCGACAACGCGACAACATTCCAAGGCGCTAATCGTGAATTAAAATCCATGTTCCAAGCTGCTTCAAAATTCTATCATCAAGTCGGGCAGACACTCGCCAATGACGGTACGACGTGGACGTTTATCGCACCCAATACGCCACATTATGGAGGAATATGGTAGGCTGGGTTTAAATCTGTGAAACACCACTTGCGGAGGGCTTTTCGGAATGAGACCCTGACCTTCGAAGAATTTAGCACCGCGCTGGCTGAAATAGAAGCGTGTTTAAATTCGCGACCCTTATGCCCCCTCAGCGCCGATGTCGATGACCTAAACGCTTTAACTCCGGCCCACTTTCTGATAGGAGATCCCTCGTTCATAATTCCGGATGCGGAGAAGGCTGACATATCGGTATCGGTTAGTCGGCGATACAAATTGATGCAGTCGATACGCGATCAGTTTTGGCGACGGTGGTCGGTCGAGTTTATGCAACATTTACAGGAGCGGGGCAAATGGCGCGTAGCGAAAAATAATATTTGTGTAGGTCAGCTAGTGCTCCTTCGTGACGATCGTTACCCCCCCGCCAAATGGCCCTTGGGAATAATTACAGAGATTCACGCAGGTAACGATGGTCTTGTTCGTGTAGTGTCAGTAAAGATACACGGCAAGGTGTTAAAAAGACACGTCGCCTGTTACAGACCACGAAATATACAATGGAACAATGTCCCCTTGTTCTATCTGCGGAATAGATTGCGAGAAATCGCCGCGCGTAATGTAAGACCGCGCGGGACTACAAGAATAACAAACGGACTACGATCCACCCGAGCCGCCAGGGGCTGTAGCCTATGCCACCCGAGCCGCCAGGGGCTATAGCCTGTGCCAGCCGTCGGGGGCTATAGCCCGACCGAGCCGCCAGGGGCTATAGCCTGTGCCAGCCACCAGGGGCTACAGCCTGACCAAGTCACCAGGGACTATAGCCTGTGTTCCAGCCACCAGTCAGGGACTATAGCCTGTGCTCGCCGTCAGGGGCTATAGCCTGACCAAGCCACCAGGGGCTATAGCCTGGGAAAACGAGCGAAGGAGGCTCGGATCCAGGCTGAAGCCGCGCAAGGTGGTCAGCACGTGGCCGTCGCCGATTCCTTAACGAAGAAAAATAAATAAACAACCGAGGCGAAGAATGGGGCCGGATAGGCGACGACCTAATGATCTGGAGGCGTTAAAAGGACAGCACGGAGGACGGACAACGACACCATTATTGTCTTGAGAAGTCCGACGCGACGACGATTGTTATAAAACTACCAATAAAGGATTAAAAAACGAAAACTCGTAATTATTAATTCCTCCCTCTGAACTCGACCTATTCCTGCCCGCTTCCTATTCCAAGTAACATTCTGGTGCCGAAACCCGGGACATTCTTTATCCGGGAAAAGTGATTGTGAATAGGAAGCTGAGTGATAAAGAGAATTGAAAAGGCCATCACAGTGTGTTCCGAGTGTTGGAAATTCGCGAAATAATCTAAAAAAAAAAAAAAAAAAAAAAAAAAAAAAAAAAAAAAAAAAAAAAAATTTCATTCATAATATATGAGGAGAGAAGAATTCGATGAAACGCAGCAGGAAACCAGCTCAACGATCGGCGACAAGCCTGATTCCCCAAACCATGGAGCGAGTAAATACAATAACAGCCCGAACTACCGAAGGGGCTGCTCCACTCCTTCGCAATGAAGAGATGATGGAGGAAAGACGCGAAGAAGAACCGGAGACAAGACAACCAATCGATAAGCGGACCGTACGCCCAAGTGTACCGGAGATATCTACGACCACTATCGCAGGAGAACTTCGCGATGAGGCGGGAAGAAACAACGAGCGAAACGCCGGCTACATCAACAGCACGGTCGCCGCCGACGAGCCGGTGAATGAAGAGTCCTTTGCTACGCAGGCAGGGGAACACCGCACGAACATCCCGAATCGGATGAACCATAATGAGGGATACAATGCACGGGCGATCAGTCGATTGACCATCGACAAGCGACTACCGGATTTCTCAGGTAACCCCTTGGAGTGGCTTTTATTCAAAGAAACCTTCGAATCGACCACCGAAATAGGGGAATTCACGGACAAAGAAAACGTCGCGCGCCTAAATGCGGCCCTAAAAGGAAGAGCCCGCGATGCGGTAAAAACGCTGCTGGCCACGGCCAGCGATTCGAAAAGAATTATAAAAACATTGGAGCTGCTCTTCGGGGATAAGCAAATTATAGCCGAAGAGATTCTTCGTAACATCAGGTTCCTCCCTTCCGTCGGAAAGGGGGGGATCAGCCTGCTTCAATTCGCGACCGAATTAAAAAACGCAACGACAGCGATAGAATCGCTTGAGCTCGTGCCGTACCTCAATGCGCCTGACCTCGTCCAAATAATAGGGACAAAGTTACCCGCGGCGCTTAAATATGCGTACGACCGATGTTCGGCCTCGGCGTCAAAAAATGTCCCGGAACTAATTAAGTTGAGCGATTTTCTTCAAACAGAAGCCGAATTAACAGCCCGATCGGTGTTCCGAGACGCCAGAGAGCGCGCGGGGGAAGAACGCAAATTAACACCCGAGCGAAGATATACGCGATACGCCAGAAAGGCGTACGTTGGATACGGAAGCCACGACCGGGAAGATGTAGCGAAGGATGTCGCCGAAAGGAAATGTGCCAGATGCGGAAGCGTTACGCACCGCATAACAGAATGCGGGATCTTTTCGCGTGAGGCTTTAAATAACCGATGGAAATTCGTGAAGGCGCGAAGACTCTGTTATGTTTGTTTAAAGCCAGGACATCGGCAGGGAGATTGCAGCAACCGCCGATCCTCGTCCGGCAAAGAACACCACCGATTGTTACGTCCAAATAAGCAGGTAGATGGCAATATACGAACGCAGAGCGTTGATCGGGAATGGCCCGCATGCCCGTCGGAGAAACAAGTGGTGAATAATATAAAATGGTTAGGGGGACCACAAGTTTTGTTAAAGGTTCTCCCGATCCGCGTTCTAGGACCGCGGGGATATTCCGATACGTTCGCGCTCCTAGACGAAGGATCCACGGTGACACTGATAGAAAGCGCCCTCATCCGCAAATTAGGAATACAAGGGGCCAAAATTTCCATTAACATTAAAGGAATAAACAACTCAAAATTATATTCGAACAGTTTAAAGGTTCGTTTTCGCATATCAGGAGCGAGCGGAGAAGAAAGTAATATAATCGGCGTTACAATAAATAACCTAAATCTGCCGAAACAAACGATCCCGCAAGACTTAATAAACAAACTGGGGACGCGTGAATATCACCCAGTTTTGAAACCGTTTTATGACGCTGATGTGCGAGTGTTGCTGGGTCAAGATAATTGGCAAAACGTCGTGACAAGAGAGGTGGAGGAGATAAAGGGCACAAGATTAGCGATGTCACGATGTTTATTGGGATGGACACTGCATGGAATAGTAGACGAAAGGCCAACCGAGAAACATGCATCAATATTCGCAGGGGGCAAGAGCGAAATCGACCGACTGACGGTTGAGGAAAATAAGAGCGAGGATACGCGACTCGACAAGATGATGAAGGAGTATTTCGAGTTAGAAAATGCAGGAATTGGCGGCGAGGCCGCACATAGAGCTGAATTAGACCACGCTTCGAGAATATTAGAAGAGTCGAGCAAATTTAAAGGAGACCACTGGGAAATAGGCCTATTATGGAAAAATGCGATCCCGCCGAATTGCGACGGGAAAGCCACCGCGCGAAAACGCCTTTCTGCCCTAGAAAAAAGACTGGATCGAGACCCAAGGTATGCGCAATTGTATTATACAGAGATGCAGCGGTTTATAGACGCGGGTTACGCAAAACTAGCAAAAAACGACGAGGGAAACGCGCGATGTTGGTACCTTCCGCACTTTGGCGTCACGAACGTCAATAAGCCCGGTAAGATACGTTTGGTTTTCGATGCAGCGGCGAAAACCGACGGAGTGAGTCTTAATGACCAATTAGATATGGGGCCGGATCTACTGCAATCTCTGCCTGGAATCATCTTAAGATTCAGGAGATTCGCCGTGGCATGAAAGGAGACATTAGAGATATGTTTCTCAGAATAACGGTAAAAGAAGAAGACACGCAGGCGCAAAGATTCTTGTGGCGAGGTAAACGACGAGACGAAGAACCAAAGATCTTTCAGATGAAAAGCCTGCTCTTTGGGGCGAAATCCTCGCCGTGCTGCGCCATGTACATAAAAAACAAAAACGCGAGAAGACACATCGACGACATGCCGCTAGCAGCGAATAGTATAGTTAGGGACAGTTACATGGATGACTTCCTAACAAGCCACCATTCCGTCGAAGAGATGAAAAATATAGTAAAAAATGTAATAAAAATAAACAAGATGGCCAACTTTGAGATGCATGGGTGGGTATCCAATTTCCCTGAAGTACTACCCGCGGACGTGGAAAAAGGAGAAAACCACGGAAATACCGCAATGCGACTAAGCGAAAGAGATAGCGAAAGAGTATTGGGAATGGTCTGGAATACGCGCAAAGATAACCTAACCTTCGACGTGAAATTATGTAGATTCCCCGAGAAAACATGGAGTGAAACCTTAATCCCAACTAAAAGACAAGTATTAAGAATAATAATGTCGGTCTTCGATCCGTTAGGGTTACTGATCCCCTTCACACTCAAATCAAAAATACTGATGCAAAAGATCTGGCAGAGTGGAATCCTCTGGGACGAACGGATTCAGGAAGAAGAGTGTACAGCTTGGCGAGACTGGACCGCCAGCCTCAAGAAATTGGAACGCTGTGCGATAGCTCGCTGCATGATCGACGGAAAATTAAAAGGATTCAAGGCGGAACTACACGTCTTTTGCGATGCGAGCCTGGCAGCGTACGCGGCCGCCGCGTATTTAAAAATAAAGAACAATAGCGGATACTGTTCGGTCGCGTTAGCAATGGCGAAAAGTCGTGTCGCACCATTGAAACCTCTAACAGTTCCACGACTTGAGTTGCAGGCGGCGCTATTAGGTGCAAGACTACTTAAATACATCGAAAGCGAATTAGAATTAAAAATAGAAAGGCGAATGCTGTGGACGGACTCAACGGTAGTACTGAACTGGATAAGATCAGGTCCGAAACAACGACACGTGTACATCACGAATCGTCTTGGAGAAATAGCGGAATTGACACGAGTGAAAGAGTGGCGATGGGTACCGACCAATTCGAACCCAGCGGATGATGCCACACGCATAAACGACGGGGCGATGGAGCCTGACTCACGATGGTTTAAAGGGCCCTCTTTCCTATGGGAAGATGAGGACAAATGGCCCAGGGAGAAGTTTACGTCGGTCGCAGAGAAGAAGGAAGTAAACAAGGTCAAGGCGAACGAGGTGTGCGGATACATGGTCACATCGGAACAAAAACCCTGCCCCCTGGCGTTTAGTGTGCTGGGGTGGAAAGGACTGCAGCTATGGGCTAAACGAATCAGACGAGTATCCGAAAGATGGAAAACGCGAGCGAGAATCACGCGCAAGGAAGAAAGCGCGAAATGCGAAGAATTATACTTGATACGCGTAGCCCAAGGCGAATGCTTCTTTAAAGAAATAAAGGAGTTACGGAATGGGACGAGCGTGAACAAAAAAAACAGCGTCGCCAAATTAAACCCATTCATAGACAAGGACAATGTCCTTAAAGCGAACGGTCGGGTGACCCAAATAGGCGAAAACAGTTTTAACAACTATCCAATAATCCTGGATAGCCGGCATCAGATAACGAAAATATTAATTTTGGAATATCACCGGCGCCTCCTTCACGGGAACAACGAGACTCTCGTGAACGAAATCAAACAGAAGTATTACATAATAGGGCTTCGAAGAGCGATCAGAGTAATAACTGGCAGATGTTTGACCTGTAGGATAAACAAAGGAAAACCCGAAACCCCTCTCATGGCCGCGCTCCCGCCCGGCCGCGTTGCGTTCAAGCTGAGGCCGTTCACTCACTGTGGAGTGGATTATTTTGGTCCTATGACCATAAAGATCGGAAGGAGAAGAGAGAAACGATGGGGGGTCCTATTTACTTGTCTTACAGTCCGAGCGATACACCTAGAACTGGCGACGAGCCTGAGTTCGAACTCGGCTATAATGGCCCTGCAAAGACTTGCGGCGAGACGAGGTACCCCCACCTTTGTATATAGCGATAATGGGACAAATTTTAAAGGAGCCAACCGCGAATTAATGAAGGAGATGAAAGAAATAGATCCGGAGAAGCTACGAAACTTCGCGGACAAGGAAAATATTCACTGGCGCTTTAACCCTCCGGGCGCCCCTCACATGGGAGGAGCATGGGAAAGATTAATTCGTTCAGTGAAAACATCACTTAACATTATTTTCAAAGGGCAAGTAATGAACGAGGAAACGCTGCACACGGTACTCACAGAGATTGAACACACCGTCAATTCACGGCCATTGACTCATGTGTCAACGGAACCCGGAGATCTGGAGGCGCTAACTCCAAATCATTTTCTCATCGGCTCGTCATCCGGCGGAATCAAGCCAACGTATACCAACAAATACACAATATGCCTAAGAAAGCAATGGAAGATAGCCCAATACTTTTCGGACTGTTTCTGGAAAAGATGGATAAGGGAATATCTGCCGACCCTGTTGCCTAGGAAGAAATGGTTCGAAAAAACAAAGCCAATGGAGAAAGGGGATGTAGTGCTGGTGGTGGACACGCAATTGCCGCGTAACTGTTGGCTTAAAGGGACAGTAATGGAGGTGTTTATGGGCAGGGACCAGCAGGCGAGAGTTGTTAAAATACGAACTCCGAAAGGCGATTTCTTACGCCCGGCGCATAAGTTGGTCAAGCTCGTAAGCGTGAACGAAGTACAAAATTAAACATTTTGTACGGGGGGAGGGATGTTACAGACCACGAAATATACAATGGAACAATGTCCCCTTGTTCTATCTGCGGAATAGATTGCGAGAAATCGCCGCGCGTAATGTAAGACCGCGCGGGACTACAAGAATAACAAACGGACTACGATCCACCCGAGCCGCCAGGGGCTGTAGCCTATGCCACCCGAGCCGCCAGGGGCTATAGCCTGTGCCAGCCGTCGGGGGCTATAGCCCGACCGAGCCGCCAGGGGCTATAGCCTGTGCCAGCCGTCGGGGGCTACAGCCTGACCAAGTCACCAGGGACTATAGCCTGTGTTCGCCGTCAGGGACTATAGCCTGTGCTCGCCGTCAGGGGCTATAGCCTGACCAAGCCACCAGGGGCTATAGCCTGGGAAAACGAGCGAAGGAGGCTCGGATCCAGGCTGAAGCCGCGCAAGGTGGTCAGCACGTGGCCGTCGCCGATTCCTTAACGAAGAAAAATAAATAAACAACCGAGGCGAAGAATGGGGCCGGATAGGCGACGACCTAATGATCTGGAGGCGTTAAAAGGACAGCACGGAGGACGGACAACGACACCATTATTGTCTTGAGAAGTCCGACGCGACGACGATTGTTATAAAACTACCAATAAAGGATTAAAAAACGAAAACTCGTAATTATTAATTCCTCCCTCTGAACTCGACCTATTCCTGCCCGCTTCCTATTCCAAGTAACATCGCCCGTGTATGTATCTTGGCTTACGAGGGAGCCGAGAACGAAAAGGTTTCAGGGGAGTGTGCGAAGGAGACACAGGAGTAAAGATGACCGCGAGCGAGCCCATATTACGACTGTAAGGGACGCTAGAACCGTGATAAGCAGCCTACAGTTGAGATATAAATATTCGTCTATTGACGAAGGCGGGCGGGATGTTGGAAACCGTAAACTAACGCAGGAACATTAGTGGCGTGAGAAAAGTAGAGATGACTGAACGCCGTTGTAGTTGGCGCGTGAAAAATGATATAGAAAAACAATTGGAGAAAAGGCGTAAAGAGGCCCGGCTGCGGACTTCGGGTGCTGAGGCAAGCAAGCAATCGACTTACAGACACGAGGTCGTACAGATCGAATGAGAATACAGAGCATTTTGAGCTTCTTCTCACTTGTTCCGCCGAGGTCGAGTTTTTTTGTATAAAATTGACAAGAGTTGGAAAGGCGGTAGGAGTGCGACTTGCGGAAAGTTACGATTCGAGTTACTGAATAGAGCTTCGCGAAGTAATAATTGTTATTATTCGCGTGGTGTCGTGGCACAGGCTGGTGACAGGGGGATTGAGTGACAAGAAGCTCCTGAATCCACCCCAGGGGGAACCTTCCCTGGGAGCCGAGAAACGACTCCCGGTGGCCGATCCAGAGGACAGAGATAAATAGAGAGAAAGTAAGTTCCTCTGCGGCCGGGTCTGGTCTCCAAGACGTTGGAGAAAACCCGGTGTCCGCACCCCACACACCGATCGGCCATCCAGACGTCCGAACTGTGTGGAGTTCGAGACGCATCGGTGTGACGGCGTAGGGCGAACGTCCAGCTGGCAACAAGCTACCGTACGTACATTCCTTCACGAGAGCTCTCCCGCGCGCGTATCGCGTAACTGTTCAATTAATATTATTATTAATCTTGTAATTGTAAATTTGCGTGCGGCAAAAGGCTTTTTTACTCCTTCCCGGCGAAGGAGGTTTTTTTTTTGCGCCTCGAGGCGATTAGGGCAATTTTAATTAAATAAAGAAAATTCTTTTTTATTTTTTACACTCAACCAACGACTTTTATTTTCTCCCTCTTCCTATCCTTTATTAATATCTTTCAGGACTCACGGAGATGGTAAGTAGCGTTAAAATTGCTACAAGGGGGAAGGGACGGGCAAGAAGGATGGGGAAGGGAACACGGCGGTTCCATTCCCTGAAACGGTGATCGAGGGGGAGGAGGAGATCCCATCCGCGACCGGAACGACACCTGAAAGTGTCGGTACCGCGTATGAGGGCATCTTTGCCTCCATAAAGACCATTATGATGGTGATGATAGGAGCGCTAAAGCGCCAGCCAAACATCTCCAAAGTGATCAAAGGGGGCCTTCCTGTACTGCAGGGGACAACGGCCGGTAAAAGGCCACCACCGGCAACGCCACCAGAGGCCCAAGCGGGCAAGAAGAAGAAGAAGAAAAGGAAGAAGGAGGCAGCGGTAGCATCGCAAACGCCTCCTCCAACCACTACCGTGGGGAAGAGACCGACTGGCGCGGAGTGTAGGAGAGTCCCCACGCGAGAGGAAAAACGGGAGGACCGCGAAAAGACGGTAAGAGACAGGGTAAAGGGGACCCCTACAAAAAAGAGCGCCCCCAGTAAAAGAGGGAAGGTGAGGTCAGAGGCCATCGTCCTTAAGCCAGCGGAGGGCAAGACCTACGCGGATATCCTGAGCGGAATCCGACATCAGGTCAGTCCCTCCGAGCACGGGCTCTCGATCAAGGGCATCCACAAAACCCAAAAGGGGGATGTCCTCATCGAGATTAGAAAATCATCGTCGGTCGAGTGCAAGGAGGGCTTTGCCGATGCCTTGAAGAAGGCCGTCGGAGCCAGCGCAACACTCCACACTCTGATCCCCAGGAGTACACTGGAGATCAGGGACGTGGACGAGTAGGCAACGACCGAGGAGGTCTGAGGCGCCCTCCTTGCGATCCTGCATGACTACACTGGTCCTCTAGAGATGCGACTCACGGGAGCCAACAAAGCCGGTAAATGGCTGTCGATCGTGACCGTCACAGAGGAGGCCAGTAAAAAGCTACTGGAGGTGGGCAGGGTCCCAGTAGGGATGGTCTACTGCGGCATAAGACCACGGGTCCAAGTCGAGCGCTGCTTTAAGTGTCTCGGCTATGGACACCGGGGTACGAGCTGCAGGGGCCCAGACAGGAGTACGACCTGTTTCCGGTGTGGGGAACAGGGTCACAAGGGGGCCGGATGTGAGGCCGAGCCCAAGTGCTTCCTGTGCCCGGGGACCTCTCCTGCGGCAGTACACCATGTCGCGGGGTCAGGAGCCTGTGCGGTTTTCCGCGAGGCTCTAGCCAAGTGCCGCCGAAGTGGCTAATGTCCTGCAGGCCAACTTGCATAGAAGCCGGACGGCGCAGGATCTGCTCGCCCAGGTCCACCTCGAGCTGCGCGCTGATATTGTTCTTATCAGTGAGCAGCATCGGGAGGGGCCTGCGGGAGGGTGGTATCGTGACATCACCGGTACCGCTGCGATCTGGATCCCCAGCCCGCACTGCTTCCAGGCAGAGTGCCATGGAGCTGGTAGCGGCTTCGTTTGGGTGAGGAGCAGGGGCGTATATTACGTCAGCTGTTACCTCACTCCAGACGAGGCCATCGATGGGTTCCAAGTTAAATTGGATGCCCTCGAGGATGCTATCGGGGACATGGAGGGTGAGCTGGTAGTGGCCGGGGACTTTAACAGCAAGACTGTAGATTGGGGTGAACCTGTGACCGACTCCAGGGGAAGGCGAGTCCTGGACATGGTATCCAGGACAGGACTGGTAATTTTAAATACCGGTTCAACAGCGACCTTCCGGAGGCCCGGTTACAGGCAGACCATCCCCGACGTCTCCTTTGCGACGGAACGTCTGGCCGCAAAGGCGCGAGACTGGCGGGTGATCGAGGACTATACAGCCAGCGATCACCAGTACATCACGTTTCGCGTTCGTGATGACCGTCCGGTCGGGACGGCGATCGTACGCCGTCCTTCCAGATGGCTCGTTGCGAGGATGGACGATGCCTTGTTTTCCCGTGCCCTAGAACGCGGACAGCGAACCCTGGACGGGGCTTCAGGGAGCGGATACGCCCTCCAAGCGAGCGGAAGCGGTGTCAGGCGCAATCAGGCGCTTGATCCGCCAAGCTTGTAAGGAGGCGATACCGAGGATGTCGGCGAGAAAAACACGCCGTCCGGTTTATTGGTCGACCAGCGAGATCGCGAAAATGAGGCGGAAGTGCCTTCGGCTACGACGAGTAGCCCAAAGGGCCCGACTCCTCGACCGCGACAACTCTCCGATGATCGTCGAGCATCTGGTGGCAAGAAGAGCCCTCAAGAAAGCCATCTCTTGATCTCAATCTCGCAAATTGGGGGCGTTCGCCAAGGGCGCACCCATGAGCGACGTGGTGATGGACGGGATCGTCCATGCCCTCTCTCCCACACATCCCGTTCGAAGGGATGAGCCCCCGGTGCCATCGGGTCCTGAGGCTCCGCCGTTTACAATGGCGGAGCTAGAGAGCGCGGTAAGCTCTATGAGGAGCCGTAAGGCACCAGGTCCCGATGGCCTTCCGGCAGAGATGATGAAAGCGCTGGCCAGTCGTCACCCACAGCTCATGCTCATCATGTACAACTCGTGCTGGTGAGCAAGGGCAAAGGATCGTGGGACGCTCCGTCGTCGTATAGACCCCTGTGCATGTTGGACACCGCCGGGAAGCTCCTGGAAAAGCTGGTAAGACCCCGTCTTTAGGCGGCGCTTTTAATATCTGGCGGCCTCTCCGAGAGTCAATACGGCTTCCGGAGAGGTAGGTCAACCATCGACGCTATCCAGAGAGTAGTGGAGGCGGCCAGGAGCACGGAAAGGGGAAACCATTTCTCCCGACCGATATGTCTCCTGGTGACATTGGATGTCCGAAACGCCTTCAACTCGGTAAGGTGGACAGATATGCTCGGGGCAATGGATCGGGACTTCGGGGTGCCCCAGTATCTCTTGCAGATTATTGGGGATTACCTTCGGGACCGGTTCATTGTATACGAGACGGCGGAGGGCTCAAAACGGAGGGCACTGACGTGTGCTGCGGCCCAAGGCTCCATCTTAGGACCCGATCTATGGAATATTTCCTACAACGAGATCCTGATATCGGAAATGTCTGAAGGCTGCTCTCTGATCGGGTGCGCGGATGACGTGGTAGCCATTATTACAGTAAGTACTATGGCCCAGGCACAAACGCGACTCGATCAGACTATGCGGAGAATTCGCAACTGGATGGACGATCATG
Source organism: Ceratosolen fusciceps (assembly GCA_018883505.1). Classification (NCBI taxonomy): domain Eukaryota; kingdom Metazoa; phylum Arthropoda; class Insecta; order Hymenoptera; family Agaonidae; genus Ceratosolen; species Ceratosolen fusciceps. Next base: position 10,702,980 of record RCIC01000001.1, read on the forward strand.
GGTTGGAACTGGCGGAGGCCAAAACCGAGATTGTGCTCCTTACGAAGAAGCGCGTACCCAGAGTGCAGCCGCTTATTATCGGAGAGGAGTCGGTTCAGACCAAAGCAGCCGTGAAGTACCTGGGGGTGACGCTAGAAACGAAGCTCACCTTCGGGGAACATATTCGGAGGGTGGCGGATAAGGCGTCACGGGTAGTGACTTCCCTGTGCAGGATCATGGCCAACGTAAGTGGGCCACGTCCCTGTATCAGGCGGTTGCTGCTCCGTGTCGCTGAGTCCGTCATGCTTTACGGTGCAGAGGTTTGGGCCGACGCGCTTCGGTACAATATGTACCGGAGACGTATGGCGGCTGTGCAACGGAGATGCGCACTTCGTGTAGCGTGCTCGTATCGCACGGTCTCGGAGGCGGCCTCGCTAGTGGTCGCTGGGGTAATTCCCATCGACCTCCTAGCCCAGGAGAGGAAGCTGGTCCACCAGGCAAGGGGGACACTCGACCGTGGTGAGGCCAAGGTGCGAGCCAGGGAGATATCCCTGGCTAGCTGGCAGAACAGATGGGAGCGGGATACGCGCGGAAGGTGGACCGTCAGACTAATCAGTCAGGTGGCCACGTGGATCGGCCGACAGCATGGCGAGGTGAACTATTACCTCACCCAGCTGTTGACCGGCCATGGGTACTTCCGTGCGTACCTCCACCGTATGGGTAAGGTAGCGGATCCCCGATGCGTGCATTGCGGATCCGCCGTGGACGACGCCTTGCACACATTTTTTGTGTGCGAATACTGGGGGCGACAGAGGGAAGCGTTGGAGGGCGATGTCGGAAGGATCACTCCTAAAGGCATCGTCCTTTAGGATGCTCGCGAGCCAAGAAAACTGGGGAAGGGTCGCTTCTTTCGTCGAGGATATCCTGAGACGTAAGAAGCCGGCTCTTCCATAGGATAAGGGGGGAAAGCGTAGAGGCTGCCTCGAAGGCATAGTTTCTGGTTCCCTCCCCGAAGTAATGCTTAACGGCGGTGCCGGGGAGGATATAAGAACCAGGAAAGGAGGTCTCCTCGACGAACTCGCGAAGTTTTAGTGGGTATACCGGCATCTTCAATGCCGGGGAGTCCCACACACCGGGGACCCGGGTCCCTGATGGTTTTTAAAAGATTTCCTCCCTCATTTATAAAAAAAAAAAAAAAAAAAATTATTATTATTATTGGTTTTGATTTTAATACCCAATCATAACCAAAGAATAAGCATTTATAATTAATAATTGTATTAATCTTTTTGTTATTAGCATCAATATAATATTTCGTAGATAATTACTTATTTTCGTTATGTGAGAAACTGTCCCCCTTCGGCTGAGTGTGTGGTGGAAAAGCCGGGAAATGCGGACGATTAGAAGATTAAGAAGGAAAGCAGATAGTCGCATGTAACGCAGCAGTTCATCACGCCGCCCCCTCCCCCCGCAACATAAAAAATCTGTCGTACAGAACCGCGCTTCTATTATTCAAATAATAATAATTAAAATCTTCACGCTCCCCTTCTAAACCTAAATGTGAACACGAAAGGTCGTGTACGGGCGTTACGAGTTCGATTTCGTCCGTTCGCTGTTTGTTTTGGTCGCGTTGCGTTCTCATCTTACAATGAAAAAGAACTGAAAAGAGGAAAAAAACTTCACAGGAACACTTTAAGAATATTTTATGATAATTTATTATTTTTTTTTACTATCGCAATTGAGAATATAATAAGAAGACATATAATTTATAATTTATAATGGAATTTTTGTGCTCTTAACGGGTGTTCGTTTGTATAATTTCTACAAAGGTATAATTTATATGCGTACGTGTGTGAATATGACAAATGTACCTGGACGTTGAAAAAAGAATTTTCAGAAGAAAATGTAACGAAATAATAAAATGTACGGTAACGGATAGAGGTGCTTTTTTTTATAAAAAAAAAATCAAAATTTATATCAATTCATTGGATTTATGCAAAAATATTAAAATCAATTTATAATTCGGAGTGTGGCTTTTGTATAAATATTTATATTTTTTTCTCTAGAATGCAAAGTTTTTACTTAAAATGCGTGAAATATATTTAAACGTATTCGTGTATTGTAAAGACCGACAGCTGTGGGCAATAATTTTTTAAGAATTAAGCATAGCGGCGTAGGTTCTGCCAGGGAATTAGCGGGAAGAGGACGCGGATCGGAAATTCTAACACGCACGCCTTCCCCTCCCGCCCTCGATGACGCGCAACTACTAGTGGGAGTCGTTGGCTTGTCCGGAGGACATTTGGCGACGAATTTGGCGCACTGTAGATAAGGCTGTCGTTAGCGTTGGAGGGGAGGGGTGGGATCTTTATTCTTCCTGTGTATCTGCCGGTGCATCCGCGTCGCCAGGTAATGCCCACATCAAGTCCACGTTGCTGAACCGGTATCGCAGCCAGCCGGTGCTTCAATGTCGCCCGTTAAGTTATTGGGACACCGAAGTAAGCCGTCCACCTGTACGGGGTTTGCATTTTCTTGTCCTCGGTTCCTGGGCCTCTAGATGGCGGCATCGGCGACGTGGTGAACGCTGAACGCGGGGCGGAAGCATTGCCGAGGTAGACGGTCGCGGACCTCTTTTTGGAGGGATTTTAGGAAGGACAGGGACGCCCGTGGCATTATGACGCCAAAGTATGCGTAAAATCACGTCAACGTAAACAATATAGTTTGTATAACTTTTGTTTTTTTTTTATTTTTTTTATTTTTTTTTTTAATACTATCCTATAATGCGTAAAAGAATTCTCAATAATAAAAGAATTAATTTCATTTCTTCGAATGTATAACCGAATTTATAAACATACGAATAATATTTAGAAAACTTATAATAATAATTACTTCGTTTGCAATTTGAATATAAAAAGGTATTTTTTTTCAGTTAACAATATGAATTGTACGTATTTTATGTTATTGTATTATTTTTTTTTATTTCTCTTTTATTTTTCTCTATAATCACTATTTGTCATTTTTAACTATATAATTAAATCAAACGTTTTATGAGCACGAAAAAATCTAAAAAAAAAATTATAGTATTTATAATTTTTAATAGTCAAATTTAATAAGATTAACGCACAATATGTACGATAAGCTTGTTTTCGGTTAGGAATATCAATACAGAGATAAATGCTTTTTATTCACGTACGATAATTATTTGCGTTATCTACAATAAAGTATTGTATTTTCAATTTCAAATAGCTCTATAATGCAGTGCTCATAATTAATTTTGAATGAAAAAAAATAGTTTAATTGATAAAATTGTTGGTTGTAATGCAACGTAATTCGGCCCGAAATGATTTGAAATTTATTTTAAGTACGACAATTTGCCGTGAGAGGGGGGGGGTATGGATTATAAATCGAGTGCTCAACTACATAGACGAAACTCGACACCTAAGGGCGTAAATGCCTATTCCCTAGAGCCGTTAAGGAGTACAGGCTTCTGTCCTCGGATTTATCGGGTTTGAGGTATTGAGGTATTGGCACTGATGTAATCAGGCCGTCCCTTATTGCCCCGTTTCGGTCCAAGTACAATGGGTTTGCGCAATCAGGATGACGTCGCTCTACATCCATGTAATATACCTTAAAAATGCAGTCAAAACGGGTATACCGCCGCAGATCGAGGATTTTAATATAAAAAAGAGCTCACTTGCTTGGATAAAAAGAAAACGATAGATTTTAAGAAACCATGGACCGTTTTATTGTTAAACGTGTCCGTCAAATATGCAAATTAATGCTAAAAGGTAAAGGAGGATGAAAATATTTAGCAGTGCATGAATTGTGGAATATGTTGAGCGAAATATGTGAAATATCATCAGCAGCTGAATAAATGTATAAACGGACGCGGTTCTGCATAAGTAAAAGAGCTGGCGATGGCGAGCGAATACTCGCTAATACTCGCTAATACTCGCTAATACTCGCGAATACTCCTAGGATTTTGGTTGAAAGCAACGGTATACGGATTTCTTATAGAATCCGCGGCACATGCGTAGCAATGGAGGTGCTCGAATATCAATCACAGTGACCGAGGAGAAAGGGGGTGGGGGGAGGGAGGGGGGAGGCCAAAGCATTGGATTCATCGGTTGTTACGGAGAGGAAAATGCTATGCGAGATCGAAAATTGAATGGGAAAGGGCGAGCATTGATGGAAATGACATGCCGGTCGTAAATCTAAAAGGAAACGAAAAAATGATGGAAATAAAGGTAATAAAAGTATCCTCGGCGAACTAGACGCTCCTCGCCCTGAAATTTTCCGACCACAACATTTCAGACTTTCTTTATTTATTCATACAATTTAATAAATTTAAATCGCATATACTAAATTTTATTTATACTTTAATAGTTCTCGGTAATTCTATCGTAGTGAAATTATAATTAACTATTTGAATACATGGCATTTGACATTTTTATTTATTTTTAATTGCCAAGCAGGCCTCCTCTTGTCAAACAATATTTGTTTGTTTTCTTTTCTTTTTCTTTTCTTTTTTTTCCTTTTTCTCTTTTTTCATTCCCCCATTCCTTTAGCAATGAAGCAGTATAACGGTATAAAAAAAATAAATGATATTTTTATTAATATTCTTGTAAATTCATTTATAGTAATACAGCCTTATTAATGTAATACGTTGTACATACGTTGTACGTACGTTGTGCATACGTTATACATACGTAGGTATATCGATTAGAAGTTTATTTCATAATGGTCTTTAATGTTTTTAATAAAATGCCTGTAGTAATATGTGCTTAAATGAAAATTTATTTGATCTTGATGAATCGTTTCGTTCAAATCTGGACAAATCCCGATATTAACGGCTATGACAATATCATGGTATACAAGCGGTCCACCACTATCGCCCTAAAATATAAACGTATTTCTTTAATTTCAATGGAGATCAAACGTCTTTGTACATTGGTATTAAAAATATTATAATAAATGCAACTTTTAGTTTCGCAATAATAAAATGATGGAATGTTCGTCTTTTATTTTTTTATAAATATCCGTGTGCGCGAAACTCTTGAGCTAAATACATACTCATCCTATCTAAAGGAAATTAATAAAAAAAAGTGTAACAATAGCTAAATGATATTACAATAAGTTATAAATGCAGGGCAAATGTAATTAATCGTATTGGATGTTGAATCGTATTGGATGTTCTACTGTATTAAAAAAATATAAAATCGATCGATTTTAAAGGGCAATTAAAAAATCATTAATACCTCGCGTAGATTTTCGTAATTCGAGATTCTTTTTCAGACATCAAATACATGCAAGGCAAGTATTAGCAAGTGATTGAATATACATATATATATATATATTTATATATATCACTTACATAGAGAACGAATCCTGTGCAGGGTAAAAAAATGATGTAGAATCATAATTATTACTTTCGGTAACAGAAGTTTATTCGGAGCTGCGATATCGTACAATTAGTCCGTAATTGCAATTATACGGAAAGCATAAAAGCGTAAAAAAATATTTCGCTCAAGATATTAAAGAATTTTGTACGATAAATGAATACATAGAAAATCAATAAAGTGAATAAATTGTTGTCGAGAGGCGTGCTAATGAGATATAGAAAGCTCAGTTTGTACAATAAAATAAGTCGAAGTGAAATTTGCCCTTGTCAATGTCATAAGTCTAATTACAGATTTGCTATTTTTCAAGGCAATATTCAGTCAGATGCGGTATAATAGAAACGAAATATTTGAATTAGCCATTCGAGCCGAGAAAATATTAAACATTGCGTCAGATCGATTGGTTAATTGATAGTAACCAACCAATCGTCTTTGCTCATTGAATAGTAGTTGTAGCACTAGTGGTGGTGGTGGTGGTGGTGGTGGTAGCAGTAGTAATGGTAGTAGTAGTAGTAGTAGTAGTAGTAATGGTAGTAGTAGTAGTAGTAACAGTAGCAGTAGTAGTAGTATACGATAAAAAAGTCCGACTTCAAGGATAAAGAAGATAATTATAGAGAGCGGTAGAAAAGGCTAATAAATAAGCTCATCCATGAAAATATTTGGATTTTCTGCCCTGATATTGAAAGTTACGCTTGACAAAATCGAGAATACGGTATAAAAGGTAGATAAAGAGCAGCGAGGCACGCGTCATGTCAACACGCAAGACTGCCGTTGAATATAAAAAAAAATAAACTTACGCAGTCTATGAAGACGTAAGGCGACGCGCCGGTGCATATGCGCCTTTCGTGTATCTGCAGTGATTCGCCAGTCAAGTCGAGTATTCTCCTCTCGCATTCCTCACTCCGTAAAAGCGTTAAGGTGCCCTTTTGCAAAAATCTCGGGACTTCGCGACTGTTTACCTGTCCCCAGCCTGCCACCTGGACGTTCGATCCATAGGGGTACGCGAGCCTGGTCATCGCAGTGGTTGCGATTATTATATTATCGGGTACGTTCCCGATTAGCTAAAATGATTATTTGGCTTGAAATATTCTTTGAAGCTCATGTCATTGGGAACGTGGTAAAAATCAGTTAAAATCATTGGCGCGTCGTCACCTTTATTATCGCAATATCGTTAAACTCGAACTCCGGCTGGACATTATTAGTATAAGACCATTGATTGTAACTCATCCACCATAGAGGGAAAAATCTCTGTCCCAACAATAAATCGAGAGATCCGACGGAGACTTCGACACCCAGTGGATGGTAATCGGTCAGACAATGATTCGCAGTCAAAACGTCCTGCATAGAGATTAATACCCCTGTGCAAATATGATGTTCCAGCCTTTGAGCGCCTGCCCTGGGGATTTTCACTATCGCGACAGTGTAAGGATAGTCCAGTTCCTCTGCCGGGCCAATATTGTGTCCGATCAAGGCTTTCGAGCTTATAAAATCCCATTGATTACCTAAGCAATAAAGTTTTCCCACACGTTTACGCGCCTCTGCCGCAACGCAAATAACAATCGATGTGAAATTTTTTTTATAAACATTTTCTTACTTACACAATATAGCCAATCTTATTAAAATCGAGAGGATTTCAAATCGCCCGTTAAAGCTACGCATGTTCGTAACAATAATAATGTTCCTACTCCGTATATATCTACAAAGAGATTAACAATTCGTTAGGATCATAAAATTCACGTAAGGTAAGATAAACATTGTTTATTGAAAAGTCGGCTGATAATGTTTTTATCTCTTATGAAAAATTTTTTTTAGAAACGTCAATTAAATTACGAACGAGCGTGCAGGACTATTTAAAAGAAATTTGTCATTGGAGAGCACGTTTTGAATATTTAAATTTTATTGAGAGCTTTATTGAAAAATAAAAATTGTAAGCTGCTCGGTTACTGTCTATCAAAACAATTTATTTAAATAAGACTTTATCATCGTCGATTTGAATACATTATCATTAATTATTGGAGAGTTTGAAAACAACTTGTTTTACTACGACTGATAATTGTAAAAGTTAAATATAATACAAAATTAATTCAAGCGAATGGTATTTTCACGAACAATTTCCCTATGGAAATATTAAGAGACGTTATTGCCAGTCGCTACAGTAAACGCGGCCATAGTAGAAAGAAAATATTGCGTAAATCACTAATTGTAACTTGGAATTTAAAATTAATATCTTATGCCTGTATGGACGTTGTTGTGTATCTATGCATCCGCAACAATATCCGATCATTTGTCAATAATCCCGGAACTCCCGGCATTCGCCACATTCCCATGTTTATTCTGACCTCTATTTGAATATTGACCATGCTGATCATACAAAATCTACAAAGAGCTGGACAAGTTGCGCATATCTAGTTGGTAATAGTTTCCGAAAGGGATACGTGTCTATCTTATAAATTACATCATCAACGTGTCGGCACGTGTCAATTTTCTATCAGCCCTCCCTTCCCTATAATTATTCATCAATTACCGGGACATAAGGGCTTCACTAGCATAGCTTCCCACGAATATTTCTACATTTAGCTGTTCGAATAGCAACCACATTTTTATACGCTTCTGCTTAACATGCATATCCCATTCGATTTATTAATACCAATAATATATATATATATACATCATTGTATTAGTTAATTAAAGAAAAACGTTACGGTGTGAATAAAGTGGCAAGAAATACCGTTCATCTTTAAGAAATTAAAAAAAAACACACACAAAACATTTTTCACAAAAGACACTTTGATTAGTTTTGTATGCAAATATTTTATATCTGATATATTCCGATTATATATTTTATGTATTATAAACAGTAATAAATAAAAATCTTACATCATAATATCTTTCTTGCGTGATTGACCTTTCCAGGCTGTAAAATCTGGCCTTTCATAGAAAATTTTTTCTTCAGAATTATTCTTGTGTGAATTTTGAAGGTAAATTTCATTGTAAGTCCTTATTCTGCCATGAACGGTCCAATCATTAATACAATAACTTTCGATTATTATTTATAGATAATCGTAGAAATTTAAAATGGAAAAAGTGCCTCACAGGCTCGTTATTATTAAATTATTTTACGAATAATCAAATGTAAATTATATTAAAGCTGTAAATATTTTTCTGTAAAGTTCTGTAAAGCCTGTTTTTTAAAATTTTTAGTTCAAGATTAAAATTAATTTTCTGTAATTACTTATAAATAATTAAAGCTATATGTAGCACATCTTTAGACTAATTAAAAATTATTTATATCTTTGACGTTGTAAATTCTGCTTTCATCATAAACAAAATTCAAGGCGTTAGGTTAGTAAATTTTCTTAAAACATTTTCCATTTAAAAAATGAATTATTTGATGCTTCTTCGATAAGAATATTTGAATAATTTACAATTTTAAGGTAGTGCTTTTATGTCCTCATACAGTTGAATTTAAAATTTTTTTAATTTCATATATAACCAAATTATCTTTACTTCTAAGTGTTTTATTCACAAAAGAAATAAAAAAATAAAAAAATAAAACAAAAAAATTAAAAAGTTTTAAACGAATATCTTAAGAAACTGAAGTACTATCCTAATTAACTACTCTTTTTTACATACTTAAAGAGATCTGCAACGTCTTTCAGCAATACATGTATTAACTCTTTCACAGTATTATTTATAAATTAAAAGAAAAAAATATTTATTATTATAAGTATAAATAAAAGAATCTTTTCCAGCTATATAAGCTATAAAGTATATAATTAAAACGATATATTTGTCTTATCAATTTCTAAAACCGGAAAATCTTTCGAAAAATCTAATTACATAAATAAATTCATAAATATTAAATTAGTATTTAAAAGTACATCTAAATATTAAATAATAAAGCAGATATATACCTACTGAATAATATCATATATGACTAAAAAACATAAATAGATGAAGAAAATAAAAGACGATAACGAAAATAAAGTAGTACGAGGTTTAAATGTGCTTTCCGTAGCAAACTAGCGAGTTATATAAGAAAATGCCCATATTACATCATGTAGAATGGTTGCGTATAAATACATAGATACGAGTGTATACTCGCATATTTTAAATGCTAATAGCTCCAGTAGGAAATAATTCATTGATAAGAGTAAGACGACAAAATATAAACACTAATTTTAAAAACTTTAATTAAAGAAATTAAAGTTTCATTAAAATTAAAATTTAATGAAATTGCATTATATATACTTAATACAATACAAAAAGAATAAATGAATCGGTACGAATGTACATAAATCATAGCTTATAATTGTTTCTGAGGCTGCACATCTGGTAAATATGCAAAACGCTTGCAAATTGAAGAGAAAGAGAGAGAGAGAGAGAGAGAGAGAGAGAATGAGGTTGGAAAACCGTAAAATATGCCCATCGTGTGACGACACGATCGACTGCGAGTCTTTCCACTTAATTCACAGTTATTTGCAGCATCATAAAAAAAAAATTTCAAATGGCTGTACGGATGCGTATTGTATAAACAATAAAACTAATTCAGGTTTACTCTTTATGTAGGAATAATATTTATTTTAATGTAATATCTTAATAAACTTTGTTTATTAATTTTTTACTCATGAGTCTAACAGATATAAGATAAATGATTTTTTTTTAAACAAATTTTCATAAGAATAATTGACAAATATTTACTTATCTTTCACAGTTTCGCATTTAATAAAAAAAAAAAGAAGAAAAAAAAGAAGTATTTATTAAATTACATTCAAATATTTGAAAATACAATGGCTAAAATCACAATTTGAAAAATTAATTCAGTCAACTTTAATCTCTATTAGTGTGATAGTAATAAATCTATTAATAAATTCACTCCAACTATGTCAACTTAATAACTATACAGCTTTATCAACAATCTACAAAAATATGCAATAAGAAGAAGAATAAGAAATCCATTGAAATTAACAAAAACTTTAATTCTAATTCTATTCGTTAAAACAGTTATTTTTATATAATCATGATAATTATTTTAAATAATTTTAATGGTGTTTTTAAAAAGCTTACATAATGAATTTCTTATGAGTTCCAATAATTCATTTTTCTTATTTATTAAAAATTATCATTCTTAATACGTTTAAGTATATGAAGCACGGTATTGGATATAATAATTTTATTACAAGAAATATTTTCTTTAACGAATATTTGAATATTATAGAATGAATGTTGTCTTCACAATCGATTTTAACATTAGAATTAATGAAAGTAATCAATTTTTAATCCAATACATTTGTAAAGTAGTATTTGTAACTATTTTCAAGTATTCTTTCTAAATTATTCTCTCATTTTTCACGGTATAATCGTGACAATCATGGTAAAAATACAGCGTACAAAGCGTATAAAAAAAGATAAACCTATTTAAATAAAAGATATGATTCTGTAAGAATTTGAATATTTTTTCTCGTATGAGTTTCGAGTGTTTTTCGAGTGTCGCGGCATACTCAGTTTGTCTACATCAATAAATACATAAATAATTTAATACATCTGTATGCCTGTAAGTCATGCCGGCTTATTTACAGATATGGCGTAAAAAAAAGAGAGAGAGAGAGAGAGAGAGAGAGAGAGAGAGAAAGAAACAAAGAACAAACAAAATTTCTTAGTAATGGACGTGATCAAACACGATATCAAAGTCTGCTATTTATTTAAATATTTGAAAAATCTTTATACCTATTGGTATCTCGTGAACGAGTTGAATTCCAAAATAACGGTTTCAAATAATATTTGAATGTATTAAGTATCCAAATATGATTTAGTTACAATATGATTTAGTTTTATTTTCCGGGCGTTACGTTAATGCGTGGGCGCATTTGTATTATTAGATTCTCGACTCGTAGTTATAATTTGACTAATCTATCAAGTGAAAAACTCCTGATTTTTTTTTTCTTCCTATTCTATTTATATTCTAATAGAAGAGACGAATGCAAAATGAGTTTGAATAATAAGAGAAATGAGCGCCCGTCTTCTGGGGGCTGTTGGGTCAGCGCCACAGACGGACGCATGTCCAAGCTCGTCGTGAGTGGCGACGGACCCGACAAGGCCCGGAAGCTGCGCTCCTTTCTCTTCGTCCTCTACATCCTCGACGAATCCGTCTCGAATTCTTTCAGTTAGTTTTATTGCAATTTATTCTGAGGGGCTTGGGGGGGCGGGGTGGAAAAAAAAACTATTTGTAAGTGGAGGTCTATGATACGCAAGACGGTCCGATTGGCCATTGACGTTTAAAGATCTATTTTCTTCAACGAATATTTAAATACTGTACAATTAACGCTATTGGAATGATTATCGTGAAGTATGAATAAATCTATCGGTAACATCAGAGCTTAACACGTAAATGATAAATTGTATCCGAGAGAAAATAGAAATGGGAAGGAATATTTGACGGCTGGCACGTATTTTATTATTAATACCCAATGAAGCGTCGTAAATTATTATTAGACTGGCAGTTTGTTTTATTAAAGTGCAAAGTGAATGTGTAATGTAAACTCCCATTGTACAGCGACCCATACGGAATATATTAAAAATAGTAAAATCGAGAAACCGAGAGCATTATGGTAAAATTGTTCGTTTCTCAATAATTTGAATTTCCTGAAACTCCATCGGCGTTAGAGTTTCGATCACCATATTGGCGATCCTATACTTCCTACGTGCTTAGAATGCAATAATTCTTGTAAGCTTAGATCTTCCCTCTGGGCCATTCGCTCCGCTTTGTCTTACCTCGATACCGGAATACAGACAGAAAATAGAATGATTTCGTTTCAGTAATTACTATTACTTTTTTTATGCATACGTGTAATATCTTCGTTATACTTCTTCATTCGTAATCATTGTATTCAATTATTCATATAGAAGAAGTAGAAGAATAACAATAAGAATAATAATAATAAACGAGCGATTTAATAAAGTCTTCCTTTGTACATTTGCAGGATCCTTCGATTCCTAGTCAATTTATTTTTTATTTTATTTTGTACTTGCGCGCTTGTAATATAACAATGAAATCTATTGCTCAGTACCGTTTTAATCTTTTACAATTACCCTTCAATAGAAATAACTGAAAGTTATTAACGAGTAAAGTTGAGAACAATTGTAGCTTTCTAATTTGACACATTCTTCGTTTCACTTTACAATTGATCAGTGAGGATTCTTATAGAATTAACGTAACATTAATTGAATTATGCATAGGGTGAAAAGTTGTGAAAGAACGGCATTGGTAGAATAAAATTTCAAGTACTCTGTGTAAGAACATGAATTTTTCCGTCAATCGGGACTGATGTCAATATATTCGAATCAATGAGAAACTTACACCTTCAATAATAAAGCTAGAAAGTGCTATTGTGTATATACGACATCGCGAGTGAAGATACGTCGCTGTAGGTGTAGCCACATACGCAAACATACGAATAATAGCAATGAAATATACAGTTTATATCTCTGCCTAATCTTATTTACGAAACATTTTTACAATCTGTGTATCAAATTAAGTTAACGTGTCGGTGCATCGGGCAGACCTGGTGCAATCTATTATTATTAATAAATATTAATATATGCATAGAATGCCAGATACAAGGAATACGGAAAAATACTGTAATTATATTTATTTTTTAAGTAGAAATAAATGTAAATACATTTATACTGTAGCTATGAATAATAATTCTGCGAATACTTTATTCTACTGACGAATAAGGTATATCGATACTGCAAATAAGTAAATTTTATTAAATGGAGCCTGCAATGAAATAGAAAAATGTTATTACACGTCAATTTTCGGTCAAAGAATTGAAATATTCATATTTTTTCTATTTTTATTACACTAATTTTCTTTAATATTAAATCTCACAATATTCTATATATATATTTTTCTTATGAATTTATAATAGGAGTGGTATCGTTGAAAATCTCATGAAGTATAACGAAATGCCTTATTTATTGAATTATAATGATAATAATAATAGACTTACCTGTTAATGTTTTTATCGTATTACTTTTTTATTCTTCGTTCTTTCAATATTACTAAAAATTAGTTTTTATACAAATTAAAAGCGCATATATATATATATATATATATATATGCACGTATATTCATTTGTATATGCAATTAGTAAATATTAGAATTAAAAAAAAATAAAAGTATTGAAAGTAATTTTAATAAATTTTTTCTCATCTATAGTATTCCTCTATGAAGACATTTTCTTTTGTTTATTAATCACCAACGATATTTGTGTTATTAACGTTTTGCGTTTATAATTTTATGTATCGTTAAAAAAACTTAAGTGATGACGAATGATGGGCTGGATCAGTGACTTTAGTATGAATGATAAATAAATGTGGAAGTATAATTACGAATGAACAAATTTTATTGTACTACTATGTTGTTATAACAATTCTGATTTTATTAAATCTCGTAGAAAACAAAGTTGAATAAACTAGAAATAAACAACATGGGCTTAATGTACGATTGCAGAACAAATGGTTATTAATAAAAATATAAAGTAACAAATCAAATTGTACAGCATTCACGTTGTTATTGTTGTTTTTATTCTTGTAAACAACGTATACGCGTTTATTCTCGTAAATACCTTAATATTGAACATTAACTAGCAAATACATTGTTATACGACTTTATGTTATCGTATTTATTATTATTATTATTGTTATGTGTAATAATATGCTTATCAGTAATAATGATAATTAATTAAAATTCACATAGCATTATCATTGCCTTATAATTGTTTATTCATGTCGTTATTTTTTACTTTTCGTACGGGCTACCGAAAGAATTCTAAAAAGGTCTTATATACCAACTATAAGTGTATACATATTTTTTATCTCTGTATAATGGTTTTTCTTAACATACATCAGCGAATCAAAGTATATTTTGGATAATTCTTCGTCTATAAGTCTCTTATTTTTATGTATTTTTTTTTTTTATAACTTATTTTAAATTGTTATCTAATAATGTACATAATAACATTATCCCTGTATTTATGTTCCATGGAATCCCCAAACGGTTTTTCATCTAAACGACTGATGGATTTATTCTAATTTTCTTCCGTTTCACTGTAATCGCTTCCGATTTCTTACACGTAAATATACTTATTTAATAATTCTTTTATAAATCTGAGCTATTAGCCTAAAATTTCTATAATAAACGCATTTATACGTTGCCTCTCTTTTTATCATTTACTGCGTATAATTATATATACCAGTTATTATTATTATTATTAAAGTTGGTTGTTTTTTTTTGTTTTTTTTTTGTCATTTTTTATTTGCAAAAAGCTTATTTTTCTATATAATTCTACGTTAAAGATCTCTTTTTAACTTTAATTATCACAAGTACGGTATTACCATTAACCTACATGTCATATGGAGCGACACAAGCATCTGCTACAATCTACATATGTCACAATTTCCTTGTATTTCAACCAATATCAACTTCATTATTTATTGCGCTATTATTTAGCATTAATATTGTTATTATTGCTGTTATTTTTTTTCAATATTGACTCGACCATTCTTTACTATATTGACCAGACGAAAGGCTCAAGTCGAGTATTCTGCCATACAGCATTGATCTATTTATAACATTATAAAAATTTACTAAAACACAAATAATAGTACGAAGACGTAAGCATTAAAAATAAAGTATCTTAAACGTGTAAAAAATATATATTCAAAGTTACAAAATTCATAATCTTCATTTTCATTGCTAATATTTCATTTAGTCTCAGACTGCAGCGTGTAAATAATTAATAGGCATATTAAAATAATGTATTATTATATTTATACATAATGTCGCGCTTTTCGGGGAAGAATATTTCTTGTCTAATATCAATAATAGAGAATTACGTGGCCGTACGTTTGTTCTCCGTTCGTTAGAACTTAAAATTTTTTGAAAATCATAAAAACACCTACGCAGACATTAGGTAATTTTTAATATTTTAATTAACTGAAATTGTAACTGAATTAAATATTTAAAATTTTAGACCTTTCGAATCTCGTAGAAGTTATATACGGTAAAGAAAAAGTTTGGCCCTAGCCTCCGATAATTGGAAATAGAAGCATTAGCCTAGGAGAAGCTTTAATTAAATCCCGTGGACTTGCTCGGCAGGGCTTAGGAAAAGCCAAGAGTGAGCAAGAAGACAGGATAGCATCCAAGAAAATTCATCGCCCTTCGTATGAACTGATGAAGAATTAATTTATCAGCTGGAAAAAAGAAAGAAAAAAGAAAAAAGAAAAGACGAAAAAAGCTCACCTAAGAGCTCACCTGAAGAGATGAAAAAGAAAATTATAATACAAATTTACTTTCTGACGTAAGTATTTATCTCGAGTATTACGGTAAGCCGATCTCTGTAAAATACCTCTATTGATCTCTGTATTACCTGTATTGAATAAATTATTTAATAATTGGTTTTTAAAAAATTTCATTCGTCCTTAGAAAATGCGATTGTCCTACGATCCTACGCTTACGTTGTTACATGTACGCGTTTACATTGTTTAATATAATTTAATATAACCAATCGGCGTAGATTCTTCAACAATAATTTACTTAAATTTTCAAGATATTAATAATTTAAGTCAATCGATATCTAATTTCACTGTTAAATAAGGAACAGTGTAAAGCAAAGTTTTTATTAGCAACATAAATATGTATGAGTTTAATGGTTTTGTTTTTCAACAAAATATAGAAAACTTTTTTATTATTCTCAATAATGAAATTGAGATTTGAATTGTGGATAAAACTATTCTAATTATTTACATTTCCATATCTTTTAAATGTTTTTTTTTTTTTTTTTTTTTTGTAATATTAAAATACAATATAGTTTTAACGGAGTGCCCTCAGAATTTTAATTACAAAACAGAACAAAATTATTATTCAACGACATATTAAGCTAATGTAATTTTATTTCTTTTTTGTAAAGAAAGACTTTAAACATTACTCAGATTTATCAGAATTTAACGTGTATATTTAGATGTAAATAAGTATCAATCGCATATCGGTCCATTTGATAATATTAGTTCTTAATATATTATTGGTAATAAAGGATGTTTAGTTAATAAAGAAACAAACAAAGACGAACCATAAGAATAAGGAAGAAGGGAAAATAATCAAAAATACTAATAAAAACTAAAATAATCTGTAGATTTATTAAAAATAACATAGAATTTTTGAATAACACAACAACTCGATGACTTTAAACTTTTAATTAATTCTACAGTTACGGAAAAGAACAGGAAAAAAATTCTACGCTTTAATAACATAAACTAATATAACAAATATAATAACCATTTAATAATAGTAATAGCAATTGCAGTAGTAGTAGTAGTAGTAGTAGTAGTAGTAGTAGTAGTAGTAGTAGTAGTAGTAGTAGTAGTAGTGGTGGTGGTGGTGGTGGTAGCAGTGGTAGTAGTAATAGTAGCAGTAGCAGTAGCAGTAGCAGTAGCAGTAGCAGTAGTAGTAGTAGTAGTAATGGTAGTAGTAGTGGTAGTAGTAGTGGTAGTAGCAGTGGTAGTAGTAGCAGTAGCAGTAACAATAATAACAATAATAACAACAACAATAATAATAATAGTAATAATAATAGTAATAGTAGTAGTAATAATAATAATAATAATAATAATAGATTTCACTTTTAACTTATCACATTGGTCTTCAAAAGACACGCGAGACCAATTAACATCGCAGAAAATTCATCACTTTATGCCCCTCGTTAAATTCTGTTTTTCTTTTTTCTTTCGCTATTCTTCACATTGTCGAATAAACAAATAAGTCACCGTCTATGACGGCTGCGAGAAAAGACGACCAATGTAAAATAAAAATTCAAAGCTATAACAAACGCTTATGTTTACTCCCCCCCCTCCACCTCCTCCTCCAACTATTGCCACAACATATTTAAATTTTTACATTTTCTTTTTCATCGCATCGAACGAAAGAGAGATTAACAAGAGGATGGAAGAATAAGATGTACATAATAATTAAACCTTTCTTTCACTTCTTAAATATTATATGTTATTAGAATAGCATGCCTAATTTATACTAGTAATATTATTCTACAATAAAACCTTACAATGAAAGATTTTAATTTTTAAGCACAAAAAAAAACGAAAACGATACTTCTTTATTGTTTAAACATTTTCTACGAGCTCGTAGTGCTTCCGTTACTTCGATAAATTATGTCATATCGATTATCGCATGGATTTTTACTTAAGGATATTATGATACGATATAAACGACGAATATTTTCTCGTATATTTTGGCTTCAGCCCTTTACTTTTACCCTAAATTCTTCTTTAATAAGGTCTCTTAGAAAAAAAATGAGCTACAGTAAAATGTAGTAGATACGCAATAGAACTTTTATAAAAGATCCATGGATCCTGAAAAGTTATAAAAAGAAAAATATACAAAGATGGATTGATTTAACGGCGACAAAATTACATTCGGAATCAGCTTTTTAAAATTGCTCATTAAAAGATTCGAAATGGGCGAGTACATTTCTTTTAATTCATTACATTACTAAAACTTATTGTTTGAATTGTAACATTATAAGGAGTAAAAGCTATAAAATTGCTAATGGAAAAAGCTCCTATGAATCAAATACTATTGCATTGTCTCTCTGTTTGTAAAATATTTGAATTTCTTATCCGCCGCCGCCGACGACGACAACAACGACGACGACGAGGACGACGACGAGGACGACGACGAGGACGAAGAAGAAGAAGAAGAAGAAGAAGACGAGCAACGAGCAAATGTTATACGTTTCGACAGATTTAGATGGTATATTTTTTATTATACGATCGGAAGAGTATTTACGGGGCATCGTGTTATTCTATAGGATATAGAGGAAAGGCGGCACAGCTTGTTTAAATGTGCAGAAAAATGTGTAGTAAAAGGCCAAGGGAAATAAATGTCGTGCGGTGCCAATGAAAGAAAAAAGCCAGACAAAAAGGATAATGTGGAAGCCGACGAACACGTGATCCTATTCTTGACCCCCCTCCCCCTCCCCAGCCCCCTCGTATGTAGACAAAGTAATCCAACTGCGCTTCACGCGATCCGGAAAAGCGATTTCATATCAAATGAATAAGGCAATGATTTCAAATTACTAGCGGCTTCCAAATAATCATTCCCTATCAATCTATCAATCAAGCGTAAGTTAGTCATTACTGATTGCCTACATTGAAATATATTGTCGGCCTCCTTCACCTACGTTCGTCTATACTATTGTTTCTTCTATTATTTTTTTTTTCCTCTTTAAATTTATCCAATCGTCTAATTGCTTGCTGGGGACCCGAAAATCTCGTTTCCGTATCTGGATCATCAAAGCATGCATTCATTTCAAAGACTTATGCGTAGGAATTGTCATTTTCCAGTTTCCTAATTACACTTCGACATATTTTCAAGGGACAGATTAGTTTATTATTATTTATTTAATTTTTTTCTTTTTCTTCATCTTTTTCATTGCAGTAGCGAGTGGGTCATTAAGATTTACACGTACGTAATAAGAATGCTTTATAACAAGCAAAATTCGGTTCAAAACTCTTCGATTATCATTATAATGTTCTCATGTTCTAAAATGTATTTTCATTCTTTATCTTTATTTTTTTTCCCATCTATGCAAGCGGTGTCGAATTTCTCATTTGCAATTAAATTTTCAGTAAAATTTAGTACGATATATATATTTGTCGATTAATTTAACTCCCATACGGACTTGGACATTCGTCGCTCATCATCTTCCTTTCTCTGTTCTCGTGCGAAAGACACCAACTTTATCTGCCTGTATATTTACGATCACATGATTATTAAATAATTATGTCCTCAAATTACTTTTAATAATAGAGAAAATTGTAAAAAATTTTGTTTAATAACATCCGATGTTTTTTTTTTTTTTTATAATAGATAAATTTATGCTCTAGATATGGTTCGAATCTTTTAAAAGATGATAAATAATTTTAATCATTGAATAACGATCTGAGAAAATTATTTTCATAAAATATTATCCTAGTACGAACAATATGCCAGCACCCCTCCCCTCGCCCCGATCAATACGATCAACGGAACAGAAGTTTATATTACGCAATGTACACGTAAATATTTACAGTTTGTAATAAATACTTAATAATTGTATTGTTAATAATATCACCTTGCTATATATTATACTGTAATATTTAAAACAAATAACTAAGCTATTAAGTTATAAATTATTTACTTTATATAAATTTTATAATTTGCAATCAGTAGCATTTGGATTAATTTATTGCAGTTTGCTTCGGTATTGAAATGAATATAATTTCATAAGACAGAAAGACTGCCTTATTAATGTAAACCCTGATTTATATGAAATCAAATGTAAATTAGAAATAAATTTTAATACGGTTGACTGTGGAACACTTGTTGTTTGAATAACACATGAAATAGAATTTATTATTCTTAAAACAGATAACTTATTATACTTTAAAACAGATTCAAATTAATAATAAATACTTGATTATTCATCAATATAAATATAAGCTTTCGAATTGAAATTTTATCGAAATTTTAAGTCAATGTAATCATCTTATAAATGAATTTTCGAATGTTCTTCATTAATTCATATAAATAGGAACTCGCATTTTAGCGAACATTTTGGGTAACATTGTGTGATTTTTTGGTATGGAAAATAACACTTCACTATATCGTTGCATTGATCGATAATTTGGCCACTTTTTTTTATGCTTGTATCATTTAATCCCTATAATAATATTTTCTTGTTTATCAAAGTACGTAACAATACAGTAAAAGTTTTACATTTAACAAATCGATTAACACTTCATGAACGCCTTACGAAATGCATATATACTATATATACGTACACACATATATATATATACACACATATATATATATATATATATATATACACATATATACATACATATATATATATATATACACACACACATATATTGCTTACGTAAAAGCGCTTCTATGTAACTTTGAACGCACAATAAAGTACTCGATATTACAAAAAAAAACATAAAAGAACAACAGTATAATAAGCTTTTTTTTTTATAATATGCAAATAATTAGAAATTAACAAAAGGAAGAAATTATTCTTTGCTGCGGTATAATAATATTTAGTCGTCGTTGTCGTCGTCGTCGTCGTCGTCGTCGTCGTCGTCGTCGTCGTAGTCGTCGCAATCTCGACTTCACACTAGTCATAACGGTATTAAAAATTTTAAATAACTTTTTACAGAAAGCATAATAATATGTAAGTAAATACATATAAATACAAACAAGGACTGTTAAGGTTATGAGATAATCGTAGGCGCAAAGTCGAGGGCGAAAGAATGGAAAAAAAAAAAAAAAAAACATAATTAGGAAATAATTGAACAAAGCGAAGCGAAGCCCTTGATAAAAGAAGTCTGACGCGTCTAAAATAGTTATGAAGATGCACAATACGTGCGAAACACGTGCTAGAAACAGTAGGAAATAAATAAATAAAGAAGTATAACGTTTACGTAACGTCGCTTACTTGACTCGTGCCTCTCGTCTATGTCTATATTTTATTTATCACCTCAATGCGTTCTCTGAGTCGCTCGCTGCATTATAACTGTATATTTGTGCGTGCGTGCATGTGTCTGCATGTATGCCTGTAATGTGTATCTGGAGGATGATTGGGTATACACAAAAGGATTTGCGTGTATATATTAACGCACACGACGCTTCGGCTTACGGATTACATCATTTCTACTTGACTGTTCTTTGTTCTACCTTAAGTTTCGCATGCAAACAACGAGTCCCTTACCCTTTACCCTACCCCACCCACCCACCCACCCATCCCCGAACCCCCCTCGGACCCCTTATTTAACACAATTTATTTATATTCTCTATTCCTGCTCGTCTTCACCAATCCATTATTAAATAATCTAAGGTTGTAAGGCATGGAGTATGTTCGTTATAATTATATTTTCTTAATTTTTGGGTTTAGCCAGCGGATCGCTCGCACACATTACTTTCTCACTCGTTCACATTACTTTCTCTCTCTCTCTCTCTCTCTCTCTCTCTCTGTCGTTCTCGCGTTGATTTTTCTCGATTACACGATGGAAATTATTCCAAGCTAAACAATGTTTTTTCTGCCACCACTTTAATAGCTAAGCTTGTTCCATACGTTCAGATAAAAGGTTTGACCCTTCAAACTTGTATTTATTACGCTTTCTAATTGTTCAGATTGGATAATTTTCAAAGCATATTCGAGCGACTAACAAACGATATAATATATTATTTTAATATAATGTAATAAATCTTACGTGAAAGGCTCGACGTATCACACGTATTAGTTCCTCAAATTAGTAATTCGCTCGAGTCGAACACGCAAGTGACTTCGTTGGTAACTAGAATGTATTGCTATGTATATCTAAATATATGTGTGTAAGTTGCCTAAGTATATTTTCTCTATTTTTCCTATTCTACAGGCATTTGCTGTCACTTCATATTAAAAAGAACGGAAAGAACGTTTTGTTAAACCTGTCACGTGTCGCAAAATTCTTTCACTTAATTATCCGAATTGCTTCGTCAAAACATATGAACAAAAATATTAATTTTTGTTTAAGTCAATATTTCTTTTACTCTTCTGTAGATGCAGAAGACTACGTAAATTTATAAGATTTAATGCACGGTTAACAGGTGTTCTAATGTTTATGTAAAATGTAATGGCTTAAAAAAAATGTAAAAATTTACTAAAAGTATATTAATTAATTTTTTGTATTTTTAAGATAATTGTTTGCAAATACTATTGAACAATGAGAATCTGACCTAATTGTTTTTGTTGCATTAAATTAAATAAAAATTTACACGTTAAAGATCTGTGCTTCGGATAAATAATAATCAACAAATTCATTCGTTCTTTTCGTTTTTCATTTTTCGGGTGATTTTACGCACTCTCTCTCTCTCTCTCTCTCTCTCTCTACGTTTCGCTTTCTCTCTTTCATTTGTTATATACTTCAAATAGCTACAAATGGCCTTGACTAATCGAAAACTACTTAAAGACGTCGTCGTCATTTCGCACGTATAAGGTTCGACATCATCACAAGAATATTTCAGGCTCACTCTTTTATCAACTTCGTTTTCTTAGATTTAATAATGCGAGAAGCACATTGTTTTGTGTGAACTCGTATTTACAAGGATGGTCCTACTACGTCAGGCACAACTCTATTATATTTACTTATTATATATTTATGTGTCTTACAGATTTTCCTTTACTTTATTCGTTCACGATAATGTATTTGTATATGTATGGTTTGTTACTTCATTTTTAATTTCTACTATGTGTCTTATTCATCATATATTGATTCGCAAGGGCGCCGAAAAGAAAACATACGCACTGATTTTTCATAAGAGTGGAAACTATTTCGCATTATCCGTAACTTAAATTCCGTATTATTATTAATATACTTCATCGGACGACAATTTCTTTCTCTTAATAATTAAGCTAAAGCGTTTTCGGTCCGTTCCGGGCTTACTCGCTCGTTCGCTCTTGTATGCTTTGGCGCTTGATTAAAAGATTATACAGATTACCATTGCGGATTTGTTTACACAATGCATCTAGACAACGAAAACCCTATATTATTCATCTATTACTATAGCTCACACTATGAAATTGACAATAAAATTGAATTCACGCAGCAGTGCATGATACTTTTCCTTTTATATAATGCTATTATTATTATTATTTTATTTTACTTTACTTTACTTTACTTTATTTTATTTTATATTATTTCATTTTATATTATATTATATTATATTATATTATATTGTATTGTATTATATTATTTTCTTTTATCTTATTTATTTGAATCTCGAACAAGGTGACTGCACAATCGGTATGGACAAAAAATTTTCCTCACAACCGGCGACAAAAGTCTCCTTTCCCGTACACAAAACTGGCGGCGAATCTTTTACGTTTGGATTATAATATCGTCTGACCTTGAAATAAACGAGCTGAATATTAAGATATTAAATTGAAGTAACTTAACGAAAGATATAAATTATTTTTAAAACTAAGAAATCGATTAAGTACTTGAATAAGCAATAAATAGTTGCCATCAAATTTTCAATGTAACTTCTAATGTCCGACATATAACCGTGCAGCCGCCTTTAAAAGGGATCGAAACAGCGCAAGCCTTACATTCTTATGTGTATTATCTTCTACCTAAATGAAGAATACGAATGTAACGAAAAGAAAAACAGAAATCTTTAAATAAAATATAATATTTGACTTTCCGACGTACGATATATTTCTTATTTACTTATTTATTTATTTATTTATTTTCTTATGCTGCAAATACACTCTTTTTCTACTTAAATTACGGCCTTTTTCTAAACCTGTTTTTCTTTTTTACTTTAATATTCGATTGCTTCCTCGAAGGTTTTTTTTTATCGTATGTAGGCCATTGTCGACTGTCTTGCACGTGGCCTTTTTTTTTTTATAAAATCATATACTCTATATATGTTTACACTTTTTAGTACACTTTATATGCTTATTATCACCAACTCAACAAATAAATATCCTAAATATAACATATGTATATTTATACATATTTATATATATACGTACATATAAATACATATATGTATATGTATATGTATATATTAGATAGATATAATAATATACTCTCCCAACAAATTATAGAGCTCCTCGTTTATCCTTAATGTATAACCCATTTTATTTATTTATTTATTTTAAATGGAGCACGTAATTTATATACATATATTCACGCAATGTATATATATATATATATATTTATATTTATATATATATATGCGCGTGCGTCTCTGGCTGTATATAGTACTAACAATAATAGTAATAATAGTAATAATATTTATAATAATAATAATAATAATAATAATAATAATAATAATAACAATAATAATAGTAGTAGTAGTAATAGTAGTAATAATCATAATAACAATGATAGTAATAATGATAATAGTGGTAGTAATAGTAATAATAGCAATAATATTTATAATAATAATAATAATAATAATAATAATAATAACAATAATAATAAGGCTTATCTAAGTGAACATTTTTTCTACCCTTGTATCCCGGTCGAGCCTCTCTCGAGAGCTCGTTTTGTCTCTGTTTTTCATGTTTTTTTCCTTATATAATTTTTTTGTTTTGTTTTTTCTTTTTTGTTTTTTTCAAACTCTTTTCTTGGTACTGACATTATATGAACCTCCTTCAATCGCTTAAATTTCGTAATATTTCTACGTCGCTTACACCTTTCCTCGCCGGCTCGAACATCTCCCGGCGTGCTCTTATATCTGTACATAATCTTTGCATGGTCATCGACAACTCACAGCCAATCCAATATTTTATTTTCATTTATTCGTTTTTTAATTAATAATTATTAATATTTTTTTGTTTTGTTTTGTTTAAGTCCGCGCGACCAACGCTCTACATCTTGCTTTCTACATGTCGAGTCAAAACGCTTATCATTACTCTCTTTCTTTTTCACTCTACGTCGTATTTATATAATTAATTACTCATTATACTTATTTGTATCACTAACGTTTGTTTAATATGTATAGAACGTCGGCTATTCCTTTCAATGCCTATTCACATCCTCTGGTTGATCCCACATCATTCTATTTTGCATAATTCAAGAGGATAAGAAACGAGGAATCCTCATTTCCCATTGTTATCTGATGTCTTAATTTCTCTACTCGACGTTTTGCGTACGTGTCTACTTACAAAACTACGGGAATAGATATTTTTATTGCACTAAACGATGTGACTCTCCTTCTCAGAGGGCTTGAGACGCTGGATGACTTCATTATAGCTTCGTTACATTTAATGTATGTATAATCATCGATTATATATATATATGTATATATATATACATATATATATATATATCAATACGGTTAGTGTGTGCACGTATAGCTGTGTGAGACCACCCGCCATATCCATGTGTTCCGTGTACGTGTTACGTGTCTGTCTCAATGCGTGTGGGCGTGTGGGCGTGCGTGCGTGCGTGCGTACTCGTGTCCTTGTGTGTCGGTGTGTTTGCGTGTACGCGTATATGGTTGCGCGTGTGTGGTTTTAATATATCTTTGTGTTATTAACATATTATGTTTGCGCCCTACTCCCGACGAAAAAAGGCGCCTCACAGCCGGATTTCTCACGTCGACCGTCCCCCTCCTCCTCCCCATCACTTTATCATAATTTTTTTACATTTTTCGTCAAAATTTTCAATATTTTGTCATCGTTCTTGAATGTAAAATATATCCCTCTACATCTCGGTGGTCCAGTCCTCTCTAAACTTATACTATTTGCAGGCAACCTACGAATGCGCCACATACTTCTGTCATAGCCTTATTGACATCGTTATATAAGATTACATTACATTATCGCACTAACATTCTTTCGATCATAATTACTCAATTAACTATTAATCGAATATATTATTAACTCAGCTATCACATTGGAGAGTGAAGAATAACTTTAGTAGATATAGATATTTTGATCAGAAAACGTCGAATTTGTTATTCTGATTCATTATCAGTTTGAATTTTTAAGGAATAATTGATACAATAAATGTTTTAGATATTAATATATTAAGATAAAGATTCAAAAGGATCAAAATTATGCATATCCCGATTAATGGTAATATTTTGCTAATATTTAATGTACTAACGAAAAGGCCAACAACTTTTTATAAAAATATATAATTCTGAATACAGTTAAAGAGATAAACACAATTAATGTAACAACAATCATGCAATGTAAAAACTCTAAGTTTAATACTCTAATAAAATCTCTAGGCTATATACTTATGTATATAAGAAAGTGAAAAAAAAAAGAATAACAAGAGTCTTCTGAAGTAAGAATTCAAATTTTTAAGTGATATCCATACGATTTTTCATGAGGTTTGTTTATTGTCAAACGTATTTCCTATAATTCCGTTGCTTATTTCTCTCCAGATACTTTGAGGTCATTTATACTGTACATTACTAAAATGCCGAATACATTTAAAGCAAAATATTGATAACCTACAATTATCATTTAGAGACACGGTTTTGGTAAGCGAAGACTGTCTTCATAATATAATATGAAAGATAAGAATTATATTATTATCCAAATTACCAGTTACCGACCAATCTTAATCGTGAGAAATTAATAAAGAATTCATTTTAATCCCAAACCTGACAGTAATCTGAAAGCCAGACATTTCATTTCATTATTATACGGTACCTTCTGAGAAAAATGAATCCCCAATCGTATTACTTTACACAAACGGTAATATTTATAAAAACTTATAAATACTTTTTGCAAATGTAATTGTAATTTAAAGAATATTATTTCCCTAAAAAATAGTATTCACTTGCTTTGTTCGAAATTTAAATATTTATTAAAGAATCTCGACATTGGCTTCTAAGAACATTTGTCGATTACAGTAAAGACATTCTTTATAATTATAATAAAGTTGTCGTGTTCATTTAAAAAAAATTTTTAAACTGCTTATAAGTTGGTTTCCAGATAGAGACATAAAAAAAAATGCAAATGAAAAATTTTAGAATTATTGAATTAACGCCGATCTTAAATAAAAAATTTTAACACCAGCTATTTATTACGTTTAAACAGTCTCTGATTACTCTTAATTTTATGAAAATATGAATTTTCATAGAAAATAATGGAAGAATAAATTTTTGTTTAATCCACTTGAAAGCAACTAATGAATCGTCTTTCCAATCCAAATTTAATAATTTTAAGAATATTCCAATTGTTCGATATATTTAAAGAGATTAAAATATTAAAATATTAAATACATCAGTTAATATGGATTATGATAATAATATATTTCATGCTCATTCGAGTGTTAGCAGGTTCATTGGAACATGTATAAATCAATTGAACTGAATATTTGAAAATCTAATGAGCATAGCTTTAAACAAGTATTTCATGTATAAGCTTCCATAACTTTATGGTTGATTGAGCTAACAGAGAGATAAGACGGATCAATTAATATCATAAACTGCAGAAACAAAATTTTCTCTCAACATTTAAAAGAATTCTCCTGTCTTCCCCTAATTTTCAATTTATTAAATTTATTAAAGATAGAAAATAATTGCCCTAATTTCTATTTAAAACTGTATAATCTATTGTTTAAACATTTTTATTAAATTTTGAAATAATTGGCTTTAGTAAAAGAGAGAAAGATACGCGCGCGCGCGCGCGCGTAGGTCTTTTAAAATTACCGTATAATAATGAAATTTTACCGATTACTTTTAGTTCATATTATTGAATTTACAAATAATACGACTCTGTGTGTCTCTGTGTGTGTGTGTGTGTGTAAGCGCGGGCGCGCGCGCGCGCGTATACGTGTATGTGTAATAACTATATAACATGTTTGCTTTTTTACTTTATTAATAAAAACTTAATTAATAAAATCACAGCGCTCGATATGAAATTTCAAAATCTTACGTGAAACGGTCACTTTTGAATCTTACATGGAAAATAGTGAATTTTTCATCCAAAGAACATTTAAGAATCAAGACTTTCTAAATAAGAATACGCGAGCAGAGAAGAGAACTCGATAAGTATCGTAGATTTTGCGCTTTTCAAAAATATTTCTAAATATATTATAGGATGTATAATATGTAATAGCTAATAGAAACGAAGGAGTCACTTCTTATACAGTAAATTATGTTTGTGCGTGACAAAAGCTTTAATATTATACAGGAGGCAACAAAGTTGAAATAACAACCCTTTACTCGGGATATATATTTAATCCTTTTGTTTTGTTTTGTTTTTGTTTTTGTTTTCTTTTGTTTTTCCTTGTACCTTTCATCTAATTCGAAACTTATTCTTTTCTCCATTTATCGTACAAGTATTAAACTCTTTAACGCGAATACTTGAAAGAGACGTTAAGTTGCTAAAGCTTTAATACGCTATCGAAAGGTCATATCGAACGTTTCAAAGTGGCCCATGTCTAAGGGGTGGAGGGTGGTAGGGAAGGTCGGACAGGATAGGTAGTAGTAGTTAATCAACAATGCTCGTGAGTAATTAATTATTAATTGTTGTAAATGGAGTAGAAAGTTCATTGAGCATAAGGCCTAATGATGTAATTGACTGCTTTAAAGGTTGCGTGAATTGCAAAAGCTGAGCATGATTCCTTTGCAGGAGTTAAGTTAAGCAACTTTAAAACGGGACGATAGAGCTTCCCTTGGGAAAGGGCTATAGTTACATAGTACTGTATGCATACGTTGAGGGAGGGGGGGGCGGGAAAGGTAGGGTAGGTGGGACGGAGCGGGGGTAGGGTTGGTGGGTGGGTGGATGGGGGCGGGGGGACGAGAGATGTAAACTTGACTGTTGACGAGTCAAGGCTCGAATGTAAAGGTCGACATTGAGTCAGTAGAACAGAACGGAAGCGTTATTATCGTCTTATCGTACCCAATTCTATGAATGTCGTTTCAACAAGACTCCCATTGACTATACGTAAAGTTAACGACTTAGCTTTAATGCCTATCGATCGATAAAACACGGGAGATGAGAAATTGAGTTCTCGACAACGCGATCCCGTTAATACGAAGTAAGGGGATGATGATAGCGGAGGCCGGTGGATCCCGACGAGTAGCTCCAGCTGCAACGGTCGGACGTAATTGCCGGGGCGGGAGGGTAGGAGGGCTGTCTGACTGTCGACATAAGAGAGGAGGATGTGAGGGCGGGGAGGGAGGGGGGAGCGCTCGGATAGATAAATAATCACGGGCAAAGAAGAAGAAGAAGAAGAAGAAGAAGAAGAATCATTTAGAAGTATGTGGCGGCGATACGGAGTTTGCGCATGATTCGGCCCTCGCCAGGACCACCGAGACTCGAGTCCCGGCCTCGAGCGTCCGTCGTCTCGTCCTCGTCCTCGTCCTCGTCAGTGTCGTCGGCGTCGTAGCCCTGGGCCCGGCCGTCCTCGCGCCTACGTTGATCCTCGGGCCGGCGTGGCGGCCGCTGCGGGAGGCCGAGGCGCCGGCGACGTCGGCGCCGTCGGTGCTTACGCCGCCGGTAGTCGGACTCGTGCAGAAGCACAAATCCAGACGCACCATGGGACGCCCCGGCTCACTTGTCTTCGGTTTCGGCCCTTGGCGACGTTTCCGTGTCCTGGCGCTCGCTGAAACACAAAGCCATCCTTATACTCGGCTGCTCCATCCGAATTATTATTATTATTATTATTATTATTATTATTATTATTAGCGTTATTGTCATTTCCTATAACCCCCGAACAAAAAATGGTCTCCTGCACCTTAAACATTCGACTCATTATTATTATTATTATTATTATTATTATTTATAAATATATTCCATACAAGGCAACACAGGGTTACGTCAATATTTCTTAATACCACGTTGAACGTGTTAACTTTTAAAATTGTAATTACACTTCATCTGAAATAAGTTATTTCATTAAGTTTTTATTGTCGAACCAGTAGTGATATTAGTCCGTCAATGGTCTTTAGCGATGTGATATCTTTATCGCCTTCCATGTTTATATGTATAAAATCTAAAGAGTAAATATTACAAATACCCTTAAACATTCAACTTTTTAACAGCTTGACAGTGCAGAGTAAATAAACTTAATATGTGGTAGATACGTAATTCATGTTTTAATATTGTATTATTCGCAATTAATGCTAATCACCCGCTTGACTTATTAATGCATGGGGCAGCTTTTAATTCAATACTTAAGTGCAATAAGCTCGATAATAATCAAGAATTTTCGTTCAGTAGTTGAATGAACCAACGCATAGAAATAATCTCATTGCATCTCGTTGCATTTTTTTTTCTCGAAGAACATTGAGTTTGTTGTAAAATTTCAAAATAAACAAGAATGTAACAATAAATAACAATTTTTCAAATCTCTCGAAAAAGTATTTAATACGGATTATCATTGTCTAATAAATCTAATAAATCTATGAATTATTTCAAAATCCATCATTGTCCATTGCGTAAATGTACTCGTTTCCGTAGAAACTCGAAGATAATATTCGAGTATCCTTGGGCGACACGAGAAATGGATTAAACGCGCATCTTCCCTTACAAGAGAAATACCTAAAATCTTTATTATAAATTAAATAAGTTTATACAAAGAATACGGACCCTAAAATTTTACTAGAATCAGGATCAAAAAGAGATTTATAATGCTCGAAAGACTTAATAAAACGTCATAATTCCAAAATAACACGAGGAAGATGAAACATGATTTTCATCATTAAATATCAGTATAAGGTTTTTCTATAAATCCATGGGCCTAATACTCGTTAATATTACAGTAAAGATTGTGATTAATTATTTGTAAATATGTACAATGAAAATATGTTTTAACTTTCCAATAAGGCTTTTAATTGATTTTAAATAATTGTGATTCAACATATTATACATTTATGAGAAATATATTTATTTAAAAATAGAGAAATGTATAGGTAAACAGATATTGTATTTAATTAGAAAGGTTACCGAATTAAGACATATTTTATTAATTATTATACTTAAATATTCAAAATTAATAACCTCACACAAATCAGTGGTAATAAATAATCTGAGACGACGTATACTAGGAAAGGAATACTATACAACGTCGTATTCGTGTATATATTTATATAATAAAAGTTCTTCGTACTTTATACTTTAATACGATAAATACCGATTCTATTAGAATAATAATTCAATATTGCCATTATACGAATTATGCATAGTGAGAACACAACGTGTCTCATAGACAATCAACGAAAGTTATTTAAATAAATTTATACATGAGTTAAGATAAAAATGATGGACCGAATTGTTTCCGGGAAGAATTATTTACAATAAATTTCAAACAATCGTTACAGATTATAATTTTAACAATAAATAATAAAAGGGTAAAAGTCTGAAATGCGTAAAAGTAATGGAATATTTGTTAGTGAAAAGTACAATTCGTTTATAAATTGCAGACTATAAGGGACATTAATATCTTCTGTATGAATGATATTTTATTGAAATTAAAGCCGTTCCTTCGAAATAAATATGTTCATGTAAATGGGCGTGTCTAACGGCTACTGAAATAAATGTCTTTCATAAGATAATAATATTTTCACCGGCAGGTTCGAAATTCACTCGGAAATTTCGTATTAACCATAGAATAATCCTTCGTCAGATTAACGGTATAACTGCCGAACGATACCATTATGACGTAGTAATGAAATAAAAAATGCTGCGGCGCCGACATTTTGCTCCGATCCGAGATCCTTACGTGAAATACTTACAGGCTTTTAATGTCCCTCGCGTTGGCAAGAGCATTAAAGGCCAGTAAAGCTTGGATTGCATCCTACGCACATTAGTATAGGTAGGTGAGGACCTATCGCAAAATAAATGAGCATTAGCCTCATTTAAGTAAGTGGGAGCGCATTCGCATCTTTGGCATCTTTGCCGACGGGACTCGATCGTGCATTCGTGTGCGTCTTTGGCAATTAGGCGCAAAAGTCTGGGCTTGGAACGAACCGTTGGGAGATTTGAAATATTTTAAAACTACACACGTTATTACTACTACTACTATTCTTCATCTTCTTCTTCTTCTTCTTCTTCATCTTTGCATTACTATTGTTGTTGTTATTATTATCGTTATTGTTGTTGTTGTTGTTGTTGTTTTTGTTATTATAGGGGAAAGCTGTTGAGGTGTTAACGCGATGAAGATAAAATTATTAGTAACCGCGGGATCATTGGACACTTGGTGGACACTATTGTGCATGAAAAAATGTCTATTATCTAAGAGGAAAGGAAATTGTACTTAATAAGTTTGGTAGGGAAGTTGAACGAATCGTTAGAGAATGTAGAAAAATTGGAGGACCATGGCCTCCGATCAATCTCCGTGACACACGAATAAAATAAAATGGAAGCGGGGTGGGGATGGGGGTAGATTCTGTCCCGATCTTGACACTTTGTACGTCGTTTTCGGCGCGTCGGATCGGAAATACCTTTTGGAGAACAATAACCCCTCCACGCCCCTCGTCGCGGTCCTGTCCATTCGCGAAGTGCGCGAACGGGGTAAAGGGTAATGGGGGGTGACGGGAGGATGACGTAGGCGACGTGCGATCGAAGGTACCTAGTGCCGCCGAGTGGTGAGAGAGCCAGCCGAAATACTCTGCGCACCACTGGATCCGCTTCAATTGTAGTCTACGCGCAAGTTCCTCGCCCCTCTCCCTTTCATCTTGATTTCACGTCACGCGTATAATCTATTTTCCGCCTAGCGCGGTCTGTAATAAATATTGAAATACATACGTACGGTTGGCCGTAAAAGGAAAGGGCAAAATTCCTTTCAGTTCTCGCGAGAGCATTCCTTTATCCTCGATACAGACGCTTTACTATTTTGTAATTCGCTCCCGGGCGAATATCTTTTCAAATATAGAGACACACGCATGTCCTCGCCTCGGTCGGACGATTATTTGCACGACTCGTAAAGCATTACGCTTTATCATTAATTCCATCCGCTTTACTTTCCTTTATCCATTTCTACTTATCCTCTAGCCGCGAAAATATTTTTCACAAAATCATGAAAAGTACATCTTTAACGAATATAATTGAGGGTTAATTTTAAATTGCCGCAGCGGGGGGAGCGAGGGGAACGCGGGGGCGTGCTAAAACTGACTAAATTCGCGATGGAACGTTCATAGTAAATTCGTAATAAATAATGAATTCGTCGTTAGCTGATGTACAGTATTCACAACTAATGTGGGAAAAGTAATTAGCGACAACCGGGTATCATCGAGTATTGCGTTTGCCCTTCCCTGCGAGCCCGACCTCGATAATTACATTATCATTACTTTAAGAATAATTTAAAGTTTTTAACAAGCTTCAATGGAATAACATTTATTTTTAACGCCAGAGTACAATGGGGAGGGAGGACATTTTTTTGTCATTTAAAATTGAATATTTTACATTTCACAACTTTTTAAATTATAATTACATACTGAAAACTTTAAATTATATCATAAAAATTTAATCGACGACGAAAAGCTATTTTAAGCCCACAATTTTAACGAAATCCCTGAAATGGAATGGACGTATATATAACATTCGAGGAACTCATTATTGCCCTATACATTACTTCGCATCCCTATAAAACTCAATTTTTTTTTCTTTTTTTCTTCTTCTTTCCATTCGCTGTATAATATCACGATAACATTCGGTTTTATTTGAAATTAAACAAAATCGATCGCCCTCTATTTGGAAATTAAGGCAAAAATACTGTTAATAATCATGTTAATAAATTAATATAAATTTTATAATTTATTCGATCGTTTAAGGATTCTTTCACTTCATGTTAATTACCATTTACAAAAATATGCTAATAATGCAATTTTAATAAATTTCAGAGCTGCTACGTAACCCTAATGACTTAAATTAATTTTAACAGTGTGTAATTTGGCTGGATCAATCAAGTTATTGTGAACCGACGGTAAGGAAATCGTTAGCTTTACTATACATTTCGGCAAGAAGACACGTTACTTTGAAGCCAATGAAAAAAGTTTGTATAAGCCACCAAGTTACATTGAAATGTCTAGTCAAATCTTAAATCCTCTTCTCGAAATCGACGATTTATCAACTGTATGTAGCAACTACATTGTTGCATCGATATTCCCGACACGGAATAACGCTTCCGAATGATCTTTTGTAATTACAGCCGAAACTAAGGTATAGAAGATCGGAAATTGTAAGGAGCGTAATGGGGGATAGAGGTTGGGGGGGGGGGTAAGAGTCGAAGCACAAGCGAAAGTCTACGTGAGAAAGATTTCTTCTTTTTTCGTTCGCCAATACAACAACAGATAGTCCGAAGGAATTGTTGAAATTCTGGCATCGAATCAACAGCAACATCCGCACCATTAATTATAAAATTTGGAAAATACATACAAGTTTCGGTTATACTTATTTCTTTCCACCCAAAGTAATCTGAAGACATATTTTTCAATTCTTACGTATGCCGCGCGAATGTTTCAAACAAAAATTATATGTTTATATTAAGAATAAATTCGGGAAAATGATAAGCTGAATTTATACTATTTTAGTTTCATACGATATTATACATTGTTTTCTTACCTACACTCTATACTACGATTTGTTCTATTTTTTTTTTTTAGTACTGATAACATTTCCCACTTGAAAATGCTTGATATTTTTTTATCTCCTACAATTGAAAACAATGATTGGCTTATACTTACTGTTTATAAAAAAAAAACAATTAGATTGAGGGCAAAATCATGATGTTTCTTTCGGATTGGCAGTTTGTAAAATAAAATTTCATATAAAATAAAGTTTGCAATTTATTCATTTCAATTTATAAATTGAATTATAGCCAAAATAGCACAAAGGATAATTATACCTTGTATACAAACAATTTTCCAATTTAAAAGAAAACTACTTCACTAAAATTCATACAAAATTATTATAAAATAGACGTGGGCAGATATGCTTGTTCAAATTTTTTTTTTTTCTTTTTTAATACATATAGCATATGGATATTCTGGATATGTACCTCTTTGTTTAAAACACATTTACAACAAGAAAATTAATTTTACGCGCGCATAATTGAAGTAGTACACAAATCAAAATACACATGCATAAAAGAAAGAACATGTAATACAAACGAACGGTAAAATCAAATTAACAAATGGTGAAAATGAATTTACTACGCGTATTAAGGCTTATTTGCGATTACCAAACTCATCAATAGTTAATTTTTAAAAATAATTCTTCCACTACGATGACTTTAAATGAAATAAAATTATATATAACTGAGGTTTTAGAATCTATAAAGAGCAAATACTTCATTCAAATTTTAAAATCTAATTTATACTTTTAGAGTATAGGCTACTTAAAATAAATTTATAATTATAAATCCTTTCGCGATATTATTAAGCGACAGTTAAAAAAAGGTTGTCTATACGAAAAATCATTGTTTACGAAACTATAGTAAAGAAAAATGTATAGAAAATTATATGGCTCGCATAAAAGTACAAGTGTATGTAGGTACGTATGCATGTATGCATGTATGCATGTATGCATGTTGTGCTCAAGAGGTATAAGCTCTTCTTTAAACTAGCTTCTCTGACCCTATTTTTCCTCAAAAATTCGATTTTTACATTGGAAATCGAGTGCTTCGCTCTTATTTATGAGAATGCATATTACTCGTGTCAATAAAGGCGGAGGAGAAGCTGTAAATAGCGAACTACGGAACTGCGTTACAGGGTACGTTAAAGCAGAAAGTGAGCAGAAAGTGAGCAGAAAGTGAGCAGAAAGTGAGGTGAAAATAAATGAAAAATAATAATGTCGTCGTCGTTGTTTTTGTTGTTATTATTATTAGTATATTGAACGAAGTAAAAAAAAAAAAAAAAAAAGCGAAGCAGCCAAAGGCCGAAGAGAAAATAAGGGACGAGGAGGGCGATAATCGACTCCTGAAACTCGGAATTCGACTTGGGAGTCGGGCTGGGGCCATTGGTAGCCAGAATAAGTTTCCCGGCGAATGCTCTCTAAATACGAAATACGCACTACCGATGGCACGTACAGCTTCTATGTGTAAGAAGTTCGACCTTGAAGGGAGCAGAAAAAGCAATTATACCGTAAGAGGAGGCAAGATAAGCTGGAACTCAGTCGAGCAATGTATTATTTTGCGAATGAAATTGGCAAGAAAGAAAGAAAAACAAATCATTGTATCTACAGTTTAAAAACGATCTTCTAAGTACATTTCGAACTATTCAAAATATTCAACAACGGCTCATCTAAAAAACGTTGTTCACTTTCACCTTTTATCACTTTTTTATTATTACAATGCGTAATTAATACTTTTTGCAATCGCCATTTTCTTTTCTTTTCTTTTTTTTTTATTGTACACTTTATTTCGTAAAATCATTTGAATTTTGTATTTCGAATAATATTTTGAGCGACATAATATTCTGTGACGTGACTAGCTTAGAAAACGTATGTAAAAACTTATAATTTATGAAATTGTATAAAATGTTGATAGACAATGTTCTTCTACAGTGCGTAGATATTCTCTAAGAAATGGATGGTTAAATGAAAATGTATGGGACTTTATAAATCACCGCTTTCGGATTTACCTTTTCGCGACCTAATGATTTAAAGCATAAAAATTGTGAAAACAAAGCTGGGGGCAGACCAACATGAAATTACATGATATTCCTTGAAGCCCATAAGGGTGTAATAAATACTTTACCAACTCTTTTAAAGTTTATTCAGGGCTGTATTTTAAAATTAAGAAATCGGAGGGAAAAAAATTGTTTCTAAGATTATTCTTTACGCGTGTAACTTCGATTTATGAGAGCGTTCTTTGGCAAAAGTCGCGGATCTATTAAGAACGTAAAAAATGTCTTACGATTTCATTACTGCAATAGCTGATACCTATAACGACATTATTAAGGAAATAAATCCACGAAACGAAGGAATCGGATGACTTTGCATTGTTCTTCGTTAAATAAATAAATAAATAAATAAATAAATTAATTAATTAATTAATATCAATACATAATATAAAATAGTAATTAAAATGGTATGTGTCATTCGCAACACTTACAATCGAGTAACCGGTAATTCTCTTGCAAATTCTCGCAAATCGTAGATCGAACGTGTAAAAATAATCATGGCGTTGTTGAATTTTTTAAAAAAAGAAGAAGAAAAGAAAAAGAAAAAGAAAAAAAAATTGAGATGATTTTCACGTCCCACGGAATAAATAATAGTAGGTTGAGCACAGAGAGGAAGAGAATTATGTCGGAAGATTCTTGTATTTCGCTTGGGGGTAGTGTGGACCAGTGCTTGAAGGACAGATTGACCAGATATTATTGGAATAATGATATCGGAGCACGTAATTACTGCCCCCAAGCTCGAACGCCAATAATCTTAATACGTTTTTTTTCTCTTCTTTTTACTTATTTTTCCGTATCACCGAATCCGAGCGACTGCGCAAGCTCTACGAGAAACGTTATGCAGTTAGATGTTAAGAGCGAGCGCCCTGCGTGCCCTGACCTCCTCTAATACCCATAGAAAAAAAAAATATATGCCGTCATCTAAAGAATTGACGAGCGGATGATAATTCCCTTGAGAATTTCGAAATCCCTGTTATACCATAGTTGCTATAATCATAGATTTAACGGCAATTTATTTATTTCATAGATAACTAATATCCTGGTCTTATATAAATAATCCGTTTGTTTTAATATTTTGTTGTCGTTGCATCTCATTTTAAGAAATGTAATTTATTTACATTTTTTGTGACAATCGGCAGGGAGCGTTAAGTAATCGCTTAGAAATATTTCTTTCGAACGTGCTTTTATTGCACATCTGTAGATAACGCCTATTTATAAGCGCAAAGACGACAGTGATTAATAATCAGTACAGAATAATAAAAAACAAAAAGATAGAGAGAGAGAGAGAGAGAAAAAAAAGGGGGGGCGGGGGATGTATGGGAACGTAAGAGTTATTAGAGTTATTAGAAGTATTAGAAAAGGAGATAAGGGACGGGGTGGGGCGGGACGGGACGGGACGCCTGTGGAATGGAAGGATGTATGAGTCGAGCGGCTATGCCGAAATTGGAGTTGAAGAAACGTCTTACCAAATGTATCGGATAGACTTCATCTTCAAGGCCGTGGAGTTTTCCTTGCATTTATAGGCCAAAACTTGCTTGACGCTGCTCACGTCTACGGAGGGGAACCTCGATGTCACGTACGCTGAAACGTGTAAGAGAAATATTACTCATCGATTATCTGCGAAAACGGCAAAATTCTCGCTTGACAGTACGTGTACTTTTCATTATCTCTAGTACACTACTTACACGAGCTAATCTCATTGTAATATTATAAATCGGTAAATACTCCCATTCCCATCCGATTGAAAGGCCAGGCCAATGTCACATTTTTTTGTCACCATAAAATAGTGTAAAGGCATAAGTTGAAAATTGAAAATCAAGCCACTTAGGGAAACTATGGTTTTCCCAATAATAAGCTTTTTCTATTTTTACAAATATTTTAAACAAAAAAAAAATAAATTAAAAAATAAATAAATAAATAAATAAATAAAAAATACACTTGTCACGTTACACACGTCACGTTAAGACAATAAACTGAAAAATTCCCTTCCTAAGCATCATTTATAAAGATAACTATTTTATTGGAGCAGCCGTTGCGTGTGTTTACAAAGTAGGTAAGAAAGAGCCTCTTCTCCATTTATACTTTCTTTGCTTTGGCTGTAAAGCCATGTAAGCTTAAGTAAAATTGTCATGATAGATGGAGGCGCGCTACTTGTCATGTTTTAAGCTCGAATCGTTGAGCGGACTTTTTTGCACTAAAGGTAGTTAGTTGTATTGTATTGTTTTGTTGTTTGTATGGGTTACGTGAGGGGTAGGCACGGAGGGGGCGGGGGCAAATAATTAAGTGTAAAGTTTTATTTGCCATCCGGCGAAAAGGGTAGGAATGAAGAGTCGTTTTTTTTTTTCGATTCTTTCGCGCGTGCGTAAAGAGACGTAAGTCAGTGAGAGGGAAAGAATAAATGATAATAATAAAGTGGCAGGTCCAGCCGTAGATCAAGCCGTCCAGGTGTTAGCTACGAGTTACAAAATATAAATACAAAGTAGAGCATTGGGGAGGGAGGAAAGTCCGCAGTTGGTCCGCGAGTCGCTTTCTACGAGTGACGGCGAGTGAAACGCGCGCGTAAATCAGTCAGATAAGGAAGCTGCTGTAACCGGAATGCGCCTTAGTCTTTAGACTTGAGCCTCAGACGAAGGGAAAATAAAACGTTCCGTTTTAGTTGTTAAAATAGGAAAACGACCCCCCCCCCCAAATGTTCGTACTGATGAATTCTTTGTTTCGCAGGCCGAAATGGCCGATAAGGATCGCTTCGCTAACCGCTAGTTGAATCCGGATTGTATTCTCAAACTTTTATGTCGCAGATAAATTTTCCGTTCCTTCGCTTCATTCCTTAAACAATGTCACCGGGCCTCGGCTTTCTTATTCCGTTTTACCTTACATAAGCTTAATATAATATTATTTACGATCGTTTATAATGGCAGCTTTATGAATACACCACAATAAAAGATTTACAGCCTTCAAAGCACATATAAATCTACATATTACCTTGAGACCGCAGGCGCGCACATTGTATTTATTTAGCTCTGTAATCGAGTTTGTCTTTTGTTTTTTGCTTTTTCCTTTTTGTATTTTCCCCTCTTTACGAAAAAGGTGCTGACAACTTTTACGTGCACTTCCAAAGTTAAAATAAACCCTCGTACAGCTAAATTCTCATATTACAAAGCACACCTTACAGCTGAAATTTTTTCATTTTTCTCTTTTAATTTCTGCACGTATGTTCTTTTTATTCTTATTGGTATTCGACGTAACGATTGTCACGACTTCAAAAGTATACAATTACCAGAGCCTTGCTATAATCATCTTAAACATGCAAGGATTTTGATAATTTTGATTGGATTTAAAAAAAATTATACATTTTTAGAATAAAAAAAAAACATCTTGGTAATTAATCGTAAGACGTAATTCCTAAAACGTAATAAAATGTTTGGATTTCATATTTGAAAGATTTTTATTATTATATTCATAGAAATTATGTATTTAACGTATAGATAAATAATATACGATTATTAGACTCGTGTATAAATAAATACTCTAATAATACTAGAATAAATTGTAATAATAACTATTGAAAATCTTGTATGAACTAGACTTTTTAAAGTAATTCATTTAATTAAAATTCCAAAAGAAAGGAGGAATTCCTATTAATAAAAACACTCTTAGTATTATAAAATAAAATAGAGAGGAATTAATTTTTATAATATATAAATCATTAATATTATTTAAATTAAATTTCAAAAACAATTGAACATAAATTCGAGCTAATAATTGAATAAATTAAAAAATAATTTATTAATATCGTTTCATTATAAGATATTAATATTAAGTATAATAAGATATAATATTAATTATTAATTAATTATTAATCTCTGTTGAGCATTTTTCATTTCGATTAAAGATAATGATAAAGATTATTATTTATTAGAATGAGTAATACACAAACAACAGGCAAGTTAGTAACATGTATTTTTACTTATTAAAACTTTTTCTAATTGTTGTGCTCGACTGAATATTACGTGTTTAGACAAATAAATGCGTGCACTAATTTTTATGAATTCATGGTTAATAATGTTATTTCTAAATACCTCGTTAGTTTTGCAAATTCTTAAAAGACCTGTCGCGAGCTCGTTAAGAATTGACATCTAGATTTCCATGAACTTTAGTAATTATACAACTTAAGTCTTCAGAATCAATAGCAAAATGATAATTTCACTTATAGAATTTACGTAGAATTATAACGTTGAGCGTGTCGGGGAAGCAATTTTATGAAAACATTCTTAATGAATTATGTAAGAATTTAACATTAAGGCCGCCGCCATTACATTACTAGATAAAAATTAATTATTCTAATTAGCCCAATTAAAAGGATAATAAATTTACATTATTCTTTTAAAAATAATCTCGTCTTCTATTTGATTCGTCATCTAGATATCAGGTATTAACATTTTATTGAGGGAATTTCGCAATAGAAATAGAAGAAAATATTTCTCTTTTTAAATTAGAAAATCTTCTCTTTTTAAAGTTAAATCCACGGGTCTTCTTAAATGTAATTTACTCCACATTAAGAATAAACGTCACTGCTTAAGAGATCGTTTTATAATAAGTTCAAGATAAAATCACACTTTACTTTTTATTTATAACTTCATACGCGTATGATCACGGATGTTATCGCGCTTACGTTGGAGTCTTACTTCGCTATAGTAACTCATTAATATTTATATTTTTTTATTGCTCGTAATGGTTTTCTCTTTAAAAATGGCAAAGAAATGTATGTAAAAGTAATGTAAAAGTACAGTTTCCCTATATGTGCTTTAGATAAAAGTAATTATAAATCATTTGTAAATAGGTTGATTCCTATTACTGAACGATACTTTATGACTAAATTCTTATATAAAAATTAATTAACTGGAAAGCAACATTGTTGGCAATTAAGAAATTATTTATAAATTGTATTTTTATTATATTTTTACAAAAAATATACCGACGTACTTTTAGTTTTTAATTAAGTTTACTGCAAAGCAATGGCTCATGTTACATTTCAAACTGACAACTATGATGCTTACGTTTAGATTTTTATACGTTTGACTTCTCGAACTTACTAATTGGATTAAAATATTTCATTTAAATAGTCAAAGTGTTGGGAAATTAATAATAAATATCAACGTACTGTAATTATCAATTTAGAAAAAAGTAATAAAATAATTGATAAGTTCCTGTGGAAGATGAGATTGTGTTTTCGCTTGTTTATTTATATAATTATTACTTACCGAGTAAATTCTCGTAATTCTATAAAATACTTTACACCATTTAATTGATATTTAATTGAATACAAATGTACAGTATTGTAAGCTTCCTTTTTTTAATATACGTAAATAATATAGATTATGAAAAATTATTGAATTTTAGTTTTTCATAAAGAATTATTACGAATCAGTAAATGGATCGAACATCGTATAATGTTTTAACATCATCAAAATTTCCTTTGATTTTTCAGGCACAATTTTTCAACAGCATTTAATTTTATAAAATTTATTCTCTGCCAAAAGGCAGAGTGTGGTGGTGGGGGGGAGTCTAAAGCATAGTTCAACATAGAAATACTTCAATTAAAGTAAGATATCAGTACCGAGACTGAAAATATAACAAAAACAAAAATTTAAACATTATTGTAAATTTGAATTGACATGGAAATTGGAATTTAAATCAAAGTTATTTGAATTCAAACGAATGTGCTCCCTGCAAAAATCATATTACATACAATTACAGAATTAATGTTACCTGACTTGAAAAATGTTTCAAAAAGTTTATTACCATACCCAGCATAGCGTAATACTTATTCATAATACGAGTACAAATAATATAAGTAATAAAAGAAAAACATTTCGAATGAGCAATTAATTAAGGATTCAATATTTACATTTTATTTTGCTAGAATTAGATAAAATAGAAGAATCCGTGTCGAACGTTTTAAATATTTTAAATGTATAGTGCAGTTGTACAATGTTCTACCTCGTTGATAATAAGTTGACGATTTTCATAATATTTGATTCACACGAGTCTAAATTGTACGTTAAATGTTTATCAGCTTATACATAATTATGTTACTACTCTTCACCTAGGCTTTAATTAATTCTTTTTTCCTTACGGTTATTTTCAAACATTAAGTCACGAGTACGTCATGAAATCTAAACATATTACTGTAGTTTAGCAGGCAATAGAATCGCGCATAAAAATTAATCGTATAAACGTATAAACTGCGATCGCAGTAAACGTAATATTGTATATTGAAAATACTTTTACCGGTCGTCTTTCGTGTATGTAATATACAAATTATGTTTAATGCCATTATGAAATTTATGCAGGAAAGACACTTGCAAATGCAAATGCGGCAGAATCTTAAAATTAAAAAATATCAATTAATCGATAGAAATTAATTTTATTATTAAGATCACGGGAATTGTTAATCGTCTCAGGCACAAAGTTATTTGTTTCGCCAAATATCTTATTCTAACGGAGTAGTAATTAAGTCCCAATAGCTTAAGTCGGTCATTAAAAAATAATCTAAATAAAACTTTTGAAGATCCATGGAAATCCAATGAAATCGAGAGTAAATTGTGCGGGTCGTAAGTGCGAGCTTCAAATATATTTGTAATCTAATATTTAAATGCTGAAAGCATCGATCTACGAAGTCTTAAAAAAAAAAAAAAAATAATAAAAAAAAATGAAGGAAAAAAAAGTACGCTCTGCCGACGCGCTTTCGGTCCTAAAATATTCAATACATTTCATATATGTATCGATTTATT
The DNA here is from genome assembly GCA_018883505.1 of Ceratosolen fusciceps. NCBI lineage: Eukaryota > Metazoa > Arthropoda > Insecta > Hymenoptera > Agaonidae > Ceratosolen > Ceratosolen fusciceps. Next base: position 10,746,350 of record RCIC01000001.1, read on the forward strand.
GGGTCTGTATTTCATTTAAATAAAACTTTATGCACGAAAACAATTTTAGTTTATTTTTAAACAGCTTCTCGTAGCTCTGAAATGCAAATATATAATTTTAAATTCTTTTCGTCATATTTGGTGCTAAAAACTTGGCGAGTCGACAATAACTTACCGAGAAGAAATAAAACGGACAGGAAATATTATAAGATTCTTTGTTTTTAACTATTTTTTTGTTTTTATTTTTGTTTGTTTTTTTCATCTCAGAGAAGCTATAGACTATGAAGAATCCGTAAATTGGCAGTCGATAGAGAAAAACGACGATTTATCACGATAGCCGAGATTAAGGCGACTCATCGACTCATGTAAACGCAATCGAAGCCCCCATCTCCCATCTCCCCCCCTCAAACGCAATATTCATATATATATATATATAAACGTAAGTAGACGTAAACGTAGGTAGGCCTCAATGGTCCACATATTAATTATGAACAAGATTTGGGACGAAAACGATAGATTCGTAATGTTGAGCGTGTAGAAGAGCGTTGCCTCGGTATGGGTAAAAGTCGGGAGAATAAGCGATACGTGAGTAAGTGGAATGAAGTTTCGGGCGTGAAAAAGCGGAGTTCGTAAGTGTAGAGGGGAGTGGAGTGGCTCGATGATCCGATCATCCGATCATCCGCGACGATATTATCGATAATTGAGTCGCGCGAGCTCGTCTCGGAGACACGGGCTACTCGATTACTTAATCCTTAATCGAATTAGGATCGGGGATCGGCTGGTCGCGCACTCGGTAAAAGCTGTGTCACGGCGCGTTCCTCGAGCGACCTCGAGTGCGGCATGTAATGACACGCAGACCGACGACGGCCTAGATGTATTATTATTATATATATATATATATATGATGGGATATGAAGGGCACTCACATATGATAGCTTGAACTTTGGCTTTGTCGAGGGCGGGCTTGACGGGTCGCTCAGTCGCGGTGCCGGCACGACTCCAGCGCTGACCCGTGACCGAGCAAGTCGCCAGTTCCGTCGGGCTGAAGAGGATCGCCGCGAGGCCTCTCGTCAGCTTCCGGTAATCGCTCCACTTCACCGCCCGGAGCTGCTCCTCGCACACGGCTATGCCTTCCCCCAGGTGGACCTGTTGACAAACCGAACCATTTCTCTATTATTTATTATTTATTATTATTTATTATTATTTATTATTCTTTATTATTATTTATTATTAGTTATCGTTATCGTTATTGTTGTTGCTGTTATTTTATTAAAGGCTGAACTCGGTTGGCTTTCGTGAATTCCCGGACATCCGCAGGAGACTCTAGCGTCCATTCCGACCCATCCAGAACTGTATCCCACCCCTTACTCTTCGCATAATACTTTCATTCGCTGCCCTAATAATCGGCTGCTATTCAATATCTGCACCTTATCTGTATTAGGTTCAAGAGGCAGGCTATCATCGGCTCGACTCTATATTCAAATCTTTAGAAACGAGATTCTCTCCAGCAGTTCTACGCTTTTCGCCGTTATTACCTTTAAGAATTATCTAAAGACACGAGCGAAGATGTTATTATTATCACAAGCTTCTTGTTCATTTAGAAGCAACTATTTTACATTCATTCGCATTATCGCATTATCATTCTCACACACGCGCGCGCGGACTTTACTTTCCTTATTTATCCAACTAAGCGTTTTTTTTTTTTTTAATTTATGAAAATATATTATTTTTACTTTCATTACTTATTTTTTTCTAGTAATTTTATGACTTTTAAAAAAAAAAAAAAAAAAAATTAAATTTATGAATATTAATTTTCTATTCACAAACGAATAATCTTTTATTTTCAATAAACACAAGGTTAATATTCATTTTTACAAAATATTATTCTTTTTATTTCTATTCCACTCACGTATATTAAATATCAGTATATATTACATGTCTGACGTCTGAACAAAAGATTGTTTTTTATGAATTTCATGAATCTAATTTATAAAATTCTCTAATCATTTTTAAGATTTTAAGATTCACAATTAGTATTATATGTGTATAAATAAAGACTATTTTATACATAACACGTAAATTAATATAATTTAACTTGGTGTAAGTAATAATACATAGAACCAATTGAATTTTGATTATAAATTCATTGTTATTATTTGCAAAGATTATTATTTATACCATTGTAGCCGTGCACAAGTAAATTTTAACTTGTCTAAAATTAAATGAAAAGATCAAAGGAAGACTAGTGATTATTCTTAAATCAGCTCTTTACCGTACGTAATAGGCTATAACGAGTTTACAAAAATTTTAAATTATTCAAAAACTATTAATTATTTTACGCGCTAAAAAAATATACGGCTATATAAAAGGAAAAGGCTGTAAAGGCTCATTATAGGTAAATCGTAATCTATTCGACATTGTAATCGCGACGATGACAATGTCACAGTCGTAGTTATTTGAATTTACGAATGATATCGAAAGATTTTAGTGATATTGAATGCATATTGAAAACTCAAAATAAACTATAAATCTCATTAAAACCTTAGCGATAAGTAGATAATCCGATAATAGAGCAATAGAAAAGAATATAAATTTAGCATTTTTCTAGAAATTATGGTAAACACTAGGCAGAGCTAGATTGTCCTTGATGTTAAAGTGGAGTTCGTAGCTGATTTTAACGATTATAATGGAAAATGCATTAGCGATCGGGTATATCTTTTGATGCAAACTGCGCAACTGCACGAGTGGCCAAAGAAAAATAACTATAACCGTTTTTCCAAGTTTTTCCGGTTTACCGAGTTCGGAAATAAGAATTTTGATATTTCCTTTTTCATTATCTAAAATGGAAAGGTAGAGAGAGAGAGAGAGATATAGAGGGAGAGAAAGAAGGGGGAATGGGGGGTGGAAAGGGGGAAAGAGAAAAGAAAGTTTGGGGTAAAAGAAGTGAAGTAGACGCTCGGGCAACGTAAATACAGCATATATCGTCGTCTACAGAGCTTTTCTCTTTATGCGTTCGTATGTACTTTTCTTTCTTGGGGAATTTCTTGATTAACCATCGCGTACGTACAATTTTTCTTCTTGTGAAAATCATCAGTCAGAAACAAAGTACGGGCGGCTCAGAAATGTTTGATCACCACTCATCATCATCATATACGAAAAAAAAAAAAAAAAAAAAAAAAAAATGAAAGCTTAATACGTCCGGAAAAAAAATGAGTTCAACGGTAAAATTATAAATTTTCATAAACCTTTTTACTTATACAAATTCTATTATATAGAAAATTAAAATTTTACCTTTTTATTTATTACAGATACTATAATAACTACTCACGCGTACAGAATATTATTAAAACAATCAAGTTTCAGTAATTTGAATAATTTTTTTTTTTTTTTAAGATCCCGAACAGTAAATGAGCCTTGATACTTGAATCTTAACTATATACGTAAAATAATTCAATTTTAGAGTAGAGTAGAGTAGAGAATATGAAACGAAAAAAAATGGGATACAAAAAGTACACGTTCTATTATCATTTTCAACGGTTTCTATTTTTTGCGAAAAGAAGTTTTTATAATTGTTACGTACGTGCACCTTTGAAAGATACTGCACTGGAAAAATGTAGCAAGAAGCACATAAAAAGGTATGTGAACTCGTGCTTTATGATATTAGAGTACATGCACTGCTTTGCCCCAAATGACATTTATTCTTTTTCTAGCGCAAAGATCAGACGGTCTTATTAAATATAAAATACATTTTTCGAAATAAGATGAACCGAATTAAAAAATACAAGAAATCATTTAATTATAACATAAAGAAATTTTCAACTCTATTGCGTTAATGCATCTTAACTTTAGAAAAATATCATATTTAAATACAAAAATTTTTACGAAAAGGTGTTTTTAATTACATCTTATAAATTACATTCGCGATGGGAGATTAATTTCTCGACAAATTAACAAAAATTCTTTTAAAAAATTAGTTCCATAAAGTAGAAGCATCTCGTTGTAATCCTTTGCGACCAAACACAATAGAATATTAAAAATTTACAAAAATATATTTAGTATTCTACATTGTTGGAATATAAAATTTCTAAACAAGTAAAATTATATTTCAAATTTTACACTTAATATTTCACAATAGAGACGAAAATAAAAATAATTAACACAACTGAAAGATTATAACTTTTTAATCTATTTGTTAATTTTTATAATTTTTTAATTAAATTATAATTAATGTCATTCGGACGTTTCGGAATATGTAATTTATAACATGTACGTATTATATACATTTCTATAAAATCTCTGTACAATTGCATTATAAAGATCGCATTTCTCTCAATACATAATGACCAAATTTTCATCTTAAAGTCTGTTTATTTAAATATTTAATTATATTAAATTTAAGTATAAAAATACTTTGAATGATACAATTTGATAATATGTATCTAATGCTTTTTCTCCATAAGACTTTGCAATTGTATTAACGTGTAATTAATTGTAAATCCGTCTTAAATGTTGAAAATAACTTTTAATTCTAATAATATCGCTTTCAATACACAACAATTATCGTTAATCTCATTGAGTTAAATTTCTTATATATATATATATATATATAGATCAGGTCAGATATTATAAGAATCAATTGAGAATCAAAATTACTGGAATAAACAAATGCATGATGATTGTGATTATTTCATTCATAGGGCAATGTTTATATACATGGCCTTGGATGGATACTGAAATTATAAATTAGTGCACAGTCATTTAATATTGAGAATTTAAAATGAATAAGCGATTCATTTACAAGATAACATGTGCTCGGGTATGAATAGCTATTTTGTTTTTGATTTTGTTTTTGTTTTTCTGTTATTTAAATGAATAAAAATGGAAATATTTATGTTCAATGTTCAGAAGGAAAAATCAATTTTAAATTATTCTCTTTCCTAAAGTGATTTAAACGATCTTTATTTAAAATAAAGCTTATTCGTATGGGAAACATTATCCTGTCAGTCAACTGAACGTAATTTACACTCTACTTTTCATCGCACTATTAAAATTCAAAATATAAAAATTTGAAAGAAATAATGATCTACCTTTTTTACTATATGTTTATTCAATACATACTATATGCATACACTACCAAATGCAATTAATGTGTAAATTTTTAAGAAAAGTAGATATTTAGTTATTGAATTGTAATTATTTATTCAAATACTTAGAATGTAGAGGTACAAAAATAAGAGAATTTCTCCCTCCTCCCCCCCATGTTATTCTGTACTTTTCTAAGTCTATCTATCGTCTTAAACACCTTAAGAATTAAAATAGATAATTTTGAATCAACGTTACAAATACAAGATAATTATAATAAAAGTGAATTCAGGAAAATTTAATTAAAGAATAATAATTGAAATATCGAAGATTCTTTATAATAAAAACTAAATGATTTCCTGTGGAAATTAAGCTTTGTTTTTATATATTCTTTGGATCTGCATGAAATTAAAATTAAAGTTAAAGTTAAAGTTAAAGTTAAAGTTAAAGTTAAAGTTAAAATCAAAGTAAACATCTAATTGAATCGCATATCAAGCACATTTGAATAAATATGAGCAATGGACAGATTCACTTTTTTCAATTATACACCATCTCTTAATAAGTATGTAGACAAGTGTTATTAAATTTATACAAACCTTACGTAATTGAAATGATAAGCAGCTTTGTTATTACGACTATTTGTTTGAAAATATTTGTTTCCTGTTTAAAATCAATTTCATGAGTTATACTCTCATTACACATGTAAAGCAACATAAGTTACCACTTATTCTGCTTTTGAAAAGAATTAAATTAACTAAAACATTTCGCTTTCTTTAACAAAGTAAAATTCAAAGAAAATATTTCCTTATTTCCCCTATTCAATTGTATCACTGACTAACGAAGTAGGAATATCATGTAATATAAAACGGCACTGCAAAAAAACCTTATTTTTTAACTTTACTTTATTTATGACATCGTTAGTCATACATTAATGATTATATATTAAAATAAGTTAATATTTATATGTAAAGTAAACCTGATGCAATGTGATGTAATTATTATATTTAACGGAATAATAATAGATATCAAAATAATAAATATAGAATCAGTTCAGTCATGTTCGTTTCGTTTTAATTACCGTTGCTGTCGATCGGAAAATACTATGCGATTTGTGAAAAAATTCAGATTTTTCGAGCAGCTAGCCGATAAGAAAAGAAAAAAAAACAGGATACCGATGACAGGGATTAAAGAAAAATATCGCATAGACGTGAAAAAGGTAATTAAGGGTATGTAAGAGCGTCGCCGAGGAGAAAAAGTGACGGTATTGTTGTAGTAACTGTTACACTAATCGGCTATTAGCTGCATAATTGATAACAGTTTGAAAGGATTATGGCTTTAGCTGCTTATGATAAGGGATGATGGAACAAGGATATTGATTGATTTCCCATGCGTATACCCGATGCGCTCGATGCGCTCGATGTGCTCGATGTGCTCAATGTGCAATGCCAAGCTTCGACAGGTAGGGCAGGCAGCACATTTCAATAGATATCTTAAACGGCTATAACTCAATAAGGATCGATGGACGACTGGTTATATCAAAGAAAGTATATCAGTATCGCAAGTAAAGTAATGCCGCCGATAGAAGCGTTGGGATAATTTAAGCAGCCACCGCTACGTTCTTGCTAACGCCATTAATAATTTGAAGGTAATTACGCTAGTTTGGAAAATCAATAATGAAGATTACGATATGTTGCGCACAACTCGATCTTCAAGTAGATAGGAATAATTATTTAAGCTATCGATCGTTGCCCCGACTCCGTGTACTTATAAAAAATTTCATTTCCCATATTGATTATTGAAACTGCTCGCTCTACTTTCCGATAGCCAATCTTAATTAAATTATTAAAAGCCTATTATTATACAGAAACGCTTTGGATAAGGAAAATCTTTTGGAGAAGCCTCTCCGAATCCGTTTGTGCGAATCCCGCGCGCATTACTTTACTCCCGAGTTGGTGTACAGTTTTCTTTTTGCTGAATCTAAACTGAATTTTGTTGTTTTGTTTTCTCGGGGTTCCGCTGACTCCACCCATCGTCAATGTGACCAACCTCCCCCGCTCCTCTCCGGCGAACTCAAATGCCCTTTCTCATCTGCGGGACGAATGGGAAGAGGAGCGCGCGTCAGGAATTCGTTCGCTTTCGGACTTTCGGAACGCCAGGCAAAACAGAGAACTACCTCGCTAAGGCAAAGATACTGCATTATTAACTCAAAAGTCACGATACTGCTTTAGCACACGCACACATCGACACTGGACAGTAGTAATCCGAAAGGAATGTCTTTATATCGCCGTGTTTTCAAATCCCGGACCCTCTGACGATATGGTCAACAGCAGCAGCATCGGCAATGCAACGCACAATAATCCCGTTTACTGAAGTGAATTTTTATAAAAAATTTTCTCAAAGTAAACCTTTTATAAATATTTCATTTAAACCCATTCTCCATCGTGGTAAATCAAAATAAATCGGAAGTTTGGATTATGTTATGGGGATATAAATAATTGGCAGGTAATGAAGAAGATAATGTGGAGTGATTGGGAGAGGGAAGGGGAGTTGGGGAGGAGGTAAGAGAATGTCACTCACCACGCCGTCGGACGAGACGGAGTCGTCGAATCCGCGGAAGGCCGGCATCGCAGGCGGTGTCGTCCTCATGTCCAGCGGCAGCCAATCACCCCTCGAGGGTGAATTTCCGTGGGTCGATGGTTGTAGCTGCCTCCCACCGCGGACTCCCAGTCGCGGCCTTCCACGTCGTACCCGCCGACTCGCTGTAACCCAGAGCAAAAGGTCCGTGTCATTATGACTAGCGATCCACCCTCTCACCATTAATGTCGAGCTCATAGCCCGACAACCATTATCCTTAGAGCAGCAATTTAATAATAACGATTGCCGCTCACCTTAACCTTGCCCGTCTCGACATTACATCCAAACATTATTCCAAACATTATTTCCTGTTTCGTTTCAATAACCAACGATTACCACTCGTATGACTCGCCGCCTACCGCAAAGGCAATATATATTCCTTATGAATTTATTACTCGTATTAATGCTCCGAATTTTCTCGAATTTTATAAAATTCGCTGTGCCAGAGCTTAAACGTAACAATACTTCGCTTCTGCTGAATTCCTTTCCTTCGGCAAACGGTTTTTATTTTATTAAATAATAATAATAACAACAACAACAACAACAGCGACGACGACGATAATACAGAATATTAATAGGCAATAATGTTAGATGGAATGGCAGCGTGATCTTTATTCGTTATGAATAGCAGATGAACTCGGCATGTATGTCATTTCGAAAAATAAACGAAAATCTTATGAATTTCCTTAGACAGATTGTAACCTATTATTATAAATTAAAAGGCTCGGTAAAGGCATTAACCGTACAAGAGTAAATAAGCATTTACATAGAGTCAATTGGCATTGCTTTCGTATGAAATCAATGTGAATTCAACAAATATCTATGATATTCGTAATTTATTCAGTTTCAGAAAAATATTTACTTGACTTGAGCGTAAAGTCTACGAATAACAAAATTATAAAATATAAAATTCAACTTAAACGTATTATTAACATAAGAATTCACTTTCAGCTAATAATACCTTTTGCAATGATAATAATACCTTGAAATACATTTAGAAATATTTTAACAAATAATTCCTGACTTTTATTAAGAGGAATCGCTGCGGGACGGTTATTGGGGGAAAATTTTGACTTTTTCCGAGCATCGCGAATAAAATACAAGGGCTGCTTCTTCAAATTCCAGCAGGACATCTTGACGTTCGCAAAAGACTCTTGAGGAAAGAGCACGAAGGAAGGCAACCCCCCCCCCGCGACCCCAATAACCCGTCACTCTGACATTTCTCTATAAACTCGCCGAGTCTGGGACGGGGAGGTTGGTTTACATACGCAACATTAAGACTGAAAGCGTTTCTTGCCATCCCCATCCCCATTCCCATCCCCATCCCAAACCCTATTCCTTATTTCTTGGTCCATATCCTGGGACTATGTGCTCTAATTCTTCAGACCCAAGACCATTGAGTTGCGCAAGGCGACTCGAAAGTTGCTTTACCGAGACACCGAGATTATTCGGAAGTTTCGGGCGAGTTGATTTAACGAAAATAGAGACGCGAGAAGATGTCAGTTCGTCTTAACGCTCCTTTATTTCATTCAGAGTTCACGTACCTTCGAAAGAAATTCCTTCAAAACTTCCCTTCTCGCTCGCTCTTCCCAATATTAATACTGTAATATAGAATTACTTATTTGCGCATCGAATACCCATTGCATACAAATAATTGTTAATAATATTACTGTGATTAAAAAATCGGGTCGAACTTTATGTAAACTCTGACGGTTTTTTATAATTCGTTTACTGCCAAGACCATTAGATGAATTTTATCAAATTCTGGATACAAGTCTTTAGAGCCAACCGTGTACCATAATATTTGCAAGATTGCTAGATCACTTTTTAAAGAAAACTATTTTATATAAATATAAAACATATTTAGGCTGAACGACATTCATACGAAAGTTATAAAATAAATATTAACTTAATATGTGAATAAAGATCCATTTATAATGCAGGAAAGGAAATTAAATATATTTCTAATTACTTTTACTTATCGAAATGCTAAAAAAACTACTTTCATTATATTACATAATCATCTGGTTTCCCGTAAATAAAAATATCAATTATATTTTTAATTAATTATTTTAAGAAAGGGACTTTTCACTTTTATTTAATAACGATTAAAGATAATATTTTCAATATATATTTTTTTATTATAAAAGTATGCAATATAAACGTTTTAATTCAACGAACATAAAATTCATTCGTTTCGCATCTAATAAACTCTAATTATAAATAATTTTTAAATACGAAAAAATATATACTGCCATTCACGACTATTTCAAAATATGTGTCAAAACTGATAATTTATTTCACGTCAAACATTAAAATAAGAAAATAAAAAAATTCGTCAAAGACGACATAACCAATGTAATTAACTTATAAATTATTATTAAAAGACTTACTGGAGTTATATATTTATTTATAAAATAAATAAATAATAGATTTGAAGCACTAATTTTCAAAATAGTTCTACAGTACAAATGTTCACATTATTTTATTAATTCATTTATTTGTTTATAACTCTGTATCTTAATAAACGTAAATAAAGTGTACCATTTATGAAAATAAAAAAAACCATGATTTTCATGCATTGAAAATTACAAAAATCATTAAAATTCTGCATACTCCTTAAATCTAAAAAGCATTAAATAAATGTTCAATAGGAATAAAAAAATATTATTTTTTATAATTTTGTAATGTTGGGATTATAATAAGTACAAAAATAGTAAATACCATAAATTTTTCCTTCGTTTATTCGTGTTTATCAGAATACGGTGACAAAAGGACAAGAACCACTTAAATAGTTTTGTGTTACGTTTGGACTTCTTTTCTTCGTATAATAATTAATAAAATTACATTACGGCAAATACAAATGTACCGCTGCGTTTTTTTTGTTTTTTTGTTTTTGTTACTTATTTTACGAATTATGTTCAGATTTGCTTTATTATTTTATTAATATTTACGCAGTTATAAAGATCTCGATATGCCTTTGATTTAAAGAAATTTTGTATCATAATCCCTTTGGCTATAATTTCCTTTCATCATTTTACCACCGATAAAGATCGTAGAAAAAACAGTAAATAAATAATAACATGTTTCTCCTGTTTTGATAGCGTTAAGCTCACAGTTTTCAAATTAATTATAATTTTAATTAACTAAACATTTATGATATTCATATATCAATAGCAATAATAATAATGATAATTATAATGATAATAATAATAATAATAATAATAATAATAATTCATTTAAATTCCACAACATATAAATAATAATGTAATTTATAATCAGTCTTATGTTATTACAAATAGTTAGAAATGAGATGGTTAAACGGAACCATGAGATTTCGAATGATCGACTTACTATCTAAGCTAATTGCATTTTGAAATCTGAGATTTCAATTGAACAGATAATTCGAAATAAAATTTCGCATCTGGGATGTTAATCGCTCTGGGATGGAAGGAACATCTCATAAAAACGGTGTTCTCGTAGCAGTTACATAACGATTGCTGTCTATTAAATAAGCTAATAAATCGCATAAATGAAATGAAATTGAAATCGATACGCTGGCATTAATGAGCTTAATCAAGAAGTGATTAGTTAAGGTACGAATCGAATTCGGACCAATACGCAAACGGCATCGCTTATTGCTTCGTATTGGTTCGTACTGGTTCGTATTGCTTCGTATTGCTTCATATTGGTTCGTATTAGTCTTATACTTATAAATGCTTTAAGCGCCGCTTTTTATGAGAGAATTTCGAGTTAATATTGCAACTCGCCGCTGGCGGATAAAAAAATGTTTTGAGCGAGCTCACGTGACGTGGAGGGACATTCCCTCCCTCCCGCCCTTTCGCTCAACCGAACTCGAGCGTCCATCCATCCCATCGCCTTCATAACAGATTTTCTTTATTACATTTTAGATCCGAAAGTCAAACTTTTCATCACTCAAAACCGCATCGCGTTTACGAATGTCATCATATATTCCACGGCCTTATTCGACCGATTATCATTATGCAAAAATACGCAGAGTGCTTAAAAATTAACATTGTCAAGTTACGCACTCTTTACATGTATACAATTATTTTTGTAGGGAAATTGCATTCAAATTTCGCAAGACTTTCAAATCATAAGCACATCTATCACTACCGCGTAAAAGGAGTACCTTCTGACGTGTACACATATAGTCCATTTATTTCTCTCTCTCTCTCTCTCTCTCTCTCTCTCTCGCTCTCTCTCGCTCTCTCTCTCTATTCTCCGTCCATCTACACTGCATGTACTTATGCATTAATGCGCACCAAATAATAAAATATGCTCGTGTACAATGCAGGAGTGTCAAATTAGACCAAATCAATGCACATGAAGGATTATAATTATAATAATTATAATAATAATATACGCAAACATGCGTAAAAGTTATGATCATTTTATTAATATGATACGGAAATGCAATTTTTATAATTGCACAAGTAATGAAATGTTAAGTGTTAAGTGACAAGAAGGTTATTCATTATTTTAAAAAGTAATTTAAAAGATAGTGTAAAGTTATATATAATACAATGTAATTTTCATATTATTGTAGCCTTGAGCGTGAATTAATAATACAGCTCAAAACGAGCAAGGTGATTTTTGTGTATGTAAAATAATATGTGTGTGTGTATGTATGTGTGTGCATTGTGTGTATATATATATGTATGTGTGTATATGTTAGATTAAAGCCAAGTGCTGTGTATGTACGTAGTACGTATGCATACGTATATCGTTAAAGTTCGTATAAAATGTCGATATGTTAATAAGTTAGCCTGTGTATTGGAATAAAATTATTCGACTTAGTTCTGATGACTTGGGTTTTCATTTTGGTATATAATCTACTATAATACTTAAATTTTCGTTAAATTTTAATTGAAAATCTCGTGTACGCCACATTGAAACGTAGGCGCGACGTCCGAGTTCTATAAATATCGAATGGGGCTATTATTATTGAGAAAGCAATCGCTTAAATAACACGAAAATATTAACTTAAATTAAATTAATGAGGAATATTGTTAATGAACCGAGTATCCGCCCTCCCCGCCCCCCACCCCCGTCTGCATTGAATACTCCATCGTGAAGCTAATGAAAAGGTTGCCAAATTATAATCACACGAACCGAAAAATCCCATATTTAATCTCCCTATTTATTTAATTTATTTACTTATTCCCTTAGTACTATTGTTTTTGCGACTTTCCTCTTATTTTTCATATTGTGCAAATGGCAAAACTGGGTATAGGGATTAGTCGAGCTACTCGGTGCACCGTTCGTGTAAAAAGAGTAGGGAAAATTATTTACACATTTCAAATAAAGAGGGGGGGGGGACGAAAAACGTTCGCGTGCGTTCTGCTTGAAAATGCAGTAAGATATACTCGGGAGATTTTTCGGCTACGTCGCTGATATAAAATAATTGGTTTTGCGAAAGTCCGCAAAAGCTTCGCACCGCCTCGCGATAAACCTCGTAAAATTTCCGGGGACCTGGGACAGCGCCAGCGAGTAGTTTCAAATAACGCGCTAAAATTGTTTTCAAATAACGTTTTATATGATACCTTCGTAGTTCTCTAATCGTAAAAACCTACACTTTCTTCCATTTAATACCAATTCGACATTTTTCTGAAAAGGCTGTTTAATTTACATTTTATACAGATGTTCGTGTAACTTGAATATCTTTACTTTTATCTTAAAGAATGAAAACCTGCAGAGCAACAAATTAAGATAGCGATATTGTTTTTAAAAACATTATCCTACATTTGCTTATTTGATCCTTATATTTATTTGCCAATTAGACATAATAATAACGGTAAATTAATCATTGAAAAAGCGTATCTCACTGTAAAATAGATTAAATCAACATTAAGCGCGAATAAAAATCCTGTAAGTTGAATTGGCCGTTATTTCTTTATTGCGACATATCTGTGAAAACCGTTCGCTTTATCTTCGAGAAATAAAGTAGGAAAGAAAAATAAAAAGAGTAAAAGCTATTTATTGTATTAGATAAAGAAGGAAACAAAAATAAATCATTACCTTGAAGTTTCAGTAAATTTGAGAAACAATAAAGCTACGAAGTTTCATTCGTATACTTAAATAGAATAGAAATTATTTCTTTTATTGAAGTACGCGGTAAAAGCAGGTAATTATTGGGCAGGATCCTCGGATGTGGAAGTGAATAATTACCGGACAATCAAGCGCTTAGTCCGCATGTAACTATAAAATATTTAAGGCTTCCATTTTATCGTATCGATTCCTTAATTCCATGAATTTTACTTCCATGAACCGACCGATGTAAAATGATGTAAAAAAGTGATGAGAAATAATTTTAGCGAGTCTAACAGGCAATGTATTATTGCATTAAGAATGTGTTATGGCGAACCTTTTTCAAATACCAAATTTCCCTACGATCGGAAAATGTCCCGTAAATATAAAGTTTCTCACCGAGATCTCCGAGGTACGAGCACTGATGGAATTCAAGGTGATATCAGACTGGTTAGAACGAGCTTGGATCGTTGGATTTTTAAATTAAATAATTCCCCATACGCACTTGGTTGTTGAATTTAAAAATATCTTATGTACATTTTTGTCTTTGTGTAATCAAAGTAAAAGCAAATCTCTCTGACGGACTTGGCGGAATAACACAAACATTCTCCTTAAATATATACATATGTGCACATTAATAAAGCATGTAAATTGGATTAAAGGTAAAAGACGCAAATAAAGTAATGGATTAGAAGAAGAGGGCATAGGTGAGAAGGAGATTCACCTAATGCGTGAAAGAGCAACTCGTGGATGAAGGAAAAGAAAACTTTTTAAAGCTAATCGATTCGAGATCGAGATCGACGGAGTCGTTTCTCTTGTCGCACCTCGGAGGGCGAAATCTTTTTCTTTTTTTTTTATCCCCGGTTAACTCGAAACTCACTTTTCATATCCGCGGCCGAGAGCTTAAAAATTACTCGCTTAAATGTTAAAAAAGAGCGCGGTTAAACGCAAGTTATTATATTACCGCGACGAATGTAATGCTCCACTTATTAACGCGTCATATAATTGTCATACAATGTGTGTCCTTATCGCGTCGGAAAATTCGATGAGTTCATTCAACGAAAGGCTTAAAACTTTATCTATTCTGTCTCTGTAGGAGTATTTCACTGTAAGAATTTTGTCGCGAGCTCATTCATCGAGGACGACTCTCCGTCATTTTTTTTTTTTTTTTTTTACCGACTAAACATCACGATCATACATTAATTAATTCTCTCTCTCTCTCTCTCTCTCTCTCTCTCTCTCTCTCTCTCTCTCTCTCTCTCTCTCTAAGTACTATTAGATTTTTCTTTTAGAGCGAAAACAACAATAAAATTAACTAAAAAATTTTGGAGACGTCGTCCACGAGAATGTGATCGAGTCCGTTAAATTGCCAAAGTTTTCTAGTAAAAATCTAGTGTATATATATATATAATATATATATATATATATATTATATTAATCGTATCTCACTCTGACACGCATCGCAATCGCATAATAAAACTTGCGCCCCTCTGTGTAATATCAGTTGCACTTAAAGACTAAAGAGTGTTTTGTGGGTATAGTATTTGCTTTGAAAGTCGGATATTAATTTCATACGTTAGGGGACGTGATTTTAGTGCATATTTAATATTATTATTATTATAATATTTCAACTTATCTCATCAAAATGTTTTTTTTTTTGTATTTTTTTGTTTTTTATTTTACTCTGGTAAAAGTGTCATGTGTGTAGTAGTAGTAGTAGTAGTAGTAGTAGTAGTAGTAGTAGTAGTAGTAGTAGTAGTAGTAGTAGTAGTAGTAGTAGTAGTAGTAGTAGTAGTAGTAGTAGTAGTAGTAGTAGTAGTAGTAGTAGTAGTAGTAGTAGTAGTAGTAGTAGTAGTAGTAGTAGTAGTAGTAGTAGTAGTAGTAGTAGTAGTAGTAGTAGTAGTAGTAGTAGTAGTAGTAGTAGTAGTAGTAGTAGTAGTAGTAGTAGTAGTAGTAGTAGTAGTAGTAGTAGTAGTAGTAGTAGTAGTAGTAGTAGTAGTAGGTAGTAGTAGTAGTAGTAGTAGTACTGGCAATGGTAGTGGTGGTGGTAGTAGTAGTAGTGGTAGTGGTAGTGGTAGTAGCAATAGCAGTAGCAGTAGCAGTAGTAATAGTAGCAGTAGTAGCAGTAGTAGTAGTAATAGTAGTAGTAGCAGTTAGTAGTAATAGTAGCAGTAGTAGTAGTAGTAGTACTGGCAATGGTTGTGGTTGTGGGAATAGTAGTAGTAGTAGTAGTGGCAGTGGTAGTGGTTGTTGTAGTAGTAGTAATGGTAGTAGTAGTATTAGTAGTAGTAGTGGTAGTGGTAGTGGTAGTAGTAATAATAATAATTTATTAATTTCTTTCCATTATCCCACTATTGCATAAACGAATGCACGTGTGCATAATTTAATATAACGTATACGATTTATGCCTTTTATTTATTAATTATCCGTATAATGCGTAAACATAGTTAGTGAGTACACGTGTGAGTGAGCATGTGTGCATGCGTGCTACTTGGGTAGTTGTGTATTAATGTGGGGTACACGCATACCTGAGTGTAAATACTTGTACTTATGTGTATTTTACCTAAAGATTATATAAATTACCTTGGGTACTTTGTTCGATTCGAATGAATATATAGATTTCGATTCACTTAGAAGAGAATGCAGCATGGTTAAATTTAATTATTTCCAAGCGATTTAATTCACTATTCATTAAAAGTGTATTTTGAAGTCTTTCAATAAAAAAAAGGCTAACCGTCACCTATTATTTTTCCTGTTCGTTCTATTATCATTATTATCGCAATAGTATTTATTTATATATACAAAAGTTAATAATTCTTTCCTGACAATGCATATGTATGGCTGTACGTGTATATGGAAAATTATTAAATAATTTCATTCTTTTGTCGAAACGTGTCAGCGCTTATAAATTTCGTTCACGATTATTTCCCATTAAACTGTCTACGATAATTTATCAACGGAATTTCGCCAATTTCGTAGCTGCGTAACTCTCGTTTGTGTCATTGTTTTCATTTCTTTTTGTTTTTTCGAAAAACCCGAGCGAAAATGCGAAAATCGGCGAATAGCGGCGGTGAAAATCCATCGGAAGTAAGATTATAAACAAGCGAGGGGTCGAACGCTTTTGTTGTTTTTTTTTGTTATTCGTAAGCCGACTATTCTTCCGGATACTTTTTTCTAGTCTTATTGTTATTGAGACGGTAAAAATAAAATCCACGAATAAAAACAAAGAAATGTGTGTGCGTGTACGTGTGTGCGTGTGTGTGAAAGTGTCCCTTGTGGGAACAGATGGTGGGAAAATTAACGCTTATTCGGACAAAGCAATTGGCGCGAATGTAGCCCGAGGGTTAGAGAGCGTGTTTCCGCATCTCCTTTTGGCTGACTTAAAGCTGTCTTTGTCTACGTGCTGTAACACTATATCATTGCACTCTACGCGAAATGAGCTTGTAGCCATCTTACTCGCGCTTCCGTAATAAATAAAGTAATAAATGAGCCATTTGGGTCGTCCAGCGATTATAAATTTTTTTTTTTGTTTTGTTCTTTCTTCATAATTTATAATTATCCTTATTTCGTTCCTAAAATGACCAAATGATTCTGGACTCTCTCGTCGAATTTCGCACTTACTCCTCCAAAACGTAATTTCTCATCCCGAAACGTTCTTTATATTTATCACATGGTTTCAAATACGACCTAAAAATCCACGTACCCTTCCTTTAATGTCACGTTTTCATCTCTATTCAATTTGAATTAATAGAAAATCTCATTGAAATTTTTCATTTGTCACATTTATATACAACCCCGCGTGTATACATGTAAAAAGGTAATTACAAATTTAGATTTTGTTGAGAACTGAATTGCGCACAAGTTTAATCGGTTTATTAAAGAAAGATCGACCGTTTGAATTTTGAAAAGCTATTATTACTACACGCGCACGCGACAGTAAATGGAATATTATTAAAACGCATTGTTACTGGCATTTGCTAAGGTAAAGAATGCATAGTGAAGAATATCCGTTTTGTCATTGCATGCAACGGACCTTGTGAAATTATTTCCGCATCTAGGTAATCGTAGAAAATAGTTGGCCAAGTTCGTAGTTTAAATAAATTTTAAGAGAAGTTCAATACTGATATCAAATTTTGTACATCCGAACCATTTACGCGTTACGTGTAAACAATCGAAAATTATCTTTCCCCTCCAAAAATACCCACGACGACTCCGAAAAAGCTTAGAAAAAACCCACGGGAGGAAAGATACTTTTTGTTTCTCGTAAAAACTGACTAGAAAGAGAGGAAACGCCCGACGACGCGCCTTTCCAAAAAACGGACAAACGCCACCTAAGACGCATATTTCATTTAAACTCTTTACACTCCTCCGGTCTCCATTTCTATTTTTTTCTCTCTCCTTTTTTTTTTTTACTTATCCTTATTTTTAGTATTTGTTTCGAACGGGTATAGGCCTAAAGGGGAGGCTCAATTTTTAAAAAAATATACTCTCACTACCGCCATTGTCCGAATAAGACTTCCTTTATTTTCTTAGCTTCCCTTCTTCTTTTTTTTTTCTTTTTTCTTTTTGCTTTTTTATGGTCTATCAGACCTATTAACCGCCTATACCTAACTTTAAGAGCGGACGATTGCCGGGGACCCCCGCAGATTACGTTATATTAAATGAGGAAGGGATCCCCGGTCAAATAGCGCGGAAATACAAATGCTTAATTTACATATTTACAGGCATAAACGAACGTACCGATTCTTTTTCCCTTTTTCTTAAATACGTCCCATTGTATTTCTGTTCCTTTTTCCCTTTTTTAGTCGCACATTACCAGAGAAAAGTGTTAAAGTAGGACTTTTTTCTCACAATTTCATTCAACATCGATTCCCTGAAATTTTCGCTTTCCTTTATTTATATATATATAAACGCGTTTCCCAAAAACATTTTTGCCTTTTAATTTGTCTGAATCTTGGGTGCACGAGCAGAAGTTACCCAAATAATAACAGTTAAAGTGCGTAGGTCTATTAAATACAATATATATATATATATATATATACGGAGAAGACGAAAACTGATGATTCCATTTATAGTTGCAGTTACAACGAATCCGCCATTGAATTAAATAACCTAAGATTCGTTAGCCCAAAGCTGTAAAAAGAATTGTAATCAGTAGAGAGAATCGCAGACGGAGAAATGTAAATTAAACACATCTTACACGCTTTCAAAGGTATTTGGAATCGAAGTCATATTCCAGATTGGAAAAAAGAAAAAAAAAGTACAGTGACGTCAGTCGATGATGCTTATGAAAACATGAAGT
Organism: Ceratosolen fusciceps; assembly: GCA_018883505.1. Taxonomy (NCBI): domain Eukaryota; kingdom Metazoa; phylum Arthropoda; class Insecta; order Hymenoptera; family Agaonidae; genus Ceratosolen; species Ceratosolen fusciceps. Next base: position 10,765,398 of record RCIC01000001.1, read on the forward strand.
TTATTAGACCGGGAGAAAAGATTCAAAATATGTATTATAATTTTAAATCGTAAAATTAATTGAAAAAGTTGACAAGGCGAAGTAAGGCTTTAGATAAACGAAATAATATCTGATTTGTTTGGCTTCTGGATGTTCCGAATAAATTACAGAATTATAGTCCGCTCTCTTGATACACAAATGTGACGCGTAAAGCAAAGAAACCGATTAAACAAAGATAATTATAGCGACGCGTGTTTTTATTAATCCAGGTGAAACGATAAAATTAAGGTAATGTTATATAGTTTAGCCAATTCATAAGAAATTGCACACGTTGTAGTATTAAAAAAAAAGCCGATTTCCATCGATATATAAATATTCAGAAAAATCTCTCTCTACCAAGTGCCCTAATAATACTGGCGTAAACATCGTTGGCGATGCTTTCACATACGCTTTCACGAAAAAAGAAAGAAATTTAAACAACCGCTTACGAATGTAATTAATTACTGAGTCTTATTCCGCGTAGGAATATTGCTAAAAAAAAAAAGAAGAAAGAATCACAGCTAAGTGATTTACAGAATTTAGCATAAACTCGGAGGTATGAAACTGACCGAGTAATGAATGCATCAAGTAGGGAATACGCAACTGAATTTCACAGTGAATTCTCATTGAAAGATAAATAGTCGGTGACGATATAGTTCGAGAAAAAATGATTTCACGCAATTTTTTACTATGAAAATGCAGAGCGTTAAATATTTTTATCGAACTGTATATAACCATTAACACTTTTCTCCTTTCGGTTTTTCTCAGTTTTTCTCCCGCCCTGAACTTCATTGTTCCAAACAAATAGTATTCGAACGCGAAAATGCAAAAGTTGCGTGACTCGCTCACGATGCACCAACAAGATCCGAAACTGTGATTGCGAAGAAAAGAAATTTTCTTAATTACTTTAATCGACGACGATAAGTTCTTATCGTTCTCTCCGTTTATTTCCAATATTTCTCTTCGTTTTTGTTTTTTTTTGTTTTTTTGTTTCTGTTTTTTTTTTCTCACTTCTTACTTCCGTTTGTCTATCATCTTATTGCTACTAAGCAATTATTATAATTTATCCCCAATCATATTTCCTGACAAATCTTTTTATTCATTCCCTCGTTACGTTAAAACTCGCGACGTTCGTCTCATAGAATACGTTACTTTTCCTGTACTTAAATGCTGTTATGATCGATAAAAAGAAATATTAAAAACTATCACCGATAGATATGTCTGCATACGTTAATACTTCAGTTAATTCAGTACTAAAATTATGTTTCGACTATTTTAAAACAATGCGATAAGCAGGCAATTGCTTAGTTCCAAACAAAATATAATCGTGAAGTTTCATTGAAGAAGGAAATCTTGTTCCCTCTTTTAGGCATAAACTACTACGAGTATGTGTAAAATATATATGTATATATATATATATTTATGCGTTTAAATAATAAAAACGTATTTCCAAGAAAGAAATCTTCGTTCTCTGTATAGTGCAATCATGTTTATATGGCGAATGCGTTATGTTTGTGTTCGTGTGTATTGCATGTTACTATTAAAGCGCATGGCATTGAAATTGCGATTATTTCGTACTGCTCATGAGGATGTAGTAATTAGATTAACCAGTTTAATGCCCAGCGAACTTCAGCCTACATAAAAAATAAAATCGTCCACTCGTACATTCATTCGGCTTGTACAACCTCGAATATAATATATATGCATATAATATACCTAGAATATTGCACGTACACTATGCATAGTATTTCTATAAAGATGCACAAATTAAATTAACATTTTATATTAAATTTATAAATTTTCTTCTTCGATTAAAAGAAGTGCTTATCGTCTCCTGAGCTTTATGAAGGACGAGTTCAAAGAAAAAAAAAAGGAGAAAAAAATTGAAGTTTGGACCGTAATCCAAATCTAAAGTGAAAATTTATATGAAACTAATTAACATAATACTCAAACGGTATTCAATTAGAATTAATATAAAAAAAAAATGTTGGAAATTGTGTATGCAAAATATATGTGCAATACAAAATATTTATGTGAAAATACATTGTTCTATTCCTTGCCTTGTGGCTATTTTCTCTCCAATACTCATACTGGCATACCTATATATACTTATATACCATACATGCGCTAAATCTGACTAAATTCTTTTATGGAATACAGATGAACAAGAAAGAAAACTCGAACACCAGAGATATCAGTTTCGTATTTATAATATATAACAGATAAATGTATTTATTTAACGTAATTCTGTTAAATTATATATGTAAAAAAGAAATTATAGAATTAGTGTATGAGTTTTCATTGGGACGGAAAATTCTCACCCTGTGTTTAAAGAAAACCATTATTCTTTCTACTTATGTGATAAAAAAGGGGCTCTTAGCTGATATTTTAAAGATCATTTAAAGGTCGATTCTATTGCGCTAATTATATGTACAGTTATTCTATTATATATATGTGATGTATTAATATAAATGGTCCACCTATACCTGCTTACAGATTGTTATATCTTTAAATAACAATGAAAATATTACTGTCGCTGTTCGACAACATTTTACTGTCGATTGTCTATATAAAAGAAATTGTAGAATAATATTCTTGGCACAGTCTTTATCATTTACAATAATAAATTATAATTAAATAACTTGATGAAAAAAAAGTGTTCGGAATATCTTTGAATTACACGAAAGCATACATTTCACGAACACTAAAAGATAAACATTCTCTGTGTAAACAGTAAAAAATGTTTTAAAGAAACTAATATTCTGGTATCCGAGTTTTTTTATACTTTTCAGTCAACTTGGTCTAACATAAACAAGTAACAAAATATTTTATATAAATATATATATATATGTGTGAGACAGAAGTGATACCGAAGTTCTTTGCTAAGAACTTTACACAAACAAGACAATTTAAGTAACATAAAGATACCGTGCAGATTCAAAGAACTGGAATTCGTTGCTTAAAGCTTCGAATAGCTCGAATATTTCGAGTACTTTAATAAATGATTTTAAAAAAGTAGATTCTCGGCTACGATAATTAAAACTGAGTGCAATTAATAAAATTTGGAAACTTTGCTTTGTAAAAAGATATTGATACCAACAAGGCCAATAAAAGAAAAAGTTAATAAAGTTATATATATATATATATATATATACGAAACGTATGAGTAAAAGAAAAAAAGGAATGAAAAGAGATATGAATAAGGAAAGTGAATTGTCGAAATAAGTATATTAATAAAAAAAACTTTGCTTGCTTGTTGTCGAAAAGATATTAATTAGAAAACTTAGGACAATAAGTCGAAAATGATAAGAAAGCTTACTCGTTCCTAATCCTTTCATTACGACTTTGATCCTCGCCGCGTGATGAAATAATAACCGGGAAGTATCAAAAATAGCCTAGACGAAAGTTGATTAAACCAATCTCTAAGCCAATTGCCGCTATATGAATAACCTCATTATATATGTGTCTATATATATATATATATATGTATATTTATATAAACAATTGGCTTTTAAACATAAACGAGTTTATTAAAAAAAGAGATTCGCTTGCTTGTTCATCAGTTGGTATTCCATTAGTAAACCTTTCGTTATTGAATGGCTAAATTCTAATTCTAACAGGTTAATATATTACTACGTTTATACAGAAAATGATATGCAACATTTATCATTTAATCGTATTACGGGACAATGTAAAACTTGTCTGCTTCTACGCTGGGCATCCATTACACTATTGTTGCTTAACGTTATATAAAATGAAGAAATGATAAGAGAAAATCGAGGTTAAACTGAATTAAGAGTAAAGAATCGATAACGCAAATATCGGAAAATTTTTCCTATTATCATTTCGAGAAAATAACTATACCGAGATAAATTGCATCTTGTATTCTTTCGTATGATGTAGGTCGGTAAAAGTAAAATAAAATAACTCTGTTAAAAGTTTAATGTAACGCAGGAGTGTAAATTCTGAGTATTTGGGACTTGGGAACTATGTGTGATGGGTCGGCTGTGGCTCGCGTTTGTTTATATTTCTTGAGATTGCAAAACGAACGGAAAATCAGTCGTTCCATTACACCCGTAAACAGTCGCGTCACGTCATTGTGGGAATGTCGAGAAGTAAATCGCCGTTACGTATACGACGACAACTTTAGCGGTGCCTTCGCTAAAGCAGATCCAAGCAAACGTGTCCATAGATCATCGCAATGGAACCTTCAGCTGAGCCCACGATCCATTTCGCAGATCCATCGCGCGTGCGTATATACCATCATCACGAGGGCTCACCGAGATAAGCCATCGAGGCAATTTAGAAGATCATGGATCGCGGGAGTTGTTGCGGATACGAAGAGAAGAGAAGATCGACCCATATGATACAATATGGCACGGCCCTATCGATGCTCGCGAGGATCGCCTTTAACGAAGCGCACAAACTTCTTCCCTATTTATGTCATTGCTAAGTGAGCAATCTGTGACGCCGCATGTGTCTGAGTGCTTACGGGTGCTTGGCAATTACGTATGAGAATGCATGCGCGTGTCTTGGGCCTCAGAGTGTATCGTGGGTGTCTTATTTGTGTGTCAATGTTTTATTTACACGTATACGAACGCAGCTGTATAAGCTCCTTACTATTTCTATTGTAGATAGATGTGTAAATGAAAAAAGAAATGCCGATCGCTTGTATTTGCAAAGCGTGTGTATTATAAACCTTCCTTCTATTACGTTTAATTATTATTCTGTAAATATATTCTGAGGTGAAACGGTCGCGCGCGCAGTCGTTGCGCCACGACCACAGCAACATTTGTGATTTATCGACCTGGCGTCTTTTTCATATTTATTTATATTTATTTTTTTTTTCTTTCTTTTTACTGTCGCTTAAACTGGTTTTATACGTAAATATATTATTTCTTTCGGTAATTAATATAGCCTGCTGCTGAAGTTTCCTCTCTCTCTCTCTCTCTCTCTCTCTCTCTCTCTCTCTCTCTTCCTTTGATTGTTAGTTTGTGAGGTATGGATTATGTCTTCCTTATGTGGTGAAACAAGAAAAAAGAATGGTCATGCCACGTGACGAGGAAATAATCCTTCACGAGACTCAACAAGTTCGGAAAATTAGAAAAGCGGAAAACTTATTACCCTATCTCGTACTGCACTTTCTACCTTTGCTGTGTCTATTACTTTTAAATATATACGGAACTATTGTCATCTGTAAAATATAATGTTAAAAAACCTGAGTTATACTGTGTGGTACTATGGCTATGGAAATTGCATATTCAACGAACCTTTCTCTTTATACTGTTTTCTTTCGTTTTTTTCTATTTTTTCCCTTCGTTTTTTTATTTTCTTACTTTCTTTCTTCCTTTTCTTTTCTTTTCTTTTCTTTTTTTTTTGTTTTTAATTATTTAGGATCCATGCTGATCGGCCGAGCGTTCACTTCATATCCCTTGTTCATTTATTAACGCTATTTCGCATTTATTTAAAAACGAACCCGTAGTACTATTATTTTTATACCTAAGATCACGTTACGTGTGTATGTAATAACGAGGCACATATGTTGTCAATGAAATCACTATGGCGAGTGAGTCAGCTGAAAAAGGCTGTATCGGGATACACCAGGAAAATGCAAACTGACTACTTTAACATGCGAGAAACATGACTTACTATCTTACATCTTCTGAAAAAATATTTATGGCTGCTGAATCGACCCTCGAGCCTTTTCAGTGCGAAATAAAATCGGCAGTCAATGCTTTTATGCCATCTCCTATGTAATATTGTCACATTAGCATTTGGGAAACAAGTATACTTAGAAAGAGGAACGAGGAGAAAAAAAAAACTGCATTGATACGCGGAAAGATACGCGATTCAACAATTGCACATAATAAACGCTCGCATTGTACGGTGTGGGTATTGCCGTAGCTTACACTACACTCCATTAATATTGCATTAATAATGTACTTACTGCGATATGACCTTGTTTTGAAGTTACGTTAAAAACATGTTAAATAATTCATTGCTGTTATATTATACTTCAGTATCAAACTGAATTGTATCTGATATGAGTCATTACTATTATTAATATTATTATTATTATTATTATTATTATAAATATTATTATTATTAATATTGTAGTAGTAGTAGTAGTAGTAGTAGTAGTAGTAGTAGTAGTAGTAGTATTGGTGGTGATAGTAGTGTTGTTGTTGATGTTGTTGATGTTGTTGTTGTTGTTATTATTATAATGTGACCTTTATTAGGGAAGTAATTTATTGCTAGCTATATATTCAGTTCAACTGAGAATGCACGATCACTATAGATTGCCTTATACATGTAATAAAATTGCGTCTATTATAATTATGAGCCGAGCTTCACAAGCTCGGTGTAAAAATACTGCAGATTAAAAATAAAGATCACACCATAAGAATAACCTGTACGGAGCACCTCTATTATTGTTAAAGAATAAGCATAATAAATATCTCAATGGCCTGTGTGTATACACGTGATTAACAATAAAAGTCTGTAGTAAAAATGCACTATGGGCTTTATGTCACAGAGTACGCTGTGGTTAAGGTTAGTACGTCCAAACAGGTCATATCACAATGAATAAAATCGGCAATGAAGGCTCGGCTCGATACACAAGCCCATCGGCGATTTTTTTTTTTTTTTTTTAACTATTGCAACGAACCCTTCTTACTTACGTAAGCCTGTGAAACTGTGGTAAATTGATAAATAAAAAAAAAAAAAAAAAAAAACAAAAACAAAAAAAAAACAACGGCACGGTTAATTGCGTCATTCTCCCGGTGTAGGAATCAGTAGAGAAGAAAAACCTTACGAGAACCCTGTATTAGGAACTGATCGATCTCGAAATGATATTCGAGAGCCGGCCTGATCAGCATGGACGCCACCCTAAACGCGAATTACACGCCGGCCTTATTCTTATTTCTTTTCTTCTTTCATGCAATGCAATGCATTCTGCTGCTTCATTGTTTTTGCAATCACGGTTTTTGTTGCACAGTTCGACGTTAACTAGCTACTGCCGCGCCCTCCTCACTCTTTTGTCAAATTTCCCCTGCCTCTCTTCTTCTTCTGCTTCTTCTTCTTCTATGTTTTTTTTTTTTTAATTGTTTTCTTCTTTTCTTTTTTTGTTTGCTTTTATCTTCAGTTTAATAATAAATATTATCACTCTGTTGAGCTTGCATTCGATTGGCTGTATAGATTGTGGCAGAGGAGCGTCTGCGCGCATTCTTATTATTGCAAAAAATATATTGTTATTATTGAGCCTATTCAATTGTTTCAAATGCACATCGCGATTATCAGCAATAATTATTAAAGTAAATATAATCCTCTGTAAGAATATAATATTGTTGTAAATATCTGTAGTCTGTGTAACACTGTATAGCATCAAATAAAACAACAAGTCTTGTTTATTATTATTATTATTCATCCGGGCTGTGAGTTGAGAGAAATATTTGTTCCGGTACGAGGTGGGGTGGCCGCTCCACCGTCGTTTTCTAAAACTCTTCTTCATCGCGCGCCTATCTCCGTCTACATCCGTTTGTTTGTTTGTTTGTTTGTTTGTTTGCTTGCTTGTTTGTTAGTTCGTTCGTTCGTTCGACTCTCGGCCCCTCATCGCCGTACCTCTTTCATCAATCATACGCACGACGAATAGGCACGGGGCACAATTTCCTCCTCAATAGATGAGCAAAAACTAGACTCTCGAAAAAAATTCCACGCTCTCTTTGTATCCTATGTACATTGTATGGTATGTACGTTGTCCTCGTTCATCTCGCATCCACCTAACATCCAGCCAGCATCCAGCTAGCATCCACCTAACATCCACCTAACATCCACCTAACATCCACTTAGCATCCACTTAGCATCCATCTAGCATCCACCTAGCATCCATCTAGCATACATCTAGCATCCTCCTAACGTCATCGTCTCCATCGCCACCATAGCCATCGTCACCATGTTATGCTAATGACCTCCCCCCTCCCATCATGAGCTATCGTTATCCTGGCTACTTATAATTAATCTCCTCCTCCAACACTCGCGTCAATACAATTTTGTTTTTTGTCTTTTGTTTGTTTGTTTTTTTTTGTTTTTTTTTTGTTGGTTTTTTTTTTAAGAAAATTCAAATTACGCGTGTCAAAGGTGCTAACGAGTCGGGAGTGCCGTTTTATGTCTTACTTGGTTTAACCCGTGACTTTCACAACATTAACTGCCTTCACACTTGGCAAAAGCTCACAACACGCAACGTGCACTTCTTACCACTAATTACGTGTCTCTTAAATGTTAAATAGAATCAGCCTTGTTTTTGTTTTTATCATATTCTCCTAAATAAAAAATAAAAAATAAAAAATAATGATAAAAAAACCCGACTATGCTATATAGTCTTATAAAATCTTTTGTTCCTCTATAATCGTACGTATCTCGATCAGTCACACAAGTTTTCGGGAGGTTAAAAGCCTACGCGATACATAAGTTACGAATTAATAAACTTGAAGCTTACGAATAATATAATAAATAAGCTAATAAACGCAACAACTTCTGTCCAACATACACGCGCGTACACATATATAGACACCAGCCGCGTATAAATATATATGTATTGCAGATGTATATATCACAAAGAAGATACTGGGCAATTGATTGAAATGATAAATAAATGCTATTAAATTAATAAATTAATAGCTACGTATGTTACGTGAGCGAATATATCATAAATTTTTATATATTTAAAGTAAGAGCTTTGTCCCTTCGTTAAAATCAATAGCACTAGCACAGATACGAGTCTCGAATTCAGTAAGTAGCTGGACCATGTTATTATACTTTAAGACATAAAAATTTGCGATCAGGTACTTTAGACTTCATCCCCAGCATTTAATTTAGCGATGCAACTCATAAACGTTTACTGGATCCCCATCGTGGTATTGAAGTATAGGTTATTTAAGACTTGGGCTTTCATTATTTCTACTTTCTATTGCGGTGTTACGTTACGATATCCTTGTTTCGACTATTGTTACCCCCTCCTACCCCTACCCCTACCCACCCCCCTCACTCTCTTTACGTACATATAGATTTATTTCTTTTTTTTATATTACAGGTCGCAGGCACTTCACCGTTATCTCGAATCGGCAAAATGTTATTGCCACTGTGAGATACTTTATGTCGAAGGAATGCCCGTTACGGCCTTTTATATTATAGTGAGACAAAAGTGAAGTCGCGATTGATGATGCGTTGTAGCGGATGGGTCCAGTAAAGATTTATTATAAAGTCGACACCGTCAAATTAAAATTATTGCTAAACTCCAGAAACATACGCTTGCTTAAAAATAATAAGGGTGAGGGTGAGGGTAAGAGTAAGAGTAAGACTAAGAGTAAGAGTAAGAGTAAGAGTAAAAGTAAGAAGAAGAAGAAGAAGAAGAAGAAGATGATGAAGAAGATGAAGAAGATAGATGAAGAAGAAGAAGAAAAAAAACACCCTAAATTAATTCACAGCGCAATAATAGTACTAATAATAAGGGTAAAAGAGATAACGGTTATTATAAATGAAAGTAATAAAAAAAGAGAGAGGCTGTATTAGTGATAGGTTGCGTTGAACTGTAGCATGCCCCCGGCGAAACCAGTGGATTTCGAGTCCGCCAGCTGTCCAACTTCGAGGGCATAAGAGCCGTCGCTCGAGCCACTAGGAGCGGTCACGGTCGGGCTCTGAAAGCGCAGCTTCTGCTGCTCCGTGACGCCGCTCGGCGTCGTCGTCACAGCCGTCGCCGCGCAAGAGGCGATGGCGGCTGCGGCGGCGGCGGCGGCGGCGGCTACGGCCGCTACAGCCGCGGTCGAGCTCGACGTCGTCGTCATTAGACCATCATCGTGCACGACGACGTCGTTGAGACCTTGGCTGAGCACGAGCTTCCCGACATTGTCCGTGGTGCTGGAGGTCGGCGAGGAGGCCGCCGTCTGTAGCGTCGCGAGGCTGTTGCTGCTCCCCGAGGAGGAGGAGGACGATGCGGGCCCGGTCTTCCCGTTGCCCGGGGACGTCGAGACGTTGGCCTGCTGGTGGTAGATTTCCTCCTGACGCAGTCGGTCCGCGACGCTCAGCTCGTGGAAGCTGACGAGGTGTCGCTTGAGATACAGCTTTGTCTTGAACGGCTTGCTACATAGAGGGCATGTGACACTCTGGGGGTTGTGGATGAGGCGTATGTGCTGCCGCAGGTTGGACAAGTTACTGTACATGCGGTTGCACACAGGACAGGGACGCGGGTCCAGCGAGTGCAGTTTACGCAGGTCAGCTGCAACACACACACAATCTTGCTCTAACCGAGGAGACGATAGCAGAGGCCCACAGCAATAGCACGTTAATTTAACAAAAAAAAAAAAAAAAAAAAAAAAAATATGTACCACAGCATTAGCAAACAGAACGCGGTCCTCTTTCGTATTGATTTTTTTTTTGTTTTGTTTTTTTGTTGATAACAATTTAAATAATGATTTGATGCTTCATGATTTTATGATATATAATTACATGTATATTTTTTTAGCGTCAATCTTTTACATTTACAATTTTTTTTTTGTATTTATTTATTTATTTATTTTTTTTTTTTTTAACTATTTTCACTTCTTTCAATTTCAATTTCTTTTGATTTTGCTTTGTATTATTAATCTCAAGATGTGAGACTTATCATAAACAACGTATTACGACTTTAATATAAATAATGATTGTCTGGCCAAAGTGCATTTACGCGCGATACGTTTTTAATTCATAAAAAAGACAACAGCAATTACAGAAAGGAAAGACAGCAAGAAAAAAAAACAACAAAAAAAAATAATTTAAAAAAAGTAGATTAAGAAGAATAGTAACCACCCACCACAGGACAGCAACAACCAGCGAACGATCTCCTATTAGCACTACACCCAGTCATTGTGCTTGCTGCCTGTCGGCTCTATTAGCTCGCGTTCACTCGTCATTTATTATTTTTCTTCCACGAGAGAAGTGTCGCTTATATATTTTTAATCCTTATCGTCATTCTAATTTTATTAATTTATCTTTTTCTTTATATCTTTATGTATGTATGTTTGTCCTCAAACTCGTTCATTTATCATTCAATTTCATTGGACACTTCTCATTCGTTAAGGATACAGGCAGGTGCCATCTCCAAAGGCTTCACTTAGTCTTTTTCTTTTAAAATGTTGCTACAATTTTTGTGTACATAATATACTGGACAGAAGATATGCGAGTAGCACTGAGCATCGAGTTTCACCTGTCCATATCCTTACAATAATAAGAAACGGCGGTGAAACGGGTGTTTTTTTCCTTTACTTCTTTACTATTAAAAAGTCAATTATTGTTCATTGAATTCTTTTCTTATCGCGGCTGAATTTAATTCATTGTTAAATTAATTGTTGCACTCCAACATTTTTTTTCTTAAAACGTTTTCGAATAAACATTTACCGACAAAATTTCTTTTTTTTCTTTTTCAACAATAATATATAATTAATTCTCTTTAGATCAAACGGCGCTTTATTTATTTATTTATTCATTTAATGATTTATTTATTTATTTATTTATGATTATTATTATTATTATTATTATTATAATTTTTTTTTTTTTTTTTTAATATCAATTGATGCTATTTTATGCAAACATGATGTAAAATTGATAAAAGATCTAAAATGATGAGAAAGCAATGTTGAAAGAAAAGGAAAGAAAACTAGCAATGTTCAATAAATGAAGTATGATCCTTTGCGTGAAAACAGGTGACAGATTACCGTACATATTAAGTTCTAAGACTATAGCAACGAATAATGAGAGATGACAAGATTTCATGGATATGTACAAGGTGAGGAGTTGTTGAATGCTGCTTTAAAGCGATCGTTCGTTAGCATTAAGAATTTCAACTACTTTTAATCAGAGATATTTCAATGCAGTGTAATGTATCTCTTAAAAGGGAACTTCATGAGACGTAAACGCGTTATTATAAGCATGAAAAACAGAAATTGTATATCAAAGCAAGATTGGGACCCACCCAAGGATTACTTATTATGTACACATAAGATGTATGTTTGTGTTAATATTTTAGTTCGATATAAAAAAAATCAAGCCTTTCATTGTTTATTAATCCAAAGGTTATACGTCAATTAATCTTTCATACATTGCAGCTGATTCTATAACTGCAAACTGCACTCTGCAACGGACTCGTGCCCGTCAAAGCAGCCTCCGAGTGTCAAATGTCTCCTAACGCCTATCACAAGACCTACCGAGCTACACACGAGCTTACCATTTCAAACCATAATGATATCTTTCTCTCTTCCTTTTTTATCTTTGCTATTTCTCTCTGACTGTCTTTTTCTTCTCTTTCTTCTCATTTCCCTTCATCATTTAAGAAACGTTTTCTCCCTCTCTCTCTCTCTCTCTCTCTCTCTCTCTCTCTCGTATACAATAAACCTCTTTCTTTCTCTTCTTTCTCGCACGCATTCGCTTAGTCGCTTTCTGCAATTCATTCTTTTATTAAACTACTCACATTCAATACTAGTGATGTAAACGGCTAGGTTGTTGCTGTTTGTAATGGTGCTCGCACTACTAAAGTTATTATTTGAGAAAGTTACTCACCCTGCTGCTCTTGATTCAATTCCGTATTCCCATGCGACGGCCCAGGCATTCCGCTTTCTATTCCACTACCTACAGAAAAATATATATATAAATTTATTGAACTTGAACAGTAAAAAAAAAATTTATAAAATATACAATAAATATTGTTTTTTAAAAAATATATAATCTGTAAGGTTTTATACATTATTTTTATATAAATTTAGTACTTGCTGTAAAGAGAATCATTTATGTGTCATTTTCTATAATAAAAATATTTTTATACTTATTATAAAAATTTTTATTAAACTATTAAGAAGATATAGGGGTATGTGTACGCGTACACACTTTTTATTAAAATACATTGATATGTAAATGAAAGCACTTAAATAAAACAAAAATTTAAATTTCTATACCATACCAGAATATGTTGGTGGATAAGAAGGTAAGACTTCCATTCCACCATCCAAACTGAGAAAACCTCCAGGTAGTGTATTGAGATCTTGTTTGGATTCATCATCACTTCCATATTCTGGTAGTTCAACTTTTGGCTAATTATAATAAAAATCAAGTTAATTCCCAAATCATAATTAATATTTTAATAAAATATATATAAATTTTTTACCTCAACAATGTCGATGTCCTTATAGCAGTCGAGCTGAACTTGAGGTTCAATAAGAGGTCGAGAGCGAGGTGTACTAGTGGCATATGTTTGTATAGTTGGTGCTGGACTAGAATTGTGAGGTGAATCACTTCTTTTGCACAGCCTTTTTAATGGTGGGGGACTCGATGACGGCGGTGTTTTACTACGTTCATCGTCGAAATTTGGAGATACAAGTCCCCGACCATTTGAAGCATTGATATTGTTTGCTTTCGAATGCTGCAATATCATACATTTAATAAAATATTAATATACTTATATAAAATCTCTCTCTATCATATGTTCTTGTATTAAAAATAATATATATAAAAAACGTTTCTCAAAACAAATGCCGTTAAGAAAAAACAAAATCTTATTAAAAAGCAATAACATTAAATAACCTTGGTACCTTTTCGTTGTGCTGATTGCTTTGGGAGTCGGTGAGGCCACGAATCTGAAGAGACTCTGCAGTGCGCAAAAATGTTGGAAGCTCTGCTTGTGAGATATTAACTTCTCCGGCATACATAAATTCCAAAAGAGACTGAAGATGTTCAAATTCAACATCTCTCATGAAAATTATCGGATGCTTGCATGGATTTGTCTGAAATTAAATAAGTTACTCGGATCAATCATTTCATAAAGTCACATGTGCAATAAAAAATTTTTATCCATTATAAAATGAATTATTGTGAAATTTTTTGTAATTCTAATTTTGATTCAAGATATCAAGTGTCCCTGAGACATAAATTAAATGCTTGTGCAAAGATAACAGTTACATAACTCTATGGCTATGGTGGCCCTCACTAGGAGATAAAATTTTCCAAGATATTACTCAAAGTAATTGATGCAATGTCTAGTACTTGCCAAGATTACCTAGCTCAGCCATAAATAAATGTAATTTCACAGCAAATAGCAATGTATAAAACAGCTCTGTCTCATCTAAATCTCAGCATAGTAACACTAATCAATTGTACAAATATCTATATCTACTTATCTTGGCCTGAAATCGAAAAAGGAATTCCAACATTTCAAGTATACTTTGAGGCAGCATTCTTGGTAATAGTTGCAAGGACATTGGCAAGCCTATATATGGCACACAAAACAAAGTCTCCCAACATTTCATAACAATGCTTGGTCATTCTCTCTATGCCGAGTCTCATTGACAATAATAGTAATAAAAAAAAAAAGGTACCAAAAAACATTTGGTACAAAAGCATTAAGGTAAGGTAATCGTAAAATAATAAAGACAAGGATCAAAGAGCACTTGCACCTATATTTAAGCTCCCTCCTCTCTACAAGTGGGAAAGAGAAGCCAGACTAATGCAGTGTGAAGAGAAGAAAAAACATGTATGAATGAGATAGAGCTAAATAGGCTTGAAAAATTGCGTTAGAGTAAGAGAGACACATGTAGAAACGAGTGGGATAGTAGATGAAGGATCATGGATGCAAAAAATTTGGGGTGGGGAACGTTGATGGGAGATGAGGGGCGGAGAATAGAGTCAAGTAGGTAAAATACATAATGTAATCTACACGTAAATTAAAGAAAATATTACATTCTTTGGCATTTAATGTTCTGCAAATTAAGGGAAAATTTTACTGGTTAAAGTCCAGGTCAATAAAATTGCTATTCATTTATATGCTATTTGCACACTACTAGTCATAGTAACGAAGTAATTCATATTAAATTATTATGAGTTAGAAACATTGAAATGACGGTAAGATCATGACTCGCTGAGAATAAAAGCTCGTAATATGTTCGATTTTCTAAATAGAATATTATCGAGTCGTCGTAATCAATTCAATGCTGAATTCAATTTGCGCGCAATATTAATGAAACATTCTATTATGAGAATACTAGGAGAATTATATTCATTACTGAAGGTTTATCAATTAAAAATGATACGGCATCCTTAAACGAGCAATGAAATAGAAAAATTAAATATCGTAAAATATGGCATAAAGTAAAAAATCGAAGCTTGCAATCAGAGCGCGATTTCATATGGTTTCAAAGAGGGAAAAAAACGACGAGGAAAAAACGATCTTGAACAAGTGATTTATATATGCCTGTCTCAAATAAATATCAAAAGAAGAGGAGAGACATATAGGCAGACGAAATTGAAGGGGAAGCAAGGCGTGGGAGTACGAGGTAGTAGAGGTATAGGAGGAGGAGGAGGAGGAGGAGGAGACTGAACTTGAGGAGAGAGGGAAAAATATTCGCGAGCATGAGTGAGCAAGAGGGAAGTATTTTGAAGTCCCTAAGGGTGAACCTCTCGCCCTCTGTCGCTCTCATTTTTTTTTTGTTTGTTTTTTTTTTCACTTTAGCTCGCGCGTGCACATACACTTAGCGAGCGAACGAGCGAGCGAGCGAGCGAGCGAACGAACGAGCACGCGCGCGCACGCACGCGAATGCACACATTCGCGCATACAAACAGAGCGAGAGAGACGAGAGAGACGAGAGAAACGAGCGAGAGAGCGAGAGAGGCGTAGAGGAGGCATGCATGGGAAGTAGGAGGAGGAGGAGGAGGAGGAGAAAGAGGAGAAAGAGGTGGTGGAGGGCGGGCGGAGGCGGGACGAGTAAGAGGAGGAGGAGGAGGAGGAGACGAGGGTGGATCCAAGGCAGCAGGAGAATCTCAAGTGCCAGGGGGACATATTTTCTAACCTTGAAGAGCTCCTTGAAGTAGGGACTGCACGCGGAGAGGACGACCTTGTGGGCCTGCAGCCGCCTGCCATCGCAGGCGAAAGTAACGTCGACGAAATCCTCGTCATCGCGCAAGGCCTCGAACTGGCTCGTGATGTTGGCCTGAAAGTTATTCCAACGCAAGCAGAACTGCTGCTGCTGGCTGCTATCCGTCATTTCGTGACTCGCCCAGCTCTGAGCCTCTTATTTCCTCGTCTCTGGCGCACACACCGCACACGCAGACCACCGCCACCACCGCGCGCAGATATCTCTTCTCTCGCCACCTCTTTTTTCGACTCTCTCTCACTCTCCTCGCTCTCGAACCACTCGGCTCTTATCGCCTCCTCGACTCTTCCTCTTCCTCTTCCTTGCCTACCTCAGCGCCTGGGTTCGCGCATCGGTTCGCCCTGCCGCCCGTGTAACTTGACCGTACCGTCCGGGGCTAAACTAAACTTGTTTCCCTCATTACTGTAAAAATGTAAAATGTAAAAAGTGAATCGATGACTGCAGAGGAAACGTACGATATAAATAATGACAATCGATAGTCAGGCTGACACGGCCAGATTACGAAAGTCACTAGATCCGCGGCCTCTCCGTAGCCGTCGTTCGCTCGACGTTATCGAGTCCGCCTACCTCCGCCCCTCAACCGATCGCGCAAAAACCCCGCGCGTCCCCATCCTGCGTCCTTATCCCCTTGTCATTAATAATCTCACGGGCCCGGGTGAGCCCGATCCTCGTATTTCGTCCCTTATCCGAGCCAGCCGCCGGTCATCACATTCAAGCGCTCGAGCTTTCGCGCGCCCTCGTTTCATATCCGGTGGCGCTTACGCAATACCAACATCGCCGTTATTTAATTACTAAGAGGCTTATAATTTGATAAGTAAGCAGGTTACGGGAGTAGTAGTTGTTACACGCAGCCTCGAGTGCTCGACTTTACGATACGCGTCTCGATACTTGTACCCCGGGGGTCCTCGGTCGCGCGCCCGCGACCTTATTTGACATTTCGCTCGACGGCTGACGAACCGACGACACGTTCACCTAACGTATTCTTCTTATATTTACTACTGTCCCTTATATTTCCTTCACTTCGCAAAGAAAATCTCGTCGATTGGCGCAGGAAAGTAACTATGCCGAAATGATGACCAGCAAACAACCGATTCGCTTATTAACGCGTCTTCCTTCCCTCCTTCTCGTCTGATATCCTTAATCATAGATCTCCATAATCTAAAGCTGATGGATCGCGCGCGTCATTGGCCATATTACTTCGTAAACGATTTAAAGTGGCCGTCGACGGGACAGGAGGGGGACGCCTGTCAAATAAGGGCCAACTAAGGGCCGGCAATCGGCATCGGCCCATCGGCTGTCGATCGATTATGCGCGATGCCTTTTTCCATAGTACCAGCACACTTTCTACGACTACAACCCTTTCATACCCTGGCAATCAATGGATGATTTTTTAAAAATAAATAAATACACAAACACGTTTGGATTGATTAATAATGAGAAAGTGGTTAGGAGATACGGGGAGGAGATAGGTGAAACGAAGCTCGTAATTCATATATATATATATGTGTGTGTGTGTGTGTATGTATGTATGTATACGGCTGCTAATCCCATGAGTCGATCATCGCATTGAAAAGCTCGGATGGATTTGAATTAGGCCGCGCGATATGCTACGGTTGGCTACATCGCCACGAGCTCCGCCATTTTCTTGTAAGATACTTGCGCTCACGTACGAGCACTCGGCCCTCGCATGTGCACGTGCGCGCATCTCCCTCCCGCCATCTCGTTCCGTCCCACTCGCTCTCTCTCTCTCTCTCTCTCTCTCTCTATCTTTATCTCTCGACACGAGCGCCGAGCCGTCGCACGACGAGATTTCGGTCATTATATCAATGCGGTCGCCGAGACAGCGCCGCCAAAGCTCGAGCCTCGTAAAAGGAACGTCAGACTCCGAGTTGCGCGCGTGTGTCCGTTCTCTGGACGAGGGGCGAGAGAGAGAGAGAGAGAGAGTTAGAGCGCGACTGGGTGAGGAGGGGGTCGGAGGGACTAGAGAAAAGACACGAGAGTGCAGCACTTTCCTAGTTTTCGCAAGACAGGCCATCGACGTTCTCGATCACGCGAGGGTCGCGCTCTACGGCAGGCCTCGTCGAGCGCTGACAGAGGAGCCGTGTCCGATCATTTTAGTGGCTCGTCGCACGAGCATCCGTGGTCCCGTAGATGCCTCGAGCCAGGGACTCGGCCAAGAACATGGAATCGCGCGAAGTCGCGCGCACCAGTGAGAAACGTCCGTTGGAATATGGCAGTAGTAGTGCTTTCGCGATGTGTTTCTAACCCGCGCGCTCCATTCCTCTCACGCACACACACACACGCTCACTGTCTCTCTGTCTCTCTCACTCGCTCGCTCGCTCGTTCGTTCGGCTCCCTCCACGTACACCGACCCATCCGCACGCACACACACACACACAGACACAGACGGGCGCGCGCTCCCCTCTACCTACACCTACCTACGCTGACCTACGTCAACTCCGATATAAAAAAGTGCACATGCATGTGCGTGGGTGCGTGCGAGCGGCTGGGCACACGCATCATTTCTGCGTTTGTGTGTGCGCGGCCCGCAATCATGAGTTCCGCGAAGGAGAAGTAACGATTGTTTGTATCGAAGATGCGTAGCGAGGTCCGGAGTTTGGTAAGTTTGAGACTGCCTTCGTCTCTCTTTCCCTTCCTCGTCCTCCTTCTCCCCCTCCCCAATCAACCGTTCCCGTCCTCGACCCTCGTGTGCCTCACTTGCTTACCCTTATTCTTTCATTCCATGCTTCCTTCGCATTTCAAATAGTTTTGTTGGATCCCCCTCCTGACAATTTACCCATTATTATCCTCGACCGTCGCGCCTCCCTCTCTCCCCCCTCCCTCCGCCGCCACACCGTTCCCACCCGTTCGGGGGCTCCATCTAAAGGGCTGAAATCGATGATTCGAGGAAAGAGCATAATAACGAGACCTATACATATATATATATACATATGTGGAGATATCTTCACGATGTATACCAGCCTTCGCTGGTAAGACGGAATGTCACTCGAATCTTTCCCTTCTGCTCGTCGTCCCTTCAGCAGCCGATGATCCTCTCAAGCTTTTTAATCGCACGCACCGCTTAGTCGCTTCAGTCTGCTCTGCTGTAGCCGCTGTAGCCGCTGTTGCTGCTGCTGCTGCTGCTACTGCTGCTACTGCTGCTACTACTACTACTGCTGCTACTAGTACCTCTACTACTAGTACAAGTACTAGTGCTACTTGTGCCCACTGACAACCTACTCGTGTCAATCGATATGTCAAAAGCCTCTTTATTCTTTCAAGCTCTCTTTCTTTAATCGTTATTTCGGCGTTGGGACCTCAAGGCACTTGTTTGGTTTATGGAACCCCTCGAAGTCGACAGGCGCACCTCCGACAAAATATCATCCCTGGCATTAACCTTGACTCTCTCTCTCCCACCCTCTCTCTCTCTCTCTCTCTCTCTCTCTCTCTCTCTCTCTCTCTCTCTCTGCCATGGATTTCTTACAGTCAAGCACATATTTTTGGAAAGCGACACTCCAAGTGCGCATGAGGTCGCAATTAACTTAATAACTTATTTTATACTCCACTCTTTCGATACTAATCTTATAATCTTATTACGGGCAAGAACATTCATCTATTATGTCGCACATTTTATCTCAAGCCGTCTCCCCTCCGTCCCCCCTCCCCCTCCTGCCATTCTCTGTTATTCAAAAAACAATCCACAGTACATTCGGCACCAACTGCGAATTCCAATTTTTTTTTTTTTTTTAACCCTTTTATTGATTTGTAAATATTGATTGACCACAAACATTATTTGCCAGAATACAAATTTCTAGCAGTATCCTCAACAACTAATAATCCTGCAAACCTACAGCTTCATTTTTGGAAAAGTTTATATTCATCACTTACTCTTATAAGCATTGTAAATATAGCTTAGTTGTGCTTTTCAATTTTTATTATTTTACTACACGAGCTGAATTTCTTTTTAATAGATTTATGCATCTACTTGAAGTTTACGGTTCAATTTCTGAATAACATTCAAATTTAATCGTACAATAATTTTAAAAGCCTACTTTGATCTTATAACTTTTTATTAGTATTTTATATTATTAGAAAGGAATGCAAAAAATTGTCGAGATATCTCCAACGATAACCAGTACTGAACAAAAAATTAAAATTTCTGTGTAATATATATTATCACATTTTGAATTTTGACTAAAGGTCAGCCAAAATTTTTAACTCGCTACTAAGTTAGCATTTTAAAAAGTCAGTTCCAACAAAAACAGCAACTAAATTTAGCTTCTAATATCAACACTTCATTTCAACTAGCGTAGATTTTTCACAGTATATTTTTTGTGCATTTTCAGTCACTTCATCACAAACTCAATTGGTGAACTTTCAGACCTCTTTAGCAGAAACTAGGACCTTAATACCTAATCATCTAACTGACGGTGAGTAAGTCCAAAAGCTTACTTTGATGTGCATGTAGTTTATCTGGTAAAATTAATAAGCACTGGCAACTACACTTGCAAAGATAAAATAAGGGAATGTGAAGAAAAATGCATCGCAACACATTTTTAACTATCACCGACGATCCCTCAATGCTAAATTTCAATATACTTTGTTTATTATTGTCATTCTTATTATCATTCAATTGGTTGTACATAAATATTTGAATTTCTATTTTTTGTTTTGTTTTTTTAAATTAGCAATATAATGATTTTAATAGTCTTTGATAAGGAAAATATCAGAGCTTGCTGGAAATTTTTTTAAGTATTAGTAGAAAAATTGTGTAATGTTGAATACTTAACAAATTTAATGATATTACTTAGATGAATCATTTCTTTGAAAATATACAAACGATTCTTTTGTTTCATTCCCTTTTACTTAACGTATGATTTAAAAATAGTACTTATAAGCATTCCATTCGAATGAAATGAAATGCTTGACTAGCAAAGAATAACATTAATTTTTGTTTATCATTTCAAAGTAATTCAAGTAATAAAATTAGATTACAAATCCTTTGAGCTTCATTTGAAAAAATATAAACTTAAACTATAACCAAATTGTGCAGATGATAGCCATTACTTAATATTTTAAAAATACATGGAGATAAAATAAACTTACAAAGCCCTAAATATTCAGTGGAAAATTGTGTAAATTTATTAGATAATAATTAGTAATTGCACCCCTGTTTTCTATGCATTGTTGAAATTACTTGTATTTAAAAAAAAAAATGTATACGTTTAAAAAAATCAAATAATTTTCTTATCAAATTCTAATACACAGAATAATTTAACAAAATCTGTAATTGCGTATAATATAAATTATTGATTTTCATACATAAAGAATGTAATTACTGTTAAAACTCTTGTTTATAATGCACGAATTTATTAAAAAAATTTATTGTAAAATTATCTGAAATAAACCTTATTGTCAATTAAGAAAATAACAAAACAAAAAGTAGGGATTAAGCGTATAAAAGACAAAACAAACAATAAGTTGGTTCTACCTTCTACGAAATATATAATTGGGCACGTGTATGTGTGTATATATATATATATATATATGATGTACGCTTGTAAGCAGAATTTTTTCCATGTAAAAACTGCTTAGAAAGTTTTGATCATTAGTTTTTGGCCAATATTGAAGCTCCCATGGGAGATTCCAAGGGAGTTTATAAGAAATATGCTTGTTGCGAAAATTTTTCAAAAGTATAAAGGTATTTGGTAAAATGCAGAAATGGCAAAGAATAATTGGAAATATATAATAATATCTATTGATTTTAATAGTCGATGTATTTAAGGCGCAACCGCGTTGTAGAATGCGAAGTGAGTTTTGAAGTTAGTTTTAATATCGAAGTCCGGCTGGGTAGTAAGGAAACGTGGGGCCAGGTATCCAGTTGTATGTGTATGTAGCAGTAAGAAGAGAGCGGCTTCGAGCGGTGGTGGATGGTTTTTCATATGAATAAAAAGAGGATATGAATAAGAGCGAGCAGGGCGCTTTGAAGTGAGCTTGGCCTGAGCTAGTTCCGTCAGTTAAAATAAAGTTGCGACGAATTTAAAGATGCGAATGCGTTGGTCTCGACGACGTTGGACTCGGGACAGGCGGAAGGGTCGGGCGTAAATTTCTAAATAGAAGTCTTAGCCGGCAAGCTGCTTTGGCGTTGCGTTGCGTTGCGTGGCGTGGCGTGGCGTGGTGTGGTGTGGCGTGGCGTGGCGGGCCTGGCCGGGACGGAACGGGCCGCGGGGAGAGAGCATTCGGCATATCGATAAGGTCCCCAAGGAGGAGGGAAAGAAAGAAAGAAAGAAAGAAAAAGATCGGCCACAGTCGGGTCGGAGGTACTTGGAAGGCATCGTGACAGGAGAGGAAAATCCCGTTATGCATTAAGATGCACGGGGCGGCAGGGGGCGGCAGGGAAGGGGGGCGGGGATTTGGGGTAAACGATGGGAGAGGGGCGGGCAGGCCTCCTCTCCCTTGGCCATCAGTGCTCTGTCTGCCGGGAAGTAGACCAGACTCGGACCTCACCCACGTGGGCACCCACGCCCCTCCCCTCTTCTTACGTAGGAGCGCGCTTCTTTCATGCAAAAACACGCGAAAAGGTCGAGATATCTTTGAGCTTAGCCGTGAGGGGCGGGAGGGAAAGCCGAATGACCGAGGGAACGGCCGGAGTTTCGCCGGCAGTCAACGTACGGAAATCACCAGAATCGCGCGGCTCCGATTTCTTCCTCGTCACCTAAGTGTTTTCGTCGCGTGCGTACGAATCGAAATATCCCGAGCTCTGTTCTGCAACAGAAGCTTGCGACAAAATGCGCACGAGTTAGACAGACGTGTCGGGATCCATTGTTTTTTAATGCTCCCCTTCGTATTCTCTTTATTTACGGCGCTCCTTTGAGCACTCGTTTCTCTTTGTTCACCGTTTCGTACTTTTGTTTTTTTTGTTTTGTTTTGTTTATTTTTGATTTTATTTTTGCTCCACCTTTGCAGTCGACCTTTGGTTTGGATAATACCGCTGGTCTCGCGCCTTAGTGTTTACGCCTAATCAAGTGCTTCCCTCGTTGTTGTCCTTTTGACTTAGGCGCGAATCTATCCACACAGGCTTGTCATGATTTATGTAAGTCCGCCGATCGTATCGCTTAACATTCTCTCTCATTTTTCTTTTCTTTTTTCCCCATTTATACTACTACTACCTCCCCCCCTCACCCCGACCAAATGTTAAGTTATTATTTAACTTCTTGTGCCATTTGGTAAAAGTCAGCGAATCTAATAAGTGGACGTTTATTTACTCGAGCTTCCCGTCCGTGACCATTAAAACTCGTAAAAAAAAAAAAATTTTAAATCTATCAACCGTTGCAAATGCTTGAAAATAACTGGCAAACAATACGCACAAAGTGACACGTTAATTACGACAGAAACGCCTCGTTCGCCTATTCATTACTCGTTAAACAGTTATTTAAATCTTTAATGACATAGGCTTTTCTCAATTTCTCATATAATAATCTGAATAACAGGCGCAACGTGTTTACAAAGATGTCTTTGGAATCTTTTTTGTTTTTTTTTTTTTTTTTTTACTATTTACGCTTCGTATTGAGCGATGTCTTAATTAAATTGATTTTCGATTGATTCGACATTATTGCCAAAGAAGACAATTATTACTTATCAATTCCAGCATATTTCGTTAATAAAATGCAGATAATTATATTTTATCAAAATCAAATATTAGACTTTACACGTCTCGAATTGTAATTATTAGGCGCATATAAGCGAATAATAAATTTATCATGACTTTATAATTATTCCATTCCACACAAATTAAAATTAATTGTAAAATCTTTTTATGAAGCAAAAGTGGTCTGACTCATCTTGAAAAGCAACTTATCGCTCGAATAATACAATCAGTACAACGTTAATGCGTTTCATCAGAGATGTTATAAAAAAATACGGTATTACATGTGAAAGCATCCACGAAATTGTTATTGTTATTGACACAAATCTTGTTAATTTACAAAAGCCAGCTGCTTCTTGGTAACTAGAATACTAGGATGTACGATTTATGAATACTGTTGGATTTAAAACAAAACAAAAAAAATCCTGCCAAACACTCACGAATTACAAATCATAAAGGAAGCAAATGATATTTTATACTTAAACGGTTCGTTACTAATGTTATCGAATGAATATTCTTTATTTAGAACGAATTTTATTACAATTTTAATAGTATCACTACTATCCGGCATAGCATTTGCATATTATTAATTCTAATGTAATGATAAACTTTTCAAAAATAAATATTAAAAATATTACTTGTATGGAATATTGTATAAAATTAAATATATACAGTAGCTTTACCGTGAATAATTTTAACCGTTATATATATATATACACACACACACACACACATAATATGCTATCGGTCACCTGCAGTTAAATTGAATGTGCCATTTATGAAAAAAGAGTCGAGTCGCTTAAATGCTCGACTACACCAGTATACCGAGAGAGTAGACGAATACATGTATACTAATAATAGTTATATAACTTCCGCAGTATACATATACTCGAGACTTAATTGTCCAGTGCGGTGCTTTAAGATGTACTACGCGAACGCGGCTTCTCATATTATGCTCAACTATTTTACAAAGATAAAAAGAAAACGAGAAACGAGAGCGTAAAACGATACCTTGGCGCTAATACAATAATAAATAATAATACTGTCTCTTTAAATGGATTAATTTTCAATCTATTATTCCAATGGTTAAATGTTTAATTATATACGAACTTACATGAAACTCATAATTTTATCAACAAAATTGATTTTAATTCTTGTTTTATTTATTCGTTAATGGAGATTCATTAATAGCCATAAAAAGACTATTAAATGAAAGTTGAAATGAAAGAAATTAATATTTCTCTTACGTATACGAGAACTCTGACATAAGATTTAATGTTGAGATTGCTTAATAATTCTTATGTTTCAAATGGAAATTAAAAAACTTCAGAAAAATCAACACAATTAATACTCAAGTACTGAAACATTATTTAGGAAAGATAGTGAGACAGAGGACGAGGACGAGGACGAGGACGAGTAGATAAGTGGGTGGCTAGGTCGGAAGTAGGTAGATTTATTTGTGTATGGCTGTGTAAGCGCGCAGACAAATGCGCACAAATACACATGCGGGCAGCGCTTCTCGCGATTATTCAGAGAGCGAACCCTTAACCGTTCGAACGGCATTATTTCTAGTTTTGGTGCCAGACAAAATTTATTACGTGCTATGGGCACTAATTTATATATATATAATAATACATTCTTACCTGTCGGTTCCGCAATAAAATTTCGACGCTCAGATAGTTTACCGTAAACTCTTAACAAAGAAAAATATTATATTAGATTCCGACTGGTCAGTAATTCGTACTCCCTTGTCGTTTTTATAAACTGACAAAATGTATGTACGAAATTAAACAAATTGCTTACAATTGCAAAATTTTATTTATCCGTAAATATATATTTACTCGTAGGTCACAGACTTAACGAGTTAATTCGAGTCAATCTGTTTTTAATCGATAGTATTTGTTAGAATACAAATTATCCTGATTTTAACTTAAATAACAAAAATTGAATTCAATTAATTATTCTTAATATTAATTACTGATTTGTTGGTATCGACAATCTACAGAAACAGAAGTAGAGTAAAGTTGCTGATATGGTAAAAGGAATATAGAACTGAAAATGCTATTATTATAATGAAACACGATACTTGAAATTTTTATAATACATTTAAGTAATATTTAAGTAAGATTTAAAGAATAATCCGAAAACTATTATTGCGATCGTTCTAATAAATTATATTACGTGCCATTACATTATTGCCATAAAAAGTTTAAACAAATCGGGCAACGGCAAATTATACATACATGTATATATTTATGCGATTGGGGTGTCTAGGAAAAATACCGATGAAAGTGGAGTATTTATAATTTTTATCTAATCGAAGCCTGGTTGGCTGAGAAAGCAAGGGGTTAATTATTAGACGTGCGTGGATGTGTGTCAAATGTAAAATGAGCGCGAATGCAAGGGGCCTGCCTTGATGAGCAGACATTTAAGCAAACAAGCGACTCCTAACAATAACCCCAATAACCATGGGAACATTTGAATTTGACGCCATTGTTAATTTGTGCAGAAAAGTGAGGCGATCTCCCTCGTCGCCACAGCTGCGTCCAAACTGGCCGCCGTGGAAGATGTGGGTCCAAAGCGACCCGAAGCCTCACCGACCGCCTCCGTGAAGGTCTCGCCGACGACGAGGGCGACTCTGCAGGCGCTGAAGCTCACAAAATCGAGATTGAGTGCCGTCACAAGAACGTTTCGCGACGCTGAGACTATTACGGGTAAATATCAGCGGCACTTCCGGAGCCGATCCCAATTATCCCATGTTAATCTTTTATAATGTCGAAAAGCTCGAGATGAATAGCTCGAGATAGAAAGCGCCACTCGGCCAGCGACGAGCGTCTTAATTCGGGGGAGATGAACTTACATTACGTAAGAGAATACGTGAAGCTTTTTATAAGTACCGAGGATGAAGCGGCTCCGTGCTGGCAGTAAACAGAGATTTTTTTTTTTTTTTTTTTTAATTGTTCCCTTTTGACCATCTTGTATCCATATGTTGTTGTTTTTTTTTTGTAGTTTTTTTTTTATTATCATTATTTCTTATTATTCTTATTACGATTTTTATATTCGGTCGAGCTTACGCAACGGCAACCCGAGTGTCTTGAAATTCGATTCTTAACTTTAATTATTTAGCGATAGTTACGTGGGGACGGGACTGTTTAATACGAAAATGATAAAAGTATTTGCAATATAATTAAGTTTTCTCTACGGATTCCCGGTGAACATAATTAAAGAGTAAGCCCTTCGATCATAATATATTGTTGTCGAACAAAGTATTATAATAAATATTTAAAGCTCATTTATAAATGAATTATGTAAATACAGTGAACCTCTCCGTTTGACCTCAAAATGAATTTTCAGCTCTTACTGACACAACTGTGTATTATTGATCTTCGTGGCAAAAAGACAAAATATCTATTCTAGTGCCTGTGCTAAATTAATATCATTCAGCAGTTTAGTTTCATTTATTTTTGCTTCGCAAATGTCATTATTCGTATTTTATTTTAGAATATTTAAACATATTTTTACTTTCTGCATTAAAGCAATCGCAATGGTTTTATTTATTTTTATTTTACACGTATATATATTTACATAAGAATGTGTATGAGCGCGCGCTCTCCCGTGTGACTATCAATTATGGATAAAGTAATTATTTAACTTTTGATAAATTAAAAAAAAAAATTATCAAATTACAATATATCTTTAATCAATATTTGGTTTGTGTGATTTATACTTACGTAGCATTATAATAAATAAAAATAGTATTCATAAATTGCTAAAACTAATAAAAAAAAATAAATAAATAAAAAAGCAAAAATAAAAAACAATAAATTAGCATTATATTAATTGCACATTGATATAATCAAATTTTTTTGTGATTAAAGCCTCCTTATCTGTATTTTACAACATGGTTATTATGTCGTCCTAAAATCACGCGTTTCATTTGAAATTAATCATGGAACTTATTATTGAAAAATGTATATTATAATCAATCATGTATTTATCTGAATTTGATAATTTTAGGAATGTTTTTCATAATTTTAATTGACATACCCAATCTCTATTGTTATAAAAATGTAATATAAAATAACTAGTCTTTGTTGAAAGATGAGACATTTCCTTAAAATATTATTATAAATATTTTAATCAAAAACCTAATTCAGTCATAGTCATAAGTTATGTGTACATTATATGTGTGTGTATATGAATTAACATCGACGAATGGAACATACCGTAGCAATCGCAGGTCTTATCTTCAAAACAGAGAAAATAAATCTTATCTCACTTGGCACATTACGTATAAGCGTGCAAAATATTGTATATAAATACTTACGTTCATTCATAGCTAGGCTTTCAAACTACGACTATTATGGCCTTGAACACTTGTCGAAAACGAAACTGTAAAATAGTTGCTAAATTTTCTGACAATGAAGCAGAGAAAATGAAAATGTACACGAGAAAGTCGGGTCGGTCCCGGTGAAAAAGATCCTCCGAAACCAATAACTCGCCGTCTGAGGAGACACTGACTCTATAAAGGCAAACCGCCAGCAATTTTATACAAGAATACATGTTATACCTAAAAAGACGTATAATAATGTAGAATCCTATGGTGTACTCCCATTGGTCGATATACAAGTGAGCGTAGAGGGAAGGCCAAATGATGATTACTTCCAGTTGAAAGAGAAATATATTATATGCCTCGCCATTATCATTACCATCACCATCATCATCATCATCATCATCATCATCATCATCATCATCATCTCGTCGTCGTCGTCGTCGTCCAGATCGGGTTCATCATCATCATCATTATCATTAACATTATTTATTATTCTGTGCCCCTAAATCTAACAAAATTGGCTCTTTTAATCTTTCATTTGCCTTCGTGATCATCATCATTATCGTTATAGTGATCGTTACGTATTCACAGAGACTGTTATATTTTTATTTTTATTTTTTGCCTATAACAGACCATTACCTCAGCTTGAATTCTTCAACACTTGAACTCTTTTTAAGGAATATTTTTTTTTTTTAATACAAAACGTTTTGATTTTATGACTCCAACGCATTCGCTTAAATCTGTATCTTTTACTTAAATACTGTGGAAAAATTGTTTATATACCTATCTACTTTATATAAATTATAGTAAAAGTGTAGTATACGCTATGGATTACTTAACATGCTTCGAGAAAATGAATTTATTTATCAGCGTCAATTTTTGGTGTAGTCGCAAATTGTTTGTTATGCAATACTTCGGGCAATTTGAAGTTTCTCGTTAGTAGTCATTAAAAGTAGCTACGTTACGAGAGGAACGCCTGACCAGGAGACGTCAGAATTACCAATCGACACAGCCTAACTGATAAAAATAATGAAAACCGTAACGAATGCTAAAGTGTTTAAATATTTATATATACATATATATATATATTTATATCACATGATTATACAAGAGACGTGAGAAGAATGCTTAGGCAAATAGTTAAAAAAGTATTCATCTAGTTCTAGCTTTTAATTATCATTATTAAATGCAATTTTCATGGTTAAACGTGTACAATTAGATCATTGACAAACAATACTTTATTAAGACATAAACATCAGCCGTAATCTGAAGCTGAAAAAATCATTTTCAATTAATTAATAAATAAGGAAAAATGGATTTGAAATCGATCGTACAACGAAGGAAGATATTAATCAATAAATCGAACTCGCAAAAGTGTGTTAAAATTTACTTAATATTTACTTAAAATGAATTGAATAATTTTTATTTTGGATATATCCTAGGCTAAGAGAATGGTTTTCTTAATTTTTTTCTATAGAAAAAGCGCTATTGATTGCGAATTAGAATCAGCTTTTGTGTCATAAAATGAGTTAATGTCAATTTGAAATACTGCAATGCTAATAAAGATTGGCTATTCAAGGTTGGAACAAAAAAGATTTATATTTAGATAATTTTTTATTCAATTTCAAAGATAATATCATATGCAAATGAAATACATTTTTAAAAAAGGTATATATATATATATGTATGTATGTATGTATGTATATATATATATATATATACATACATACATTACTGTATCGTTATAATGAACGTTTAGTGGAAAATGTTGGTTATCCGATGAAATCCATTTTTTTATTGCTTCTAAATAATAAATCAGAAACGGGGAGAGAGAGAGAAAGAGAGAGAGAGAGAGAGAGAGAGAGAGAATTAACTGCTAATGTGCAAGTTTTCACACTCCCCCTCACATGAAATGCTACGAGATTAACTCTCGACTATTTAGTTTCAGGCTCTGGACTGGTTATTCGCACATTAAGCTTTAAAGTGTACTTGCTTGATTAGGAAAAGGTTAACCTTAATTGCAATCTGCGATTAATTTAGCGCGTTAGAAAGCACTGCAGTAGCTGCGTTATTTATTGGGTTAATAAGATTTTAGGCTGTTAATAGCGAGCGTTAGAAATGCATGAGCAGAGGAATGAAGTGCGACATAGAAATGTTCTAAATTTGTCGGCGAGGACCGGAACAATCATAAATCGAAAAAATCGGCCTGTAAAG
Source organism: Ceratosolen fusciceps (assembly GCA_018883505.1). Classification (NCBI taxonomy): domain Eukaryota; kingdom Metazoa; phylum Arthropoda; class Insecta; order Hymenoptera; family Agaonidae; genus Ceratosolen; species Ceratosolen fusciceps. Next base: position 10,795,552 of record RCIC01000001.1, read on the forward strand.
TTGATTAAAACTTTTTTTAAAATTCGATTTCATAGTAGTAAATTAAAAAAATATTCTGCACAATGGTTTGGTAGTAAGTTGGCAGGGCTCGTGAACGCGAATTAATAAAAAATGTTAAAACGTACCTTTCAAAGCCAATAATTCATAAATGTCATTATTGAAGGCGGGCGGGCGGGTGAGCGGGGGCGGTCGAGCACGTTGGAAGGGGCGGGGGTGGAGGCAGCTCTCGGTGCGGGCTCTCTTATCGCGTATTATCGAGTACTATTCAGTTTTTATTGAAATGAAAATGAGTGAAGTCGAGGATGCTAAGTGAGTAAATAAGAAAATCGGGAGGAGGAATCGTTAAGGATGAATTGCGGATTAGTAAGTGGCAGTCGGGGCGCAGCGGAAGGAATATCGAAAAGACTTTTCCAAAATAAAGCGTTAGCCGGTCTGGAGCTGGAGCACGTGAGTAGTACAAGTACGAGCGCGCCGTAGAGAATTAACACGTTAATTGCACTAAGCGTGTACTGTTACACGACGGGCGGCGCGATTGGAGGGGGTTGATGAGAGAGTGAGAGTGTGTGTGTGTGTGTGTGTGTGAGAGAGAGAGAGAGAGAGCGTAGAGCGTAGAGCGCATCATCGTTGTCTCGAAAGTAATTTGCTTTAAAATACGTAGTGGACATTCGAGTTTTCTTAAGCAAACTGGCCTGTTCCGGTCCCGCCGAGGAAAATCTCTGGAGAACGGCAGGACGGGACTTGTTGAGGGACACACGTCCCTCATCCCCCCCCAAGCTTCTTGGGGCTCATCTACCTCTTCTTGGAATAACATAAAGGGGCCTGCTCGGCAGCATCGTTTGGTCTCGCATAAATTTGGCCTCGCACCAACCAGAGTCGTCATAGTTATAGAGCGTCTCTTGACTCTCTGAACGCGCTCGATGTCTATTTTAGCGAGCCGAACAGATCCGCGGCCGGTCCTCTTGGTCTCGTAGTCGCGCACCAGTAATCGTCGCGCCGGGAACTCGATTTACCGGGCGAGCGAAAGCCGGTCACCCCGATCCGCGAGGGCGAGGGTTGCGGGAAATTTTTATTCTCCTACTCGTTAGTGTAGTCCTGGAGGAGGCTCGAGGAAATCGAACGGATCCGAGGATCGAGCAGAGCTAACTATAAAGCTTCCACGTGGCCCCGTTAGAGATCGTTGTGTGCTGTCCGTTTAACGAACTATCAAGAATTGGGGTTATTACAACCTGGAAATACATTTCTTTGGACACTTATAATATAGAAGCTTTTGGCCGAGGAGTTACTACTATTTTCACTCGGCAGATTTGACTCGGCGCCGCCCTATCCACCGCCATGCTTCGTCTCATGTTTTTATTATGAAAATCGTCAGCTCCGTAATAATAGATTATTTTTTGCTCGGCGAATCGTTAGATTATTCCGTCCCACCAGCTCGGTATCGTAGGATCTCTGCTTATGTTGTGACGTAATAAAACCAATCAAGGCTCAGCTTTGTTTTTTTATCTTGATTTTACAGTCCTTTAAGAGGTGACTATTTATATTTTTATTTTGTATATCCCGCTAACCCATAACAATTAACGTGCCTACGTGTAATGTTGTCTTTCGAAACACGCCACAGACCCATCTGGCCGATGGATAGTTTTTAAAAAAAAAAAAAAAAAAGTAAAATAAAGAAACTTCATTTTGTTCGTAAAAAAAACAACGTTTTTCCGTTGTTCCTCTTCTTGTCTTTGCCCCTCAACAGTCTATCGAAACGTAATCAAGCGTTACACATCTAAATTCTCATTCGCTTTTATAAATATACATTCTCTCGCAGTCGCTCTTATTTCCATTTATTGTTTTATTTATGCTCTTTCGTCTTATTTTCTGCGTGAGGATATGGCGCGTGATATTTAGGGAATCCACAGGATTTTTCTTAAGACATTTCGGTGCATACGTGTCGGTAATGTCGGCCGTCACTTGTCTGTCTGTGTGTCTTGTCTGGCCAACTTTCGCAATGAAATTCTGAACTTGACCTCAGTTTACGGCCCTTCGACCCTTTCATACCCACCTTTCGCCTCTATATGACTTCTTGGAACACGTAACACTTCATCAATTACCGGTTTACCTGCGCTATCTATTAATCCCAACCAGCCCTGTTTACGTTATTTAATCTATAGAAACACAATGCATGTAAAGAGCATCCCATAAGCATTTCCAAATATTAAATTTCGGACTCACAGTATACGTAGTTGAAAAAATCTTATATAACAATTAACTTTTTTTTTTCTTAAAATGCTTATTCTCCGACTGTATGTTTTATAAGTCCAAGTGTTATTCATACCTATATTTAACATTTTTCCGGCAAACAAGCAACTGATTCATTAATTAACTCACGTTCATCAACATTTTAATAATAAAAGATATTTTTTATATATTTAATATCCTTTCGGAGTAAAAAAAGTTATACTAATGAGCATTTATTCAGTATATTTAAAAAGCAATGTATTTAACGCTAACACATGTACGTTACTTACAAATTTTTATGCATTTATTTGAAACAAAGAAAACTCATTGGAAATGATTTTTCACAGTCACGCATTCTCACGCAAATTTTTTCAATATAAAATAAGCATAAAAAAAAAATAATTAGAACGGTACATATTTTTTATTACAGAAAAGAAATCATCACATAATTGCACGATGAGTTCAAAATTTATAGAGTTTTTTATATTATTTAGATTTTAGAAAAACTGAAGTTATTACTTTAATTTGTACTTTTGAAGCGTTGAAACTTTGCTTTTGAATATATTTTTCAGAATTACCGAATTTAAAATCATGCTACTTTTATATAAAAAACGTGACTAATTTTATATTTCTGATTTTATTACACCATAATAACATTCATAATCTATATCCTCATGATTTTAGCTATTATTGTATTTCATATGAATTCTAATGCTATTAATGAACACTAATCACTGAAATTAAAATAATTATTATAAAATTTTGTTATCGTTATTAGATAATTAATTTAATTTAAAATTGGAAAGAGTTTAGTTGAAAAGTAAGAAAAATATAGGATTTTTTGTTGCTTATTTTGCATTAAAATGTATTAAATTTCAAAAAAAAAAAAAAATAATAAAGTTCAGAAAAAATTTGTTAAACGATAAGGTAAAAAAATTTTCTCTCGCAAAGATATTTTAACGACATCAGATATGAAAAGAAAGATTTGATCTATAGTAATTTTTATAAAAACCTTTTTGTACGAAGTTGGTATTTCATTCGCCATTCATCATTGCTTGCATTGCTTGTATAGAAATAACGCAAACTCTAACCATAGTCCATAACCCTTTCGGCAAGAATATCTATTAAATAAAAAAAAAAATTAATAAATAAATAAATAAATAAAACGCAAATCTCTAATGCGAGTTGAGGACTGGGAATTCAAACTAATTACCGATATTTCTCGGTCTGTCAAGTCAGTGTAAGCGTCGATTGTCGTCGTCGTTACAGTGCGGAACGTGCGAATTCCAACCAAATGAGTCGGCACTCGAAGCACGCAAAAGACGTCTTCCAGTAGGAAGAGGGGAAAAGTGGATACGAGATTATGTTCTTGGGTGAAAATGGAAGAGTGAACAGGCCCAAGGGCCCGGCTAAAATCAAGGACATCCACAAGAGACGCGAGGCTATACTTGGAAAATGGCGAGATGGTAGGGAAACGGTTGTGTGCGAAAAGCGGATTTTGCACTTGAAATTATCTTTATAGAAATGCCCTTGCAGTTTCATTTTAGCTATACTGAGCTATAATATTGCTCGTGTTTTTACCGTCCAGAATCCTTGATTTTTTTTGGATTTTTTTTTTCTTTTTTATTGTATTTGTTTACGATCACGTTAAGTTATGATTAAATATAAATTTTCAATTAATATACATTAATAATATTATAATATTTTTATTCTTTTTTTATATTTCGGAACCGCTGTAAATATCACTACCAATGTCACGAATTTATATAATGAATATGACAATTTTATACACTTACACAAATGAGACTGGCAATTAATGTTACTATCTGCTCCATTACTATTATATCATGCTTATACTTATTTTTTTTTTTTTTTATAGTTATTATACTATTATTATTATTATTATTATTATTATTATTATTTTATGTTAAATCATTATGAAATGCAAGAATAATATATTTAGGTATTTAATTAACAAATAATGCAATGAAGTTGTTAAAAAAAAGCTTTTTAAAGAAAATGTGTTAGATAATTCAGTTAGTTGAATTAATTATATGATAATTTAATGTGTATATTCAAGTACGTAATGTTCAATACAGTCTTTCGAAGTATTCGGCCCATTTAAGATAGGATGCACTAGCAAACCAGAATATACTATCTATTTTCGGTGATCCAATGTCATCGCTCTATTAGACGAACATCCTAAATACAAAGTACAGTAGCAAATTCGTTACTAAGACACAAAGGATATTAATTTAGAGTTTGAAAGTTTAAAAAGCTAAAATTTAAGCGCTTTAGACTTATTAAATTCCGTAATATATATATATATATTTTTTTAAGTATTATTATAGTAATATTATCAGATATTTTAATTGATATTAATGCTAATAATTAAAATAAAAAGATGTAATTCCCAACGCGTAAAAATAAAAACAGAAAGTTAATGTAATCGTGTAACAAAAACAAATATGATTTTTATAGAATTTGGACAATCAAATTCTACTTTATAGATTTTTAAGTTTACGAACTGAATTTAAAATTTAAAAAGTATAATTAATGGGACAGATGTTAAAAAATACTAACATCTAAAGCCATATTTTATTATATATAATTCACGGATATTATATATATTTATTATTCAAAGTTAAAATAAATTGTGGATCAAAAGTTTAGTTTAATACTTAACATTGCTGAACTAAAATTGAAAATCAAATACTTATATTGAAATGAGACGACATTAATTTAAACAAACGTGTAATTTTTACTTAAGATGATTAAATTTAATTATTGGGTAATTGTAACATATAAAAACCGATTTAACTGTTTCTAAAAGATAATCAAACCAAGCGGCTGGGAATATTCTTATATTTGAGAGTTTTCTATATAGATTGATAATAATAATATACAACTTCATGAATGTTACACTTACGTAAGAGAGAATAATAAAGATGACGGATATTGGGAATAATAAATGCTCCCACGCAGAATCGAGGAGGAAATAAAAGCGGTTACTAAAGTGAAAGAACTTTTGCTCTGTTTCAGAGGTGTGCAGCGGGGCGGAACTGCCAGAGGTCGAAATAATCAGTCTTCTTGAAGAACAAATACCTAGGTACCGTCTACGAGCCGACACCCTTACTGAATTTCAAGGTAAGTTTTTCTATAATAGCGCTTAAGATTCTGAACTTTGAGAATATTATATCACTTTTCATTGCTTAATCATGCATTCCGGCTTTCGATCATTGTGATTAATGTTAATTCCAAATTATCATTGTATATGAATTCGATTTTTAAAGATCTCTGATTCCACATGAATTCTTCAGCGCGATAAAACAGGTTGAATGTACAAATTGGAATCGATGGGCTAACACGTCGAAATTAAAATCAAATAAATAACATCAAAAGATCGTAAAAAAATCGTAATTTAACAATATTTCATATTTGCAAACGTATGTTATAATAGCGATATCTGGGTAACAGTCGGACATTAACAGTTACAGATTGGAATATTTTGTTTATTTCAATAAATATTACATATCGAACTTCGGATTCGATATTTGTTATTAAGACTTGACTAATTAGTGAGGTATTCATTGCTTTGCTTTTTACAATAGATGCTCATCTATGTATTTGTGCGATGCGATACGATCCGACTATTCCTTCCAAAACTTAGACCATTACGCATAGTTTATTCACACACATGCAATTGAATTATTTCGCTTGATAGCACGATATCTTGATTTAGAGATCGAAATTATACGTGTAAAATGAAACGAAGTTATTCATAAAAGATCACTTTTAGATGAATTTACTACACGTAGTTTTTCCCTAAGTATATATAGTATTAAAAAAGGGGGATCGGACGACATTTGCTATTATTATATTTCACGTTATTTAATAAGACAAGAATTAGTAAACCGAGTGACAAAACGAAAATAAATCTACCTTTAGTATCGAAACGTTCTTCGTACTCATTCTCGTTTGCAACCTCGATTATACTAGACTTAGCTGTCTTATAGAAAGAGACATGAATCACTTTTATTATAATAAATTACTGTCATTAGGACCGTATGATAATGATATTTTTCATCAACACCATACATTTGAGCCTTACTAGAAACAGTGCTTAGATTACTCATCGATGATTATTAATAAATATATGTCTAGAAGAAGAATCGAGATAATACGCCTACTACGAGATAATATTTTTTAAAACTTCTTCGATTATTATTTATTTTCTGGACACTCGCAAATCAAAGTAATATCAATAAAAATATTTTCAAGAAAAGCTTTGTCTGCTATTACGATCCATAGCAATTTTCTTATTGTTAAGTTTCACTATAAATATAATATACGGATAAGCATTGAAATAGATTTATCAAAAGGAAATAATTCAAATGCACGTCTTATCTCATTATGAATGGACTGTATAATAAATTACTTTATTGCGTAAGTCAAAGCTTTGATATTGAATAGTTATTGTACAAAATACTTGTACATTGCCTATTGTCGTTCATTTCACCTTCAAAGGTAAGGCTGGACTGTAAAATTTACTGTAAATCTTACTTAGCCATTGTTTATATTTTAGGCACAATATTTTAAAGGAATCATTAAAAATGTTCGTAATGGGAAAACAAAATTTAATTAAATAAATATTAATTACTAAATAGAAAATGAAATGTTTAAGGAAATTAGAGGGATAAATTAGTTAATATTGATGCACGTGTGTTACGTTTTAAAAATGTTTATATTCGCATCATTCTTAAAAATAGTTATAATTTTATATGCGTATCATGCTTTGATAATAAATCGTTTAATATAGTTATTAGCGTATCGATTATGTACCATTGTTTAAAAACTTTCAAATATTAATTGCCTTGTTCATGAGAAGAGTATACCTGTGCATGTTTTGCAAATGAGTTGAATTTTTACATTCGTAACGTATAGCAATTATATTGTAAACAATTATTAGTTGTTGTATACGATTTTAATATTTTTTAAAATAATTTCTTTAACTATGAATAGTGTTTTTCCCCGAAATTAATTCAATGCACATTTTTAGGATACGAAAACTCGGATTGGTTTATACCAACGGCAAAGGTTGTACAAAAAGAAGAAAATTTACAACTCTCGCCGGATCAAATCCGGGAAACTCTTAACTATTTCAGTAAGTATTAATAAAAGCATTTTCTATTATCGCAAACTGATTTATCGAAACTAATTTTTTCTTTATTTTCTCGCTAAACCGTTAAAAAATATGTAAGCATGATTTTCTTAATAAATTAAATTTATACGCCAGTTTAGATTATATTTATTTTTTATCCGTAAATTATTGATCAATGAATGTTATGTATTATCTAAAAAAAAATTAGAGAAAAAATATCTCAGAATTTCGATTATAAAATACTTTATAAATCTTCAACGAGTAAAATTTTTTTATTCACTTTTCTTTAAATAAATTAAATTACTTATATCGGTTGTATTTACATGTGTTTCGATAGTCAGATTGATTATTTATTTCAGTAACTTATTATTATTATTATTATATTATATATATAAAATATTCAAGTTTTTGAATTTTAAAACAATTAAAACGTCCTCTAAGCTTCATAATAATTCATAATGCAAGATACAATTATTTATATCCCTACATAACGAAGTTATTAATCATCATCGTAACGAAATTGGAGTTAGAAACGTATGGTATTATTTGAAGAAATAGGAGGATACAATACAAATGATTGTATTTCAAGATTCTTGAGAGTATAAATATGTAGACTAAATATGAAAGCTTAAAATGTTTCGAAGAAGGCAGCTTATTATTTACAAATATTCATACATATTCTAATATGCAATAAAATATATATTATTAATTTGTATGTGAATACAATGGTTTGTTTACTAATCTAACTTCTATTTGTATTTTCTAATCAGTTATTATGAAATCTATTGTTTATGTATAAAATTAGTAACATAACAATGATTATCTTTCTCTTTTAATATATTAAACGCAATAATGAAACTATAAATAATAATATATTTAATATTATATATATATATATGTTATTCAATGTTATGCTGTAATTGCAAAAATTTATCGTAAGGCCTAAATTAAATTTATATTATTTAGCCACAATTAATTTATCACAACAATTTTACAAATAAACATTAAATTTAGTAAGAGTATTGAAATCTTGGTCCCGTAATTAACGTCTACATAATGAAACACTACGGTTAGTTCTAAAGATATTAAAAAAGCGACAATTTATTTTTAGCAGAATTACAATTTTGATACTATAATTTATAAACTTGTAAATTAGATGAATGACCTTGTCATTTTATATATGCACTCAACTTGCAGTACATAGAGATCACAAGTAAGAGATATAGAATGATATAATTACAAGGAATGTACGAATCATGTATATGTAGTAAAATCTTGTTTGCATCGGAATGTTGGTACGTAAGATTGAATTTAACCCTTTTTAAGATAAACCATTAATCTTGGAATAAGTGCTTAGATTTTAAAATTGTATTTAGAAATTATTCTCATAATTTTTCTAATGCTAAAGAACTAGCTGAAATAGTATGGAAAAAAACTGCAATGTTGCTCACTCACACACTTTATGGACTACGCTCGCGTGACATCAAGGACTTTTTGACATCGACAAATCGAAAATGTATATAGTCTTATTTCACTGCCGTGTATTCCTTGTAGATACTATATTTTAAATGTGATTTCTTACACTTTGTTGGTTACTTTGCCTATCCGGAACATATGACCGAATCGATTTATGACCAGCCAGCCCAACCACTTTATACAATAAAGCAGAATACAGCTTAATTCAACTATTCACATTTAATCTGCATGTCAAATAAAACTTTCTAAGTTATTTCTACTGGATTAGATAAATGGATATGCTGTGAAAACGAAGGTAATCGTTATCCCTCATCATGGATTGTATGTTGTCCTTAGATAAATAATTTTAATGTGTAGTAACATGAATTATGTATTCAAATATCAGTCGAAAAGAAGTACTTCCATTTGAAAATAAGACTTTTTTTAAAAGATCTAATTTCATATGGGCATTAATGCAATTTAATTTGTATTGTGCATATAAACATCAAGAATAATACAATAACGTGCTTTAATTACAAACTTATTCTTACGTAGCAATCGATAATTCGCATCAACTATTTGTAATGTAAAGGGAGTACTCGATTTTCGATGAGTTTCATTATTAACTTTTTGCATAATATTAGCATTAAATGTTATTAACGTTTGATGTTTACAAACCATACAAACGTTTTCTTACTGTAGAGTTCAGCATGATTAAATACATTCCGTTTAAGGAAGTAAGCACCATACGATGATAAAATTGAATTGAATTATAATAAAATTGTTCCAAATGATTCCGAGAATAAATTTTACAGAAAACTCCTAAATAAGAAATATAGTTATAAATATAGCTATATCTTATCAAGTGCTTGTTATTATTGGAATTATTAACTAAAAACAAGGAATTAAAAAATTATACTGTTATTAATAAATTTGTATAAATTTAATTATTTGTCAAAATAATTAATTGATATTTTTTGTCGGTAAAGTAGTTTCTTAGATTTGAATTGCTTTATAAATTCAATATTCTGAACATTAACTTATCATTGTCGGTAATACAGTTTTCTCTATATCATTATTAAGCCAATCAATAATGACTGTTAATTCGTTTTATTCAAAGTCATTGTAAACATATGCGAATATATTTTGCAAATTTTTTTGTAGGCCTGACTTGAATAGAAAAACTAAATAATTTAATACAGCTTGATTTTTTTATGAATATAAAAATAAGGTCATGAAGTTTTAAATAACTCTTTTAGAAATGGTGAGAAATGCTTTTTTATTTATGATTTACTTAACATTATGATTTAAACATAATTCTAATGAAAGGCCCGGATAAGCAAAAATTTTGCAAATGTTCTTTATTGCAGTCAGTTTTCTTATACAAGTGTAAAACGGAACGGTTTTGCATAGAGTTTAAGATGTTAGTACCAACGCCATTTTATTTTCGTTTTCATGATCATATTTTTTTTTTCATAAAAAAAATAAACAAATCCGTAATTTAATAATAAAATAAAAACAGAAATAACAAATCAGAGTAATAAACTATATTAATTGCACAAAAAATATTTTAGCGTTTCAATTTGTATACATGCATTTATGTATAAATGTATATTTATGTGTGTGTATATATATAACGTTATTCTCATAACAATTTCATAAAATTTAAAATGAAAATAACTATAAATATACTACTGTAATATTTAATGTAATTGATTATTAGTATTTCTAAATTATATTTACATTTAAAAAATACGTCGCTCAAACTTTTATGCTTTTATAAATATGTTCACCTAATGAATGCAAACTGTATGTACGCATTGCTGTATCCGTGCGACACAACTGCATGGAACATAATAAAAACAAATTGCATAAAAAAATTGTTGCAGCCCTAAATCGTAATGAATACATGAATACGTATACATTGCCCAAGTCATTTGTTTCATTTATATACCATAAACAATCTGAGGGGTTCCCTAATACAACAAGCTTCTCACAATTAACACTATTCAGGGATTCATAGGAATTATTATTTATTTATTGTTTTTTTTTCTTTTCTTCCATCGAGTACAATTCAATCAACAAATTTGAATCAATTGAATCCATTCATGCATAATTATATATTTTTACCTATCGTCATCAATCTTATAGATTTACAAGTAAAAATTTTTTGTAATGCTGATCAAGTAAGTTTTGTAAATAAAATAAATCTCTTATTTAAAGTTATGAATAAAAAGGACCTGTCGTATAGAAAAGCATAAATTACAGCTTTCGTTAACGAGAAATATACGCACATATTTGGCGTCAGTAATATTATTTTTATTTAAAAAGAGTTCATTAAGTGTGTGTGTGCGTGTGTTCCTGTGTGTTCATATGAATATGTATGATAACTTTCAATCAGCCTTTTTATTGCAGAATAATCAATTAAGTGCAAAATATTACCAACAATAATAAATTTTAATTATCGCAATTTAAAGTAAAGGAAGTAGGTCACTATAACATTACCTGTTTAATGCAGTAGTAAAATACATGGTCAAAAAATAGTCTTATAAACCTTTTAATGAAAACGTTTAATTTAATCATTTAATGTAAGCATCGATAAAATTACGTTTATATAATTTGATGGCCTTATCCGTCGATCGTACGATTTTATTTTTTACGTATGCATGGAGTACCAAAGTTCGTGTGGAGCGTGGCCGCTTACTTCGTCTACTTTTGTCTACGTGGGTAAAATCTATTGTAGAATCAGATGATATTTGACTTTAAGCTTACTAATACGGCCAATGAACCATTCACAGTTAGTTTCTTTATTTGAAATGTACGTATAGGAAAAAGTAAGCCGATTGTAGTATATATATATGTATATATATATAATGTTGCAAGTGATTACGACAATGCACGATCGTGCTTCGATTATCAGTGTGCAATAAAGAAAAATAAAAAAATAAAAAGTACTCGGCTATCTTTACGTTAGTAATTATGACCCTGTCAATTAAGAAAACTGCAGGTAACGCAATGAGGATTGGCCGAAGCGCTATGTGGGTGTAATTCGTAGAGAATACCCATTACGTTCGAAGAAGGTACATAATTAATAGATCGAAGGAAGTTTTTCAATCGAGGGGATAATAGTGATTTACGATCACGTCAAGTAGGATAGTACCGATAAATACCGACAAATACCGACAAATACCGATAGGTAGATACATTCGTAAGGAGCAAATGGCAAAAGAGCAGTTGGATGTAAGTGCGAAATTAATAGCGGTACTCGAAGGTCAACATTCAAGTATGTCGGTAAGTTGAATAAATACAAGAGCTTATGTGTCGGTTTATGCGAGGCATTTGCAAAGCGTGCACGTGTAGAGATCGGTGGAGGAGTGGGTCTGCAGTAGCGAACACGGAGCCGGGGATAGAGCTGCGCGGAGGAGTCTGGGTAATCAGCGAATCCCGGATGAAGCTTGGGGACCGCATTCCCGGTCGGTTGGCGCGGCTGAAAGTCTCGGTGAATTCCGGGACTTTGGTGCGCGCGGTCGCCTCTCGGGTCTCCTCCCCTCCCTCGCTCGTTCGCTCAAGAGAGCGCGAGACAGCGAGAGAGAGAGAGAGAGAGAGAGAGAGAGGCTCCCGGCGTCAATGGCCAGCAATGACGTCGCCCCATCCTTGCTCGATAAGGCGTAGCACGAGCACTTACCGTTCCCAAGGAATACCAACGAGTGTGAGAGGGAGAGACCGAGCGAGCGAGAGGGAAGCAGTGGACAGCAGGGGGATGGATATAGGCGCGAGGAGCGAGTGAATGCGCACTCGCCGAGCTTGAAGCGAGTGAACGAGCGATCGCTTTAGTCGCCTTCGTGGCCTCGGTTCTCGTCGGTCGCCAGTACCGGCGCTCTCAATCGTCAACTACTTCCCGGTCTTTTCGTATCATAGAGAGAGAGGGATAGCCGCCCTTCCGGAGCTCGCTGAATCGTTCAATCGCTTAGGGACGACGAGGCTCCACGGGCCAGGTTTATTTAGGCACTGCACACCAAGGGCAACTCCGACTGCGATGCTCGTCGCTCGGCTGCCCGGACTCCTCTCCGGACCACGAATTCCCCCCTTGGTGAGAAGCCCTCCGATATTCCGGTCCCCTCGCCGGCCTCTTTCTCATACACGTACGTCGCCAGTTCGGACTGTGGCGGCCACCTCGACGCGATAAGCCAAGCCCCCCGGCCCCCTTCGGCTGCTGCTGATCGAGGTTCGCCCCGGACCCGGATTTCGGGGCGTGACATAACCTCTATGCGACACCGACACGCTTTTTCGGCACTTTTCGACCCAACTCCGAGACGGCGCTTCTCGCACGGAAACGGCACTCGTCTCGTCTCGTCTCTCCACCATCCCACCACACAGCTCCTCCACCTCCTCGTTCATCTCCACCGTCACCGTCACCGCCACCGCCACCGCCGCCACCGCCTCCGCAGTCGCCACTTATTATCCCCGAACTTACGGAATCTCGATACGTTCTTGGGCCGCAAGAAGTTTTTGTCACACGCTCGCGGGAACGTCGTGCCCTCGTCTCGCTACGAAGTACAACTACCCGATTAACCCAACAATCGGCTTGTCAATGACTTATCGTTACTTTAGCTCTGCTGCAGGTAGGCTTACTGCCCTTCAACATTACCACCGTATGAATTAGAAAAATTACGATTTTCTGCGCGAAGAGCGATCGATTGCGAATACGTTGAATTAGATATTACACGGTATGTCGTGTAAGGTATATTTTGCAAAGTATCGTACGTATAGCCGCGGCTCACTCGTATAATGGCTTCATTATATACAAAGAAAGCTCTAAGAAAACTATAAAAGCCAGAGGCTAAATGAATTGTGCTTTTATCTAAACCTTCGAGTCTGGCTCTTGTTTATTAAACTCCCTTAGATCAATTAATTGAATTTCCCATTCATTCAAAATAAAATACCGTCTCTAAATTATACGAGCTCGGGCACGAAACAAGATACGAGAGACGTATTTTTCTCTCCTTATCTCTTCCCTTACAACAATTCTCTTAATAATTCAAACAAAGTTTTTTACAACGACTCCAGATACTCCACGTGATAACCGAGTCCAAAGTGTTATTTTACTTCGGATCCAAGTTGATCTTTATTTATTTTTGTAATCACGGTGAAGCCGTTAAAAAGAATTCGTACTTTCAAAATTCAAATTTCATTTAGCCTCTGCTATTTTAATGCCTGATCACTTTTAAACGTCGGGAATATAAAAATAACATTAAAAATTCAATACATTCAAAAGTTAAAGAAAACTTTTAATAATATAATGAGTCTAATTGTAATAAACATAAATCGTGTTGCTTCGGTTAGTAAGTTAGTATATAAATTTGACGATACCAACACGTCCGTCGAATTTGCAAATAACAAAAATAAGTTTTTATTTATTATTTATTTTTTATTTTTTTATTTTATTATACAAGCTATGATCTATGAGAGATATAATCTTTCTTTCAATTTCCTGGTGAACTTTACGTATACTTTAAAATAAACAAATAACTGTGAATCACAATATCATCTTAGTGAAAAATAGTTAAAATTAATTAAACAATAATTTATATATATATATATAAATTAATGAACGATAAATTGGTACGGATTTTTTTGTATGTCAACTGATACTCTAATAAAACGTATAATCATAGGCACATATACTAGTTAGTATTTTTGACTTTATGCTAGCATTAGCAAAAGTAAAAGATCATAACGAGATGCGAAAGTAATCTTTTATGATATTAAAACGCGCCAATACGAGTCATTATAAAGGTCCCCATAATACGAATTCTGAAAAAATTATATATCGTTAAGTTTTATTCCAATATAAATTTTACTCTCATAAAAATTTAAGGATATTTTTTTATTAGGGTCATTCGATTTCTCTATGATAAATTACTTTGTGAGAATCTAAGTAAAAACAGAAGAGAAAGAGAAAGAACGCTTACATATACGTAAACTTTTTTTTATAGCTTTCATTGAAAGTTTTAAACTAAATTTTTAATAGAATCATCTTCGCTTGTTAAAAGTAATTATATGTGATCGTGAAATATTAAATTCTCCATTTTTATTTATCGATTTTTTAAGTCACTAATAAAAGTATTTGCGTAATGTATCACGTAAAATGTCCATTAATGAGAGACGATCGGGAGAAACGCACTAAGGGCGTAAAGCGATTTAACCAGCGATTGATAAAATATTAAAAAATAAAAGGATAAAGCCTACGGTAGTATCGTGCAAGACAATGTCCAACAAATCATAATACCAGGATAAAATTTGAAGCTTAATGTCAAACCGATCAATTGGGTCTTAAAAATTCAGAATATTATATTTTTTCTATCCTTCGCTAGGGCATATGAGTTATTACGAATTTTCATTCTCCTCAATTAAGGGAATCACAGAAATCCTTAAGACCTTACGCATTTATTTTATTCTTCTCGCAAAGTTACCTCTCGGAGTACCTTATAATTACTATAATTACTATATACCAATTAGAATTTATATATGAAAAAGCTGAACAAACGATCGACATATTATAAATACATATATATATATATATTGTAAACTCACATTGATAAATGTATTTATTCTACTTGAAATCATATATAAAATGCCCGCAATTATCAATATAAATCTTCAAAATGTTTATTTTATTTTCATTTTATTATAATATGTATAATTTTAAGAGGCTCGTTAGTTTCGTAAATTAATAAAAACGTAATCATTTAATAAGTAATATTTTATTTCAATTATAGTTAAATTTTTATAATAATTATAAAACGTAATCGTGTACAAATGTGGCAATGACAGTGCTTTGTATATTTCCTTTCAATCGGATAATTCATTATATAAAAAATGTTATTACGCCTAACTTAAGACTCAATATATAGATGAAGATTGCACAACTTAAATACTAATTCAATTAATAAAAAATAAATCCAATTAGGATATGAAGTTTTCATTCACATGTTTGACAAATTTTATCTGCTGCTGATTTTGACATTTTTTTTTTTTTTTTTTTACAAATTCTTAATTTATGAAAGTTTCTATAATCTATTTTTATTAAAAAATATTCTACATATCATTTACAGCAATTTATAATTAATATCCTGCATTGCTTACCGTTATGTAAAAGCCCTTTCGTTATAAACGTGACACTATGGATCGAATAGAATGTAATAAAAAATCTTTAAACAGAAACTCTATAAAACTCTATAATTTTTAGTATAAAATTCCATTCGAGAGGATTCTATCATTAGTTAATCGTGAATAAGGGGATACGATAAATTATTCTAGCGTTATACAAGATTTTGCATTATTTTAATAAATTAATACAGTCGTAAAATATTTTACACTAGCTTGATTTATTGAAATTACTACGCTTTCATAAAAATTTTGAAAGGGCGTGAATTTTATTACCCATATAAAATTTTTACTGGAAATCTGTTTTAAGAAAATTTATAACATTACATTTGTATTAATTATTACATAAAGCTTATATATGCGCTGATATAACAATTATTTCGGTTTACACGTCAATGATATTTTCTAAGATAATAACAATTACTTTTAAATAAACACAGATATGCTTTTTTTTTTTTTTTAATAAAATGGTAACTTTTTGCGTGATGTATTTCTAAATAAAATTACGCAGATAAAAATGTATTAAATTTCTCGGCTTCGTCGGCGTTTCTCGAAGAGTTATAAATAAATAATCGTCCTAATATTTCAGCACGGTAAAATTTACTTTAAATTTCACATTGGAATTCACACGAATCTAGCGTGCAAGAGTTTCAAAGAAGCAAGATATATTTACTCATACATTTTATATGTCAACAATATCTATTTCAGATTGTCATAGTAAATTAACTTAAAAATATATATATATATATATTTTTTTTTTCTATTTCTTGACGTTGTAAACGAAATTTTTCTGTAAATTCTTAATTACTTTTCCTTTGAGGACACTTAGTAAAAAAATTCTATTTATATTTTGAAACAGAAAATATTTGAAACAAAAATTATTTGACTTAAAGTTCCAATTTCCCAATATAATTAATGCATTAGATTTCCAGTAACAAGAACTCGTATGAAGAAAGTTTAGTAATGGAAAAGAAAGAAAAAAAAACATCACGGAAAAATCCCATTTTCATTGAAAACAATTAGCATGACTCTTTATGAATTTCACGGTTAGTTATCTGTTCTTCTCGAATTATTATTCAAATTAAGGAAAAGCTAAATAGTCAAAAATATACCTATGTTTATGTTATTACAAATTTTATTACTTTTGCCAGTAAGTTTAGATCAATTATGCATTAGCTAAATAATTAACTGTAAATAATTATTATATATTAATTTGTATGCATTAAATTCGAAATTATTATTTTTTTTTTTAAGAATAGGAAAAATTCTTTCAATATACAAATAGTCACAATAAATTTTCTCCCTTCAATGACGAATAATATTGTCTATGAATTTAATTAATTTCATAAAACTAACATTACGTTTAAAAACAAAAAATTATTGTTTATACTATATATTTTTACGTTTTTGTTAAAAATATTATGTTATTTACGTCTTATTGTACGAGTAAACAGTTATTATACCATTAAACTAGTACGGTTTTGGTAATATATTATTTTTAAAGTTAAAAAAATTTTTCTCAAAATATAAAACGTACTTTATTAAATTGAATAATTTAGAATATAAAGTCATTAAAATAATTAGTACGATAAACAAGTTAGTCCAAACGTTGAATGTGCATCATTGTATATTATTGAGTAGTGTCGAGGGTAAGAAGATAATACAGAAGCCATAAATGAAGCCATGGGATGTATTGCTTCATCTCCTCTCTCTCTCTCTCTCTCTCTCTCTCTCTCGCTGTAATTAATATTGTTATTGAATTTATAATTTGGATTCCAGAATTATAAAACATTTTTGTTTTGAAGTTTAAAAAATATATTGTTAACAATTCTTTTGCAGCATACTTTATGTTCTTGTTTTTAGAGTTACGTAAGAACGGTTTCAAATAATAGTAGAAAAAAACGAAAAATAGAATTTAAGAAGGACAAATAATGTTCGGAGTATAATCATCGTTACGGTTATTCTTTTTTATAGTTTTAAAGCAGTAATTTCAATGAAGTAAATAGAAGTAGAAATAATAAAAAAAGTTAAACGTCTATTTGTTAATATAATAAAAATAACGTAAGGTATCGATTTACCAAATTTATTAAAAATTAGCTGATAAATGATATCCATTATAGTTAACTAATTACTTTAATCAGTACGTTTCGTATTCGACAAATACGGAGATGGAAAACTTTCTCATTCTAAAATAAAATACGCTAATATATTTCAAAAATATACTCTTCATATGATTTGTCCTCATGAATATAGGAAGCAACACTTAATACTCCAATTGGCAACAACGTGGCAAAGAAAAAAATTGCTCGCTCCAATTAGCAAGCAAAAATTCGTTATGATGGCTTACGTTTATTCCTTTCGCTAATTAGTAATTGGTTCCGTGGAATTTCTCATAATCTTCCCTACTATAGGTAATTAAATTCTTTAGCGGTGCTAATGAAAACTTTACTTAAAACATTTTCATTTTTTGAAGAAATTAAAGAGGTTAAAAATAAACTACTCGTATCCTTATACAAATTTTAAAAATTCTAATTTTAACCATAAAAAATTGTTATTACTTATATTAATATCAATTTTATTGATATTAAGTTTAACAAGTTTTTATAGGTGTATGGGGATGTAAATAATTAATTTTTATTATACATTTATCTTTAAAATAAAATCTTAAATAAGTATAGAAAATTTACTAATGCCTAGGAACTAAATTATTCATTTAATAATAATAATAATAAATTCGTCAGAATCATGTTTAAAAAGCTATAGAAGCTGTAATAATTTCGGTATTCGTAAAATATGTAATTTAATTTCTAAGCTATTACGTTTAAGATTCGTTGTATTATTTTTGTAATTTATTAATTTTGACTCGAAGCCTCGCTATACAGTATTTAAAATAAGTACAAATGACAATGAAGTAGAGCTGAAAAATATAATAATATAAGGAGTTTGAGAAATGAATATTCTACGAGTTTTAATAGGCTCCGAGTAACTGTATATGCTAATTATAAATATATAGCTCATTTGAAGGGAATAGTTCGATTTCGTTTCGCAGTGAGTCGAAACAATAACTGATTTATGATTTCGAATAGAATGCTTTTCACTTGGATTCTTTGTATTTTCAAAACCCGTAATTCAGTAAGTAGGAATGAAATGTTAATGTAACGTAAAGCAATAAATAAATGATACTAAAGCAGTATTTTTTTATCTCTTCGTACATCAATATTGCATTGTAGCTGCATCTCTGGTAAAAGTAAGAACAAAAGCTGTAGATACTCGTCCGAAAGGCGTGAACGATTAGTATAATGGCCAACGACAACGATCTCATGGAAACGTCAATCCTTATAAAAGCCAAACAGATCTCTTAGATAAATCCATTGGTTCCGCGATATCGTCACGCGTCACTCAAGACTCTACGCGTATTATATTTTGTCTCAAAAATGCGCCGCTTGAAGAAAACTGAATCTGTACAAGTGTATTGTTCGCGTTCAACGAACTTTAAAACTTGATACTTTTTTTTTTTTTTTTTTTTTTTTTTTTAGCCGTTTGCTTACATCGCCTCGATTTTTTTTTTTTTTTACTTGATATTTCCATAGTTTTTTTTTTTTGTTCTTTTCTTTTCTTTTTTTTTCTTTCTATTGCTTCGTCGTACATGTCTTAAGTAATTTTATTTTTTACATTACATAATTCTTACGATTTGTAAGGTGATTCTTGAGATGAGAATAACACGACAAATTTTCTTAAAAGAAGTTATTGATTTTATTCTGCGTTAGTTTAAAAACAAACTTTTAAGCTTATACGTTTTATTAGTACTTCTCTTAATAAAAAGTAATTTCTCAGCTATTCAATTATATATTTATTGGCGTTTAAATTTTAGGCTTTCAAACAATTTTACTCAATTCTCAAGTCTTGTAATGACATTTGTGATGTATTGACTTGTATTACGTACCACGGCTAATAACATTTAAAAATTTTCGTTTTATCGATTTTTACTCGATTATATCCTAAACTCTGCTACACCTCAACAAAGTTTTAATGCACTTTATACTCCTATACACGTGGATTTCCAAACCCATTAAGCATTTCTTTTAAATTAGGCATCCTAGCACGAGTAATTCTTTACAAATATAAAGACAATATCCGAAACATTAACGTTTATAATAACGCTTTTAATGCTCATATTAAAAATTATCCTTGATACAATACGTACTGGTATGCCGTGTATTGAATCTACCGCATGTAAAAGAAATTACGTCAGTTATAGTCAATTTTTTTTAAGTAATTCAAAGAATAACATTGTTAATATACATCGATACGTTGCAATTACTAATTAAAATATACAAATAACATTTATTGCCTAATCCTTACCCAAGAAATATTTAAAGCTAAAGTCATCCTACGATGTTCTGATCCCTTTAACAGATAATCTTATAAAAGATTCAAATATACTTTTTCTCTTCTTCCATTAAATTAATTATGTTTAATGTTTAGACGTTCTCATATCCGTATACAGATAATTTCTTTTATAATTTTTCCTTGATTTATTGATTGAAAAACTGAATTAAAAAAAAAAAAATTACATTCTCCTTGTTAAATATATTTGCTAATAAGCCAAAATTAGTTGTCAAATATAAATTTAAAAGCATTTTTAAAATTGATGTTTTATAAATACACATTCATTGATATAATATCGATTAAAACTATATTGAGCAATTGACTGTATTTAAAAAAAAAAAAAAGAAAAAAAAAGAATTACTTAGCAGCAGTCTTAGTCTTTCAATCTTCTTTTTCACGATAAGTATAAAGACTTAGCAAAATTAATTGTATTTACTCATTTTACAATCTAATCTTTCTTATCCCATTAAATTGCAGTATACGAGTATGAAAAAAGTCAAGATAAAACTTTTTTGTAATAAATTTTTATTTGATAAAAAACTTCGTAAAAATGAATTCATATTTTTAATAAATATATTTAGTGTAACTGATTGTAATTATGTAATGCTTTTATAATCTTATCCGTAAATCACTTAAATTTCTCTAACGTCAGCTGGACAATTGATTAAACGAAAAATGCCAATATATCGGTTTTACTGCAGCGCATAGTGAAGGTGAGGGCTGCAATTAAGTAATTGCTAAGGTCGGCATTGGTTTCGGAAGAGCCACTGATAACTCATTGTACAATTTACAATCTTAAATAAGGCTTTCAATTTTTTAAGAACATTCGAAGATGATGATTATTTTTGCTTTTATTGATAACTATTTTTAAATCTTCAATTCAATTTTAAAAAAAAATTGAAACGACTACATTGAATAGTACATGAATATATATATTGCAAATATAATTGTACGTGTCTTTAAAAAAGAAATGTTTACATTCGATACGTACTTATTTGCTCGTTCCACAGCAGAAAACGTAAATTTCTGTGAACCTTAGCGTACGGTTAGAAAGTTTTGACCTGTGGGTCATAGACGTGATAAAATTATCTTTAGGTGCATATACTAGTAAGCGATCGGGATTCATAAGCCACTCGGCAGAGGAGTCTTGATCGCGAGAAAATCAATTTTCGATTCACGTAAGCCAAGCGCAGTGTGAAATGAAGAAAGAGATTCTCCTTTCTAGTCTCACGTGACGACGCTTTAACACAACTACGAGATTGCTCGAGCGACAAAAGAAAGAAAAGTTTTCTCACAACGAAAGATCTTCCCATTTAAATATTTACAATTACATAAATACGTATGTAATAATTCCCAGAGTTTAATTAGCGTAGAGCACACAAAAGAAAAAGAAAAATAATAAATCCTTGCAGTGATAATACTCTCTTCATTATGAGAATATGTGTTTCGTAGAAAAAGGTCTTTTCTTCAAAACAAGTCTAAGGCATCATAAATCTAGAAGAGAACGCATGATTTTCTTTTTTTAATTTCTAACGAACGCCAATTAATTGTTGAGTAATGTAATTAAATTAAAATAGTTTTTCATTATAATAAATACGGGTTTGTCAGTGGGGTACGGGATACGAACGTTAACTTGCATTTAAATATAATGGACATTTTACAAACACGTTCGCAAGCTCGGTTTAGAATTTTAGATCTCGGAAAATTACACCTAAAGTACTGCGTCGACGTAATGACTCACTGGCCGAATTTTTATCAAGTGAGTCATTAATGCTCGCTCGTCTCCTTTGACAGCGATCAAAGTTAAATCAAACAAATTAACGATGCAAATTGTTGGCATATATCGTTCGTATTATATGGAAATAAGGATTTTTCGAAAAAGCGGAGCAATTAGCTCGCATACGTTTTTTTACATGGGTTTGCCGACTGCGCGCGCGCGCGTTATATTTATGTCGAGCGTCGAGCCGACGATGGGGCGTCATTCATTGTCTCTTAAAAGTAAATTTAAAAGTCGAAGACTTGTGCACAGAAGCAAAAAAAAAAAAAAAAAAAAAAAAAAATTAATATCTCGGTCCAGTGATGTGCGTTATAGCTGCCGAGCGAAAACGAAAACGAGATCGAGTGAGAAGTTAATGGTGCAAAAGCCCATTCCCAGCGCTGATAAACTGCGTCGATGAAATTCCCGCTATTGTTTAAAGAAAGCGCTGAGGAAAAAGGGGGGAAAAACACAAAAAAACAAAAAAAAAAAAAACGGTTGATTTAATACGGAAAGGTGGGATTTTTACCATATCGTTGGCTAGTAAGCGAAGAATAATTCGAAACGTTCAAACGAGGGAGTAAGAAAGAAAGTCTAATGCGGATCTCTACTTTTTATTCTCGCCTTAATTAATGCACGCACGAAGCGCCGCTGATTTAGTATTCGGCTCTCTTTTCGAAAGAATATAATAAACAAAACAAAATTATAATAATAATAGAAAACAAAATAAAACAAAAAACAATAGTAGAAGTAGCGGCAGCAACACCAGCAGCAGAGCCAGCCGTATGTTTTATGCCCTCGGGTTTTACGAGATAATCGGGAAGCGAGCCGACACAATTCCTCGAATAAAAACAATTCTCGCAGCCGTCCTCCCCGAGTCTGAGGACGAGGACTTTTCGTGTCTTTGTTTACTCGTAGGCGCGCTCGAGTCGTTTCAACGCGCTTATTCAAATATGCCTGGCGACGCGTCGGCAATGTAGACGCACTCGCCGAATGGCCGAGGAGGGGTTCGGAAAGGAGCGGAGCCAAACACAAAAAACAAAAAAAAGAAAAAGAGTAAAACTTATTCTAGCCAGACGCACAGTGAAAAAAAAAACAAAAACAAAAAAAAACGGAGACAACTCGGGTCTCGAGTCTGCTGCTAACATCTCTCTACGCGGACGCTGTGTTTTGTCACGGGAGTGGGGTTGCTAGTGCCGTAGAGTGACCTCGGCCCGCTTCACCCCTTCAGTGGCGAGCTCTCGAGGAAGGAAAAGCCTGTATTCGTGGAGCTATGTCATGAGCCTGCGCGAGAGAAGTAGCGGCAACAGCAGCAGCAGCAGCAGCAGGCAGCAGCAGCAATGCATCGTCGTCGCCTCCGACAGGGAAGCCTAAGCCCGGGGAACTCGAGCGGAGCTCCTTTAACGACCTCGCCCTTGACGTCTCGGGTTTCGGGCCGAGATCCTACTCGACGCCCCACAATGCCCGAACTCGAGATGGCTCGGGACGAGCGGGCGGCCCTCGTCGGCCCCTACCCGATAGCGAGTGCGAGCTTTGGGACGACTACGGGGTCGTCGAGTTCCTCGAGCTGGGGCTTGCCGGAGCCGATGAGAGCAGTTCCGAGGAGCGGGTCGAGGCGATGCGCGAAGCTCTCGCTGATACGGACATACTGGAGGCCGAGGGCGACCTTACGGACTTTTTCTTCCACGTGGCGCGCACCAAGCACGGCAAGATCTACGTTAGAGTCGTCAGGACGATGCTGCTCAATCGAGGTAACGCTCTCCGAGGTCTGCCGTTGAGGGGATCACCGGCATCAGATATAACCAATGGAATTTCTTCCATTGTCGACATTATCCAACCATAAACCCCGAACGTCCTGATTTGTCTGTTTATCCTGAGAGTCACCTAGTTTCCTACAAAATCCTATCGAAGCCCTCCTTCCTCAGCTATTTGGAATTTATTTTTAATTAATATAATAGAGAGAGAGAGAGAGAGAGAGAGAGAGAGAGAGAGAGAGAGAGAGCGAGAGAGAGATTTTATCCGTTAATTCGGACAAGCGTTTACTACTAATCAACGGAGACGTTTTTAGCTTTCAACTGCTAGACTGTGAGAAATCCTATTCGTCTTGCAAGTATTTTTACCGTTAAATAATTAATATTAAGCTTCAAAGTATAATTTCCATTTCAAAATAACAACTGACGCATCCTCTGCACAGTAATTCCCGACATTACAATGTAAAAAATTGCTGAAACCATTATGAAATTAATATAGACATTTGATTTGATTAGGTAGCATCAGGTACTTGGCAAATGTACAGAGACATTGTATTTTCTCAATTGCAGCTAATGATATAAAATATCGTTGCGATTGTTTTGAAATTTTTCTCTGCAATTAGTATTCGGGAACTTACGTCTTGCAAAAACTTCTTTTCCTTCTCTCTCTCTCTCTCTCTCTCTCCCCTTCCTTTGCAATACGCTTCGTTTTAAATAAATCTATTCATACGCATTATTTAATCAATTGGAATTATTTCGAATTCCTCGTGGATGAAGAAGTAGAAGCTGCTGCACGTATAACGACAATAGTGCAACACATTATTCCACGAAAAGCGAGGACGTAGTAGTGCACTCATAATTACATTATGTAAAAGTAAAATCAGCTATCGTGTTATAATTGGCGAAAGCTGAAACCCATAATCAATAAATATCGGATACCATGGATGAGAAGTTTCTGGATATCATATTTACAACGG
Organism: Ceratosolen fusciceps; assembly: GCA_018883505.1. NCBI lineage: Eukaryota > Metazoa > Arthropoda > Insecta > Hymenoptera > Agaonidae > Ceratosolen > Ceratosolen fusciceps. The sequence goes on from RCIC01000001.1 coordinate 10,820,431, forward strand.
TACAATGGTATTCGAGTAGTCGATGCCACCAATACTCGATACCCCTGACTGCTTGCTTCACTCTAATATTCTGTCCTTATATTGTCAAATTACATTGTATTGTTACTTGTCAATCTTTTGCGTAACGAGTATGAAGATAAGGCGACCGTGAAACGTCAACACATCGTCAGAAAGATGTGATCATCGCTTCTTATTCACGTTCATACGTAAAAGTACCGTTGCAAGCGAAGAATTCTTTATGCCTCGTTATTATATTCGAACAGGTAAAATATATTTAGAACTAAAGCACTATTCAAGGAGTGAAAAATATTCTCTTGACTTTATTTAACAATCAATAATCAAGCATAAGTATTTACATTTATATATGCACAAATTACGTGTATAAGGCATAACAAACTATTAATTTTTCTCCGATCGAATTATTAACATTACCTTTCATTTCTTATCCCATAATTAATAACTTAGTATATGAATATTAAACATATTCAACAAAACTTTACATTTTTTTACTTTTCAAATTAATAAATTTCAACAATAAGTAAAAGGTTATGAACTGATTTTTAAAAATTTAAGAAAAGTACTTAAATATTAAAAAGTAACGTTTTTATTTATTTACAATTTAAAAACATATGGATAGAACACTCGTGAAAACATTTCATGTTTTTACATGTATTTAATTTTTTTTTACATGTAAATATTATATAAATGCTAATAAATAATTGTTGTCAAGAAATTTAGATGTAATATCTAGGCGCTTAACCTTCTCAAATATTTGTCCAGTAAGAACAGTTTAACGAAAAAGACATTCACTACATTTTATTGATATAATGAGATGTAAGTATTATTTTTAGTATTCGAAAATTACATTATAAAACAGAAATTTTAAGAAACAGTAGAGCAACGAACTGCAATCGTCTAAACTTTCCGTTGCCTTTAATTTATATTAAATTATTTATACTACATAAGAATAAGTTGACAATTTTTAGTATTTTTAACATTTGCAACACGGCGTTTGTTATTAAAATAATGTAATTAATTTTTTGAGCTTGTCTAATTGCTAATTATTTGTGTAATGTTGAAATTTTCAATTAACTGCTTCTTACTATTAAAATTAATTTGTTTAGTCAATTAGCATATATCGAACATCTACTCTAATAAGTTAAAGTATCAGGAAAAAAACAGAAGTATATAATAATGTTCGCGTCAATTTTTCTGGAAAAAAAAAAATAAACAAAAATAGTGGCTTTTTTGTTTTTCACAAATCACTACATGTCTTATTCTATTGTTATTTTAATAAGAAGGGAAGACAAGAACGATTGTCAGTTCTTGTAAAATGATTCAAATGCATTTTGTAAGTTATAATACATTAAATCTGTATTTAAAAATATTGTTTGTTTAAAAAAATTAATGATAAATAAAATAATTGACCAATTAATCTAATGTAAAGATTCAAACATTTTTATCGCTTAAATTAGAAAAAAAAAAAAATTGTAACGTCAAATACGCAGTTTGCTCTTAAACAATTTTAATGCACAATAACATTGCAATTATTTCTACTTACTTAACAAACAAAAAAAAAAAGAAAAAAAAAAAGAAAGAAAGAAAAGGATTTAGTCTATTAATTCTGGATATTTAAAAGATTAAAATATCATTAGTAATTAGCTCCGTTTAAACTGTATGCGTTTTTAGTGAATTTATTCGAGTAACTCAATAGTTGAACAGAGTAAGGAAGTACTACAATGTATTGAAAAGGTTTAAAGGCTTAAAAATCTAGACTCTCCCCGAGTATATTATTAAAAGTCTTATCTTTATCGACATTAGCGCGCCACTGGTCTAATTAATCTCATTTACTGGTTGAGTAATGAATGATGCTTCAAGCGGACAGTCATAAAAATGCAGATTCTAGCTTGGGTCATCATAGCAGTAGGATTTCATCGATATGTTTACATGCATGCGTGCGTGGGTGATGATTGTGGATGAGAATGGACAAATGGAAGAAGGACGGGGGTGGGGAGGGAGAGGGATGAGAATGGGTTAAGCGGAAAGCTTGAAAGAGATTCTGGGCTAAAGCGAACGTGTAAAGTAAATATAGTCGTTGGCCCGAGTCTTAAAATCCCGCAATTAAATGGGATCGGAGCAGCGGCTACGAGGCATTGGGTGTAGAAGGGAAGACGTAAGTAGGGGGCAATTCTTCGTAAAAACGCGGTCGCGTCAAAAGCGGGAAAGGCTCGGGGGGAGGAGTGGGGAACCGGCGCTATAGATAAAGGCCGAATGTAAAATTCACCCTCCAACCCCTACTCCCCTCCCCAACCCCCCGGCCAAGGGTAATCGTAAGGTCGGGGCGCGCCTCGGCCCCTCCTCGCCCTGCATCCGGCCCCCGCTCGGAGCTTGCGCGGCCGCCTCGGGCTCTACTCCGCGTGCGCGTGCACCAAGTATCCCCGCCCGTGGCCGCCGCCGATCCGCGACTTGTCCCCCTGAAACATGGCGGATCGATCGGCGGCCTCGAGCGGAGAGCCGAGCCGCTCGCGAGCCTCCGTCTCTCCCAGCGTCTTCCAGTCCCGGCTCGCCGTCCATTCGAAGCCAGTAACCGTCCAGCCGCGAGGCCGCTCCCCGAGGATGACGTCCGACTCGTTACCGAGCTCCCAGTCTCGGCAGTCCGCCGACCGCGCAGGTCGCTAGTCTTTCTTATTAATAAGAGACTCCTCTCCTCCAGCCACGAGGGAACAACCGCGTGCGTGCGTGCCTCTTTCTCTCTCTCTCTCTCTCTCTATCTCTCTGTCTGTGCGCGTGTGTGTATATATGAGCGAGTCGCGCGAGAGGGTGAGCGCGCGCACCTACACGACAACAATAACAACAACAACAACAACAACAAACAACAAACAAACGTAGAGATAAATAATAGTGCCAATTCCCTCGAGAGACGGAGAGTAAAGATCCGTCCAAGCTGCAGACCACATCTACATCGAGCGCTTTTGCGGATTTTCCTACTGACGGGTAATCTCTCTCTCTCTCTCTCTCTCTCTCTTTCTCGTTATCGTAGAGAAGATGCCATTATCAGTGGGAGGTGGGGTAGGTTTTGGGGGCGGGGGCTACCGCCGAGAACATTCGAGCGCGTCGTTCCGAGACGACGTTTTCACCCTCGTTGTCGCTGCTGCTGCTGCTGCTGCTGCTGCTGCTGCTGCTTATCGTTGCCAAGTGAATGAGGCGAGACTCGAGTGGGGTCGCGGTTGGCGCAGGGGTGGGCGAGGGTAAGCCGAGACTGGCGAAAATGAAGAAAGTGCCCCGTTCGGCGGTGGTTGAAGCCGGCGGGGCTGTCGTCGACAGGGGTTAGCAAGTGCGCGCGGATGGTTCTAGTGCGGGGAACAACGAGGGGGAGGAAAAAAGTAATAAAGAGATGCGTGCGCCTCGTAGGCGCCAGCTGATTGGCCGGGCCGATGTTATCGGAGGCGCGCGCTCGCCCGTGTTGGTCACAATACGTGTCCGCAAGGCCATGCGCCAGAGTTTCCCAGCCGCTTGCGCAACTACGTATACACACCTTCGTCGCATGCGGGCGGGGAGGGGCTTTATTTTTCGCGTATAAATCGACGCGAGGTTAGCGAAAGAGAAGAGAAATCGACAAAATCTCCTCCCGGCTGGGAGTTCGCAGCTGCGGCCCTCGACGCTCGCAAATCTACTGCGATGAACGCGGCAGGGCTTGCGGGGGAAGGGACAGGCGTCTGTCAAGACGGACTTTGTGCGTCCTTTCTTCGTACCTCCCCGCCGCCCCCTCGCATGCCTCCCGTTTTTATCGGGGAACTCGATAAGCTCGATCTGGCCTATTTGCCCGGGAGAAAGTACTTTGCTAAATAGATTAGTGCCACGGGCTTATGCGCTTTGATTATAAAGTCAATCAATCAATCCGCGCTGTTGATTTCTTCGTTATTTATTTTCTCGGCACTTGGCCGTAATAATGAGCGCGCGCGCGATATATAATTATTATATCGCCGTTGTTGTTATTATGACGCCGTTATTTCCGAGCTTCTAATGAAATCGCTCCATTTTCCAAAAAAAAAAAAAACGCGTACAACGTTTTTAACCGCTTTATTTGTACTTTATTTGTCGAGTACATACGCCGTTGATCGTCATTACGAGCCTTGAGACCTGCACTGCAAGTCCAATATGTACGAGCGCTCGACAGTCGACGGAACGGATGCGAATATCTATTAGCGTGAAATCGCGGATGCGTTGCTGACAACTCGATCGCGTTGCTTTTAGCCAAACGCGGATTAACACAATTAATGCGCTCATGTATACGTAGCGATTAGAAATGTCAATGTTACGGGTTACGGGTTACGGGTTACGCATACGAGAACACGTGAATACTGGAACACTAGTGACCAGTAATTACAACTAACGCTTCTTCCATCCGAATTTCATCATTTGGCATCATTGCTTGCCTTTCGTCCGTTTATGTCCGCATAAACACGAACATTTATACTCGGTATAAATGTGTTGCGATTGATTTATCGTTACAACACAATGCAGTCATCTATTTTAATCGCAAAACGCGAAGTTACAATGAGAATCGTAGACAATCGTGAGGAGGGAAACTTTTGAAGAACCGATCGATAGGATCGATTCGAAGTAAGAAGTTTATTAAAAGAAAAAGAAAAAAGAAAAAAAAGCAATTATCCCGAGTTGTAGCGCTGATATTCCATAAATGCGATATGACGTCTGACAGTTTGAAAAAATTACTAATTATTAAAAGCCACATGTCTTTGATTACGCAAGGCGAGTCAGGCTTTTTTATCCTTGTGCCGTCGATGTTTCCTCAAGTCCTCGTGCAATGTTGACAATAACTATCTCGATTCGACAATTTTGTTGTTGTTGTTGTTGTTGTTGTTGTTGTTGCTGCTGTTGTTTTCTCGCAATGAGCAACCAAACAATTGCAGGCGGTAATTGCGAATACTTTTTCATTAGGTACGAGTAAAATTTAACGTACGCTGTACCAGTGTATGTTATATACAGTGAATTGGCAGACTTGGTTTTCTTTGCATAATCCAAAATAAAAATGGAAAAACGGACAGGTCAGCTTGACTTCGCCTTGGAAGTACGTTTTTTGCAAATATTTCGGTCCATTAAATGTTCATGCTTTATAATTGAAATTGGTACGCAATCCTTACCGATAATCTTTATTAATAATAACTTAGAGAAAGAGAGAGGAAGTGATTTTTCAATCATTCGGAGCATTTGTTTGTTATGAATAAAAGAATAATTTTCTGTTCTCATGCGGACAAATCGGCAATATAAACTCTTCATTGGCCTTTGTCTTTACATTACTTAGTCGGCATTTAATGTGCATTAGAGGACAGACCCACGCGCGCGCTTACGCAGCGGGGGAGGGGGGGGAGTATTGTCGCAAGTTTGTTTTCGAATGATTTACATAGTTGCTTGTCGTATCATCGGCATGAATACATACGTGCGCAACGGACATGCATGATTTCCGTACTAGTATACATTATTTGATTTGCATCCCCGGTACTCGAGCCATTTTCGATGTCGTGCATTATTATGCGCGCAAATAATTCTTAACGACCCAATTCTTGTGATTCTTTAACCTGCTCATTCGTAATGCTTTTGTCGCACGAAGGAGGAAAATTCAAAGATTAAAAATGTCAGCTCGTACTTTTCATTCATTAATGAAACAAAACAGCAGCTCTCTCTCTCTCTCTCTCTCTCTCTCTCTCTCTCTCTCTCTATACATTTACATACAACGGCATGCTGCTGAATGCTGAATTATAGGCAGGATTGTGATCGGTGAATTGCGCTTGTCGCTAGTTATTACATTTACAATGCTTAATAATGTCAAGATCACGGAAGCAGGCACACGGTTTTCGTCTAATTTTCTTAGCCAACACAATTGTACGCGATCTTTCTTATGTAGCCATGACGTGCATGTCACGATACATTGATAATTTTGATAATCACTCCTACCCGTTTAAAAATAATATCGTTACGAAAACAAAGTTTACTTCATTGATCTCCAGTCTCGCATATTGGCTTAACGGAAACTTTTAAACGATTAACCATCACTACAGCTAGACGAATAAATTTATTTTTAAGTCATTTCACTTATTATCGTGATTTTTTAACGAAGTCTTAAAGAAAGTGTAAGTTTTATGCATATACTTCTAAAATATATTCCATGTCGCAAGAATAATGCTTTTTCTTTACATGACTAATAATACTTATGCAATGGAATTTTTATTATTCAAATAAATAAGGAAGCCTTGCTTCAAAATTATTTTAAAAGTTCAGTTGGACGCGTAACAATGAAAAACTTTTACGAGTATTATATAATTTTTAAATTTTTATAACTTCTTATCCGTTATTTATTTATTTATTTATTTATTTACCTATCATTTAGTCATTGATAATGAATTGTGCCCAATATTTTTATTTTTATAATATTTATTTTACAAATTGATATAAACCTCTTAAATGTCTAATGGTTCAGGTTCAATTCTTAATTGTGATCCCAATAGTACGTAAAATATCGAAAAAATGGGGATGATTATAAACTGTATTGCAGTATATAAATTCGTTTCAATGAGGATCTCACCTCCCCCCCCCTCTTTTTCTCTCACTATACTTCGCTCTCATTACGAAAGCGTCAATCCAATATCGTTATTTGCATATTGTATAGCAGAAGCAATGGCTCGTTAATATCCGTTCTCTTTTGATTTTTTTTTCTCTCTACGTTACTATGAATGACTTTGATTACCGAATGTGGTAGATGATAAAAAAGATAATGAGCAATAATTACGACCCGGTGAAGCCGGCCCTCCAATCATCGAGATAATCTATAAGCCGCCTCTTTTACCATAGCGAACGCGTGTCGTAATTGCTTACCCGGAGAATCGAGATGCCAACTGGGAACAACCGCTTGGGCACCGAAAACCGTTACTCGCGATGAACTAAATAAATTTTTCTGTTTGAAAATGAAAATTGAATGGCCGTCATGGTTCCGTTTGCTTTCAACTGGGCTTTCAACTGGATCGTGTAGCTAATCAGTTGATCGACATCGCTCCCCTTCCGGACATTTCATTTAATATATAAATACAATAACTTAAGCCTTCGATTCATTTAGAATTCCATTAATATAGATAATTAACTATTACGTACGGGCCAATTAATAACACCATTTCCTTATCCCTACCTCGAATACATTTAAAATTCTACTTTTTACGCACCAATGACTTAACGATTATTGTTTATTATTTTTAATAATTATTTTACTCTAATTATGAATACGAAAGAATGGCTGACGGGTGAATTAATTGGATCATAATTAGGCATAGTGAATGAGAATTTTCATACTCGGATAAGGTGTTGCTTGAAGGGAACTTCTGTTCTTTGTTATTATATACTTTATTACATAAATTATAACTCGAAAAAGGTCGAAAATTAAATTTACTCGAATGGAAACGCTCGTTATGTAGTGGTTGTACTTAATAATTCCACCATTTTCCTTGGATAATATATACATACATTTAGATAGACTAACATTTAATATAAAATGCTTTGAGCATCTAGAAAACTTGATGCAAACACAGTTAATAGCTTGATCTTGATTTAAATTTGCTCATTTTATTTCAATTATTTTTTTGTCTTTTCTTCATAAGTAGCTTTTCATTAACTTTTTGTTATTGAAATTGTTAGATAAATGCATTGTGTGCGCGGAAAGGCATTAATTGTAGCATATTTGTGTGTGTGTGTGTATATATATACACACATTTAAATCACGATTATATCGACTGAGATCAAAATATTCTTGACGTATATATAATGTACATGAATTTTTTATTTATAATTTTCGCATCTTTAACGAAGATCTCGATGAGCTGAAGATGATTTTTGAATAAATTTATTCAATATAAAAATAATCGGTGTAAGTGTACGGTTAATATTAAAACGGAAATTAGGTTAATGTATTTTATCTTTAATAAAAGTTTTAATTATTCAATAAAAAGATCAGAAGAAGCCAGTGGGGCTAAAAGTAAATTAAGATAGCGGTATATCTATTGAATAAATTCATAAAATTATTTAAGATCTCGTACATCACGATATTTCGCTTGTGCCTTGGGTAAAAGTATTTTTATGCATTAAATTAGCCGTCGATTTATATTTTACATGAAAATCACGTTAAGCTTTAATATTACCCGATGCACTGTGATTTTATTTTACAGCTGAGGTAAAATAAAAGTCCTGGGTATTGAAACAAAATTTTCATTACGAGATTCGAAATCGTTGAAAAATTGTTTAAATTTATGGTTTAAACAGATGAGCTTTATTCTTATAGATCCGTTAAATTGTGAAGGCTACAATACCTTTACGTGCTAATTGGGTGGATCGTGGAGCATAAAGCATAAAACATTGATAAACTGTATGACTTGGGCCCGATGTCTCACCAGGACCCCTCACTCGAGTGAGAAAAAAAGATAAACGACAAGTGCTGAGGCGAGAGTGTGAACCATTGAAAAGTATAAAAGTATAAAGGAATGTGGGCGTTGAGTTGTGGCTAATAAATAAGCCAAGAGAAGCGAAAGAGGATAAATGTAAGAGATATATGAGGCAAACAAGAAGAACAATAGACCCGGTCAAAATAAATATCCTGGCTGAATCGTCAGCCTCGCTCGAGGAGGAGGGGACGGTTGCCGAGGTCAGGGTAGCCTACCCCTCGAAGGAGAGGATCGTCGGATGCGACGATGATACAGCAGCGCCGAAGCTTCATATCGAGAAGAACAAGGAGGAGGAGGACGACGAGGACGAGGAGGAGGAGGAGGAGGACAACGACGACGACGACGACGACGACGACGACCCCTACGTCTACGACGATGATTTACCGAAGATGAAGGCCCAGGCCTCAGGGACGGCCCGACTCGCCCTCTCCACGTATGGCCGATTGCCGGAGATCGATAACCTCTACTCGGAGACCTGGAGCTGTCGAAGCTGCGGGGCTGCTGAGTCCATCTCACCGATATTTGTCCTCGATTCGCCAGCCGACGCCTCCTGTACTTTAATTTACACGTGACTCTCTGCTTCTCGTAGAAAACTCGATAGACGCATACGACTCGGCAAGCATATTTTCTCTGGATTAGTTAAATATTATTTAGTCCTCACGGAACGATCAATTTGGCTACGTTTACGATCCTCAATATGAACTCCACTACGGAATCTTACCTGCAACCTAAAGTCGGCTCAAAGTGAAACAACTTTAAAAATTAAAGTTTCTGATAACTAAAATATATTTAATTAAGCTGGGAAAAAATATACGTGTATATATATATACATGCATAAGTATAAGTGCACATTTTATGTTTTCTTAAAACAAAACAAAACAAAACAAAGCAATACAAAAAAAAAAAAAAAAAAAAATTTTCTTTCTATCTGTTTCAATTGTAAGTATGCGAATTAAAAGTTAAATATAATGCACCTTTTATTGTAGCACTGAAGTTTACATGTTTTAAGTAAAGAATCGCTTAACTTTTGTAAAGCCTAATAAAAGCTTTCACCATCACCAACACCCTCAAGAGGATCTCAAAGCTCTATTGCACTATTCGCTAAGCGGATAATTAATAAAAAGCTAATTACGTACTAGACATTCACATTACTTTTTTTAATATAAATAAACAATCTCGACCGATATACATAAAAGAATCATTATAACAAATGATAATCATATGACGTTTATTATATATTAAAGAGAGAAAGTTAAAGTACGTTGGAGTATTATTAATTACCTAACGCTTTGAATTTTCTTGAAATTTTTCAAGTATTTTAATTGAGCTCACGCTGAATTATTTTTTATTTACGTAAATTTATATTTTTAATCGTTTAATTTCTCTTATCGTGTACCCTTTATTCGCTGTGCTTTGAGATGTTACTTTATTCTTCGTATAAGTTCGGAATAAGTAATAGTTATAGTTTAAAATATAAATTATTAACATGTGTATATTTCAATGTTTGACTTTGGCCAGTGAAAATGTTATTTAAGATTTTTACAAGATCTGCTGACTAAGAGGCAAAATATAGCTTATTGTTGAGATAAATATGAACGGGGAATATAAGAAATCAATAGAATTTATCAAATGACTCAAGCTGCGATTTGTTAGCTAAAACGTTGAGCTTATATCAGTTAATCGGTTAATTTAAATATACTATTTACAAACCAAGTGATTAATAGTCATTAAAAACATTGTCCCCTTGTGCCAAAAGAGAGTAATTCAGTAAACAAAAGCCTAATAACCGTTGGAATAACGTTATTATGCGTAGGGTTACGTGTATTAAAATCGCTAATAAGTGTGCAGGTATATGGACGAGTATGACGGAAGAAATTCGTCGTTAATATCATTAAATGATATTAAAATTTTACAGTGCAATACGATGTAATGATATAAAAGGATTCGTGAATGTATACGTACGAGGAGAGAGAGAGAGAGAGAGAAAGAATCTCTGAAATGAATGCATTCACGGCTTAAAATACGTAGGTAGTCCGTCCGTGGTGTTCCTTGTGCGCGCTGGCCAATGCAGAAAAGCGAGATCTTTTCATAACGGAAATAGTTCTTTCGTCCCGAAATAACGTGTACGCGGCTGCCCATGCACATTGCTGCCACTAATTCGAAGGCACCGATGATTTATAAAAAAAAAAGAAAAAAAAAATAATACGTACAAGTCGACCGTTACCACCTATTCCATTATCTCGTGTTGTTATCTCGTATTAACGCTTCTGGACCGAGTGCGCATAGGCAGTCGGGCTAGGCCACCAACGAAATAAAAAACTCGAGTAAAAGGGTCAAGGATTTACTCGGCTCCGAGCTACTTCGAGAGCTTCTCGTCTACTCCTCGTACGTGCGCGCGTCTAAATCTTCCAACTATGCGATGCGTTCGGATTCTACCGGGGCGCGCAACCCGCTCACCTGCCAATTATTACCTCAAATAATCGCCTTCTGCATACTCTATTACATACGTCCGTCTCTTATATCTCTTGGCCTTATAAACGAATGGTTTTTTTTCTTTTTAATACGTTTCATTTTCACCAAGTCTTACACGACTCTCTGTGGATAAACCGTAAATTACGTATATTATTTTGAAAATATCGTCGTCGCACGCCTTCAAATCATCATCATCATCATCATCATTATTATTATTATTTTTATTATTATTATTATTATTATTATTATTATTTCTATATAATCTGCTTGCATTAATATATTTCGTGAAACTGGCACCTTCCATCACAGCCATAAAGGATTCGAATTCGAGCAATATAACTGTGATTTTATTAACGGAACATTACTTTTTATATATATACATATATATATATTATATACATTCGCTTATTGAAATATTTTCAGTTCGATGTGGTTGCTCACAATCTTAATAAGGCTGTATTGGTTAATAATTTTCGAGGCGTTGAATGTGGACGTTGATCGTCCGTCGACTGCTTACTCGCACAATGATAAATATAGCTTACACGTTTTCAAAATTTATACGAACGAACTCACGTGCTCGTAGCCTGACAATTGTACATTAGTCTAAAGCTAAATCTTGCACTTAAAAAAAGTCTTGCGGAGTATTACAAATTATTTAATGAAGCTTAAAGGACGTTACACCCTCAAATATATACATATGTATATAGATATACAAAAATACAAAATAGAAAGAAAAACAACAACAAGAACAAATTCTTAGCTAAAATACGTATATAGTGCATAAGATATATTAAAAAGACACATTATTAATGCTGTCGTCTTTTATTTTTTATTTTGCAGTTCTATGCAGCGACCGTGTAAGCCAAATGACCAAGACTTATAATGATATCGAAGCAGTGACAAGGCTTCTGGAGGAGGTAATGACTTTATATTTTTCAATGTTAGACTCTGCGTTTTTCATTGGGAAAGAAAAATATATTGGTTTCATTTTAAATACTCAGTGCCCGATAAAACGACTGTAATTCGTTATTTTTATTAGGAAGTGAAAACAGAAAGATCCAAATAGCAATTATGCTCCTCAAAAGGATCAATTTTTTTATAAGTTCGAGATGAATTATTTACCGTACTCGTCTTGTTAATTTATTTACCAGTATTCGGGGTAATTTAATAACGGCCGTAAGATCAATAACTTTTTCTCTCGCAGTGAACATCTCTGTGAAATGCATTTCGACATAGCGAATGTATACATCCGCCGGTCTTATCTAACGTTTGAACATCGTCTCTATTGAAAACTTTATAATATTACATGCAAAGTGATATCGCTGGCAGATTAATTTAGAAAGCTTTTATAACATCTGACGGGAATTAAATTTTATTACATCATAATTACAATCACTGGCTAACGAAATAAAATGATTATTTGATGCCCGTACAATAAAACAATTTACCTGTAAAAATCACTCATTATTCTTTAAATACAGGTCTTTTAGAAATTTGCCCAACCGTTACATCATACGATAATAGCACTAGAGTCGTTATTATTGATTTCTTTAGTTATTTCTTAAATTTATTTTACACGACGCCTGCAATAATAATACGAATAATAATAATAAAAAAAAAAAAAAAAAAAAAAACTGTTAGGCCTTGTATGTGCTGAAATAAATATTTCAATCTAAATGTCTATTAAAATATATCGTGCGATCGTGAGTTCTAAAACCACAGGGATGATCGGCTACACTTAAATTAAATGCCAAGATAAATTTAACCCTTGCGGAATATAGGGAATTTATCAATGAAATTGGTTCCGAGCGTTCGCCCGTACAGCTTGTAGATTTAAAATTTTTCTTACGCTTTTTTGGTGCGAAGGTCGTCGTTGACGACTTCTCTGCCGGAAACTAACAGCTAATTATAATGCTGAACCGCGGACATAATTTGCTCAAGTAATAAAGGATTAAATGCGAGTTACGAAAAATGGGAAACAAGATCTACGGCACTTGAGATTGATTGAATAATTTTACGGGGGGGCGGGGAGGAAATCTGTAAAAAGTCTGCAATTTGTTTTTGGTAAATCGTCAGGCATTGTGCTGCGGATTGTAATGGGTTTTGTTTGACTTCGTTTTACAGAAAGAGAAAGATTTGGAGCTTACGGCACGCATCGGCAAGGAGCTTTTATCACATAATCAGAAGCTCGAGACGACTGTCCAGGAGCTCGAGAATGAACTGAAAGTAGCGAATGAGAAGATAACGCAGTTATCGTACGAGGTTGGTAAGAAAACAGAATTGATACAGGTGCTAACGAACGATGTGGACGAGTCGGGTGGCTCCGAAGCCGGTACACCTACCGGCTTCAGAGGCATCAACCTCGACGTCATGCAAAAGAAAATCAGCTCACTGGAGGACGAGAACAAACAGCTGAGAAATGAGTTCTCGAAGCTCGCGCACGAGGCCGACAACTGCGAGGAGCAGGAGGCTCGTTTGGTCAAGGACATTACCAATCAGTTAGGTTGGTATACGTTAACACATACTTGAGCGAACAATGAAGTGAGATAGAGAGAGAGTGTGTGTGTGTGTGTGAGAGAGAGAGAGAGAGAGAGAGCCGCATCTAAGCAAAGATAAGTATCGATCAACGATCAATTGTCCACGATAATGTCTTAATTGTAGAGATGCACCGGAAATCAGGATAAAACATTCATGTAATCTATATGCAATAATTCATATCCACGTTTTTTCTCATCCGTCGCTTCAATAGCTTTGATGCACGTGGCACGCGTTGCTTGCGGAACGACGAGGAGCTTTAGTTATTTATTAACCCAAGGGATTTTTAACAGCGAATGCCAATATGGAGGTGTACGGGATAGCGGAGGAGCTCGACAGGCAGAAGGACGAGAATCGCATACAGCACGAGCAGATCGTTAATCTAACGGCGAAACTATCGGAAACGGAGTTGAGGTTAGCGCAACTAATGGCCGAGCACGATGACGTTATTACCAATTTGGTCATCACGAAGGAAAATCAAAATTCTTTAGCCGACGAGTTGGCCAAGTTCAAGGATCGGTATACGGAGGTACGACGATTAATTACTGTCGGCTTACTCGCCCAAAAGTTACGCGACTGATTTGATTTGATTTGATTTGATTTGTTTTGATTTGATTTGGATTCGATTCGTTGCCGCAGGTCGTCAACATGCTAGCGGAGACGCAGGAACAGCTCCGAGATCAACGAAAGCGATCTATGCCGATAGCTCGTGGCGGTGCACTTTTCCCTTCGTTAGCCGCAGCCCCGCAGCCCGACTCCATTGCATTGGAATTGGAATCGTCGCTTTATTCGGAACTGAGCTTGGACTCCGGAATAATATCCGATAGAATGTAAGCTTCTAATGCACTGCCGCCCTATATATAATACCTGTAGGACAATAGTCGGTAGCAATCGTGCGTTGCGTACTCTTAATGCTGTTCGTTATCGTTTGATTATTATTCGTTTCAGACCTCCGTTTAAGAGGGTCTTCGAAACCGTAAAGAATGCCTCCCGAACAATGTCCCACATCGGCAGCGACGGCCATCCCTTCCCGAGGTTGGGCTCGATGACGACCTCGACGATATCAAGCAGTTCCTTGGGGCCACGCATGAGCTCGACTATGCAAAGACGATCGAAGAATCGATCCAACTTGCCCAGTCTCGACTCTACCGGCCAAAGCGACAGCGAGAGTTCTCTTCTCACCGATACGGAAGACTACCCGTAAGTTACTTACCGCTCCCTCCCACCCTACCTCCTCCTCCTCCTACTCCTCCTCCTCCCTGCCTCCTCCTACTTCGATCATATCCAGTGGGATTGGTAATCGACGAAAGGCTAAAAGGGAGCTTCTTGGTTCGATTTCAGCGCGCCTCAGCAAGCCGGTGTTCCCGGTACGCCGGGGGCGGCGGACCTCGAAGCCGCCCTTCGACGTTTGACTCCCGCCGAAGTGTCCGCTCGACGTGCCTGTCTCAGCTCCGGGGCCGGATACAACTACGATTACGACACGGGTGTACACACTCCGCCGAATTTCGTGCCCTTCGGCTGTCGGACGCCCGACAGCATAATGTCGACCGGGAGCAGCGGAAACTTCAGCGGATTCAGCGGTAACAGCTCGGCCAGTTGGCGACTCCCGGAGAAGCTCCAGATCATTAAGCCAATGGAGGGCTCGCAGACCTTACACCACTGGTCTAAGCTTGCCACGCCAACCTTAGGTACGTCCACGCACGCCTTACTTTTATTCCTGCCACGGCCGTACCCCCCCCCCTCCCCCCGTCCCAATCGATCTTCAGGCTCCCTTAGGCATACCGATGAGTATAATCCCATTCAAATTTTACCGCACGCTCTCACATCATAGCTATTGTTTAATAATAAATTGCATACACGTGTGTGTAAGTGTGTGTACATATCGCTCCGCACGATTATAAATAAAGATAACTGCACCAAGATGATTGTATGTCTTTTATGTAGTAATGTAAACTGATATAATCTGCTCATTCTTCTTATCAAGGCAGATATTTTAAATGCCAGAATACGCGAATAGAAAATGAATTTAAAGAGTTGTTACTTCCCGCAATACGTAAGTCTCATGGAGGGGATTGGTAATCGATTGATACGATACCCAAGTTCTCGTGTAAACCTAATTGGCTGATGTTGAATTACCCTATTCTCGCAGGTGGCTTATTGGAAGATCGACCAGGTGTAAAAATCCGGGGAGGCCGGGCACTCGAAGATCTCGGTCTCGAGATCTTTACTCTGACCGACGTCGAGGAAGACGAAGAATATCTTAATCCAGGTAAACTGTTTCAAGACACGGGCTCGGTCTACACGTACACCAACAGCACGGTGATGCACCCGGACGACCATACGATCATCACGTCGAGCCTGGTCTCGAGTCGCGTCCCCAGCGAACCCAACAGTGGCCTTAATACAGGCGTGAACTCGGGCGTGACGACACCGCACACCCTCAGTCGTCGGAACTCCACGTCGACCTTCTCCACGACTCTCGGGCTCGCTAAAATGCTCAACGAGCGCGGCATCAAGGCCGTCACGTTATCCTGCCTCTCGACCCCCAACGGCGACAAGAACTTCAGCCCGACAATGACGCCCTGCAACAGCCCGGACGGGAGCCCGGCGCACTCGCGGTCCGCCTCTCCGGAGCCCAAAGCGTCCTCGATATCCTTTGGTCTTTTATATAGCGGGGCTGAGTTCCTGAAGCGAACCTTTAGCGGAGAAACGCCCCAGAATACGCCCCGGCAGACGGAGGCCATTAGAAGAAGTAGACGCGACAGCGCGAAGCAACAGTCGAGCGAAGGTAAGGGAAAAGAAATAGAAAAGCAAGACTGGATGAGCTTTGACAGCATCATGAGCTCGACTATGGGCATGTCACAGCTCGCCCTCCACGGATCTCTCTATTCCCGTCAAAAGAGCCCGATCGCCCAGCTCGCCTACATCAAGAACTCGTTGTCAAGGAGAGCTGAGATCGAGGCCGGCTCGAGCCAAATGAGCAGCGACGCCTCGACGGTGAGCAACGACTCCTGCGCGGGCGCATCGTGCGCTAGTGCCGGGGACGAGAGATCCAGCGAGGATGACGCCGAGAGCTCAGCGCTGAAACGAAGATTGTCGGAGAGGCTCAGGCGAAAGCCCGAATCCAGGTTGACGAGGCCCGGCCTCGGTCAACTGAAAACGTGTCAAAGTGCTGGAGAAGCCGAGAGCCCGGTCAACCCAGTCACGAACGAATCGGTGACACAATCGACTTTGGGAACCATAAGTTCCCTCCTCTTTGGCCGTAAAGGCAGTCTTTCGTAAGATGCTCTACGATTGTCGCCGGGGCCTCATTATCATTATCATTATTATTATTATTATTATTATTATTACTCTTATTCAATTATTGGATAAAGAGATTCTTATTATGATGATTGTTCTTGGTAATGAGCCCTGGCTACACAGCGATTGAAAACAATTGAAGCGTGAATCTACGATTATGCATTTTATTAAACAATCGATTGCGAGTGATCGGGATAGGATTAATTAATTCGTGCTGTACTTACTACAAAGAAACGTAAATGACCTTAGGATATCATGTCTAAGCCGTTTTCATGAACCAATGGTTGTTAATTATTACCTAGTACTTGTTAAAATAATATTGTAAATTTACTAACTGTCTTCTCGAGCTCCGTACTGTTTAATGATTTTACAATTTAATAATATCCTCGATGCGTTTACCTGTAAAAATAATACGATCCTCTTTGTCATTTATAAGATTTTTTTGGTAAATACAGCAAATTGTTATTTGCAATTGCCTGTCTGTACGATGTCCTATTTTAAGCGTAACGTTAAATTAATCCTGAATTTTGATTTATAACTATTTTCTGATTTTCTGAGGAGGTCAAACGATACTTCCATTGTTTTCAATCCTATTTATTAGCAAGGGTTATTTTTCTTTGCCTTTAATTTGACTGTGAGCTTCTGGTAGTCTGATAGTTTTACATTCATAAATTTATTCTGTAAGCATAATGTGAAGCCTATAGGTATTAAAGAAAAGAAAAATGCCCTTAGTTATGTTCCTTCTTAAAAAAAAAAAACATTCGTTCGTTAAAATATTATTTAGATACTGTTACTAATCAAATTCAATTTCGAAATAATAGTAGCTCCACTTGCTCTGTCTTAAGGACATAGGATCCTTAAAAATTAAGAGAGCGATTTTTAGTTAAAAATAATTGTGTATTGCGTAGTTTGTTTCGTCAATAGTGAAAAAGTACATTTTATTTATTTAGACTTATCTATTTAATGTAGTAAAATTGAAGTATTTAAATAATATATTTAAAATTTTGATTACCTGCGAATAATATTAATTTAAAGAAAGAAAAAAAAGTGTTACTCCGATGTAAAAATTATTGCGGTTGGAAGCCTAAATAATTTCTTCGAGCTTATTTCTCACGAAATTCGAATTGAAAACGTGTTACTATAATTATGCGTATTTTTTTCTAATTACAACAATAAAGAATTAATACGTACTTTTTTTTTTAAATGTCCTAAATCTACTTTTCACATCCAAGAGAGCAGCATTTTAAATCAATTGAAACTAGTTCAAAATGATAAAAAAAAAAAGAAAAGTAAAAATAAAAAAAAACGTTCTATTGTACTGAGGTAGTAAACCGCTGTTAATAAAAAAGCAAAATATAAAAAAGAAAAAGAAAACACTTAGAAATGTCGACAATTTCTGCAATGAACAAAGATATTATGTGAAAAAAATTATAGTGGAAGGTGGATGGTGTCACCTTTGGCAGAGGCCTTTTGTAAATGTAAGAATGATGGAATTAATTCATTAAAGGTTCTTTAGATAACTCGTAAATGCAAAGATTAGAGCATTTTATATTTACTACTAATGGTACGCGTTAATGAATATAGAAAAAGAGATATCCAAGTATTTTCATGGTAATGTAATCGCAGCAGTGCGATTAATTTTGTATGCAGACAATGCGATACTGGATATGAATCCTTTTAGCTCGTTCTGTTTGTAAATAATATACTCTTTATATAGCTATACAATATTAAAGCTGAATATATATTTATTATCTCGCTGTTGAAACAGTAAGAGAGTTATCGGTAAGGAGGTATGATATAAATTAGAAATTCATTATAAGGACTAATATCTACCTTTGTTCCGATGATGTATACAATTACAAAAAAAAAGGAAAAAAAGAACAACTATGATAACAACAAGGGGAAGAAAAAAAACTGATGGGAAAATAAATAAAAATAAAGCTAAAATATTCAATACACTAGATTTACAGCACAAAATGAAATGAAATGACTTGTTCGTCTATTTATTTGGATAAAGAAAAATTCGATAAATCATGTCCATATTACATTATGAATTTAGTGCCAATTTATTTTTATTTCAATTAGTAAAGCTTAAGTAACGAAAAGTAAAAAGTAAAAAAAAAAAAAAAAATAAGAAAGAAAAAAGTTTTTATATTATTTTTATCGTTTATTGCTTAATCGATAAAAGTTGTTCTCGTCGCAAATTTTAATGCGTTGACAGAGCGTCGCCGCTATTGCCAGTCTTTACCATTAGAAGACTACGCACTTAGCGCATCATCGTTTATAATTTGGCGACGCGCGAATTTGTAAATAATTTTAAAAAGGGTCAATGAAATACATCGTGAGAAAAAGGGGGGGGGAGAGACGCCGCCATTGTTTTTGTGGACAGCTCTACTATCACTATGCCGTTTGTATTATTTATTTTTTGAGCTGCTGCCACAATTATACGAAAGCATATTCTGCCACATATTACTACCATGTACCACAAACACACACTGGCTCAGATCAATGCAGTTCGAATGTTTACGCGCGACGCGTCCGTGGGTGCTTTCACCTGTCTGCATGTACGGACGTATGCGTACATACGAATACGCATACGAGAAAATGAACTAGACGTATATCATGAAAATAAATGAAGTTGATGGAAGAAATAAAATTGAGTATTTATTTAAAAAAAAAAAAAAAAATGAAAACATTACTACTACCTTCTTCAGGGACTCAAATCCAATGTTACATATCCAAATCCGTGAGAAAACCGATCCCCAACGTAGAACCAGAGATTATTTTTTATTACTAAAGCTTTATACTTTTATGTGTCTATTTCTGAGATAAAAATCAGTAAGGAATAGGTAAAATCCAAAGATTGTATTATTAACAAAATATGTAAGTTTATATTTCATGCCTGATTAAATATTATATACCTTAAATCCCCTTAATTAGGAATTCTTATGAAATTACCGAGTTAGGCTGTTTTGACAAAGGCAGCTATAAAAACCTTTAAAACAATAAGTTTTTGAAGAATATTTTAAAATAATTAGAAGATTATAGTTTTTTTAATATATTTCTTTAACGTTGAGAAAAATTATAAATTACAACTAATTGTTGTTAAACGCACTGCCAATAGATATTAGTTAGAGTGGGTGTAAGAATGGTGTTATTGAATGGGGTTTTAATAAATGTATCGCTTTGTTCACTTTTTCACGATTTCGTTTATTCATTGTCCTTGGAATTCGTGCGTAATATCGGCCCGTAGCTCCCGGTGCGGCTTTCCATGATCAGCCGCTTTATTTCCGAAATTCCGATTTGAATTTGGCGTCGAGTCGGGTCGGTAATGCAGGGGGTCGCAATTTATGCGCGGTACCAGATAGTGGCGTCGGGTCGGGTCGGTAAGGCAGAGTACCTCTCGTCCTCACCGTTTGTACCTGGACCGCTACCCGTTCTCTAATTGTCCCGGCTTCTTGTTCTTGGGGCTGGCGTGCGACTCTCTCGCCTTGCTTCGTAGCGGGCGATCCCGACGTCGACTACTCGTCACAGAATTTAATTCAAAATTCCGTAAACTTACAGGTCCTCCGCACGGTGTCACACCCACTCGCGACCGGACGCGCACCTCTTTCCCTATCGCCCGTCACTCACGTGTCTCGTTCACCTTTCGGTGCTTCGCTCGAACTCTCAATTCAAAATTCGTATTTCGACGTGCTCGTGGCATACAAGGTCTCCTCGGCTGACGAAAACGACCTGATTTCCCGCCTCCTTTTTTTTTTTTTTTTTTCTTTGCCTCAGACGGTCAGGGTAGTCACGCCCTCCTTTCTGCCGATTGTCGATCGTCCTTTGTTTTCCGATCGCGATCCTTCCCCGCTCGTTCACCACCTCCGCCCCCGACCCGACCAGCTGGTTACCGCCCCACTCACCCCTTCCTCCTCCTCCCGTAGCCAGGGTTGTCCCTGACCGTCGTCACTCCTTTTCCCTTGGAGCCAGGGCGAGGGGTCCACGCCAGTGACTACCTCCCGCAATCCACAACACCGCCGTTTTCCAAATTAACTCAATACTCGTGTATTATTTATTTGGCTCGACGACGAAATGCTTGGGGAAGTCCTCGTGCACCAATAGTTCCGAGCCGATATCATCGCAATTGAGTGCTGCGACCATCGATTCGAACGCCCAAGCACTTGATTCAATGATTCTGCGAAATTATAAAAATTTTGCGCGCATGCTCGCTTAGAGTCGGAGCTCACAATCCTTTCCGGCTCAAATTTTCCTTCACACCGGCAACTTCATTTATTCCAATGAGTCGAATCATATTTTTTTTTTTTTTTTTATCATTACACGTATGCAATGATTTTAAAGAATTGTATTATTAATTATTAATCGTAAGTTCTTTGCCTTGTCGTATAAAAACGTTATTCCCTAATTAACATGATGTTTTTTTTTTGTATTAACCCATACAATTCTCATAATTTTCGACGAACTTGTAAAGTATATAGATTAATATTTGTGTACATAAGTAATCTAATATTCTTCGATGTTTCCCTCGATGTCATATAGTTTTGGATACAATAGACGTACCCCATGTATAATAAATATACGTTTCTTCTAATGATTGTAATAAAAACTAAACATTATTTATATGAATAAGAAATTGTCAGCTCAGTATTGTCGGACAAAATGAAATAACCTTTATTATTATGGGAGAGTTTCGAACTCTCACTTATTTATTTAGATTACAAGACTAAATATCGGAAGTAATAATTAAAAAAGAAAATCTACGAAAGCTCGAACTTTATTTACGTAGATGAAATATTTCTTGTATAATGGATAAGTTTAATAAGATAAGCTCGAGTAGGAATGATTAAGACAATTGACTATTCTATCAAATCCCATACATAATGCTCTTTCCGAAAGTCATTTCGAAACAAATCGACATAGAGGACGATCCATTTACATCACCCATTCATCATCAGTATTAATCGAATTTCCACTCCGCACTGTTTATTATTTGTAAAAAGTTCGTTTTTCTAAATTATTTCGAACCAATTTAAATGAATAAGGTTAAACTCTGGGTTTTTTTTATGTTGAAGATATAAAAGGGGTGATTTTCTATTTTACAACAAATACTGTCTATTTGATACATTTGTAAATACTATCGTTTATATATATTAAATACATAATAATTGTCGTCGAATTTATAATTTAAAGTTGTTACCCTCCGAGTCTTTTTATGTTAGAATTGGGATTAGAATTCAAATTGACATGAAAATCTTATATGCGAAATAACAATAATTTGTAATGCGCTAAAGTGGAATCCAGTTTACCAAAAAACAGTAATTTTACTATACGACATTACTTGTATTAATTTAATGTAATCTAAGACGTATTTGATGTAACAAATGATATTTGTGACATAAGTGATATTTAATGTAATAAATCAATATAATATTTCTACTTTCTGATTATTATTTTTTTTTTTTTTTCATTTCAGTTCTGGGTTTAAAAGACTTTTATGTAATACATCACAGATATTACGATTTTTATTCGAATGCTTAATAATTGTCGAAATATATAATTAAATAAAAGAAAAAAAGTTGTCAATTATTAGAATTATTTTTTCTCATTACAGCTCTCCAATAAAAAACAAAATAAATAAACGAAAATAGCACTTCTATGAATGTTTAATTCTTAATATAAATCATCTTGACATGAATTCTTCAATTATGCCATATTAGAACACATTGTGTTACCTTATGCTTGTTAGCATATACTTTCAGAGCTTAATACTTCATCGACCCCTTTAAATATTGCGTTCATACACGTCACGTATCGTATTAAACTTTCGATTAAAAAAAGTGGAAAGTAAGCTAAATATATGGAAATTAAAAACTCACGTGATTCCCAACGTCGTCAAGTAAATTATGATTTTTCCCTAATATGCATTTCAAATAAGAGTTTAACTAATTATCACGTGAATAAATAATTATAATCTTATTAAAATCCTTTTAATTTAAATTTTATCAACTAAAGAAAATAAGTTGTTTGTCGTTAACAATCTCTCTCTCTCTCTCTCTCTCTCTCTCTCACCCTTTTAAAAATGTTTTATACTATTAAATTGTAATTCTGAAATAAAAATAAGTACTTATTTTGCTTTTTCACCCTTCTTAAGTCGAACACTTAACACTAATCGGCTATTAATATCAATTATGAAGCATTTCTTTACCTCTTGTTCTAATAATATTAATTTTCTTTGCCAATAGAGGCTGAAAGCACGAATGAAGAATATTTGTTAAGAAGATGTGCTATGCAGATACCATTTGTACCATTTGTACCATTTATTAAAAAAGGAAAATCTGTCAGCCGGTGGGGAGGAGCCAAAATTAACGAATGCGCGTATACGCTCTTCGAGACGATTAGTCGCGCCTGGCCCCACACCATCAATGCAAGCGTGTAATAGAATTCTTTATGTCGACCTTTAATTCCCCTTTCTCCCCTCCCTTTACCTTTTATCCCTAACTACCACACGCGACATGGTAAACAGGCTGCCTTTGTGTACATTTTTCATTTCGTGTCGTTGTATCCAACACGCCATAAAGGCTTATATAAAAACAATTCAGCCTCTGCAAGATCTGACATGCTAATATGAAGTTTTTTTTTTATTTCGCAGCAACTATCAAGATCAAGATTTAACTTTGCTTACGGGTGACACGTATGAAATTCCTAATAGGGGTTTATCTATATAATAATGGTTCCACCCCGTCTACTTGTCGCTTTAAACATTTACCTTGAATGTATATAATAAAATACACGGCCTGAAATGATTGGATATTATTGGATATATTCACCATTGCCGATTTGAAAATTACGGCTGGCATTAATGCGAATATTTTCTTTCGTATTTATGTTATTTAATCTATTAAATTGTCAAAGAGAGCATTAAAAAAATGGAATTGAAGTTTGCAAAAACATTGCTTTGGATTTGGATATTAATATTAATATTAATATTAATATGAAGCGAGAATGTAATTTTCTTAATAATAACTAGGGAGAGAAAATTCATGTAATTACACATTCAATAACACATGTCTCGCGTATTGATTTATACATACGTCGCATATAAATTATATAAGGAGTAATTATTTAACTGAAATTATACTTTTAGTCAGAACTTCAAAGGCAATCATGAATATAGCATTATATCGTTAAAGGGTACGTATACATTTTATAATTACGATAATTACACGCCCTTTACCATCCACCAACTCACTAATGAGGGACTTGAATAGTCGTCGTCTGCCCCTCCCACTCGGTGACCAACCGATAAGAGTCGGTTCAATTCTGAAAATACCCTCCACCGCTCATTATTGTACTTACATTACACAAGCATTGAATATTCTCCTTGAGTTTGAAGTCTTATAATAAAAAATATACTATAAGTTTACATAAAATATATATATATATATATATATATATTATTTTATTGATTTATAAACAAAAAAGCGTGGCATACTTTATCGAAACAGAATAATTTTTACATTTTCTAAAGTATAATGTTGGAAAGATAAATATTATACCAGAATCGTTCGATTTACTCATTCCTTGGAAGCATGAAAAACTTGGTAGAAAATATTTTAAATAAATAGAATTTATAATAGCTCGTAAGCTTTGTTGCTGTATATAAGACTAGACTGTACTGGATAACAAAAGAAATTTGTAATTTATAGTAACGTCTCGTGTCCTAAAGTCGAAAACCATTTCGAACGAAATATCGAAAGCCAGGCGATCAACGTTTAAGTACAATATAAATTTCAAACGTTATTTATGACGCGTAGAAATTCGTTTGGGCCGATGTAAATGGAGCAAGCCTTAATATTTCATATGGATTGCGTTTAAAAGCTGCGCAAGTCCGCGAGACTGTTTACTAATCGTGAAATTAATTTGTCACGTAACGAATACGTGTAGCGGTTTATGAAATGACGTCGTGTCCGGGAGAGAGCATAAATAACGTTCGTTACCCGAATACCGCGGACGAAGGAATTTCGTTCAATTTAGCTGAATGCCCTTCTGCAACGAGATAAAAGGATAAAAAAAAGGCAGGCAACGTCATCGAGATAATGTGAAACGACACTTTTCTCGGCCCTGAGCGAGGATCCTTGATTTATTGCAGATTTGCAAAAATTACACGTTAGGTGGTAATTGGGCAATGCGTAGACCCGGGGCATCCGTCCGAACGAAGAAGACGAGCATTTAAAAAAAAAAAAAGAAAGAAATTTAAACGATTAAAGCAGGTAAGGTCGGTTGGGAATAAGAGATAATGCCAGACTGGCAGGAGCATCGGTTCTCTTTCGTCTCGTTACCATACAAAGGACCATAACGGATAGGGGGTTTTTGGGGGTGAATCGTCGAGCTTATAAAAGTATATGGAACGTCGAG
Organism: Ceratosolen fusciceps; assembly: GCA_018883505.1. Lineage (NCBI taxonomy): Eukaryota > Metazoa > Arthropoda > Insecta > Hymenoptera > Agaonidae > Ceratosolen > Ceratosolen fusciceps. Next base: position 10,845,657 of record RCIC01000001.1, read on the forward strand.
GGTGGGCGGGCTGGTTGCAAAGGTATCGTAACGAGATGACGAGGGGAAGGATTACCTAGGGATTATCGCAAGTACCGGATCGAATGAGATGACCGGGGATGAGGGAGCGGCGAGGATTTTTCTTTGGCCTTAGTTAGCGAATGCCTTAGATGCTTCGCTAGTGCGCGAGCTCGTCGTCCTCGTGGTGATGAGAGGGCCGAAAAGCCGGTTCGAAATGTAGCGCGCCTCGGGTGCTGTGCGAGCCTTAGTCGGCTGGCAGCGGAAGCTCGATGTCCCGGGAGCACATGTGCGCCGCTCTCGTCGCTCTCGTCGCTCTCGTCGCTCTCGATCCCGCGGTGCGCCCAACGATCGTGGGGTCAACGGCGGGGCGGGGCGGGGCGAGGAGGTGCGGTGCGGTGCGGTGCGGTGCGGTGCGGGACGGTGCGGGACGGGGGGCGAGGGGTTGGCGGGCGGAGGTAAGAAGGCGGCGAGCTCGTACCGGTCTGAGCTGGTGTGCGCATGTGTTGCGCGCAGGAATGTGTGTGCTACCGCTGCATGGTACTGTCCGCTCTTCCTCTCGACAACCCGCAGACTTCCCCCGGTACTTTTCGGAATATGGCGGATGCGGAGGTGAGTGTCACGTGGACTACCTTAATTCGCCCTCGGATCCTCCAAATAAACCGTAATATCTAAATACCTCGTTATCTTACAGCTGACGAAGGCTTTGAAGGATCTACCTAGTCGAATACAAGTCGCCAGCAAGGCCGAACGCCGGGATGTCTTGCGGAACGTCGTTGACGTGTTGTCAAATCCTGGTCTGTGTCACATCCGTTGCCACTTCGTCCCTCATCCATAACATTTGAATTGTTCTGTACTGTCCCTCCTGGGCCCGATAGCCGCCATCCTCGCTCTACACCCAACTCTTGGCCCCGGCTAGTTTAAGCCTCTGGGCCTTTGCCTATCCTCATCTCCTACCAAGGGACAAGCATATTTATCCCATTAAGCCGGCATACACGCCCATCGATTTTATGACTTTTATTTTTTTTCCGTTAAGTAAATAGCCTATTTTTTTCAGGTATCAATGAGAAGATTGTCGCCGGTATTTGCAAGAGTATATCCATCACCCTACACCGATACAATGACACTGCATCACAGTCGTATGTAACGAATCTGATTGTGGCACTGATAAAGCAACACCCTCAGGCCACGATCAAGCATTTAACAAGTATCATCGCGGAGCAAGCCCTCTGGCACAAGAATTTAGTACCCACGTAAGTTTAATTTCATTCCTCGTACATGTATATTCTCATTCTCTTTTCGCCTTCCCATCCAGGAGAGCACATAATATTAATAATTACATAATATTACAATTTATTATAACGTTGTTATTATTATATATTCATTTAAAATTAAAGTTGAAATTATTTTTAGGTATAATACCGCTTCCTCTGCTTACGTTGTATTGAAATGGAGTTCCTACATTTTTCTTCATGCAGCCAACGAACTTATAGCTTCGAACAACATGGAATTATCAAAATTAATTGAAGCACAAGCTATCTTAAGCGCTGCTGCTCTAGCTACTGGGGATACAAAACTGAAAAATAAGACAAACTTGCTCATGACTAAAGAGTGGAATACCCTAAAGAATAATATTGAAGACAAATATGTTGATATATTGGTTTCTGTAGAGGCCAGTGAAGGTGTTGTGGCGCTAGCTGGCTTATTAACAACTTATCTCGATACAACGAAAAAAGCTGATCTCATAGAGAAGTTGAAAGCTAATATTTTAAATTCATTTATGAAGGTGTGTGTAAGCTGCAAAAAGAAGCCCGATCTCTACATTATAGATGCAGCAGTTCCATTTTTGAAGCGACTTTCACACGACGATTTTAAAAGTCAATTATTACCCGCTTTACAAAAGGCAATGCTCAGAAATCCGGAAATCATCATTGAAGCCGTAGGTCACATTTTGAGCAGCCTTAGTCTTGATTTAAGCAATTATTCTCAAGATATTAGTAAAGGTCTGTTCGCTAATTTACATTCAAAAGATGATTTGGTTAGGGACGAGGCTGCCGATGCGTGTAGAAGATTATCCCTCCAATGCTCTGACAGTTCTGCCATTGAGGGCTTATTGTCGGGTGTTTTTGCAGTGTTTCATGGTTCGGAAGGTAAATTGACAGTAGCGACCCATAAGATTTCTGTCTTGCAAGGTGCTGGCAATCTAAGCTTTAATATAGTTAGTGGAAATAATATACAAAGATTATCAGAAATCGCTTGCGGCCATTTCATTGAAGTTTTAAAAACGGAAATTCATGAAAAGACATTGTGTCATGCATTAGAAATGATGTCACTTTGGTGTGAAAAATTCAGTAATCATTTACCTCAAAATATCATTGATGCCTTTAAGCAGGGGATGGCTTCAAAAAATTCAACATCCGCGGTGCGGTCTGCCTACATGAGGCTTCTCTTTTTTATACCAGTTCAGCTGACCGTTAATCATGATGCTGTCATAGTTCCAACTTTGACACAAGCTATAACAAAGTCGACCCAGCAAACAGCTCAGCCTGCAATCGTGACAGAAGGTTTATACGCCGCTTATTTACTGTTAAAATTAATTTTAACGGATCAAGTGAATAATGACAAGCAAAGCGTCTTGTGGTCTGCGGTCGATAATCAGATCTTTTTTACTGAAAAGTTTCTATTAACCTGTTACGACGACACCATTTATTATCTAATGTTATTTTGCGAGGCGCTTTTCAGTAACTTTTCAAATAAATTGAATGAGAAAAGTTTAAGCGGAGTGCACAGAGCAATTGTAGTTTGCGTAACCACACCAAAGTTTGCCATAAGAAGTAAGTGCTGTGGATTGTTGAAAAAAATTCTCACCGGCCTTAAGACTTACGATCCAATACAGTCCCTTCTTATGGAATTCAATAAGTTTTTGGAATCGACCAAGTTCAAATCCGAAAACGACAAGGACAATGCCAAAGAAGACTCTAATATAGAAAAACTAGTCTCTGGCATTTCCCTCGCCGATGGGCTTTTAGCAATTTGTTCAGCCGAATTTTTAATCGATGAGCTGGAATTAAATATAATTAAGGACTCATTGATCCCCGCCCACCATCCAGTGATTTTCAAGGCAGTGCCGAATTTGTGGAAAAAAATCGTCAAGCATTACAGGGACACGCCGATAAACTTTTTACGCAAATCCAGCAGCGAAATAAGAAAAATATTCATTAAAAACTATAAAAACATAGAGAGCTACCGAAACGCCCTGAGTATAGTAACGTCGATAGCGCCGGACGTGATAATTCCACCCCTGATATCGCACGTGACGGACAAACTAAACGACCCCGACATAACGAAAGTAACCAAGGACGAATACTTCACGTATCTAACCCCAGAGGGTGAGCTCTACGACAAAAGGGTACTCCCGGGCAATGACGAGAACGACATCCTCAACGTGATGAACATGAAGAGGGAAAGCAAGGCGTATTCGTTCAAAGAGCAGCAGGAGGAGCTCCAGCTCAGGAGAGAATTGTACGAGAAGCGCAAAAAGGAAGGGAAGATAAAGGAGCCGAAACTGACACCGAAGCAGGAGGAGGCCCTCAAGGTTCAGATAGCTAAGGAGAACGGCATAAGACACAGGCTCATAGAAATGAATGCTAATATAAGTAACGTCGTGTCCATGATAACGGCACTGGCACGTGGAAACGGTTACCAATTGTCCTTCTACTTCAAGGATCTACTACCGTCGATCATAAAGAATTTGTCATCGCCGCTCGCTGCCCTGACCATGAGCGAGCTTTTTGTCGGGCTCTGCGATATCCCCGGAATATTTAACGACCCGACTCTCTTTCAGCTTATCGCCCACGTGACCTTACGGCAATTCGAGCCCCAGTGTGACCTGGACCCCGCCTGGGAGGAAGAGGAGCTCTCGCACGCCGTGAAGCGCACCCTAAGCCTCATACACTCGACTACCGGCAAGAAAAAGCAGCTCTTCTCCTCACCGGCGTTCTGCTACATATTTTACTTAATCAAGAAGGCTCTCCTTACCTGCAAGGACGATGGTATGCTTATCAATTATTATCCTTATCGTGGTCGTGGTCGTGGTGGTGGTGGTGGTGTATCGATCGCGATGCATCGAGTACGTTTCGGTGCCCAATTAAAAGCCATGAAACTTTTCAGCGATGATAACCAAGGGTCTGCAGGTGATACAAGACCACGCGAAACAACGAGGCGACCCGAGCAACCCGGAGGACATCCGACACCCCCGGTATTTGCCGCGCGTGCAAATGTTCGACCTGCTGATCGAGCTTATGAGCACGACGAGTGTCCGGGTGCAGACGCAGTCGGTCGCTGCCTTCCTCGACGTCGCCTACTCCAGCAGCGGCATCGACGGCGCGGCTTACGCGACCTCCGAGGAGATCGACTCCCTCACCGGCGCGCTACAGAATCCCTTGAGCACGGTACGAGAGGCCGCTCTCCGGGCCCTGACCATCATTCGCGAGTGCTTCCCCATAGACAAGGAGAACTCCGAGCAGCTGCTCAACTTAACCAGGAGGATATGGATCGCCAAGTACGACGTCAGCGAGGAGAACAAAAATCTTGCCGACCATCTCTGGACCAAAAGCAGTACGATATAATTTTTAAAAAGAAACGTCTTCCTCCCTTCATAGGAGTAAAATCTGTACGTTTGACAATTAGCCGACCTTGAACTCATCGCATTTACTCAGCCTCACTTGCTTGCGAACCTAAAATCGGTTAATAAAATTAAACGGTCGCGCCATCTGTTTATCCTAGCTGACGTTGGCTTACGTGAGCTCATCGTATACGAGTTTGCGTATGAAGAGTTGTGGGTATGACTTCGGTATTTATCGTTTATCTATATCAATTTCCAATGCTTTTACAGGCTTCACGGCCGACCCGGACGTCCTCAGCGCCCTGTTGATCGAGGACGTAGGGCACCCAGTGGAGTCGGTACAGCAGGCCGCTGCCTTGGCCCTCTCGCACGTACTCGCGGAAAAGCCGGCACTGGTGCCCACGTTCCTGGATCGGCTCCTCGACCTTTATAAATCGAAGCTCACCATGATCCCACCGAAGCTAAACGACTTTGGCCGAATAATCGAGGAGTCGATCGATACTTGGCACCCGCGACGCGGTGTCGCGCTCGCCCTCACTAGGCTCGCGCCGCTCCTCGCCCCGGACAACATACAAACCCTCATACAATTCTTCGTGTCCACCGGTCTTGGAGATCGCGACCAAACCGTACGCAATGAAATGTTCATGGCTGCGGTCGCGGTCGTCGACCTCCACGGTAAGGACAACATCGCCTCCTTATTGCCCGTATTCGAGGAGTTCATGGACAAAGCCCCGAAGATCGAGAGCTTCGACTCCATCAAGCAAAGCGTCGTTATCCTCATGGGCTCGTTGGCCCGGCATCTGGATAAGGACGATCCAAGGATCAAGCCCATCGTCCGAAGACTGATCGCTGCCCTGTCGACGCCTTCGCAACAGGTCAAGTACTTTCCAATCTCTTCAATGTTAAGATTTTCCTTTCTATCCTCACAAGGACCTTAATTCACGCTATTTCATCAGGTTCAAGAGGCCGTGGCCAATTGCCTGCCTTACCTGGTGCCGTCGATTAAGGAGGATGCCCCCAAAATCGTGCAAAAGCTCATGCACCAGCTCCTAAACTCGGATAAATATGGCGAGCGAAAGGGTGCCGCCTACGGCTTGGCCGGACTCTTCAAGGGCATGGGTATACTAGCGCTGAAGCAGCTCGACATCATGACGACCTTGACGAACGCTATCCAGGACAAGAAGAATTATCGGCACAGAGAGGGCGCCCTATTCGCTTTCGAGATGCTCTGCACTATGCTCGGCCGGCTTTTCGAGCCCTACATCGTCCACGTGCTTCCGCACTTGCTCCTCTGCTTCGGCGACTCGAGCCAGTACGTGAGGGCGGCTACCGATGACACGGCCAGGGTCGTCATGAGCAAGCTATCCGCTCACGGTGTCAAGCTCGTCCTTCCCAGTCTTCTGGCCGCGCTCGAGGAAGACTCTTGGCGAACGAAAACCGGTGCACAACATAACATACACAATCTCTTCTTTGCTTAAATTAGCTTAAAAGCGATCTTATTTGTTAGGACGCGAGCATTAAGCGTCCTTCGTTAACCCGAACGAAATAATAACCGCTTGGTGTTGGTCTTGCAGGCTCGGTGGAGCTCCTTGGCGCAATGGCGTTCTGCGCACCGAAACAGCTGTCCAGCTGCTTGCCGAGCATCGTCCCCAAGCTCATCGAGGTCCTCAGCGATTCGCACACCAAAGTCCAGCAGGCGGGCGCCGAGGCCTTGAAGGTCATCGGCAGCGTCATTCGTAATCCGGAGATTCAAGCCATAGTGCCGGTCCTCTTGAAGGCCTTGCAGGATCCGTCGAAAAAGACAGCCACGTGCTTGCAAACCCTTCTCGATACGCAATTCGTCCACTTCATTGACGCGCCCTCGCTCGCTTTGATCATGCCCGTTGTCCGGCGAGCCTTCATGGACCGGTCCACGGAAACCAGAAAGATGGCCGCTCAAATTATCGGGAATATGTATTCCCTGACCGATCAGAAGGACCTGACACCCTACTTACCAACGATCATTCCAGGATTGAAAACGAGCTTGCTAGATCCCGTACCGGAGGTGATCCATCGCTTTTATCCTTTGTCGCTTTATCAAACACACCTCAACAAAACTGATTTTTCTCTAATATTTTGGCCAAGCAACTGTACTGTTAACATTTCAAACGTGAATTATATAGAATTCTGTCTAAGCAAGTACTGCTTCAACTAATTAAGTTGCGATGATTAGCGATCGTAAAATCATTAACAAACGTTGTTTGCCTCATTCGTTCATTCGTATTATTTATTTATATTTATTTTACAATAATTCGCTATCCGTACGTAATTATAATTTAGAAAAATGTAACCTAAATCAAATAGGAATGAGTAGATCTCTACGTAATATCTGATTAATTAATGTCGATAAAGTATAAAGATGTTATTAATGGACAAGTGACACGTTCGCGTAGGTGCGTAGCGTATCGGCACGTGCCCTAGGTGCGATGGTCCGTGGTATGGGCGAATCGAGCTTCGAAGACCTTCTTCCTTGGCTGATGATGACCCTGACCTCGGAGACGAGCAGCGTGGATCGGTCGGGTGCCGCCCAGGGCCTGTCGGAGGTCGTGCGCGGCCTCGGTGTCGAGAAGCTGCACAAGCTCATGCCCGAAATAATCAGCACGGCCGAGCGGACCGACATCGCACCGCACGTCAAGGACGGCTACATTATGATGTTCATTTACATGCCGAGCGCCTTCACCACCGAGTTCACCCCCTACATCGGCCAGATCATAAATCCGATCCTGAAGGCGCTCGCCGACGAGAACGAGTACGTGAGGGAAACGGCCTTGAGGGCCGGGCAGAGGATCGTCACCTTGTACGCGGACTCGGCGATTATGCTGCTTCTGCCCGAGCTCGAGAGGGGATTATTCGATGACAACTGGCGCATCAGGTATTTTCAAAGGAGATAATTAATGAAAGATGGTGACGATCGAGACGATATGACGACTCCTTGATTTCAGGTACTCCTCCGTGCAGCTGTTGGGCGACCTGCTCTATAGGATTTCCGGAGTCTCGGGTAAAATGTCGACCGAGACGGCAAGCGAGGACGACAACTTCGGTACGGAACAGTCGCACTACGCGATAATAAAGGCCTTGGGAGCGGAGAGGCGTAACCGGGTGTTGGCCGGGCTCTACATGGGCAGATCGGACGTGGCCCTGATGGTGCGCCAGGCGGCGCTCCACGTCTGGAAGGTCGTCGTGACGAATACGCCCCGCACCCTACGGGAGATCCTGCCGACTCTGTTCTGCCTGTTGTTGGGCTGCCTGGCGAGCACGAGCTTCGACAAGCGGCAGGTGGCCGCGAGGACGCTCGGCGACCTCGTGCGAAAACTCGGCGAGCGAGTCCTTCCAGAGATAATACCGATTCTGGAGCGGGGCTTGCAGAGCGAGCAGGCCGACCAGAGGCAGGGTGTCTGTATCGGGCTCTCGGAGATTATGGCCAGCACGAGCCGGGACATGGTCCTGTCGTTCGTCAATAGTCTCGTGCCTACTGTCAGGTAAGGATAACCGATAACCGTAGAGATAGATAGATAGAGAGACTGCGAGAGACTGCAGCAGCAGCGCTTGGACAGGGACGTAATTAAAGCCTCGAGATTAAATTAAATGAAAGTATGAGCTCGTGGTGATGGCTATAGTTGATGATGAAATGATTTGTCCTTCCAGAAAAGCACTTTGTGATCCGCTGCCGGAGGTGCGCCAAGCCGCAGCAAAGACATTCGATAGTTTGCATTCGACGGTCGGGGTTCGGGCGTTGGACGACATTCTCCCGGCCATGCTGACCCAGCTGAACTCGCCGAACGAGGCGGAAGCTGAGAACACCTTGGACGGACTGCGCCAAGTCATGGCAATCAAGTCCCGAGTCGTTCTCCCGTATCTCGTACCGCAACTCACTAGTCTACCCATCAATACGAAAGCTCTGTCGATCTTGGCGAGCGTAGCTGGCGATGCTCTCACGAGGTTCGTTTAAACATGAGACAATCGTAAGGATGGCTCGAAAAAGTTTTCTTATTTTATGAGCTCGTTTATATTAAAAGCCATTGTAATGGTTGTAATTGAAGATTGTGCCTTTTAAGAGTTAAAAAATTGTTTAAAGAATACACGTACGATGAGAGAATTGTAGATAATTACGGTAATTTGTAATGATGATGATGACGACGACGACGACGACGATGATGATGATGATGTATTTGTTCGTTTGTGCTTCGTAGATTTTTGCACAAAATTTTACCGGCCCTCTTGACTGCCTTGTCGCGCGCTCAGGGAATGTCCGAGGAACTGCAAGAGCTCGAATATTGTCAAGCGGTGATTTTGTCGGTCACGGACGAGATCGGCGTGAGGACGGTCATGGATCAGCTAATGGAGGCCACGCGGTCCGAAGATGCCAGTAGACGACGAAGCGCTGCGACGCTGCTTTGTGCCTTTTGTAGAGATACCAGAGCCGATTATAGTCAATACGTGCCCCAGCTCTTGCGAGGACTCGTTCACCTCTTCACCGACGACGACAAGGACGTCCTGCAAATGAGCTGGGAGGCTTTGACGGCTGTGACCAAGGTGAGCAACCATCGGCGAATCGATTGCGCGAGAAGGGAGGGGGCGGGCGGGACGAAGGCTGCGAAAAGGGCAGCGCACTGATGCATTGTATTAAATTTCTCTCAATAAGACTCTTGGATCGGAGCAACAAATAGCGCACGTCCAAGACATTCGCCAGGCCGTCCGCTTTGCCGTTTCCGACCTGAAAGGACAGGAGCTTCTGCCCGGATTCTGCCTACCTAAGGGCATCACCCCTATATTGCCGATATTCCGCGAGGCCATTCTCAACGGCGTCCCCGAAGCTAAAGAACACGCGGCCCAAGGTCTCGGGGAGGTCATACGGCTGACCAGTGCCTCGGCCCTCCAACCGAGCGTCGTTCACATTACCGGACCGCTTATTCGTATTCTTGGCGATCGTTTCATTTGGAGCGTCAAAGCCGCTGTGCTTGAAACCTTGGCCATATTGCTCGGCAAGGTATGCGTGCTTACGTATCGTTTGCCTCATCGATTCCGTTATTGATTCCGTTATTCGTGATTGAAATTGTAATTTTTACGGGCAACAGGTCGGCGTGATGCTCAAGCAATTCCTGCCTCAGCTTCAAACGACATTCATAAAAGCATTGAATGATAACAACAGACAGGTCAGACTAAAGGCTGCCTATGCCTTAAGTAATCTAATTGTCATTCATACACGGCCGGATCCACTTTTCGCTGAACTTCATACCGGAATTAAGAATTCCGATGATCCAGCGATCAGGTACGTTACATTTTCTTCCTTTGATTTCTTGTAAAAGCCAAATTCCCACGGCCAAGTCTTTAACTAACACTTAACTAACGCTCCCAACGGCTTTTACCTTCGACAGGGAAACAACGTTACATGCTTTACGGGGTATTATTACACCCGCTGGTGATAAGATGTCCGAGGCCATGAGGAAGCAGGTGTTTTTAACATTGAGCGAGATGCTTGGAATACAAGAAGACGTGACAAGGAATGCCGTCGCGGGCTGTTACGGTGCTCTTATTAAATACCTGAGCCCCGATCAGCTTAATGCGGCTTACAACAACAACCTATTGTGTACGTTATCATAATAATTGTTCATGGTTTATCAGCGTTATCGTAATAATTGTGTATAATTTATAGGTTGTAATGTTAATGACGATTGGGTACTGAGACATGGTCGATCAGCGGCACTGTTTGTCATTTTAAAGGAGGCCCCCGAGATTGTATACAGCAAAGAAAAAGATCGCGTTTGCAAAGTCATACTCTCTTACCTGTCCGCAGATAGAACTCAAATAGCTATGAACGGCGTACGCGCCTGTGGATATTTATTCCAATATCTAATGAACACCAGCCAGCCAATACCTCAGGTTATTCTCACACCATTTGTCAGGGTGAGTGCATTTATAATTATCGTTCGCTTATCTTTAAAAATAGCTTCTTTTTTTTACTATTTTAATGTGACCCGTTAAAATAAAACAATCTTATTTGTATTCCGAGACATTTTATTTTTTCTAATTACAATGGATATTTGTTAAATTAATAAATTTAAATATTTTATTATGAGCTTAATAATTACACGTGACAATTTGCTTCTTTCAGTCAATGAACAACAATAGCAACGATGTCAAGCAGTTACTTGCTAGAGTATGCATACACCTTGCAAGAAATGTAACCTCAAAAAATATGTCACCAGATTTATTGAAATCTTTATTACCCATGTTGGTTAATGGCACGAAAGAGAAAAACGGTTACGTTAAAGCGAATAGTGAGTTAGCTTTAATAGCAGTTTTGCGTCTTAGAGTCGGGGACGAAGAGCATCAGGTAAATATCATTATCCGTTCTTATTCAATTGAATATATTTCATTGTAAAACAAATCATTAATGCTTGATACTTCTTAATTTCTGTTCAATAATTGGTTAAATAAGTAAATGCAAAGGGTAATAAAATAAATATACATTTCTTTTTTAGCGATGTATGAATTTATTAGATGTCGGGGCAAGAGAATCTTTGTCCGATGTAGTTAGTAAAGTATTGCGTAAAGTTATTTCGCAACCCGAGGGCAAGATTGAAGAACTGGATGATACGTTACTCACGTGAGATACGCTTCGTTACCCAGCCATTATTTTTGACCATTTTCTTATCTACTTTAACCAAGTAGTCTTCTTCAACACATTTCATCGATGGAAGTATCGCGATCAACGTATGACATTATGACCGCATGGTTGCACCCGTGACAATGACTATAATGACAATATTAAGTACTCGTAAAGTGAAAATAATTATTAAAAATCAACATAATATTCCTTCTTTATTCCAAAAAAAATTCAAGACTTGATTACAATATAGGAAGAACAAAAGAACAATCGTACAGCCAGTGATAAACGTATGAATTAATGATAAAATGATGCAATCTAGTCGATGTCCGCGCATCTTGCCTCGGTTAGGGTCAGTATCAACGACTAGTGAAAAATAATCGACTAAGGTTTTTAAACGTTATTTCCTGAGAGCGCATAATATCTATAAATACATAAATTGATAAACAGATAAATAAATACTGCATTTGTTTGTTTAAACATTTATTTATTTATGAGTTACGTATTATAAAATTATAAAAGACGTAATGAAAATAATGCTAATAATTATTATTGATGTTAACGAGAATGAAGAACCGATGTTTTTACTTGTGCACTGTGGGCGGATCGATTTTTTTGTAGTTCGCGTGCAGAAAAAAAAACCGTTTGCGTTCATTGTATAGCAGCATCGTGTGTATTCATTTTATAGCAATTGATGTATTCATAAATAAATTTACGAAGCACAATAAATTGTGTCATTATTTTATTGAATTAGAATTTTTTATGCAATATTCATGTTAGTTAATGATTGCCAAATTAATATGTATCTCTAAATACAATCTTATTGTTTCAATCTATTGCGTATATATTGGTCGATAATGTATATAATAATTCTAATAGCATGTATTTCGAAGATGTTACATTATTGAGTCGTTAATATGCTGTATTACGAATAAACACAATAAACATTTAAATAAAAGAAAAAAAAAAAAAAAAGCGTGAAATGTACGAAATTTATTATATTGTCGGTCTCGGCACACAAAAAGTGTATTTCAAATAACTTTTACGAGATTTAACTGTTGATTCCTGTATTTTGTTTAATACTATTAAAACCGTAGATAGGCATAATTATGGTCTTTATTTATTCTTGCACCAATTCGATTCGACGCCAATTATAGAAGATATTCAATAAATAATAATTTAATGTAAGCAGGCGCATCTAATTATTGCAAGATTTATTTATTGCATCATTGTCACAAGACGTTTGCTTAGTCAATTTCACTCAACCCGATTACCAGCTTTCTGTACAAGTATTTTCTAAAAAAGTCAAGTCAAAAGGTTTATTTGCAAAAAAAAAAAATATGAAAAAATTTTTAACATTTCAATCTGAATTTTATTCTGTACAAAAGAATTTCTATATTTAAAATTCATTTTTCTAAAATTCAAATAAAACTTCCAATGAACAATTTTTACTTTGACACTCGCCTTTTGAAATTACGTTAATTAATCGTTATGAAATCATGACTAAATTCCAATTATTTACAAGGAGAAGCGTAATATTCTTTAACGTAAAACGAGTTAGGATTCCTTATTTCTTTTATACATATACACACACATATATATATATTTCAATGAGAATGTAATAAATTTTTTTGTAACTGAATAGCATTTATTGAAACAAAAAAAAAACAATCCCAATTCTTAATTAATAATGAATATTTTAATAAAAGGTACGCGAGTGTCAATAATCAACGAGTATAGAATTTTCTAAATTTCGCATAAATCATAATCTGTCGAAAGCCTTGTGATTTATAATTGCGAGTCTTTCCGTATAATCCGTAGTAGGCCTCAAAGAAGAAAATTCGAGTACTATAAAGTATTGTAATAAAAAAATTATTATGTTAGTCGTAGGTACGGCAGATTCAGCGGCCGAGAGGCTTGCTTAACGTCAATTGCCGTCTTCATTGTCCGCGTTGAATTCCCTTTGCTGCTAAATACATAAACACTTGGTAATTCCTAGGCAAGTTATAAGAAATAAATAATGCTAAGGGGTCGAAAGTGCTGTCTTCTACCCTCTTTCGGTTATATTTTATCAAAAGATTATCTTGTCGCTTGCCCTCTATTGCCGTCTGTTCAATTTTACATGACACGGCGCAGGTCCATTTTGTCGGTATCTGGAAGAACGAGTTACCGAAGGACCTTAAGCCGAGGCTGCGTTTGTCAGGGAACTCGGTGCGTGGAAAGAAGTAACGCAAAAAGGAAATATAAATAATACCGGTGCTTTCTCTTTTTTTAATGGCTAATCTCCTCATGAGTTTACGTTTGAGATTGTCTGACGGGTCTAATGGGTAGGGGGGGGGAGGGATTCAAGTGCCGTAGGTGGTGAGCACGGCTACAGAAGAAGGCTTAGCTCGTAAGGCGCGTCTATTACAGAATAAAATGAGCAGCACAATGGCTCTGGAAAGGGGATTCCTCGAGTATAAACGTACGAGGAGGAGGAGGAGGAGGAGGAGGAGGTTTTCGGGATGATATCCTTTGTGAAAGACCTTCATCATGGCTGTCAAGGACGGCGCCGGTTCAGGGAAGCGTTAATTGGCTGTATTTACAACCCCGGACCAAGTTCTCTCAACGCTTCCTTCGTGGAGCCTAAATATTCCGATTCAGCGACGTCGAAGGATAAGGATTAAGTCGAGTGACGCCAATGGTAAGATCACTTGAATCCCCGATGCGGACATTTTTTGTTTCTTTTTTTTTCCCCTCCCCCCGGCCCCCCCGTTTTCGTCCTCGTGTCTCCGTAAAGGCAATTAAGGCGCAAGTCGCGGCGTAGTAATCGGAAATGCAGGTGTGATAAGCGATGAGCTAAAGGGCGGAAGCGTCCCGGGCACGAAGTCCATCGTAAGAATCAGTCGAGCAATAAAGGACAAAGGGCTGAAAGTCGGGGAGGGGGAAGGTAAAGAGCGCGCGCGCGCGCGCGTGTCATCATCCGAAAGTGTGATTCAACCGAGACGGGAATGGCGCGAGCCGACAGGAAACTCGGACGGGCGCCGACAAAGCACAATCAGCGCCTACGTGAATGAATAAAACGTCTCGGCGGGGAGATTGATGCACGCGACGAAAGGGAGAGCGCGTGGGAGGGTAGGGGAGGGGGATGAGCTCAAAGAGATCCGACCGCGCGCGGTCCACGTGCCCCTGCCGCAAGTTCCTGTGCTTTACGTCTTCTTCGTGACCCGGACGTCGTATGGTCTCGGCGACTGATCCCCCTCATTCCTTCCTCCCTCCCTCGCCCTTCCCCGCTCACTCCTTCAGCATACCACGGCTCTTCTGGTCTCAGTCGACTTTTCCCTTTAACTGCGCATCGGGAAATACGAGAGAGCAATTAATTAGTATGGCGGCCTCGCGTTAGCGCGAACAATGCCTCCTGGTTATTAAACGTCTTGGTTCTGTAAAGCCGAGGTCGAGCTGCTGAACGATCGACTCCTCTAGCTTCTATTCACATCCCCATCAATATCCGAGCCGCATTGGCTAACCTACTATTCTTTGTACCTTTGTATTACGTAACCAGCGATTTTTAGCTCGCGCGCTAAAAATTCAGATTCGCGAAAAGTATAAGTCCCTGACAGGTTGGACGTTACGTGAAAAAGCGTTTGTCGTACGACGCACATTGGCACCCGTAAAGGGAACCGGGGATAATTATGAATTACGGAGAGATTTTGACGAGCGCTTAGTTTGTTAGGTGATTTGAAATTTTAGCCGCAGACGAAGATTGTTTGGAGCCGTGAAGGCTTTCGTAAGAGGTCAATTTAAAAATAAACTGTCACTCCGACATTAATTGTTAATGCGTATGTGAAGGCAGGGTCGCGCGCAGGACACGGAGTAAAGGGTATAATAATAATTGTAATAAGGGTAAAGTGTTGCCGAGACTAAGCGACGTCTCGAGATCTTTCCTTTAACCTTTAAACATTAACCGTTAAATGGTGGCTCAAAATATACAAACAACAGACGTTATCCATAAATATTCGTCTCATGCCATTATCGATCCAAAAGCGACTGGATCTCTTCAAGGGTGAAGCAATCCGTATCTCCAGACTTCCTGTTAACGCATATTGTACAAACAGAAGCCTCGGCAGATAAGTACAGGATACAGAGATTTCTCGCATCTGACATATGTTGTCGGGCTGCAGAACGGGTTAGCTGGGGTGGTTAGCTAAGGGGCAGGGGGGATGGGGGGAAAGCGCGCCAGGGAGTCGAGGGCGTCGTAACGAGGCTCGGGTACTTAGGACGGGCAAGTAAGTATCCGACACCGAGTCTCTTTTCGTCTAGTTTCACGAGAAAAGCGAGGAGGAGAGACACAAACGCGTGGCCCCAACCTGCTTGTGATTTTCTCGCTCGCAAGAGCACGTGCTGTAAGGGATGAGAGGGGAGGGCCAACAGAGGCTTCCGACGCGACGCGACGCTACGCGATTGTTTTCATAAGTGGAGAAGGAAGAGTTCGCCTCCATCACCACCGCCGCCACCGCCACCACCACCACCACCACCACCACTACCGCCATCGCCTCTTTTGTGCTCCCCCTCCTCCTTCCCTACCAGAGGATTTCTTTTTTAGATAATCACCTAAAATCTATCGACTCCTTCTTGTGTTTTCCTTTTAGATTTTAGCCGGACCTCTTTATTGCCCGCTCCTTAACCAGGCTTCCTCCCATACTAATGATTTCAGGCTTTTGAGGAAATGATTTTCTTTGGAAGATCTGAGATCGAGCGATAGCGACATTTAGAAGGAGGATCCTCCTTCTTGATAAATATTTACATTGTTGTACAACGGTTACATTTATTCAGTCGGGGCGATGCGCGCAAGCACGAAATACGAAAATTCATTATTTATTGTCGTCTTCTAGAAAATACGGAAAGCGCACGGTAAGAAATGTCTTTATTATCCTGCTTACTGTCATTCATCCACTTAAAAATACTATCATCCTTATCTTTACTAAACTAAATAAGATTTCAGGTATATTAAAAGACTGCTTTCATTAAAGATGCTCTTAATCGTAAATCTTTTTCACGAATTCATGTATAAAAAGCTTTAAATTCACTAAGTTAAATAATAATAATAACAACAATAATAATAATTGTTATTATTATTGTTGAGCGGATCGTCTAATTTCCAAACGATATCGAGTCAGCGAGGTTAATTAGAGTAAGCCGATATACGTTTACATTTCCAGCTGTAGGTCGTAATCTCTACCTCAGGTCGGAGGAGGAGGAGGAGGAGGAGAGGAGGGAATAAAATTGCCGAGGCATTTAAGAAAATGTCAGGGCCAGTCGCTGGCGCAGTCACTTTACTCGCCAAATATCCGGCTGACGGTACGGTCAGTTTGCAAAACTCGGGGCATCCGTCGGAGGGGCCCTCAGGGATGACGTGGTGGCCACCAATCGCATTCCAAGCAGACATCGGCAGGGAAAAATGAGGGAAAAATGAGCTGCGAGGAATTTCTCGACGGCCCCCCCCCCACCTGCGCCGGGGCGTGCCCCTACTGTTTCAGGATGCGGGAGGCATCCTCCCGTAGCCTGCCGACCATTAGATAGAACGCATCGCTCAAAAATGTGGTAAGAGATTTGTCGGTTAGGGCGGAAAAGCTGCTGCGGCGGACATTAGCCGGATAAGGGTTGAGATATATGTAAGTGTGTAACCGACTGGCCAGAAATAATAAATCAAGCCTCATTCATAACGATGAGGCATTTTTGAAAAATCTCGAAAAGACTCTCTTGACCCGATAAGCCTCTGACGTGTTCCTTTCTCTTCACAATGTTCCCTTTTACTTAATGAAAATAAAATAAAAAAAATAAAATTAAAAAAAAATAAAATAAAATAAAATAAAATAAATAAATAAAACTAAAAAACTGGAGAGCGGCGTTCTCCCGCTTGATTGATTAGATCAATTTCAGACTTGGCAGCCGTTGGCATACACTCGTTGCATCAACATTGAATAATATATCTTTTAATTATTTATAATAATAATAACGGCTAATAATAATAATAATAACTATGGCATTATTCGTAGGAGGGTGGTGGCAAGATTAATAGTAGCGAAGCTTTCTACGCGGCTATTATTTATTTATTTATTTATTTATTTATTTATTTCAATTAATCACTAATGATAGAGTACGGGGGAATGTATAAATTATCGATGCGGCGTTGTAAGGCGCGAGCGAGCGCGTAGAAAAGAAAGAAGGAAAGGGAAAAAAGCGGAAGGACAGCCGGCTACTGTGCAACTTGGCCACTTGCTTGGGAGGAGATCAGACGCGCGATAAAATTAAAGATAAAACGTTTGGGAGATTAATCTGACGTCACGATGTCGGTCTTCCTCGTCGGCCCGGGTAAGAAAGGGAAGCAGCGGCGGACTTAACGACGAGGCCCGGGAAAGGGAAGTCGACAAATGAGCTTTATGGTACATTTCCTGTCACGCGACGCACGACACTCATCAGCGCTCGCAAGAATGATGAGATTTTCTGCCACGTCCCTGTATTAATTACCCGACCACGTACTCCTACAATCCCTATAGCTCCAACGTTATTATTCCTATATAAAATTCACGGGACAGGGAGTATGAATGTATTTATCTATCGCTTATCCGCGGATATCCGTTACTCCATCAATGGCGAGCGCATTATTGTCATTGTAGTTAATTATTAAACGCGAGCGAATTTAAAGGAATCCGCCATCGACGTTGGGTGACGTTAGACGACGTTAGACGACGAACGTACAGTATCCCTAAATGTAAACAAATCCCTTTTGGTACGTACGCGAGTTGGACAATCGACGACTGCCCGACCAATTATCGTCTACAAGAGCTCGTTTCAATAAATACATTCCTTACAGGCACGGAATGCTCGATTAGTTTGCACTGCACGAGGCAAATCAATTCGACGTTTTAATAAACTTGCCCCATTAGGGTCGCCGATGCGTAAAGGAAAATAAAGGGAGTGGGGAGGGTGGTGGTGGGTGGAGAACTGGAATTTGTTAAGAAAGTAAAAATGTCCGTTGAGCCTAGAGGAGTCTTTTGAGCAAGCAGTTTAATCGAGTATTCTACAGAATACTTGAGAAGTAAATAAATTTTGGATACAAGACAATTATTTATTATTATGCAGCATCATGTTTGTAATTGAAAAGCGTTTACGGGCAGTGTAGGGCAGCGACGGGCCCCTCTAGAGGGCCAAGTAGCGGGAGGACGAGAGCGAGATTACATAAAAGTTGTAATACGGGGGCGGGTGCACTTGTATGTGGAGCACTACTTTAGGGAAAGCGCACTTAAGTCGAGTGAGAATGAAAAATGACAAGTAGAGCCGCTCGAGATAAAGCGCTCGCTCGCTCGGTCAATAATAGCGTCAAAACCCAAAGCGTAAGGGAATATTAAGTCGATGGTACACTTGAGACTTTCGGGACAGCTCCCGGTTAGTCTTGCCAGTGTCAAATCCCGTCCACCGCGTCTAAGCTTCTAACGACGAGTCCTGTCCCACGCGTCTGCGATAAGACGCAGTTAAGCCAACGAAGAAAAAGAGAGGAGTAAGGAAGGGAAGAAAGAAAGAAAGAAAGAAAGAAAGAAAGAAAGGAAGAAAGAGCGAGCGAGCGAGCGAGCAGAAGAAGAAAAGGGAAGAAAAGGGAAGCCGAGGAGTCGCCGTCGCTACCGAGAATCAAGTGCGGAGAGCAGACTCTGCTTTGAAAGAGTCCGAATTCAGTAGTCGGGGAGCGCCGACTCTCCCTTTTTGTTGGTCGGCGGCGCGTCATTCCGAGCGGAGGACTACAGAGCCAAACAAACAGAGGCTACTGCCGCTGCTACGACCAGGGCCTCACGACAGGCCGGAAGAGTCCGTGGCAGGGGGAGTCGTGGAGTAGAGAGGCGAGGCGAGGAGTGGCGAGGCGAGGAGTGGCGAGGAGAGGCGAGGCGAGGAGAGAAACTCGGCAGGGATCGGAGGAGCCGAGGACGATCATGTCCTTTGGCCCGTAGTGGCGCGTCGAGGAGTAGACGGAGCAGCTTCCAGTCGCATTGGCCCATTGAGGGTCGACGCCAGGCCGGCGGCGACCTCACCGCCGACCGTTCCCTCCGGCTGCCTGCCCTCTTTCAAAATGCGCGCGATCCACGCGGAACCGCGACAATGGCTTAACCATTTAAGCGGGCGACCTTTTCCCAGGCACCCGGACCGTCGTCGGGTCTCGCGAAATCGGCTTCTGTCGCCCAAATGCGCTCGGGCCTACCGGGCCTACCGGGCCTACCCGCTTCAATGAGCAAAACGAGTAAGGGAAATAGCTCGGATGCCTCGGATCGCTTATCCCTTACTCACTCCGGAGTCATTATATCCCCTCCTTCTCCACTATCTCGTTTCGACAAATGCGCGAAATTTTGTCCGCTCGCGCGCGTAGGCGTGCAATCGCATCCGAGACGCTGCCGGTCTCTTTATTATCGGCCTCGAGCCTTCGAGGGCCACGGGAAAGCCCGAGCACGATGAACCACTTATCGAAATTATTTACAGAAATTATTTACTGATCGATTTAAGGACCCTCGGCTCCTTATCACCGACTCCGTATCACCCTTACCACCACAATTTAAACCAAAACTGCCCCATGTTCCTATTATTACTCACTCGCTCTCAATCGAACCAAGTGCTTATAAAATCACATTCTCGCTCGTCACGGAATGGCCTTTGGCTACTTAGCGCTACCTTATTTCAATTAGCCTCCACCGACTTGCGCAATTTACCGACACGTTCATACTGTTCTAATAACGTTCTTATAACGTTCTTATTGAGTTGTTTTACGCGATCCTCGTCCAATGCCGTTCAATTCATCACGTGTGTCCTCTGTTTACGGGTATTAATCCTCCTAATAAAAGCCTCGCTGGAGTATGAATTCTTTTTCTATAAATACGTGTATCCGCTTCGAAATATTCGGGACATCGTATTAAGAAAAACTCGCCTCGCTTCGTATGAAAAAGTTGGCAGGATTTTTGCGATAACATTCACTAGCTCCGCATTCTTATCACGAGTTTCAGATACGAATTGCCACGGAACCGTCAGATTCATTATTCCAAGTCGGGTGATGGTTTTCTACCAATGTTCGCTAATTACTCCGTATTTGTAATAGCGATTAAAAACAATAACAAAGCCGAAAACAACGGGGACACTCGGTAAGGCGCGTATACGGTCATATGAATAGCAGGTAAGAGTCGATAGAACACCTCGGAGCCTCGTAAACTTCGCCTAACTATTTATCATGCGCTTGCAGCGTGTTTGCAATTACCTGTAATTACCGGAGGAGATAAGTATGAGCGACGAGGGGCGCAAAGTAGCAAGTGATCCATTGCGGCTCCTTCGTCGGCATTAATTGAACATCGAAAGACAATGATGATTGACGTATTACGGGATTACTGGGGACGTAAGCGTTGCAGCAGTTTGCGGATCATTAGCCGGCCAATGAAAAGCCCGGAAAAGTTCTTCGTCGCAATGTTTTTACAGCGAAATAGGAAACGAAAAATTTGTAGAAGCATTTCAAGTAGAGCGGGAGTCGCAATTGGCTTCGGTCAGCTCGAGTACAGTACGTAGGCTCGTAGTTACGAGTACAGTTTCACTTCCGCTCGAGTCCGGAAAGTTTGGAGTTTTTCTGGAAAAGCGCGGTCACTTCGGCACACGTAATACGAGTAGTTTGAGAAATCGCCGGTTCCGCACAAAAAGAGGGGATCCTTAAAGGACAATTAAAGCCCTCGACTCGGTCGATCGGTCGTAAAAAAAGTCAGTACGGGAGAGCGAGAGAGAGAGAGAGAGAGAGACGGGGATTGGGGGGAGGGGTAGTGGTAGCAGTAGTAGCGAGTAGTAGTAACGAGTAGTAGTAGCGAGTAGTAGTAGTAGTAGTAGTAGTAGTAGTAAAAAATGAATCGGCGTGGATTTTCGCGGGGGACGAAGCCTCGGGATCGCGAGGCCCGTCGTCCCTCGAGCAAGGACGAGAGCCGAGCCCGAGGAGCAGCTTCTGCTCGGGGGGATACGCCCTGCTCCCAATGAGGGGTTGCGCGCGCCGATGGGTGTGGTGATCACCTCGCCAATCGGCGTAGCCCGAGCGGCCGACGGTCCACCCACGTTCCCTCGGCTCCTTCCCCGATCCTTTGGCGGCGGCGCGGCGCGGCACGGCACGGCACGGCGCGGCGCGGACCGGCCCGAAACTCGTCGAGGGCCCTCGTCGGCTAAGGCACGACAGCGCGCACTCAGTTCGCCTCGACCTCCCGAATCGCACGGCCGTCGTCGTCGTCTCTTACCAAGCGAACCGGCCTACTCGCACGCGGTACTCGCCATCGCCCCCCCCCCCGGCTAACTCGCGGAGACCGGCAGACGCAGCTACGCGCCCTCCCCCGCCGACCCATGGCCATCAACCTCGTCAACCCTCTGAGCATGCAGCTCCACGTTCACCAGCAGATGCTCTACCAGCAGCACCGGATGGCTCTCCATCATTACCAGCAAGGTAACCTCGACGACGTCTTCTTACCTTATCATTCGCTCCTCCCGTCCGTCCCTTCACCTTCGACGATTACGCCTTCGCGCAGAGACCCCTTTTTCTATCTGGCCGCCTCTACCCTACGCGCACTACGTCCCGTCCACGGGGTCGACCGTTGACCGCGCATGTTTAATTAAAAAATTATCTACAATTAATACGAATTAACGGCTCGGGGCTGAGGAAACGAGCGGACGAGCGGCGAGCACGGGGACGGGAAAACTTTGTCAAATAAACCGCCTAAGCAAACATTCTCACATGCGTGCGCGATAGTGTATATACTTGTCGTCGTATCTTAAAAAGCGGTCTTGGCCCGACACGATGACTACCACGTGGAGAGGTGAGTGCCGCCTACGTCAGAAGGCACGTTCTTCGTCGTCGGCAGCGGGCTGCGGCGAGTGCATCAGCCGCGGTCGGCCAAAGTCGCTGTTACGGCAGAGGGGACGGGGGTAAAAAGCCGGATCCGTGAAAGGGGTTGGGTGGGAAGGGGGGGAGGGGTTATAGTGGTAGCGGTAGCGGTAGAGGTAGTGGTAGCGGTGGTGGCGTTGGTGGTGCGGGGAGGTCTTCCCTTAATTAGCGGGAGAGTCTGATTGCGTAATCAGGCGCTGTTATGTCGTAATTACCTCATCAGAGGATCCCTTCCCCTAAAGACTACGGGGCTCGGAAAAAAGGGAGGAAACGGTCACCCCGGCCCTTGGGGGCCCTGTCATTATCGTAGCGACGTGCTCCTGGTATAGTCTCGCTCACTCGCTCACTCGCTCACTATATACATATATATATATATATATATATATATACACAGTGCCCTCCTCGACCCCCTCGTCGTTCGATTTTCGCGCACGCGCGCCTTGTCGGAGACTCTTCCTTTTTGTACAGGTCGTCGGAGACAGGCAGCGGGGTCTACAGCTTTAAGGAAGCTGTAAACCGCGCGAACCGTTGACGTCTCTTTTCTAACTTTTATTGCTATCTATATTTCACGCTGGAAACGAAAGTTTCGGCCCGATATCCTTTTTCACAAGTCGGACAATAATTCTCTACTTTGTTAGTCATGGCTACGTGGCGAACAATGCCGGGCCCTTACGCATTCTTATGGCACTCGGTTTGCTCGCCACCATAATTCAAGGGACCGAGAACGAAACGGAATTCGATTCGTGCCATTCCCATTGCGTAACCAACTAAACTACCTGTCCGCGCCCCCTCGGCGTTTCCCGTAGCCGACCTGCGATTATCAACATTCGGGCCATCATCCCCTTTCCCGCTTAGATCAATTGTCCGAGTCAACGTCTCCTTAATCTGCAATAAGCTTCACGAGGGGTCAGGTAGCGCAAATACAAATACGTAAGAAGAAAAAGAACAAAAAAAAAAAAAAAAGAAAAAAGAAAGAAAGAAAGAAACCAAATAGAAACCTTCGGTGCCGGTGTACATCGTGTGCACGAGCCTAGGCTTTTGTTGGGAGGGCACGCGGAAACTAGTCGGAGGGTCGATTTAAATGCGTAATTAGCCGTAGTCGAGGGAGGGGGGGGTGGAGCGCCACAAGCTGGACTTAGCTTAGACGACAATTGCAGGAGCCGTAAAAGGATTATTTGAAAATTAATACAACATTCGGGCAGCTGCTAGGAGGAATTTCATTTATGGGACGCACTTTCGAAAAATAAGAGAAAGAGTAATTAAGAATAGAAGGTTTGATTTTTATCATGCAAGGTTTTAAAGCGTACAGAGCAGCGAGGACTGGCGCGTCGTCGTCGTCGTCGTCGTCGTCGTCGTCGTTGTCGTTGTCGTTGTCGTTGTCGTCGTTGGTCGAGTCATCGTCGCCCCTCCTCCTCCTCCTCCTCCTCCTCCTCCTCCTCAACCTCATCGAGGAGCTCACGGTCCGGCTCCGACTCCGGCTCCGACTCCGGCTCCGGCTCCGGCTCCTGCTCTCGCTACTCTCGCTTGCCCCGATGTTATATTGCTCGTCGTACCTCGGCCTCTCTACTACCGACAGGTTTTTTCGGCCTTTTTTCAAAGGACCGAGGCTCGACGACAAGGTGATGTACCGTCGCACCTCGGCTTTCTCGTGTTCGATTCCTTGTCTAGCTCCTCATTAAGATAGCCGCGGGTGCATCGGCTACGTGACGAACATTCCCCTCGCGCACCGACAGACTTCCGACTCCATTTTCCCGAAAAAGCATCGCTCCGCCCTACCTCCCGACGCCTTCACCCTCCCGCCGTCCCTACGCCCCACAGATCGCCCGCTAGATAACCCTCCTCTAGCGCCAGATTATATCATTCTCCTTTATTATTATTATTATTGCTGTTGTTGCTGTTATTGTTATTGTTATTGTCCTCGTTCGAGTGACTCAGCCGCCCTGTAACCGATGCGCTTCCGAAACTCCCCGGGACATTCCCGCCAGCCAATGAACCGTTCTCAATAGACTGCACTCCTTTCCTTTCTTTTGCGTATTTTTTTCTCTTATTTTTTTTTCTTTCTTTTTTTTCCCCCCCTATTAAAACTTGTCGTAATTGTTTACTTGAGCTTGCCGGCCACTTCGATGTCGTTAAGGCAGTCGTGCTTGACTTTGGTTCCCCTTGCCTACATTGGGAACCGGTGGGCAAATTCAGTCTTGGCAACGGGAAACGAGGACTCGAGGTCGGGGGATGGGGGTATAGGGACATGTTCCGAAGGAGATTAGTCGAAAGTCTCCGAGGAGTCGTGAAGAAGTGTATCAGCGGCCGATTCGTACTCTCTTAAGCGGCTTGAATTTTTACGAGCCTGTGGTTTCCGGACATTCTGATTTTTACGATTGTTCCCAGAGTCTTGTTTGTCATCCATTATAAAGGGGTGGAGCACCAGGGGAATGATTGAATTTATTCTTTTGTCTCGGGAGGTCTGTAATAATACAGGAGGCAATGTTTGCCCAAGGCCCAAAAACTGCGCCCGGTTATCCTTTATTTTGCCATCGTTTTAGCCACTTGGCAGGATATTTGACTTTTTGAAGTCAAAGGAAGCGAAGGGGGCTGCTTGTTTACTCGGGGGCTCAGTTTTGTCCCGAAAGATGCTCGACTCTGGCGGCGTAGCTTCTTATCCTTCCTCCAAAATAATAATATCGGCAAATGACGTAAAAATACAGGTTAAAGTGGGCCTGCTTAGCCGCTGTCTCATCAATTATTTATTTTCACTTGTCGGACCTGCGCGCGGGCCTTACTGTTTCCTTTATACGGGACACCGCTGAAACGAAAAGAACAAACAAAAACAAGCAAATACAAGGCGGGACGAGGGTGGGGGGGGGGAATAAATACGAGCTAAAGGATTAATATAGAGCCGTAGGCAAAGGAGTAAGCAGTACTCGAAAAGGTGCAAATCGATGCTCTAAGCCTGTCCCCTCCATTAAGTTTCGGGAATCGCGAAACGTTAATTTAATCTCGCACGGCACATTTCTCGAATTCTCGGCGCTTTCCCGCAAAGATAAAAGGATCGAACGAGCAAGAAAGATACAGAGAGAGTGAGAGAGAGAGAGAGAGAGAGAGAGATAGAGAGAGGAAAGAAAAAAGGAGGACAAGATAAATAAAACGAAACCAGCGCGAGAGCGAGAGAGCGAGAGGGGCCACGGGAGACGGTTCCACGAAAGACGTTGGCACGACGAGGAGGGAGGTAGGGAGGGAGGTAGGGAGGTAGGGAGAAAGAGCTACTAATTTTTGTAAAAACATGCAGCGTAATGCTTTGGAATTTTTTCCCTTTTCCATTAACAATTTAATCGTGCGGCTCGGGCGGCGCCACACGACGTCCTAATTTCCAGCTCAAACGGCTGTCGATCTCTGTTCCTTATCTCGTGGCTACCAGTTGCGCAAAGTAGCGTTTATCGGCGGCGCACTTAGTAGGGTCCGGTCTCCCGGCTCATAAATCGCATTAAGCGAAAAAAGGTATCGAAAAGCTCGGCCGATCCCTCGGCAAATGTGTCCACGTGTGGGAACGAGGAATAATTCCCTGCGAGCGAGTGAGTGAGTGATCCCTGAGCCGAAAGCCTCCGGAAAGTAGGAGCGCGCGCGCGCGCGCGCAGCTGCGAGCGAGAAAGTAACCGCGAGGCCGCGCACGCACTCACGCACGCTACATAGACTGGCAGACCAAGAGAAGCGGGTAGAGCAGAGAGGGAGTGAGGAGAGGAGGCGGAGGAATCGGCGGAGAGAGCACTCAGGGGCACATGCCGCAAACTGGCGACGACGGCGGCCTCCCCGATGATCAAAGGAGCCGCTGGCCGCCGAACCGGACAATCGTTATCTAGTGGCCGTGAAGAGGAGGCGAGGCGACGCCGTGCGCGGGCCAATTATGCGCCCGGGTCCCTGGCACTTGAAAGAGGATCTCGGCCGGATCCCATTCAGCGGCGTTAATCCGCCATCGACACCTCTTTCCGATCGGGGCCGCACCCCCGCTGGGCCAGCCGTGGCGGAGCCAGGCCGTCGTGGAGGCCCCGGTGCCCAGGAGGAAGTGCAACAGACGCGAAAAGAAGATCGGCCATGCGAACGAGGGTCGCGACAATGGCCCTGGCGTCGAGAGATCATTGTTTCGAGAGCTTTCGTCGAGCGCCCTGTGGCTCACTTGGAGGGCCCGGTTCGTCTACCCTGTTTCCGCTTTTCATTCGTCCGACGAGACCCGCGGCGCGGATTCCCCATTGTGTCCGATTCCTCGGCGCCCTCGCGATCTCCTCGACGCCGGCTTACTTCACGAGCTCGCACGGCTCCAGGACGCCCCGACGATCCGCTTCCACCCCCGATTCGCACGTCAGACGGCCAATAACGCCAATAATGCCAAGAGCCGCCGACCCACGGAATGCGGGCCTTCACCCTAACCTCCGCCGCCCCTCCCCTTCCCTCCCCCAATCTTCTTACTCTTTACCAACCTCGTTTTTTTTTTCTTGTTTTTTTTTTCCCTCTCCTTTCCCTTTCATTTCCAAAATCCTTTCGCCACATCCTTCGGAAACGAAGTCTTTCAAAACAAAGGATTGCTCCGTTAAAGCTCGGGCTCCGTCCTAATAAATCCTTAGGTGCGGTGCAATAATTTCCCTAGCCGAGACTAAGGAGCCGCCGGCCCATTAGGACTTATGCGTTTCGGTATAACGTAAGGCAATTAGATGATTGGATAAGTAATGCGCTTCGGGACTAATTACACGAGAGAGTGCTTGGTACTCGGTACGGACTGGGGTAGGGTCGTGAGGGGAATGTCGGGGAAGGGGGGAGGGGAGGGAGGGAGCAATAAATAAATGTCTCCAACTCAAATAGACCCGGACGACTGCCCTGGACGACTGCCCCGGACGACTGCCCTATCTACGGTTATTATTAACTCGGCAAACTCTAATTACCGTATCGCGCATAATCTATTGGTAAATGTATCGTAAATAGCATGGGTTCCCCTATTCGTCCACCCTCTTAACGGTACACTCGTAGCTTACCTCGATCCCGCTTCTGTTCGATTTCAGACGAAATGACAACCGGCAGCGGATGGCCTACGATGCTGAATTCACCGATCGGCGGGCCCCGACTGCCCGACGACGTCAAAGTCGAGCTTGAGAACAAAAAATTATGGCAACAGTTTCACGCCGAGAGCACGGAGATGATCATCACAAAGTCCGGAAGGTGAGCTACTTAACGATCCTTAAAATTGACCCTTTTTCTACTTAAATTAGCTCTCGGCTATATCGATAATTATTATCCTCCTTTCGTTAGAACAAACAACGTTTTTTCCCCGTCCCCGTCCCCGTCCCCGTCCCGGTCCCCGGCCCACCCGTCCATCTTCATAATCGAGCAATTGTCGTTTTTCAATAATCGCGCCAACAAACTCGCCTCCTCCTCCTCCTCCGAGCTTTCTTGTAATACAAGGAGGGCAGAGTGAGAGAGAGAGAGAGAGAGACGGGGAGGTGGCGGAGGAGGAGGAGGAGGAGGAGGAACGTCAGACGGTATAGAGAAAGCTATAAAACCTTGGAGGTAGTGGGTACATTCCGTGAAAAGGAATAGAAATTAAATCATCGTCCCGAAGGAGACGCACATGCGCATAATGACACGGTCCGAGTATAAGTGTCAGGTGCCATAATATTTATTATTCCCGGCTTATTCGCTTTCTCACATTTTACTAATGACTTAACGAGCCGCAATTCCAGGGCGCGTAATTATAAAGCACCGAGTGCCGTGTATACATCGGGGGGCAGGGGGCGGCAGGGGGGGGCAGAGGCAGCCTCATTGAAAGAGGCACGTTTTGAAAAAGAACGTTAGACCGGATCGAGTACTCGATTAGAGCGAGGAACACGTGAGGAGAGTCGGCGTCGTCGTCGTCGTCGTCGTCGTCGTAGCCGAGCGACGAAGAATTAAGAGTAAATGGGCATTACATTATGGGGATGTCGGTCAATTAACGTGGCATTGGGGTGGCAAGGTGCGGTTATGCAAATAAATGCCCGAATACAATTGAATACACGGAGTTGTTGTCTCTGCTGTTATTGTCGTCGAGGTGTATTGTGGCCGGGACGAAGCGTGCTTTCGTTGGTTCGGGCGCTGGACCGGCGAAGGGGCGGAGGGGTTGATAGGGGGGGGGGTCACTTGTGTGGATGGATGAGACGCAGAGGGTCGTCGGCGGTTCGTTGGCGTTCATTAAAGGGCGGGAGGTCCTTTTGAGAGGCGCTTCCCTCCTCGAGGGCGCATAATCCAGGGCGCGCAATAATCCGATGACTGTTAGCTCGTGTAAGCGATACGCCCGTCCTCCCCGCTCTCATCTCATTCAGGAAAATCTTTGTAGCGCGAGACGAGTCCCGGGGCTAAGCTAAACGTCTCACTCGGAACCTCGGGACCCCGAGGCCCCATTGTCATTAGGATAGAGTAAGTACCTTTTTTCACGTGCCCGACAGACTGAGGGAAGACCTGCGGAACTTTCCTTACCTCAATGCCAGCAGCATCTTCGCGCTTCTCTCTCGCCTCGTTCTCACGTTCTCCCGACCTCCATCGCATCTTCATCTCTCCCCCTCCCTCCCACCCGTCCATCTCCATCGCGCTCTCTCTCTCTCTCTCTCTCTCTCTCTCTCACTCGCTCGCTCGCTCGCTCCAACTCCCTCCCTCGCCCCTGCGCCTCTCTATCTCCGCTACATAATCTCCTCTGCGACCGTGTTCAAAGTGTTTCTCCCCGCCTCCTTCCCTTGTTCGGCTTTTATTATTTTCCCTCTTTTTGTTTTTTTGCTCAACCCCCTCCACGTCCACGATCGCTTCACAACCCTCTACCGCTCCTTACACGTTTATATTCCACGACTTTTGTTCGATTCTTGTATCTCCGCGCTGCATCTCCTCGCGTGACCGAAATTTTACATACGCTTTTGCAATTAGCACGAGCGTCGTTATTAATGCGCCAAATTTATAGGCATGTTACGGCCAAAAGCAAATACGAGCATTAAAAATACAATACAAGCGAAGCCGTCGTTTTTTACTTTTCTTTTCTTTTCTATTACTTTTTTTCTTGTTCTTTTTCTTAATCGTTTTTTTTCTTTCTTCCTTTATTTATGTATTTATTTATTTATTTATTTTTTTTTTTTTTTTTTTCTTGATTTATATACTTTTATATCAGCGCTTTATTTCCTTCCTTTTTTTTTCAATTGAAGCACGGAGTCGGCCGGCCAAATTCATGGCCTCGTGCCGCATACAGACGTGACAAAAAATTGTATACCAAATGTATTCAATAACGAAGCTGGACGATTTTTTGGGATTAAAATTATTTACATTAGCCGATGAACGTGAGGTATAATCGCGAGCCGAGAGACCGACACCCGCACCGCTGGCCCCCTTCCCGTTCCCCTTCCCTCGGCCATGCGAGTACGAGCCCTTGCAGTCGGAGCATTGCGGTAAATATTGGCGGACGCTTTCGGGGTCGCAGGCCCTTAACGAAGTAATTGCCAATCGATTATTGACGGCGTTAGTCGACTTTACGGGTCGAAGACTAAACTTATTGAAGTATAATTACCGGCGGGACCGAAATAATAATTTGCCGCGCAAACTCGGTCCCCGGCTCTCATGAGAATCGGTCCCATAGATCATCGGCAAAAAAGCCAGAAAGCAAGGAGTGTAAAAAAAGAATCGAACGAGTGTGTGGAAGGAGAAAAGACAGAGAGCGAGAGAGAGTTAGAGAGAGAGAGAGAGAGAGAGAGAGAGAGAGAGAGCAAAGGTAGGAATAGTGTTTTCATCGGTATGCCGTGGCGCCGCGCGCCAAGAATTCCTATCGATCGGTCCCGGGTCTCATACGCACGACACCGCGTCGCCAGGAAGAAAGAAAAGAAAAAAAAGGCCGGAGAAAAAGTCGAGCGCCACACACGCGCGAGAGCGCGTACACATGTGCGTTACCGACGCTTATATATATCATAAGTGCGTTCATATCTGTAATACACACGCACTAGGAACGCGAGCGAGTCCTCGCGTACAGCCTTTCGCCAAAACGTACGAGAGGACGAGTGAGAGAGAGAGAGAGAGAGAGGTGAGGCGGTGAGGGCAGTGGCGGCTCGTCGAGGGGCGAGGGAGGGCAGAGTAAGGCCTGTCGAGGTCCCACGCACAGGGGGTCCCTCTCTCTCTCTCTCTCTCTCTCTCTCTCTCTCTTCTCACTCGCTCTCTCGCATACAGGTTCGCCGGAGTAGTAAGGGCGGGCGGGCGGACGGGAGGGAGGATCGGGGCAGCCTGTAGGCGCGACGGACAGACGTACAGACAGACTCGGACGGCGCCTGAAACTACTTTTCTTTGTCTTTGGGAGGGTGCCGCCACCGACGTCGTCTCTCTCTCTCTCTCTCTCTCTCCCTCTCCCTCTCAGTCTCCCTCACTCACTCATTTGAGCTCTCGGCCCCGTCAAGTCGCGTTAGACACATTCACCTCGCGCAGCTTCGACTAATATCTGTGACAAGATCCGACAGGCCGATAAGCGCAGGCCCGACTACGAAGAGTGCACGGGACCCCGAAACTTACGATTTCACGACTAATTAACGGATGGTGAATTTTGAGGCTCTGGCCCTTCTCGGGACGCCCCCCCTCCCCCGCTCCTTCATTATATAGACAAAGGCCCCTCGGGCAGGGTCCTTTCGAGGTTTTAATTCTACACTGCCGATGGGGATGACAGGTTATGACGGGATTAACGTGTCGTATGGGTCCCGACTAGGCGACTTATGACCCCCTCCCCCCCTCGTCGCCACATCATCCTCCTCCTCCTTTGCCGCCACCACTTCGCCCGCCACTAACTCTACTGGCCCAGTTAACCGACTGCTCCTTAGCTCCCCGATTACCGCTTACGAGCTCCGGGCCCTTTATTTCACCTGGAATTGTGGGAAAAGTGGAAGGAAGCTGTGGGCCTCCGCCGAATGACTCTCCTGTTGTATTTAACGGATTCACTGGACGAGTTGTCGGGTCGCGTGTTCTCCTTCATTTGGCGCTGGAACCTCAGTAACTTATGGCTTTCGACAGACCCTCTCTCTCTCTCTCTCTCTCTCTCTCTCTCTCTCTCTCTCTCACTCTCTCTCTCGAATCCCTAGACAGCCAATTAGCGGCTTCGAGACCCGACCTTTTCCCACACTCTTAATTATTCCGAATGAAAACCAATTTTTCAACTCGGCCGTCAGAGAATTGATATCTGTTTTCAAATTCGATAGCTTCGACGATTCGGCGGCTATTCTGCCCGCAAACGCGCTCGCAGGTCGTCACCGTCGGCTTAAGGACAGATTATTCCTCCGTATTTGAATAGACTGTTCGATAGAGCCGAAGACGCGTATCCATCCTCGGTTAATGATTGCCCGAGTGCTTAACGAGCCGGAGAGACGAACGGTACTCTTTATAAGGCTGACCGAAGTGGCGCTTTAAAAATGTAAAGCTTGATTGATCCCCGGGAGCGTGTGACGGAGAAAAAATGAGGAAAGGAGACGGGAAAGAATTAGAAGAGATTATTTATCGGGGAGGGAGGGAGGGAGGGAGGGGGAAAATTGAAGCTACGTACGCAATTAAAGGCCTTCTTGACTTCGTTTGATCTTCTCCATCGGCACTCGGTATCAGCTCTCGGTCTCCCTTCTGTACACCCCCTCAACCTCCCCCCGTCCCCACCCGTTCGTAAGAGGTACCTTCCTTAACCTCCCACCACGACCAAGATTCCCGCTCCCGCTCCCGCTCCCGCTCCCGGTTCAGCTCACCGAACTCGCTGAACGTGCAGGAGGACGGAGGGAGGATCGCCGTTGAAATATCTGTTATATCCAGCTGCGTTATGAGTATTACGTAAATTTGAATATTCGATGATTTCTCAGGGCTCGTCCGTATAATTCCCCCGACGTCCTTCTCGGCTCGTTGGCCCGCGCAAAGTAAATTTATCCTCGACCAGTTGGCCGTAAATTATCGCTCGGCCGCGCGCACCTTCATCCTCCCATCGCGCCGGAGATTAAAAAGAGTTTGAAGTCGAGATAATATTCATAGGATGCAATGTATACTGCTCGTCTAGGGGCATCAATCCCCCCTCCCCCTCCCACCCTCCTTTCGCTCCTTTACATTAATAACGCAAAAGGGAACGATATATACTTCTCTTCATTCCGTCCTCACGATGCTTCCCCCGTATCTTTTAATTGGACCTTGACGGGAGAGCCCCGCCGAATAAGAGGATCGCGGAATAAAAAACGAAGAAAATATTAAGCCCGATTAGATTCTCCCATCCCTTCCTCCCTCCCTCCCCTCCCCCTACCCTACCCCTACCCCGTCCCATTTCCCTCGCTCCCCTAACTCCCCGAACCGCAGCGCCCAAACCCGTGCGCCTGACGAGCTACCGGGATACGAGAAGCTGATAAATAACGGCCCAGTCGGGCAAATTTTCTCGAAATCTTATTATAACGGAAGCGCGATGCGCGCCTTCGCGCTAAATGCGTCGCTTATCGGCAAGGGAAGCCTGTATCCACTGTACATCCGTTTGTCCTTTATTGTCTCTTTTCCTTAGTTTCGCACACACGTATTAAGCCGTCGTTGGCAATCGGCATGTAAAATTGAAATTTTCACCGAACCAGGAAGTGCCAGTATATCCTGTGGGTATCTCTCATTCCTTGGGACAACAACAACAACGATAACAACGACAATAATAATAATAATATTAACAATAATAGCAATAATAATACATTTGTTGGGATAAGATAAGAATGGAGTCGAATGAATGGAGGAGAACGAAGCGTCAAAGTTCGCGGAGAGCCGGTGAAGGTGTCAGTCGACACCTTACCTCGGGTGAGGAAAATCATCGGGAAAACCGCGCCCTCGTCAAAACAGCATCTGAACAGCAGACCTGGCGAGCGTCGCCCTCGGGAGTTGGGTCAAGGGGTGAAAAACAATGGGGTCCCGACTTGCCCACGTGATTTATTGCAAAACGAGACCCGTCTGCGAAGAGTGGGTAAAAAAAAAAAAAAAAAAAAAAAAAAATGTAGAATAAGAAAAGGGAGAGGAGTAGGAGGAGAGTCGTCTGGGTCCTCTCTGGGCGGTCGCACCGGTGCGCACCACGTGCCGAACATGTGATCGAGCGGGCCGCAGGGTTTTTCACTCCTCGGAGATAAGTGAGATAGCCGCGCTCTGGGGCTACCCGGAAAAGAGCCGACCCTCCTCTACTTCCCTCCCTCTTTAACTACTCCAATTGTCGCGATTTCCGCACGACGACTTTTCCTTTTCCCCGAGGATCCCACGATCTCCCCGCCCCCCCTCCTCTCTCTGTTTCGCCACATACTATACGGTACTTGGGCTACTTTGTGCTACTTTTCTACTTTCGGCTTCGGCGAAGCAGAGAGGTAGAGAGGCAGAGAGGTAGAGGGGCAGGGGAGGGGAGAGGTGGGGGAGAGGAGGGTGGGAGGAGGACCCAGCGAACGTGACTCGGGTCCTTTGAGCTCAAGCGAGCGAGGCGCGCAAGTTATTATCGTTTAAAATAACCTTTTCCTCCTCTTTCCATTTCGCTTGCCTTCGGTTTTTATCGACGATCGGGCCAGACATCGAGCGCGCCTTACACGTGTTCGCGCCTCGCGACTCTACTTACTCGTCCCGCTCCTCTCCGATAGACAGATAGATAGCCGTCGATAAAGTCGACGCGTCCGTGCGTCCGTGCGTGCGTGCGTGCGTGCGTGCGTGAGTGGGTGAGTGGGTGAGTGGTACGAGTGAGCGAGTATCCGCCGACGGATAAGAAATACGAATGCTGGGACGAGTAGGCGGGACGTAGGTGGGACGTAGGTGGGACGTAGGTGGGACGGTAGGGGGACGGGGACGGGGATAAAGAAGCCGCCACCGCCAGTCGAGGAGGAGCGGATCGACGAGTGAGTCGAGTGCAAGCAACCGCCAAGGTAGAGACGCTCGCCCGTTGCCGATCCGATCCTACCCGTACTGACGGTCGTACGGATCGCGTGCAGAATGCGTGGAAGCAGAGGAGCCGCGGACATGTAAGAGCATCGCCGGGTCATTAATTACGGGGCCGCTCGACTTTCAGCGCCGTTCGTCTTAATTAATTAGGGGTACGGGCCGAGCCCGATAGATTGTGCCAATAATTTATTTCTCTGTAGGCCGAGAGCCATCTGCCGAGCCCGGATAATACGTACTTTGTAAGGGTCAATAAAGTTAGGAATCGGTTGGCTGTCGCCGAGGAGGTAACTTATTCGATTGGCGGCGGGGGTGGAGCACGAGGGTGCCGGGCCTTTTTTCCGTCCCGCTACGTCAGCGAGACGAATTTAAGATCCCGAGCAATGCCGTGGCCGATGCTCTTAGGCCGAGGCCCGGAGGGTGGAGGCATCCGGGGAATGCCCACTCGAGGAGCTCATCCCTGTGGATTCTTGCGCTATCTCGGTATCTCCGAGCGGGGCTCGTGCGCCTCCTCCTCCTCCTCCTCCTCCTCCTCCTCCACGTCATGGCAATGTGATTAGGGGCCCGAGTCGATCGTGTAGCTGCTACGCGCAGTAGCGGCGGCAGCGCGTGTGCTCGGACGCGCCGAGACGGAACGAAAGCCGGCCGATACGCGCCGGAGATGGACGCCGTGGAGGCCAATTGAGCCGAATAAGAAGTGCCGGTGCTCAGGGAGAAGGAGGTGGAGGAGAAGGAGGAGGAGGAGGAGGAGGAGCGAGGGACGTCCCTGGAGCCCGAGAGTCGAATCGTCGTCACAGTCTAGAGCCCTTAAAGAGGGCCTGCCAGGACCTCGTGGCGCCACAACTCGTAATCTGGCATTCTCCACGATCCGCAGGCCCTCGACTCTCTGAGGCCCCTCCCCGCCGCGCCTCGCCCCGCCGCTCACGCTACCTTGTTGTACCCATACGTGCCTCCAGCGCGTCCCGTACTCGGCTATTAAGAGCTGTCGACTTGTCGCCCGCACTCGAGCCTCGGTCCTTTGGAATTCTCAAATTTTCGTCTTCATTATACAACTGCCTCCGATTTCCCTCCATCCTGACAATTGTCTTTTTTAGCCGACTGCTCGAGCAGGTAGTGGCGACGGTGGCATTTTCTCTCTCTCTCTCTCTCTCTCTCTCTCTCTCTCTCGCTCTCTCTCTCAAGTACGGCTCTTCATTCACTGACAAATTCATTTGACGCTGGGACAAAGCCGAGGAGGTGCATTCTTTACGGGTACCCGCCGAGTCGCTTCGAGTACGCTCCGTCGTATTTGTACTCGTAAACACTCCGTTCCCTACTGCTCTCCCTCCTTCCGCTGCTTCCCATTCATTTCCAGTTCCAGGGTCCAGGCGCTCATTGGACCCGTAAATTTTACAAGTACCTCCTTTCCATTAGCTTTCTCCCGCGAACTTACAACATTTGCAGAAGAGAATGCGGCCCTCCTTCTCTCTCTCTCTCTCTCTCTCTCTCTCTCTCTCTCTCTCTCTCTAGCTCACTCTTTATAAGCTTGCACGGGAACTTTAAAGCTTTAGCAGGTCGGAAAATCCTTGCGCGTGCGCCTGTTCACACAAGTCTTTGGGCCAACACGTGTATACAAGATCCGAGCAAACATAATTATAGGTACTCAGGTGGGCTTTTCTTTATCCGGGGCTCGGGCTCGAGTGTCTTGGGAAATCTCGTCTCGAGAACCGATGGGGAATAGGTAGAAGAAGAGTGGATAGAAAAGTGGATAGAAAAGCGGGTAGAAAAGCGGATAGAAAAGTGGGTAGAAAAGTGGGTAGAAAAGTGGGTAGAAAAGTGGGTAGAAAAGTGGGTAGAAAAGTGGGTAGGCCCGGTGGGCAGCCCTCGAGTCACGGGAAAAACGCGTGGATTGACTTTCCGGACTTGACTTACGGATTAGCCGAGTTTCGCGTCGAGATTGTTTATATAGGCCGGTACCTACCGGAGACCCTCGGGCCGATAACATCGAAGGATTGCATCTATGTGGGCTTTCGGAAGTCGCACGCGGCCCCGGGGCCCTCCTCCCTCCCGCCATCTCTTCCCGCCCCTCGTCGTGCTCCGTCCGCGCTACGTGGACGGCTACGTCGACGGCTACGTCGACGGCTACATCGACTTTTAGCGTGCCTGCCTACCATATTCCCTGCCGTGCTCGCCGTGCTCGCAATATCCTCCTCCTCCTCCTCCTCCTCCTCCTCCTCCTCCTTTTTTACTTTTTTTATAGATAAAGACAAAATAGCCGTTCAAGAATGCCGTAGTAGAAAAATGGGCCAAGGTGCTTATTATGCCTTCTCGTTTTCTTTGCCTTTGTTCGGCATATTGTCCGATGCGATCTACGATTTCGTCACCAGTCGGCCCGAGGGTTTTCCCGGCTCTAGACTTTTGACTTTGGCAAAACATTGGCATTACGTGGACTCGGAGCCTTCCTCCTCCTCGCTTTCCGTGAGTCATTGCCCAAAGAGGTTCTTTTACCAACCTCGGGCCCCAATCTATTTTCGCTTCATTATAAATAAATGTGAAAACCTTCGCCGGGGCTTTCCCCGCTTTTGCGACGTTTGATAAAATAAACACTTTCGCTCTTATCCCAAAGAAAAATCGTTCGAGGAAACAACGTTACTAAAACATATCTTCCACGACTGACTGTATCCCCACCCCCAATAACCATCTCCTCCTTACCATCTCTCTCTGTCTCTCTCTCTCTCTCTCTCTCTGTGTATCAATCGTCTCCCTTCAACATTATTATAAGAATCATTATGACGGCAAACGACAGTTTTATTTAACGAAATTCAAGCAAAACTCTTAGCACAAGGAATAAAAGCTTCGTGACGGATTACTAGGTTAATCCCTCGAGGGGCGCAATCCTTTGCTTTACTTATTATTGAGAGCGAGAGGGAATGAGAAAGGGAAGGAAGTGTCGCGGCTCGAGGCTCTCGTAGAGTGAAAAATAAAAATGGGAAAATGGGAGCAAGCATATGGCAAGGATAAGAGGCGACGAAGCCTGCTCCTTACGTGGTAGGGGATGGAGTGAGACGGGGGCTGAGGGGGGGGGGCGAAGGAAAATTTTTCGTTAAATCACGTGTGCCGGAGAGGAGAGGACGGCAGGCGCTTACGGGCTCCGCCGTGCCGGGAAGCCACTCGGGCATTCGGCACGCGTGGCTCCGGGAAAATACCGACCGGTAATCTCCCCGACATACGTAATCCCGTGGCGCGCGCAGAGTCGGAGTCAGAGTGCGTACGCGAGGGCCGAAAGTCGCAACACACGTCGCGCGGCCCTCGCCCTTCGCCCTTCGCCCTTGGAGAGATGCCGATCGAGGGGGCAGTTTGCGCGGGCCGGATTTAGCCTGCGGGAGCTGCGAGCCGCGCACTATTGTCTTAGCCAAAGCCCCTAAGTCCATTTACGTGACTCTGGGTAATCGTACCTGGTACACTCAGCTCGGAAAACCATCGGCACCATCTACGTACCTAACCGGGGGCCGACAGGGCTCCCGTAATCTCGGGGCCCGGGTTTTCCGCGCCTGTCGACAGCCCGAGCCGAGAGGCTTCCTCGGGCTATCGATCGGTCGACGCGCGCAAAATCCTAAATTCCTGGGCCGCAGACGGCCTGGGGGGGGGGAGATAAGGTCG
Organism: Ceratosolen fusciceps; assembly: GCA_018883505.1. NCBI lineage: Eukaryota > Metazoa > Arthropoda > Insecta > Hymenoptera > Agaonidae > Ceratosolen > Ceratosolen fusciceps. The sequence goes on from RCIC01000001.1 coordinate 10,883,403, forward strand.
GGGGGTCGGGAAGAGGCGCCATCGGGCGCCGCCGACCCATTAGTCAGAGGGCTATTTGTGAAAATGTTAATTGCCGGTGAATGGGCGGCATACGGTGCTGTCGAGGGAAAGCGGACCCTCGAGAGCTCGTTAGCCGGTCATTTTTCACGCGAGATCGGCGCGTTTACGTCGATTTCGCGCGGCACTCGACCGGCACCGGGATGAGTAATCGGCTGCCGAGTCAGGTGCGAGAGCTGCCTCTGGGGGATATAACTCTCTCTCTCTCTCTCTCTCTCTCTCTCTCTCGGGACGTTAGGTACACCGAAACCGCAAATAGGAACGAGGGGTTTCTTGTGTATAGATGAAGGACGTAACGAGAGGATGGATGGATAAATTAAAACGGAACGTGTTCCGGTCTTTCTGTTTCCAGGCGCATGTTCCCGTCGGTGCAGCTGTCGGTAAGCGGCCTCGAGCGACGCTCGCGGTACTGCGTCCTCCTGGAGCTGGCCCCGGCCTCGGACCGCCGGCACAAGTACGTCGGTGGCCCGGAAGCTGGACGGGGCGCGCCGCGGGGCTGGACGTCCGCGGGTCCGGCTGAGCCTCAGCCCCCGGTCGAGCGCCGGCTCTACATGCACCCGGACAGCCCGGCCAGCGGCTCGCACTGGATGCAGCATCCCCTTGGCTTCTCCAAGCTCAAGCTCACCAACAACGTCGTCGAGCACCACAGCAACGTGAGTCGAGCCTCGCCGGCTTTTTAATTATAGGGGCTACGCCCACGTCTGGGGTCCCGTCTCGGAGCCAGGGACGTCGGCGCCCTGGAAAGCGCCGGCGCGTCCCAACGGGGCCACCTGCTCTCGAGCGCGACTCCATCCCCGCAACCATGACCGATTTCTGTTCTCCCGGCTCGTTGCGTGCTTTCGTTGCTCCGCGCCCCTCTACTTGTGCGGTACTGCTCCGTCGCGACAACTAAATCACCTTCTCGAGTTCGCTATGTAAATCAAACCTCGTCGGCCGTCCCACTTACTTTACTTGTCGCTCTCCCCCTCCGCCCCACATCCACTCCCACACCCCCTCCGCCCAACTCCCGCACTCCCACCCCCTTCGATCCCTCCCGCCGCCTCCTCCGCCTCCTCCGCCCTCCCCCTTCCCCCCATCCATTGAGAGCCCAATAACCTCCCCGGTCCCCTATCTGCTCCCCGACAGTTCGTCCTTCACGACATCCACCCACCCACGTTCTTTCAATTATCACATGCTTCCTACGAGAGCATCCCGCTCTACTTCTGCCGATTCGACACGCCCTCCCTTCCTCCCTTCCCCAAATCCCCTCCCGTATCACTGCTATTACGCCGGTCCTCGTTAATTCTGACCTCCCCGTTTCAGCTTGGCTTTATACATACATACATAAATTCTCCGCCAAGGGTGCTCGACTCTCCTTACAGAATCTCAATATGCAGTCGCCCCAATGCAACAAAGGGGCCTCAAATGTTGTATTATACGTATATTACAAAGAGTTGTTGGCTACACGCTGGAATTTCCTATAGTCAATCACTTTTCCTTGCTCACCAAACCTGCAAACGTATTCATCAACGTCACGGGGTAGTCGGGGGGCCGTCTCCTTAAGCACGTGTACGTGTACGACCAGCCTTTCCGACGCTTCCAAACGGTTGTTTCTTATTCGTCGACTCTCGGATATACACGGATCCTCCGACGATCGCCTCGATCAGCTCAGATCGATCGATGCGACAGGAGAATTCTTCTCGGATCCCGATATTTCGGCCGATTCTCGCTCCTCGTTGTCACCTTCGATCATTCCCACGTCTGGGGAGAAAAAAGTTTCCAACAACCTGCCACTCGGATATCAATTCGAACGCCTCGACTCTCTCTCTCTCTCTCTCTCACTCTCTGCCCTCTTTCCACCTCCAACGACTGCAACGACTGCAACGACTGCAACGACTCTCCGCGTCTGCTCGTCATCCGTCCCTGAAAAACCTGGGCACGCAGATAAGGAGGGCGAATGTAATGGCAGGCAGTAAACGCCGTGGGATATCGCAGCCCGTGATCTAGATAAGACCTTAGGGCGGGCAGGGAATCATCATTACGGATTTCTCTTTCTCATCAAAGCTAATTGAGCCTCGAGTCGAGTAGAGCAGTAGATAGGCCGATAAAGCTGAAAGCCCTAAGCAAACAAGGATGAGTACGTCATGGCCGTGGCTCAACAAAGTGCATATTTGTAGAGTCGCGTAGGCCAGAGTCGTAAGGTAAAGCAAAGCGCAACTAGGAAACATTATCCTCGTCAAAAGGGCCGACGGGGAGGAGGTTATTGGGGCTAAGGAGGCTACAATGAGGTACAGCATAACGTTGATAAGTCTGTTCCGAGCTCGGGGTACGGAAGTCCCCGACTGGGTAGGGAAAGGGAGACAGGGACCTTTCTTCGGCGGCGGACCCGCCGCTGATGGGTTCGTTTATCTCCGCGTACCAGGAGACGCGCGTGCGGTGTTTGGACAGCTTGCCAGCACTACCTCTCTATTTTTTTCCTTCGGCCACTCTCGCTCTTAATGGCTGCGCCCGCCTCCACGAGTCCCCATCCCGGGGCCGCCCAACTATAGCGCAGCTGGCGCGGAGCCCGTGTCCTCCGTGAACCTCGGGGCTGGGACGGGAGGGACCCTTGCCTATCCAGACGCATCCGAACGCATCTAGAGGCGCATCTAGGGGCGCATCTAGACGTATCCAGACGTATTATCCAGCGTCAAGTGTCCTGCCCGGAGACTTTGGCTCACCGCCCCCGATCCATGTGGGCGGGCGCTCGGTCACTTCTCTCGTTCCGCATTACATTTCAGGCTTTTCACAGTGTCTCCCTCACCTCCCCCCCCCGATACCGCCATCGCCGCCGCAACCACATTTCCCGTTCTCGGGCTTTCCCGTCCCATCCCATTTCGCTCAAGTGCGCTTTCGTTTTACGATGACGTTTAAAGCGCCGATGTCTCCGCTTCTGCCCTTGGCTTTTTTTTTTTTTTTTTTTTTTTTTTAAAAAGAAGTCCCTCGGCCTCTTCCGAGGGACCACCGCCCTCGGCATTAATTCCGACTCGGAACGAATCGCTATCGGGATCCTCCGGCATCAACGAGGGAGAAATTCAAAGTTGCCGTTAGCGCGATAGCCGGGGCGCCGGGGGGCGAAGAGCAAAGAGAGCCGAGTTAATATTCTGCAGGCTTTCGGCGGGCGTCGCGGCGCTTAATTGATTTTTTTTTTCTCCTTAAACGAGACAAAATGGCGGGATAGCCGGGAGGGAGGGAGGGAGGGAGAGAGAGAGAGAGAGAGAGGCGTGGAGGAATACCAGGAAGCGCCGTAGGACAAGGGAATCGCTGTTAAGAAGACGACGAGCTTGCCGCCGGTGGCTAAATTATGAAGACGGGCTCGAGTTCGGACGGGGCATCAGTGGGGCAGTGGCTCCTACTCGGCACCGGGGGCAGATAGATTAATTCCGCGTGCGCCAAGGGCCATCTGTCAAAGCTGGCTGTCGAGGGTAAAAAGCCGGCGGAGGGCCGCCGAGCAAAAAGCGGACCATCACCTTTCCTCGATGGCCGGGCGTAAGAAGCTCCCCCGCGTCGCCGCGCGGCCCTAATTTGTCGGGGGCCGCGCACAGAGGACTTCCGGGAACGGATGCGGGGGCTCGGGACCCCTTTTCGGGAATCGCGTCTACGCTCATGGCCCTGAGCGCGGCGCCGACTCCGCTACAGGCACCCACACACTCACGGCCACCCTCGCCCATCTACGTATCGGGGAACCCCGCACGGGGCGGCCCCTTTTAACGAATTCCGCTAAGCAATTATAATTTTAATAAAATTCCTCCGTCACTGGCGGCCACGGATCGCTTCTCCTTTTTAAAGGCCTGCCAGACAATTTGCCTTTATCCAGGATGCACGCAACCACCTCCTCCCTCCCTCCCTCACTCCCTCCCTCCCTCCCTACCTACCTCCAACCCTCCTTAACCGCTTACGCGCCCATCACCGCGTTAAATTTCGTACGCCTTGGGTGGAACGAGCAACGCGATCGATCCGTTCTTTACTCAATGTCGACCCTTTGCCGTTATTTCAGGTCCTCCTCACCTCCATGCACAAGTACATCCCGCGAATTTGGATAATTCGTTGCGACGATGTAACGAGCATGCGCGACCTGTACAACAACCCCTCCTCCTGCTTCACCTTCAAGGAGACGGAATTCATCGCCGTCACTGCTTACCAGGTAAATCAGCCTTTAATACATTATCCTCTGCTCTCTCAAGCGGTACTTTTGCCAATTACTTCATTACTTTTACTCGACGAGCTGCACTCGAAAATTAAAACTAAAGGCCAAACATAAGAGAGTCGTGCGCATTGTTGTGCGAGACCTCGAGCTCGATAAACGTTGAAACTTAATAATAAAGAAAATAAATAATCGAGAGTAGAGTCGAGAAAATTGAAAGTACTGTAATGGAAAGTCGAGAGGTTTACTGTTCAATTAGAGACACGGAGACAGAGAGAGAGAGAGAGAGAGAGAGAGAGAGATAGAGAGAGAGATCGTGGGCAGTGCGAGTAACGCGCCGGGTTACATGATTCCAGAACGAGAACATAACGAAGCTGAAGATCGACAACAACCCGTTCGCCAAGGGCTTTCGCGAAAGCGGCCAGTCGGCATGTAAGCGCAAACGCCAGCGCTCGGTCCAGGAGGACGCCGGAAGCTCCAACTCTGAGATCTCCCACGACGAGGAGGAGGGCAACGTATCGTCCTCGGACTCGGACCACAACGACCTCGAGGCTCCGTTGGCGAAGCGCGGCCGGGATCGCGAGCCGGAGGAGAGTCGCTGCGAGGTCGGCAGCTCCGTGTCCAAGATCAACCGGACGCCCCCGCCTCCCGAGCCACTGCCGACGGAACCGGTCCCAAGGAGGGAGACCCAGCCGAGGCTCCACAGACCCTGGACGGACGACGGAGCGGAGACAACGAGGGTTCGACCCCTCGGGAATCCCAACCACTTGGCCCTGCAGCATCATCACCTTCAGCACCATCAGCCGGACTACCTCGACGTCCAGCAGGCGCACTACCACCTCGTCGCCCTCGACCTCGCCAGGATGAGGCAGATGCAGCAGAGTTTCGCCGCCGCGGCCCAGCATCTGCCACCGCTGATGGACTTTAGGCGATGAACCCCCTTCCCTCTGCCGCGATCTTAACCCCTGTACTCTTACGGTTCTCGGCGTACCCCTCTCCCCGTCTACCTTACTCTTCCGACACGCACGCTTCCTCGTACGATTTCTCCTATCGTTCAGGTACTCTTTACTTAAGAAGTTGAAAGCGACTGCTTAAGCTACGCGCGCGTTAACATTCATTATGAACAAACGTACGTGGCGACAAGTTTGTGCAGCTTCGAAGAAGAATAAGAAGTAGAAGAAGAAGAAGAAGCAAAAGAAGAAGAAGAAGACGTCGACGACGACGACGATGCGATAATTATGAACTGCAATGCGAAAAAGACAATACTTTAGAAGCTCTATCGAGAGTGTAATTCGTAAGTCCAATGGCCTTTTATAAAGATTGCTCACGCAAAAAGATATTGTAAAGTAAGTTTTGTTAAATGCGTTAAATATCTATATGATCTATTGGATTCATGAGGATAAAGAGGTATAAGCATTCAAAGTAGATTGAAGTGCAGCGAGTGAGCAGTTTATAAGTATTGTTTGAAATAATATAAATATAAGTGTAAAATTATTGTTTTTTCTGCGTAAAAAAAGTCCATTAGTTTACACACTAAAGAGTGAACACGTCTTGATTAATTCTGAAATTACTTTTATTATTATTACTATTATTACTATTATTACTATTACCACCACCACTACTACTACTACTACTACTACTACTACTATTTATTACTATTATCTTAATCAGACCGAAAGTTGGTACTTTAAAAAGCTAAAAAAAAAAAAAAAAAAACACGGTGCTGCTGTTGCTCTCTCTCGATGAGCTGCCGGGACTTGGCACTTTCTCTAGAAAAAACAAAATTTTTAGTGCTTGTGCAAGAAAAGTCACGTCCCCTCATATTCAAATACATACCTTAAGTCTAAGCATTAGTAGAACATAAAAAAAATAAATAAATAAATAAATAAACAAAAAAGAGAGCTTGCTAGTTTTTCCTTCATCATTATTAAATAGCGTTTAATGATTAATTTTCCAACGGGAGATCTATGAAGAATATTTATCTATGTAGTTTTTAAGTACTGAGACACGTATTTATATGTATTGATTGAAGAATGTAGGATTTTCATTGCAGAGACGGAAATTCAAACGATGAACTTTTAAAGTTGTGATTTACTCTTTATTATACTGAGGAGCTGCGCATGTATATAAAAATCATTTGTAAATAGTAAATATGAATTTTAAGGAGAACAAATAAATAATATTAATGGGGCTACATGCAAAGAGCTGGCGACTACATGTCTAGCTTTTTTCTTCATTTTTTCACTTTAGGTTTTGTGTTTTTACATTTTTTTTTTTTTACATTTCTGGCACACACCGATATGTTCTTGACACTTGTAGAATTTATTATACTTTGTAAATAAGTACGCGCGCAAACAATAATGAATTTTCATAGATTTATCTTATAAGACGTTTATTGTACAAAGATGGTGAAGCGACATGAAATAAAAATATTGTTATTGTTAAGTAGAGATTAATGCGAAACAAGTTACCGAATATTTTTACTATTATTATTGTAATTATTATTACTATTATTATTATTATTATTATTAATATTATTATTATTATTATTATTACTATTATGAGTCATTGAAACCAATAAAAGTTATTGAAATATAACGACTACTTTAAATGTTCTTCCCAGTTAAAAATGTTCTCTGTCATTCCATTCTATAATATTACGAAGAAAGCAAAAAATTCACCCACGCACACGCACACACGCACACGCACACGCACACTATACGGCTTTTTGTTATAAAATATTTTTTATTTCATTATTGAGTAATTAAGGTAGCGAAATACTTTGAAAATATATACGGGATATTAAATGAAATTATGATTGGAGAATAATTGAAAGTAATACTTAATTTTTTATTTATTTATTTATTTTTTATTTAACAACAATAATAGGAATTTGTTCTTTTTACTGATAATTAATAACAGTATCGTGATAATTCATCTGGATGAATTTAAAATGAATTTTAATCAATCATCTTATAATTAATTATTTGTAATTAACTGTCGTATACATTGATGCCACCATACGTATATGCAATCATGAATTTTTACAGTATTAAAATCAAATGATGCATACGTATTTATACGTCGGGTTACGAATCATAATTACTATACAGAAGCTTTAAATTAAATAAAGTACTATGTACTGTTAAATATTAAAAACGCAGTCTGATTAAATAAAAAAGAAGCTTGGATAACTTATAAAATTATTACAGTTATTATAGTATATGTAATAATAGTTAGAGAGTTGAGAAAAGAAAAAACAAAAAAAAAAAATGTCATTGAAAAAAATAGTCAAACAGTAGTAGTATCGCGGATCAAAATGTCCAATGCTTGATAATTCCGTAATTAATAATAATATAACGAATGAGTCTTTTTATATAATATCAAAAATAAAAATGAGCCCGAATGTTTTATCAGTATTTCGCATAATGTTCTAATATCATTCGTTTCCTCGAGATTGCAAGTACCTTTACAATGTTCTTAACAATATTATTCTTATAATTGAAGCGGAAAGTTGAATAGACTTGTTTCACTGGAAACGAGCATTTTCTGTCATAAAGCCGGGCTATTCGCTATTCCGCGGGCGTATAAATCTTGCAAAATTTTATTGACACGGCCCCTGTAATCGTAAAGCTTAGCACTCGCATGCGCACACCGATAGAATATCCTATTCCCAGATACAATGCCTGATTAGTTTTTTCTAAATAAAGCGTCGATACTTAATACAATGAGTAATCTATATTGTATTTTTATCATAAAAAGTGTAAGAAAGTGTAGGAAGCCGATGTCGTTATTGCGCCCGTGTTTTGAGACCCCATGGTTTTCTCAGTTTTATTTATTTATTATCTTAAGGTAATCAATCCCGAGCGAATGGATAAAAGGAAAAATTAATCTCATCTCTCGGTTGTAAGGGACGAATTAACTAGTTATCATATGATTAATTCAAATTTCAATCGCTATTCCTATAAGAAACGTTTCTTACAAACGAATGAGGCTCGCGCGTGTACCGGACGTACACGTTTTTAATACTTTCGAAGCCAATGGGAGCGGGGGAGGGGCGAGGGGGGGGTCATCGGTCGGAAACCTTACGGCCAGTCGTACAGTTTTCGTGGTTGGCGAAAAGAGCGGCGAGTGGCGAGAGGTGCGAGGAAGGACGGAAGGAAGGAAGGAAGGAAGGAAGGAAGGAAGGAAGGAAGGAAGGAAGGAAGGAGGGAGGGAAATGCATCGAGCATAATGTCTGATAATACTAGGGTGCTCAATTGTTCTAAGAGGAATGTGCGGTGATGCGATGTTGTCGCGTAATGTCTTGGGCTGCTGGTTCGTTGCCGTCCGTCGCAGCGCCAAGGAGCCGAGAAGGTGTGCGAATACATTTAAGCAAAATCCTTTCTCAGTAGTCTCTCTCTCTCTCTCTCTCTCTCACTCTCTCGGTCACTCTCTCGGTCACTCCCCTCCTCTCTCTCTCTCTCTCTCTCTCTCTCCGTCTACGTGGACACAGCGAGCGACGAGAGCCGGCGACCGAGTTGTTCCGTCGGCCGCTCATATGCAGCACCTCTCGTCCCCGCGACCCTCGTGGTACTTGGGACAGTAGGGCGGCTCGTAGCTGTTGATACAGAAGGAGCCCCGTGAGCCCTTGGGGGTGTGCTGGCCCATTATCAGCAGCTCCCCAGAGCGCGGGGCTATCCTCGGCCCGGATGGGCAGCGTCTCGAGCACGGCTCCGCCACCATTTCCCGGTTCCCGTCGACGCTCTGGGCCATGTAACACACCGCCCACACGTGGCTGCAGAGCTGCTCGTTCGTCCGGTTCTCGCAGAAGGGCTGCAGCTTTCCCCCGTTTACGCAGAAGTCCACGTGACCGACCTTCCCCAGCTCACCTAAGGGAACCGGATACCGTTACGCATGGAGCATTAATTTTAACGCCAAATCTCCGAGCCCGAGAAACCATTTCGTGTACACGCTCTCCGCCCCGGAAAAGCCCACCGGACCCAATACAGTCCCTTCTGACTAATTTTATTTAATAAAAACACGGACAGAAGAAACGTTTAGAGATTTCGGTCGGTGGAAAAAAGTAAGGCAGCCACCGAAGCCTACGGGCTCACCTACGGACGTACGTAGCCGAGGACGAGGACGAGGACACCGAGGACCATTAGCTGGTATACATTCTAACCCCATTGTTATTTCTAAAATCCTAAAACAACCTCCGATGCATAATTAATTATTATAAAAGGACGAGAAGACGAATGGCTTTAGTCGACAAAAACAAATCTCCTGCGAACGGACGAGTCGAATGATTAATTGTACGTTTTCGTAATTTTCTTGGCTCGTGAAAACGAACGCGCGCAGCATTAAACGTTGGCATTGGCCGGAAATCAAAATAAATGTTATTCGACGAAGCAAATGACGAAGGAACTTCCATCCCGAGATAACGGAAAGTAGCCCGATATCAATCTGCCGGCTCTTTAATTACGCATCCAATCCCTCCGGAAGAAAAGGTACCGAAGGTTATTGGGGTGGGAAGGGGACACACGCCCCTCGTCTATTTTTCTTTTTCCCATAATTCTGTTGTTCCGGATGGAGCTGAGTGGAGAAAATTGCCCGCGATTATGCGCGAAAGACTAAATAAAAAGCGTGCCGACGGAAAGAATGCAGGCCCAAGAGTAGGCAACGCCAGCGAAGATTATTATGATCTATCGGCTATCTGTCAGGCTTGTCGAGATGCCGTGCCATGTCCGTATGATTCGCACTTGGAGATACGTGAAAAAAAAAGGGGAGAAGATCACGGCGACGTAGATGATAATGCGGCCGAACGGAAGCCTACGTTGAATAATTGTCTACGTAATAAGAGTATGGGAAAGAGCTGAGCTGAGCTGAGCCGATAGCCAAGATAGACGGTGAGGTTACTTAGTTGCGAGAGCAATGACGGGGAATGCCCATCACCGGCATATTAATCTCCGTCGGAGGATCCCGCGAGCAAGGAAAGGGACACGTACGCTCGTACGCCGGGGATATTATCCTTGTAATGAAAAGGCAAGTAGGCCAGGGCGCCAAGCGGCCCGTAAATAGCGCCCCGAACGCGGCCCTAATGAAATTCTAACGCGTTCTCGGATGGAGTATACCCACCGTAGTATCCGGCATTCGTGTGGATGACCTCGACAAAGTCCGCGTCGCCGCTGTCGAGCCGATTGACGAGCCCGGGCCTGATGAGGGGCCTCGCCGGGTCGAGGGCGACGATCCTGCTCATGCGGAAGAGAAGGTAGTTGGCCATGATGCCGCAGACGTGGGCCCCTAGCGAGTGCCCGACGCAGTGCGTCCTCTCGATCGTTAGCCCGTGGTTACGTAGGCTCGTGAGGGAGGCTGCGAGGCACCGGGCGACCGGGCGCATGTTCGAGACCGCCGCCGGGTAGCAGGGAGCCGCGCACAGTTTGCCCCAGTCGACGAGGAAGACGTTGTAGCTGCCGTTCTTGAGGTAGGCGTCCCGCAGAACGGACATCGGCAGGGCGTCCTCGCCACCTACACAGACGAGCCACAAAATGCCTTCTCTCTCTCTCTCTCTCTCTCTCTCTCTCAAGGTTATGCTGAATTAGGGAGGAATTCCCGTTACCATAGTCATGCCGAGCCCTCTCCCACCCGGAGCTTCTTTATTATTTAATGACTTCTATTGGAATTTACCTCGAACATTGTTATTTTAACCTGCGATAAAGACTTGTGTGCACCGGTCGTCTCCGTCCCTGGAAGAAGACGGAATCGCTCCCCCCCCCACCCCGCACCCCCATTCAATGGTTCAAAGCTATACGTTTATTTTAATAGTGAAACAAAGATAAATGATCGGATGGAGGGGAGCTCGGACCCGATAGTCTTCTCGTCTGTATCATTAGTCCCATTGTACTTGTGCTGATAAAAATGTTAGCTGTCTTACTCGATCAATGATCGTCATTGGAGATCGGCCGGGACGCAAGGCATATTGGCTCAATACGCTTGCTGTTTAATTTTAAATTGGAATAAAAACTTAAAGTAGCGAGGGGGGGTAGAGGAGGCGGGCATTTAAGCCAATCTGTTGTGTAATCACGAGCTTATCGGAATAACGTAAAAGGTAAGGAAGTAATGCCTGAACGTTAAAATACGATTAAGGAATACAATCTCCGGAATAAGAAATTTTACCTGAGCTAAAGAAGAAAAATAAGTACGTTAAGCTTTGTTATTTATATTTTTAATTGATATTGTGACTCATGGAGATGGAACGTGCGCTTTTAAACATAAATATGAATGGCTGGAGGGAACTTGTCTAACGCTCGCATTAGGCAAATAAATACAAGTATGAGCTATTTTATCAAGCATTAGCAGCGTAATTAATGCTGAGCTCGTCGGCTTGACAAGCCCTCAAGCCCTCGAGCCCACGACCCGCGAAAGTCACTCAAGGACACTGGGATTATGATATGCAATGAGCTCCGAATCTATTAAAGTCCGAACCTGCGTATCCGTGTATGAGAATGACGTTGTCCTTGGTCGGCTCGTAATCCTGCCTGAGCCAATCGGCCACGTGGGAGGGGTCGAGCTTCCTTCGGGGGTTGCCCGGCGTGAAGAGATGGATGTGGACGTCGGGGTCGGGGCAGGAGTCCCTATCGTTCCCTCGTCGCCAGGTGCAGTCGTCCTTGTTGTAGTCCGCGGCGGCGCCGTTTTCTATCGCTTCCTGGATGGGACCGCGGGCCTCGCAGTCCCGGAACAGTCCCACGGAGAGCTGGATGAGTGCGAGGAGTGTCAACCTCGACGCCGTCTCCTGCGTGCAAATACATCGAGCAATAAACGAGAGGGAATGAGAAGGAAGGCACGACGTGTGCCGTTGTTGCCGCTAGAGGGGGAGGGGAGGGGAGGGGGGCATTATTTATTGTATGAAAAGCCACTCTCGTTGTGGGTTTCGATTTCAATTTTCTCAGCTTTCCCCTATTGTTTATGCATTATGGACTTTGGGAATTCCGATCGTGAAGCTAGAAAGCAAACCCGAGCTGCGGATATTTTCATTAAAATCCGAAATCCATTGGATCTTCGACTTGGGCATATGCTCGTCACGTGCATGGCAAAATAACGAATGGAGGCGACGATATTTTCGAAAATGCGGCTGCTTTCCAATGCCAAGACGGTTTTCTTTTTTTTTTTCCCCCGATTCTATCCTCCACAATCAAAAGTAATCACTCACTGGCAAAGTAATTATTATCATTCCACAGAAATTCAATTGCTAATGCATTAGTCATTAAAATTTCATTTTCGAGAAGAAAAGTATTAAAATTTCCATTAGTTTGCCTTGGTGGTCTTTGCCTTGCCACTTGCATAGGAATTAAAATTAAATTTATAGATGTATATCGTCGTATTATAAAGCCATTGTTTGATTTAGTTTTAGTTTTTTTTTTTTTTTTAATATTGATCAACTTATCATAACGTTTTTACTTGAAGTTACGTTACACGGGATGTTCTACTATTATGAAAATACGGCGATCTTACCAAACAGTTATCGCTTTCGGCTTATTTAAACTTTTTTTTTTTTTTTTTTTTTTTTTTTATACTCTGCAAATATCTTTATTGCTAGATAAACAAAGTGATGAAAGTTTCATAGTGTATATTAAGTGAAAAGTAATTACATAACCAATAACAGATTTAGCGGGATCGTAAAGATATCGCCCTAAAGCTAAAAGCTGCGAACGACTCCATTCTGAGAAATTGGCTTTTTAAATTAATACAATGCGCGTATTAATTTAAAAAAAAAAAAAATAGACGTAAAAGTGAAAAGAAAATGTAAGAAAATTTTTAACGCTCAGCGAGGAATTTTTTATAAAATAACAATAAATACTTACGTTTATAAAATTCAAATTTTCGTTTATTTCAAAACGCACGTATACTTTTACAAACAATTTTTCATCTGCGTATGCATATTTGTACGCAATACATGTAAAGGACGAGTGAGTGTATGTAAATAAAATTTATCAAATGTAATATAGAAGAAAATGACAAGAGAAAAATAGGCCAAATGTAAGCTGTTTGATCATTACGTATTCCTTGATTATAATATCAACGTGATCAACGTACATCCGTGGAATTTAAAATTTTTAATTGATATCCTATTAAATATTAAGTTAAGGGCGCCAGGGTAAAGATGTTAATGTGCATTCGAGGCAATTTGAAAAATACCCATCATAAATCATTTAATTTCACGTAGAAATTAAAGAACGACGCGTAAGACTATAAATACACGTTTAATTACGAATGCATGTAAGATTTGAAAGAAGGATAGACATTTCAAGCTTATGAATAGGAAATATTTGCCATTTTAGACTCTTCGTTAAAAGCCAAATAATTAATACGTTATGCAAATCAATACGCGTTTCATCGAAGGTCGAAAAAAATTCATCGTTATTTAGAACGATAGAACGATATTTACTTCAAATTGGTTTTATAGACTATATAAGGAATGATCTCTTGTAAGGGATAATACGTTAAAGCTAGTTGTTTTGATATTCAGCTAATGATATATAGCAGGGAATAAAAGCTCCTTTAATCCGAGTATTAGTATAAAGTGTATGGATAATGTCTCTTTCGTTCAATGCGTATGTTACAGTGAAGCACATTTCCATGGGTATTGTATACGTTGAATATGCGCAATCGTAAGGAAAGATGGAGGAAACGATGATGGTAGAAAGAAAGGAAAGATGATAAGTTTGACCGATGTTATGGGGAGATAAAATCCAGAAACAGTTTAAGAAACACTGTATAAGAATTAGGGACCATCTATTCAGATATGCAATTAATTTCATTCAAATTAATCTTGCAAGCTATACCTACTGTGTATGTCCAAGTAGCAGAATAATAATAAAAGGACGAGATGATAAGGTAGGGGACGACCGAGGGAGAGAGAGAGAGAGAGAGATGGGGGAAGGGGGGGCGATAAAAGAAGAAGAAAAAAACTTAAACTTTCGTTTCGTATTTACCCTTTTCAAAGCCATAGTCGGGGCTGCTTCCTTTTTCTTCTATTTCCTCGTTCGCTCCCCTGTCTCCGAAAGAGCGAAGAAAGAGAAAGAGAGAGAGAGAGAGAGAGAGAGAGAGAGAGAGAGATCAGGGTCCGGGAGTATCAGGGAAGGTCGGGAGGGAGCGGGAGGGAAGAAGAAGAAGAAGAAGAAGATGAAGAAGTGTACGAGGCAGAAGAAGAAATCGAGAGAAGGAAGAGGAAGGATCGAAGGAATAAAGGAATAGAGGCGCTCGCAGCCAGTAGATGATAGAGAGGATAGATGCGGAGGTGCGCGCGCGCGAGTCCGCGACGATTCGGCAACTAATGACCACGGAGCGGTTAAGTCAGGATCCCGTGTTCCTCTCTCCCACCCCGTCCCTCGCTCCCTCTCACTCGGTCCCGCACGCGAGCTACGGATAGAGAGACAATCCTTGTGGCGCCGGAGCCTTTTTGAACCAGGGCCCGTGCTCGCCCCTACCCGTCCCTTTCGTCACGCGCGCACTGTACCGTTCTTCTCGTTGATGATGCGCGCGTCCGACGGCGTCGCGTGTACCGTTGCCTTCCCATCCTCCACCTCCTCTTCCTCCGTGGCCCCGGCGCCCTCGACCACTTGGAGCACGGCTCCCCGCGGCTACCCTCCCCCCTTCCCACCCAGGGAATACTTATTATTCGGCTGGGCAACGCCTTGGTCGGTGAGTGCCCGCTATAAAATGCCATCTGCCCTATTATCGGGCCGGCGCACGCACGACGCGCATAGATAATCGCCGGGCGAGCGACTAATGACAACTAATCACCTTTGGCGATACGCGATCGAACGGGAGATCCCGACTCCCGTACGGAGCACGCCCATCCCAATAACCCTCCTCTAGTCCATACTAGCTTACTAGTCAGTCCATTCCTCTACTTACTTACGCGAGCGACTCCTCCCTTCCCACCCACGTCTTCCTTTTCCGCTATTCACGCGTATACTGCCCCTGCGTCATTATCACTTACCACCGGTGCTCCCTGGCTTACTCGATTGCCGTGTCCTTGGGGGCTCCGGCTGCCTCGGAGCCTCCGGCTGCTTCGAGCACGAGCTAGGTCAAGTCACCTCAATCCTTTGGAATCTAGGATAATAGCCGTGTAATTACCTCGCGACAATTCCCTCTCCCTCCCTCACCCGCCCCCAACCGTCGAGGGCCTTCGAGTCACCGGGAGGCCCATCACCGGGTGCGGCTGCATTACTTTCGCCCGGATATTATTTGTCAATAAATAACTTCAGCCGAGGGACAATACATTCATGGAGCTTAACCGGAGCTCGGTGCGATATTTTATTTTTATTTCGTACTTTGGGTTCTAGACTTGAATGCCGATTATCGCGCTATTTTATATGCACGATGACCGGCCTACCGGCCTACCGGTCAACAAGCCAGGACGTTATTAATTCACGTCGACCGATCGGTTCTTTAAGTATTTCATTAAATACGCTTAAACGACAATTAACTTATTCGACGAATATACACATGCAAACGAAGTATGTAGGTGGGCGCTGGCAATGGCTCGGTCTCGAAACACCAATAACACTCTGCTGATACAATGTCTGCGAACGTCTAGTTCCTTTGCACTTGTCCGCTCTTAATCTAGGCCTTTTTTAATATATTATGACGCACGTCCTATATCTATAAAATGAGAAAGCATTCATATCGTCATTAAATCCTCATTTCTACGCAAACATTGTACTTATATATATATATATATCATATTCACGGGCATTTTTACGTATCTTAAATTCATCAAATTCAGCATTACTCTCAAACATTATTTAATTACGAATATAACGAGGCGCGTCTTTTACGTTATTTCTATTTCTATTTCTATTTCTATTTCCATTTATTATTAATACAAATAAATTAACATGGATGTAATTGGCCAATATTCATATAAATAAAGCACGTGCAGTTTCACTAAAATTTTTTAGACAGAAAAAAAAAAATTGTTATCACAATGGCTTTATTTATATTAATTTCAATAAGCCTCTTTACAATGGAATCCTCGTTGTATTTAAATTTTTACAAAAACTCGAATACAATACATTCGTAGCTTTGTAAAATTTATATTAAAAGCAATTAATTGCTTTATGGAATTAAGTTTATTATTGCAATTATTATTCAAGGAATTCCTTAATAAATAATATGAAAAAGTTTTTACGTAAACTATTTCTGGTCCTTGTTTGGAGTCCCACGTTCATTCCTCTATAAAATGCATCTGAATAACTTTTCGTATGGAATGTTTTTTTTTTGTACGGACGATGTTGCACGAATGTTGTACGAAGGTAGAAAATTTTTAATAAAATAGAAAAAAAAAACAAACAATTTAGCACTTGAAATGCAGAAAACGAAAAAGCGAAATTAAAGCTGCGAGTGCATCTTCCGAGTACGTTTCCATTTAATTATTTTTATGATAATTATAATCTTGTGTATTATCGAGGCCCGTGCACTGGCCAGTTTTCACTTTTAATATTTTACATTCAATATTCTTTCGTCTTTTCTCTGATGCTCTTATGAATTTCGTATGAATAATAAATAATAATTTTATTGCCGTAGCGCCGATGCCACGAGACATTGTATTTTTTTTAACGGTAAATGTGCCTAGAAGAATGTAACG
The DNA here is from genome assembly GCA_018883505.1 of Ceratosolen fusciceps. Taxonomy (NCBI): domain Eukaryota; kingdom Metazoa; phylum Arthropoda; class Insecta; order Hymenoptera; family Agaonidae; genus Ceratosolen; species Ceratosolen fusciceps. Next base: position 10,900,253 of record RCIC01000001.1, read on the forward strand.
TATGTGGTGCAATTGAAATGTTTTAAATAAGAGAAATTATTTTAAAGATTATTAACAAACGGCAATACCGTATTTAATAATAATAATTTCAAACAACAATTTCGAATCGAGCTTGTTTCTTTATTTTTCTTTACTATTTTGTTTTTTTTTTTTGTTCAGAGCAATGAATAAGAGCCCGTCCATTGTTACTCTAAATAATAACAGTTCATGATCATCGTCGACGAATCTAACCTTCTGGGCTTTTTTAATTTCATTGATATATTTAATTTACTTTATCGTCACTATAATTCATGTAGAAGGTGACATTAAAACGCCTTTTTCATTCATATCATGCTCGACGAAAGCTACTTTAACGCGTTACTTGCTCGTCATTACTTCGTTGTAATTACATTTAAGTTTCTTTCTTTTTTCTTTCTTTATTCTTCTTTCTTTTTTCATGCAGTAACACAGTAAAAGCATCATAATCTATCTGCGTGTGATGTCACGTTGTTTCATAATTATTTTATTGCAGCCGTTAAAAGAGTTTATTATTGCGCGGTCGCCGATTATTTGAATTGCGCTTATAGCGTGAGCTTATTATGTTATTCACAGCTTGTGTTCATTTGCCTATTTACGTTCGTTATCTCGATCTGTAGGTCATACTCTACTCTACATGCGCAATAAAGAGATTCGCTAAAGTACTTAAATAAAGAAAGACAAATAGAGAATCTGCATACTCGTATACCGTCGAGCGCTAATGAGTGTAATTATCGTTGGAGGCAGCTTAGCTCTTTGAACGACGAATTGCACTTCTCTCTCTCTCTCTCTCTCTCTCGTTTTATAACGAAAAGGATTGGAATAAGAATGGGAAAATTGGATAAGATGTATAAGGTTGTGGCAGAGTTGTCGTTGGCAATCGTTAGAGACGAATCGTTAATCGCATCCCATCGATCGATTATCGATTATATAGAGTTAGATGGAATATATGATCCAGTTTCGCGAATAGGCTCGGGTGAGAAGAGAAGGGATAAATCGGGTGAGGAGGCTCGCTCATAATCACCATCGCGCGGGTTATGAAATCGACGGACGGCGCGACATGAATTATGTTGGAAGCGACGAGTTTTTCTCCGCGCGAGCTGCCGAGAAATGTCGGAGAAGGTATTTGCCGAAGCACATTCCGACGGCATAGAAAGCATCGCTCGACGGTATATAGCGCGATACATGCAAAATCAACGCTCCGGCACTTACAGCATCCGGAGCTGTATTGTAAGCTGACGAGGAGCGTTGCGGTTAGTAGCTGCCTCGATAGTTAATAAAAAGAAGAAGAAGAAGAAGAAGAAGAAGAAGAAGACGATGATGATGAAAAAAAAAGGAATGTTTTGCGGGGCTGCGAGCGGGGGCCGGCGGGGACGGAGGTGGAGGAGCCTCCCGAAGAGGCTTCGACGCTCCCGAAAGGGCGCCCAGGTGAGCCCGTCGCTAGGGAACGAGCTGGCGAATAAGCCCTCGGTAATACACGAAATAATGGAGCCTCCCTCCATTTTCTTGAGGAAAAAAACATAAAAAAGAAAAAGAAAAAAATAAAAAATAAAAAAAATAAGAGAATTAATGCAGTCGGGATTGCGTTTGCCCGGGGAGCAAGGGTTCGGGGTCGCGTGAACCGATCGCGTGAACAGCGAAGCTGTTACCTACAACGGACGGGGAAGAGCGAGTCTCGGAAGTTGCAGGGACGATCGCCGAGGGACGCCAGCGTATGCGAGCCGTGCCAAAGTACTCGTAGTCCCCGACGGAGCTGTCGAGGGCGGCGGTCGCCGCGGGCAGGGGAGTATCCTTGGACGAGGCCGACGGCCGCCAGGTGGCGCGAGAGCCGCAGTCACTGTCTGTAGTGAAAAATGGCCGGCGTCAGCGATTACTTCAGCATTGGGAGTACCGTGGCATGTAAAACCTGTTATGACAAGGAAATCGAGGGCGAGGTGTTGGCGTTCGATCAGCAAACGAAGATGCTGATACTGAGTATCCTTTTGAAAGAATAAAGCTCGGGTCTGGGACCTCCTAATGAGCCTACTTTGCGCGCCCAAACTCCGTTCAGCCGCAGCTCCTCTCACTGGCCCTCTCACCCTCTCTCTCTCACTCTCACCCTCTCTCTCTCTCTTTCTCTCTCACTCGCTTGCTCCCTCTCATTCTCTCTCCTTTCTCTCCTCTCTATCTCTCTCTCTCTCTCTCTCTGTCCGCTCGCTCGTGTCGTCAGCCCGGCCGATGTAAATAACTCCCCTTGCGACTTTAATCCTCCAAAGAGTGCCCGCGGAGGGCTCGGTTTCAAGGTCGGCGGCCTTGCCCCGAGCCGAGAGAGTCCACGATCAACCGCGTGCTCTACTCGTTGCGCGGACCATCTATGCGCGCTTTCATGGCACCCGCCTCGAAAGTCAGGTTAATACAGCTCTCGTCTTGGCCTCAGCGACACGATTGGCCTCCTACATAACATCCCCATGTTTAACGTCCTAAGGGACCCCCGTCTCTCGTGACACCTCCTTCTCGGCTCTCTCCTTAACCTCTGTAATCGTTTTTCCTCCTATACTGTCCCGACCCATCTGCTGGCTATGTCTTTTTTTTCTCTCTCTCTCGCATCCCCCTTTCTTGCAGGGCTTCGAAAGACACATGTGCACGCAGTCGGTATTCCTTAACCAGCAACTTTTTTTAATTAGAATGCCCGTCGTCGTGTGGCAGAACTTCGTTAAACGACGTTCACATAGTTAATTTGTCACTGGTGTCTGACGTCCAAGTCAAGAAAGAAGTTAGTCCAACGACGAGTGAGCCACCACAGAGTCTTAATCTACAGAGGCTAAATACAAGAGTGCGCAATCAAATTGAAGAAAAAAAAAGAATGGTAAAGGCTCTGCAGGCCGGAGTGTCACCGGAGGGACAAAAACTTTTCATTGCCATCTCCAAGACCATTAACGAAATCACATGGAATGGACCCAATATAGTCGTTTGGGATAAAGTGACTATTATACCTCCATATAAAATTGAAAATGTTCAGGGCAACTCGGATGATAAAGCATTTACTCATATAAAAAAAGTGGTATGATTTTATTTTTTCAATCTCTATCTTTTACTTTCTTATATTCAATCTCAGAAGAATTATTTAATCTTGTATTACATAAAAGGAAACACGTTCTCGATTGATTATAATTATTGAATGAAAATATAACGATTCGCATGCATTTTCAATTTCAATAAGAGAAAATCTAAAAGGCTTTATTAATTACACTTTCATTATTGATGCAAAGAAGCTAATGTAAAAAGTTTAAAAACTATTCTGATCTAAATATTTTACTTGCTACCTTTAAAACAGTAAAATATATTTATATTAATATTTTTAAATGTTGCCTCTTATCTTAGGGAAATTTCAATTTTCCTAATCAATTACAACTAATAGCTTATTTTAATACATAATTACTAATATTACATCATCATTTATATTTTCTACCTTATTTTAATTATTTAGGTTGAAAAACATATGAGAGACACAGCAGCTGCAGAATCACAACAAAAAGATCAACCATCGCAATCGCAACAGCAAACACAAAAAGGCAACAGCACGCAATAGGAAATAAATTATACGCCATAGAAAAAAAGCAGACACAATTTTATTGTGTTAATTATATTTATGGAATGTATGAAGAAAAGAACAAAATATCTACAAGAAGAAAAACAAAAATACTGAAAGTAGTTTACTAAAAAAATAAAGAAGAAAGAATTAACAACTTTAATATTGAGCCTACTAAGAATCACAATGTATTCTATGTTGCATTTTGATCGTATAGCTGATTAAGCATAGAGCATTGTGATTACTAACAACAATACCAGAAAACATCATAATTCAATAGAAACCTATCAAGAATTAAACAATAATTTTTAGCTAATGAGACTTGACTTTGACACAAAGTAGATCATTAGAGTTTCTCAATAAGTCGGCGATATACGATCATATGTGTATAAGTGCTGAAGCAGGCGTGTTTGCTAGTTTTAGTTGTACATTGTTACGAAAAAATGCGTATAGTAGTTGTTTAAAGATCATTAAGTATTCAGGTAAAGTAGGGAAAGAAAATATGATCTTATGATATAAAAAGAGTCAGCTATTATCAAATCATCGTTGACCACCTGAATGTCATTGGCGAAGCTTCGCATCGGAGCTCGTTGAATCACTTCGTTTACCAAATTCGATAGAAAAAATTGGGAGAATAAGAATGAAGAATCTAAAAAGTAATGGAACACTTGAAAAATAAAAACAAGGGAACGATCCATTGGACACCACCATCCCTCCCTGTGTCTAGGCACGAGGTGCATTTTGCATTTAAAAAAACGTTAAAAAAATTAATAATTGTTGGAAAATTATATTGACCTTGTGAAGGCAAGACCCAAAGATACCTAGGAGCGTATGTAAGTCTGTTTCAGCCTATGCAAGGGTATGATACTTAATGCAACAATCGTCATTTATTAATTAAAAGACGTTCAAGAAATACGAAAACAAGTAATGTTGCTTTAGTAATGAAAATAAATGCGCCTCGTGCCTTATATCGCTTGATAATGTCTGAGAGAACAAAAAACATTTATGGTGAAAAAGAGAGACAGAGAGAAAGAGAAACACAAATAGAGAGAAAGAGAGGGAGAAAATGAGTTAAAAACAACTACATCAAAAAGACAGAAAAATGTAATATAAATTCCATAAACCTCGATTAAACCTTTTATCTTTTGATTCTTTATTTGAAGACCCTCATATTGAAAATTATGTTGTTTCACTTTATTTGAAATTCATATCTATATATTATTTCTATACAACATGATATCATTTTATTCACTTAATTTACGTTTTCTTCGTTCTCATCGTCTTGGCTAGAAATATTGCAATTATTTTCTATTCGAATAATATTTGTTAAATCATGCGTAACGCAAGCAATACGAGCTGCTGCTTTAAACTTTATCACTGCCCGTTGCTTTTCCAAACGTTTTTTCCACTGTAAAATAAAAAAAGACAAGTTATGAAACCGTTATCTGAAGTAAAATGATAGATAATTCAAATTTTATTCGCAACACTTTATAAGCATGAATATAAACAGTCACATATATTTATTTATATATGTATGTTACAGCATATTTATGCCCTTTAATGTGAAAACATTAATAAAAATGCAATATTTTACTTTTCCAACTTTTTAAGTAATATTTTTTTAAAGGTTGCTAATTTATTTAAATTGTTTATATATCATGTCTTGATTTACTAAAAAAAAAAGATAATGAGCACTACGTTTGTAAATTATATAATAATATTAGATTGTATTCTAAATTCTAAAGTCTTTGTACAGTAATAAGAATATTTTCAAATTGAAATTTGGATTATAAGTAAATTAGATTCTTGTGGGTTTTGAAATCAATGGAATATATTGATTTACGAAATAATAAAATGAAATATTTTAGAAAACTTCTATTTAATAGATAAAATAGTTACCGATTATGCAAAATTATTAAATTAAAAGATTCAGTGAATTTTAATTTTAATGTATAAAGAATTTGTATTTATTATAATATCGTTAAATATTAAAATCAAAATAATGACGAAAAATAGCAGTGAATAAAATTTATTTGATTATAATACTTTTTTAATATTTATTTATGTTTCTAACAAAAAAACATAATTTATAATTTTTAAACGTTCACTCCAATGTTTATAATAATTTTATACTATTTTTACAATTTGCTATTTCATTAAATAAAATCATTGAAATAAATTTATGATTAAAAATAAAATTAATTTTATATTTTAGCTTAAAAGTTTAAGTGTTTAAAAGTTTAAAAGTGTTTAAGTAAAGGTAATTAATTTAAGGGTAAACATTTTATTTCGAAATGAAGAGCTCTGGATATTAATATTGTAAAATAATGCTACTTATTTTTAATATATTCGAATTTAATAGTCATATTTAACACATTGGTTTAATGACTTATCGATATTAGATTTTATACAATTATGTAGATATTTATGTATAGCTTATGAAGTAAATTATCCATTTGCATTTTTTAAAAAATAAGAGATGGCAATGAATGTCGCACCTAAATAATTAGAAATATTATTTGTTGAAATGTTTTCAATGATTAATACCAATTTATTTACATATATATTTTCGATTTATTATAAGTTAATTTAATGAATAATTTTTGAAAGGTTAAAAATTTTATATCTTTATTTAAAAGTTTTAACCACATTATGTAAAAAAAATTTTTCAAAATAGCCAATTAAAATTTTTTATACAATTACCGGAATTAATATTAATTACAAGCAAAAAAAATGTTTTTGCTATAAAAATATATGTACACGATTCTTTTGAAAGTAGTATATTTTTTTAAATGTTTCTTGCAAAAAAAGAATATTTTGTTTTGTATTTCATTTATATATATATATATATATATATATATACATACAGGTTATATTTATTTAATTAAAGTTCACAAAACATTTGATATGCAAGCAAAAATTCTTGATTGCTAACGTTACCATGAACTTTTCAAATTTTATAATTATAATATATAAGTCTGTACTTATATATCGATAGCGATGAATCGAATCTGTCAATCGAATTCGATTTTTATGTAATTTTATATATAAAGCATATGTAAATACGATTATTTACTATGTCTTTTACATAATTATGACCAATAATATGTTCTGAACCAATTTATTTGAAAGAAAATCATGAATATTTTAATAAAAATAACTAATGATCGAATGGTAAATGCAGTTTCGATATAGTAGATAAAGTTATCTGGATTATCTATAAGATTAAAAAATATAATTATAATATTTATTATGCTAATGATTATATTAAATTTATAATGCTTTTTGTTAACTTATATTTTATTTTATATTATGTTATTAATTTACAATATAACTTATTTTATACTTTAAAAATGTCTTATAAAAAAGGACAGAGTTATCTTTATTATTATCCGAACGAGATATGTATCGAAAGTTGTCGAAAAACCCTTTACCTTTATTTCCTTAGTTTTTCGCGCATTTAACGAGTATTAATCAAATTTTCCAAAATAAATAATTAAGTATTGGTGCAAGTGAAAAATGTAGAAAATAATAAAAATAAAACAAGAATTTTACTCATAAAATGCTTCGAGATATATAGAATCGGCGTTTTCACTCACGCCGCAAAGCTAACCAAAAATTAGGTTTGTTTTCATTCTTTTATAATAAGATTTATTACAATAAACATACTATGTTTCATGTATTTTATTTTTAAATTACTACTTTTAAGTATGATCATATATTTAATATCGTATAATTTATTGTATTTAAATATTAGAATGCAATTGTAAATATCCTGATTCCACTAACCTTTTCATCACGCGAAGGTAAATTAGCAAGATATTCTTTCATCTCTGGTTTCTGTGAATCTGCTATAGCAAGTACTGATACACAACCATCAACAGTTCCTAAAACTATTCCTTTGCCATCATATGTACTATCGATCGCACTTAATTCTGCTTGTACTCGATAGTTGGCTATTAACTCACAATCAGAAAACCTGTGTAATTTAAAAATAAAATCTTCAATTTTTAACTATATTTTATATAAAACATTATATAGATTTGTATTTATTTTTCTGTGTACCTAAATACTCTTATAGTTTTTCGGCCACTATGATAATAAAGCACATATTCGTCTGTTCTATTGAACATTGAAATAATTGTAAAAACTCCCTCAGCTACTTTTGGTATATATGTTTTCACAGTTGTACCTTTCTTTAATTCAATAAGCTCTAAGCCTCCTCTATTACAATAAATAGATTTTTGTAATTGAATAATTTTGTTTTATAAATGTCCAAATAATTATTATATTTCTACCTGTTAGGAGCATACAAAGTGTATTTGCCGTCTTTACTTATATTTCCACTCCATTTAGGTACAGATCTAATTACTTTTTTTTTATTAATATCTAAAATACTACCTTTATCAGAACCAATAATACCAACCCAGTGACTTTTATTTGGCATAGGTACAATATTAATTATATCCTATAATAACATTAAATAAGCATATAAGTGTAATCATTAAGGATAATTATTTTATTCCCGCAATTGGCATATTAATGTAGTTATGAAAGTTATAGACCTTAAATCCTGGTAATCTAATATGTATTTTGCTTATGTGAGCACCAGTTTTTGCATTGTATACCATAACACAGTCTCTATTAATTTTCTCAGCAGCTGGGATAACAATATGATTTCCATCGTAAGTAATGATACTAGGTCTAAATGGTATACCAGTGTTGCTTCTAACAGGATATTGAAAAGTATATAACGTGTTTCCATCTAATAATAATATATAATATTTCAAAAGGTTGAGCTTTACATTAATATTTCTTTGAATACTTAAATTTGTCTTAATTGTTACTTATTTTATTAATAACTATATATTAAAATACCTGGAATGCTTCTCATTGTAAAAGTTGCTGTAATTTTTATTGATTCAACGCCAGCTGGATTATTCGATCTAGAAACAGCTGCAAATTTAAATTCATCTTGTACAAGCATTAATTGTTTAACATCTAATTGTGCTTCCTTAAACAACACTTGTTCTGTAATGCGATTCCATATTAAAACATTTCCAGATTCAATTGAAATAATATATCTGAAACAATCAATCAGAAGAGTTTAATTTGTTATTAATATTAATGAAGGGAAGTTGGGCGGTACTTACTTTCCATCAGGAGTTATACAGGCGTGAGTTACAATAGCTCCCAATGGGCTGTCAGCCAATTTAGAAATCAATTTTCCAGATTTTAAATCCCAAACCCCAACGCAACCCCTAGTAACTGTTATTGCAAGGCTACAATATTCTGCCAAGCTAAAAATTTCTCATCATAAATTCCTTTGGCATTTGATATAATCATACGGTGGACAATAATAATTTACCTGAGGGAATCTATTTGCAGTTCATGTCTGTCGATAACGTGAACTTGTTCGAAAATATTGTTGATATTCCATACCTTAACACTCCTATCAATGCTAGATGTTATGATACTGTTCCAATGCCCTACTGTAAGTGGCTCAAGTTGGATAATTCGAGCAAAGTGAGCGTCCAGAATTTTCACTAATTCTACGGTTTCCAAACTCCAGACGTACAAGTTTTTCCTACGCAACGAATGTTATCCAATGATTTCTTGTCGCAACGACTTTTTCCTTTCTTTTATAAAATTCTTACCTAACTCCAGCGACCGCATAATCTCTCGTACCACTAATCATAATAGAATTGGAGCACATCATTCTCGTATTTATGTTTCTTACGCCATTCGGAAGCATTAGAAATATTGGATCTTTGTCTTCCTCTAAGAACCAGATCATAAAGCCATTTCCCGTAGTTGCCAATAAAACATTTTCTCCTACATTAAGTTTCAATTGCAACAAGTACTCGACCGCATCGTTCTGCGCCCTCGGCAAATCCACTTGTTTTTCCCAGCACGAAGATGTTTCGTTCATCGTGTACTTTGACACTAGATATAAATTCTGTGCAGTGCACGAATACAATGTCTTTTTATCCTTCGTCATAATCATGGCGCTATTTTGATTAAGAACAAAAGCGTTTAATAAACAATTTATTTGATACATTGTAAGAATGTGGCAATGAAGTGTCACTTAAAATTCGAGTAATCTACCTTAACATCTTAATCTTTATTAAAGTCAAAGTATTTAGTACCTGTGAAATTGAAAATGCTCCAAAGGTATTTTATTTCTGTATGTGTGTAATAACATTGACGAATTTTCCAGATTTCCGGACCAAAAAATTATTCTGTAGTCATTTAATGTCGTATATTCTAATTCTATTTAAAACAATAAATCTTTTTATTTTATAATAAATAACTTATTAGCACATATTATCTATCAGGTTGTCTAGGTATTTGAGTATATATTTTAATTGTAATAGCAATAATAATAATAATAATAATAATAATAATAATATTAAGCACCTATTAACACAGTTTTAGACTTATGATTTCATAAAATTAAAATTAAAATTAGTTTATTGATCATTATAAAAGGAAATTAATTGTCTGTAAAATTAATATTATATGAAATTGCACATTAAATAATTAATGATATATTGTTAGATGTCGGAAATAAGTTTCTCTATATCCTTCTGAGCTCTCCTACATTTCTATCTAATTTATTGCATTTAATTATATAAGAAATACGATGTAGTAAATAGAATATCCTTTCATATCCTTCAGAATCACCTAAAATTAACCATTCGTTCGTATTTTCGGGACTCGAATGATTCGTAACAAGATTTCCACGGAGATCGAATTGACACCAATGAGTTGTTCCGTATATAAAGATAAATTGGTTCGTCAAGTATATTCCACAAATGGATTGCTCATTCGGTAATGGATTGTCAATAATAACAAATTCACTTGTCAGTGTATTTAATACTATTGTCTAAAATAAAAATTATTCCTCTAAAATAATTATAATAAAATACTTTTGTCAGAATCGCACTCGAGGATAATTTATTATTATTACCTGATTGTTATTTGTGTAGGCGGCTGCATATCTGTTATCAGAGCTCAAAACTATTTTCTGCATTATTCCTTCGATTCCTGGATTAACGTCTCTTGCCATGTCACTCGTGCTTAAATCCCACGTAATGAATTTATTTGATATAGATACAATGTAACGATAATCGGATGTCAAACAAAATCCAAAGACTGCAAACTGGTGTCCTTCTAAGGAATACTGAGCACGTTCAAGGATAATATTATTTTACAATTAAGCTGAACGAGTGAATCTTTTGAACGTTTTAAACGTTTTTACATACAAATATATATATATAAGAAGATGTAGCTTCGATTGTGAAATCCAGATTATAATTTGTAATTATTGATTTTTTTTTTTTTTTTTTTTTTTAATTACGCGAGAGTGTCGATTTAATAAAAATTTAGCAAGAAAATCTTACTTTTAATGGTCCGCCGGGGGTGTGCAGGCAATGGTATAGAGGAAGTAAGGCGCAATCTTTGGAGCCGTCGCTGTCGCAAGCCCTTAATAACATGCGTACGTTCAGGTTATTTCCAATTTCCGGTAATAGCCGGCCAATTAATTGTGGGGCAAGCATGTCCGGGTGATTTCCCAGTATAGCTCCGCCTAAGCGCAATGCATCGGCTACCAGCATTAGTTCTCTGATCGCATCCAGGCAAAAAAGATTCTTATTACAATGCTATGAATTCTGCCATTCTTAATAGACTTCCTTATTTATACGAGTAGTGTACGAGACGAGTCTGCATTAATTAGTCTATCGGACTTGAAATTTCATTTAAAAAGCACAATTCGCTTTAGGAATTAGCCAAGCATCGAAGTTCTAAAAGTGAGCTTTATTTTTTTTTTTTTTTACGATTGTTTATGAATTTTTTCTGTATGTTTCCTGTATTGTGAGGCTGAACGGAATGGGTCGACGTTACCTTACTAAATTTTGGTCGTCAATGTTGCAGCAGGCATCCTCGAAATCCGAAAGTACTGCTTGTAAAGGACACGAACTGAGTTTCGCGTGCAGCCATTCGTAATTGAATAGCACGTGCTCAAAGAGATCTTTGAACCGATGCGCTCGTACCAAATGATAAGGCAGTTCGCCAAACTGAAAATACGAAACGGACAGAATACACTTTTCCATTTCCGTCCATTCAGTCGGTTATAAAATCGTTTTATAAAAGTTTAAACATCGGTTAGAAATACCTTTCTAAGGTTATATCTTGAGATTTTCCCTTCTTTGGAGTAAAAGGCCAAGGGTTGTTCCGGTACTTTGCGGTCAGCGACTCCCTCCTTGTCTTGTAAATTAAACCTATTTAAGAATTTATCTATCAGATCGTATTACATAGAAGAAAGTTTGTAAATGACAGTTTGTCGATTATATACTAGACAAAGAATTTGTTAAAAAAAAAAAAAAAAAATCCAGGCTTCAAGCTAACGATTAAATCAAGACTTTGTTAAATATTCTATGTTCTATATTTTTAAATGTAGATAGGATGAGAGAGGGAGAGAGAGAGAGAGAGAGACGAAAGCTCGAATTCTTTCAAGCCGCGCGTGAGATGAAAAAAATAAATGATGGAACGATGGGTAAGTGATGAATGAGGAGCAGCACCTGTGTCTTTGTATTTCTGTGTACTTGAAAGGCTTCGGCTTGCCGCCGCCCCAAATACCGAGGTAATAATCGGCGATCATCGAGTGGAAATAAGTGGCTAAATTCATATTCTTGAAATATCTCTCTTTGGCCGCATCCCGGAACTGGCGATGGTACCAATTGAGTACACTGACGCCATCGGCCTCTCGCTCGCTCAGATAATTCGGCAAATCGTTCCTGATCCTCGTCCAGAGGAGCGGCGGTATCCTGCGCACAGGCGGCAAGTGGTACTGGTACACGTCGTCGAGAACCTTATCGTCCAGAGATATAAGGTCCTCCAGCTCTGACTCGGACAGTCCGGACTTTGCCGCCGTTATGTAAGCCAAGGCGTGGAAGACTAAAATTTTCCCGTGCTGCTTCTCGATCCGCTCGAAGAGCATCATTATACTGTCCATTACCGTGTTGGCCAAATGCGTGTCGGCCGGCTTGGTATAGCTACGCCATCGGCATATCTCCGCGAACACGAGCTTTACGAATATCGGCAGGGAACATTTCGATATGGCGTTGGCCACTAGCCGCCACTGGTAGTTGTTCAGGTCTCTGCAGGCCGTTTTCATCCACATTCTGAAAGATTACAAACGCCAAGGCAAAAAGATTAACGAGATTAATGAAACTCCTTTAAATTAGAAGAAGAAGAAGAAAAAAAAACGAAAAAATATAAAATAAAATAAACAACTGGCTCCGAATGTCGATCTGTATCGTTGTAGATCGTTTGGTAATAATACCAAGGGAATTAACTTACTTAACGACGTCCATTGCCAAGTCTTCACCGAGCGCGGTTACCTCGATGAAACTCTCATCGGTGTCGATCATTCGCCTCAACAAATGATAGTCCCGCGAAATAATTGGATTTGACTCTTCGGCCGCGCACGAAAGTATCATTTTAGTGTTGACTGGCAACCGGGTGGGCAGCCAGGACAGTTTGTTGCCCTGAACACCGGTCAGTTGATCGACACTATCCAGAAATAAAAGGATCGGTTGCTCGGCCGTTGCGAGGCTCAACAAATGCTTAAAATGAGCTGTCAACGGTACCAAATCGTCCGGAATGTCCTCGAACGGCAGCATAAAATTATACGAAATCTACAAAAAAAAATCATTCGATACGTTTAAACGATAAATCGACGGGACAAAGGGAGCCTTCGCCTCAAACTCTCCTACACAACTATACAAATTATTCCATAAAATCGGACTTGAATATGGCGTACGATACGAAACGTATCTTTAAATGCAATAGTAATTGCACGGTGTACAATATAAAAAGCTGGTAGAGGTTGGCGGGGGAGGGAGCGTACAATTAAGCGGATCGACGTAGAGAGTCGACGGGCATTACCTGTTGACAAATCGATATCAAAGTAGGCGTTAAGGCGCTACTGTCGGGCGTAGTGCCAAGGAATCGGATGACACTGACTGGTCTTTTACCCGAAAGCCAAACATTTGAAAGGCCCGCGCTCTTAGCTAACAGAGATGTTTTCCCGCAGCCTCCTTCGCCGTACAAGACCAAAGGCTTGTCACTATTTCCCAGCATGTGATTCTCTATTTTGACCAAGCTGTCTTCGCGCCCATAAAAAACCTGCGTTATCAACGAAATAAATTCTTTGTGAAAATAATAATGCGCCAAAAGTCCGACTGTCGCATCCGGGCACACGTACTTACTTTAACGGAATTATTACAAGCGTGCAAATGTTGAAGGATTTCGGTTATGATTTGTCCTTGTGGCGAGCTATCTTCCTTCTTCATTGCCCTGTCAACTAGTTTCACGATGCTTCGATAAAAGTGAGTTATGAAATGTTGCAGGTATTCACTGTGCGTGTCCGAGTCCAAACCTTCTCTGCCGATCCATTCCACTGTCCACCTTAAGATTAATTCAATTAAAGGAGCTTGAAAGGCATTTGAAAGGTTGGCCTTTATAAACATGGAATATTGAGGCCCGAATGCAACATATTTTATTCATTAATTTTCTTTAAAATCATAATTATAACTCGTGACACTTATACAGGCACGCATTTATTACATTTATTATTGATACAACGAGCAAAGTGCATTATAACGTCGGTCCTCGCTCTTTTTTTTTTTTTTTTTTTTATGAAATTAAGAAAAGTTGAATCGTACTTTTGAAGATTTGCGCTTTCAATTTTGTTGGGCACTCTGACATCTCGGAGATCGGCGAGTAATTTCGACGCTTCGTTATCTAAGCTCCGATTGAGAATGTCCAGATAAAGGCTGGCTTTCCTTAAATTTTGCAGATTAATATTATTTATGTAGCGGAGGTAAGCGAGACAATGGTTTTTCGTATTCTTCACATTCAATATGCCGTTTATGACCTCTCGTTCGGTAACTTTAATGTTAAACATAATAACAACAATATATTAATATCAACAATAGCTACTGTACGAGCGTGGGTTGATTGGCAGGAGGGTGGATTGGCAAGAGGGTGGATTGGCGGTGGTTTACTACTTATAACGTACGTTACCTGACATGAAATAATTGTGCATCGTATCCTTGTCGAATTTACCATTGTTAAACAAAGACTGTGCCCCTTTTCGGAAAAGCTTTTGCATTTTTAACATAGTGTCCCACCATATCGCTTGATCCTCCTGTTGTAACTTGGGTATTCTCTGATGACAATGGGTTTAAGGAATGATTTTTAGAAATTTAATAACGCCAATACGCGATTCATGTCACGTGTGTGTTTGTAACCTTAGTATAGGGGCATTACTTTGTTGTTGAAGTTTTTCAGAATAGAAGAAATCGGCTGAAGAATGCTCGTCGGTGGCACGGCATTGCTGTCTTTCTTGTACCAAGTGTCGAGAACGCTCACGTCAATACCATGACTATCTAATTCCGTACGTAGCATTTCCAATTCCGAGCTTAAGACGTAGGTCGGTATGGGCCGGTACCCGTACTTTTGCCCGAGAAAAACCTGTGAATTTGTCTATTTTTGACATTTTTTTTTTCCTCCACACCTATCCAAACGTAGACAGTACGTGTGAACGATGAAAGGGCGAAGGAGGAGGTCGTAGGGGCGGGTGGTCACGAATGAATAACGAAGCTTATTATATGCCGTTCGATTGTATTACACGTCAATTTATAGTAAGTAATAACAATTAAATTAATTATTAATTCTTACTCTTTGAAGCGGTATGAATTATGCGAAGCTAAGGTACTTAATGTTAATGTAAGAGCATTGTTCGTACCACAAAATTCGGTCCCATGGACAGTCGTTGGCAATTTTCTATTTCGCGCATGCATAATTCGGTTGTCATGTGATCGTCGGTCGCCTCGTCCCGGACGCCCCATCGCATGTCCACAACCTGCACGGAATTATTCACAAGTGAATTAATGTCGAGCGATAACGAGCACTGCCGCACGAAGTATTTAAATCCCAGGTAAACTTCATTCGCGTGGATAATTAGTTTCCACGAGACGGCAAGCGAGCTTAAATTATTTTAAATAATTAACACCTATGCTTATATATAAATTACCCGTCTCCTATACCCGTACCTGGTACACCAATAACGCCAATTAGAGTTTCAAGGTCATTCATACGAATGTCAAAAGTTCAAAAGCTGCTTGCTGCACGATAAAATATATAATCGAGTAGCGCCAATTTTCCCCATTTATTGATCTATATATTCCAAAAGTTCACACTGGCATGCCGTAAAACGAATAATTTTCGTTTGAGAACTCGGATTTCTTTTTTTTTTCGCATTGATTGGGTTCAATAATAAATTTCAGCCCAACTCTCGTGCTTTATGACTACTCACTTACTTTAATTAAGGTTCTGCTTCTTTCAAAATGTTCAACCAGTCGAGTGCCCTCGATTAAAAGTTAATACATAATTTTACATTTAATTACGCGCTTTCCAAAACATGCGATTATACTTTTAACTTATTTCATTTATAATAATAATTAGAATAATAGCAATAATAATAATAATAATAAGAAGAAGAAGAAGAAAAAGATACGAATACTTTATTTGGAAGAACAAACATGTTTTCTCAATTCATTCGACTTGAATGACAAATTAATAATCAGGAGGCGATTATTCGAATCTTACGAGCTTATTGCATATTTCAATGATATATATATATATATGTAATGGCAGGTAAGAATTTTAGAAAATAATTCAAATTAAAACAGGATGCTTATGATTTGATCAGGGTTTTCTGAATTTACGGTCACTCTCAATAAGAACTACGACGTCGAGGATCGTAGGAAGTAAGCATTGAATAAATATTGCTAGAAATCTCTAGTGATGCGCGCACGGGCTTAAATATAAAAAAAAATCTCTTTACGGGGACAATTTATTTTACTTTCACAAATAAAATACATTTCTCGTGCAGTTTACCTGAAACTCCAGCCCGTGCTTTTCACGGCAGTAATCTTTTAATTTCGGGTAGCATTGCGCCATCAGAGTATTTCTCTCCATCGTCGTATCTTGATTTTGTAAAACAATAAGAAATCTTAATACTGTGTGAAACTGTGGTTGCATTGTGGGGAGGGTAGAGGGGGTGGGGTTGGGCAATTAGGGTAAAAGGGAATGTTGAATACCTGTGAAAGTCGAGCTGGTGAATATGCGAACGATTTTCGAACTGACTGGTGGCAGAGATTTCAGAGAACCCGCAAAAATTGAGTCTACCGTCTTTTCATCCATTTTTTATTTTTTATTTTCTAATTTCTTTTCTTTTCTATTTTCGTTAATTATTTCTCAAGGCGCTCCTTTTTTTTCTTTCTCTTTTTTTTTAATTCGAAAATCAGACGCTTAACAATGTCTTGAGCGAACGAGCTTGAGCGAACGAGTTTCGAACCCTACGTCGAGCACTAAGCCATTCGGTATTTTAAAATGATTATTATAACGCCGTGCAAGTAGTGCCGTTGTCGCGTACGCGTAGGCACGTATGCATGTGTATGGGGGGGTAGCGTTCGACCGCAGTAGCAGCGTCAGGTACAAGGGAATTCAAAAACTTGTCGTTGCTAGGGCTTGTTTACTACCTATATACGCTTTACTTGGATTGATTACTTACTGTACGGCCCGTACTCGCTTAATGTCTGAGCTCATCTCCGTTTGGTTTTAATCCGTTCGCAGGACTTTGATGGCTGTCGTAATTTAAATCGTGCCCAAAAAGAAAGTCAGAATGGCGCCTTCCGATCCAGTCACGCAGATGAATACCTACAGGTCCTACGTGACCATGCTTGCCGATCCAAATGCAAAGGATGAGTCGAAACTCAAGGCAGCCCAAGAGATGTCGGAAAATTTCGAGGTAAAATCCGCGTGCCCGAAAGCGGGGAAACGTTAATTAATTACCCCGGTTAGCTTAACGCGTAAGTTAATCGATGGGGATGGAGCGGGGGTTCTCATCTACGTCATCCTGCGTTCCAGGTCATCATGTGTTCGGCCCAATATCCTGCGTTCCTGGATCACCTGATGAAGAATTTCCTGAAAATTCTGCAGGAAGGGGAGCCGCACTTTATATCCGAGTACAATATACAGCAAGTGCGCAAGCTGATCCTCGAGATGATTCACAGACTGCCGACCAACGATTTCCTAAGGCCCTACGTTAAGCAAATACTAAGCCTCATGCTCAAGCTTTTGGAAACGGAGAACGAGGAGAACATATTGGTTTGCTTGCGCATTATCATTGAATTGCACAAGCAGTACCGGCCCACCTTCAATCCGGAGGTTCGTTATCCCAATGATCCCAAGTACTCGTTCCCCTTTTTGAAGCCCAAGCCCGAATCTTCATTATAATTGTAATTTTACGTTCGATCCGCAGATCCAGCACTTTTTGCAATTCGTAAAGTCAATATACAGTGAGCTGCCGAAAAACCTACCAAAGATTTTTGAGCCCCGACCGCCGATCAGGGTGAAGGACCTCTCCGAGATAAACCTCGATGCACTTTTAAAAGAAACTTTTACGATAACGCCCATACAGAGCGAGAAGAAGGCTGCCGACGGTTCCGTACTTAGCGTGAGCGAACCAGTCCTTTTACATTTTTCATTATTTCTTTCACTCGCATTCCTTATTACTCATGAGCGTCTGCTTGCAGTATAACCTCATCCCGAAGGCGGTACTTTCTTTAAAAGTCCTTCAAGAGCTTCCCATAATTGTCGTCCTGATGTACCAAATCTACAAGCAGAATGTCCACCAGGACGTCTCGGACTTCATACCCCTAATCATGACGACGATAACACTCCAGCCGAGTCCTCAGCACCGGGCCTCCCCAGGTTTCAACAAAGAAGTCTTCGTCGACTTCATGGGCGCTCAGATAAAAACTCTCTCCTTCCTCGCCTACATTATTCGCATTTACCAGGACGTCGTCGCCCAGCACAGTACCATGATGGTCAAGGGCATGCTGGGCCTCTTGTCCCTTTGCCCGATGGAGGTAGCTCATTTGCGTAAGGAATTGCTCATTGCCGCGAGGCACATATTAGCTACCGACCTGCGGACTAAATTCGTTCCCCATATGGAGAGGCTTTTCGACGAGGAAGTACTACTTGGCCACGGCTGGACGACTTACGAGTCCCTGAGGCCTCTCGCTTACTCGACCCTCGCAGATTTGGTGCATCACGTAAGGCAGTTGTTGCCTCTATCGGATCTCGCTCGAGCCGTTCACCTCTTCAGGTAAGGCTTATCCTTGGTAGTCACGTCGTTGTTATTTTGTTGTTATTTTATTGTTATTGTAACACCCTCCGGCATCTCGATTTTCTTTTCTTTTCTTTTATTTATTTTTCACATTTTTCTTAAATTTTCCAGTAAGAACGTACACGATCAGAGTCTGCCCACCTCCATCCAGACAATGTCCTGCAAATTGTTGCTGAATCTCGTCGAGTGCATTCGGCAGCGCTCGGACGCAGAGAATAGTAATCAGGGTCGGGAGCTCCTCATGAGAATGCTCGAGGTCTTCGTTTTGAAATTTAAAACGATAACTAAGCTGCAGATGCCGATACTCTTGAACAAGGCCAAGCAGCAGCCGACCCCGGCGGCTGAGACAAAGCCCTCGACGACGGAAGACGTTAAGCCGAACATACAGGAGCTACAGGACGAGAAGGAGTGCGCGAAAACGAAATTCGGTTTCCCCTCGGGTCAGAATCAGACGTGCAACGTCGTCGATTACCGAAGTCTCGTGAAGACACTCGTCTGTGGGGTGAAGACGATAACCTGGGGCTGCGCCAATTGCAAGTCCGGGGAGGTGACGCAGTCGAAGCAATTCCAGCCCAAGGAAACATTGGTTTTCATTCGACTGGTGAAGTGGGCCCTGCAAGCCCTTGATATATACACGATTGGGCCACCGGCACTCGGTGCGCTGGCTCAATCCGGGAGGCCGGCACAGCCGCAAACCGTGAGGAGCAAGGAAGAGAAGGAGGTATTGGAACATTTCAGTGGCGTCTTCTCGATGATGAATCCGCAAACCTTCCAGGAGATCTTCTCCACGACGATCGACTACATGGTCGAGCGAATATTTAAAAACGCCGCCCTCCAGATCGTCGGCAATTCGTTTTTAGCTAATCCGACGACGTCGCCGATATTCGCCACCGTACTTGTTGAGTACCTGCTTGAGCGAATGGACGATATGGGTTCGAACGTCGACCGCAGTAATCTCTACTTGAGGCTGTTCAAACTCGTATTCGGCAGTGTTTCGTTGTTCCCCGCAGAGAACGAGCACATGTTGCGCCCTCATCTCCATCAGATCGTGAACAGATCAATGGAACTGGCCATGTCGGCCAAGGAGCCTTACAATTACTTTTTGCTCCTGAGAGCCTTGTTCAGATCGATAGGGGGTGGCTCGCACGATCTTCTCTACCAGGAATTCTTACCGTTGCTTCCGAATCTGTTGGAAGGCCTGAATAGGCTGCAGTCCGGGTTACATAAGCAGCATATGAAGGATCTGTTTGTCGAGTTGTGCCTTACCGTGCCTGTCAGACTGAGCTCCCTGCTACCGTATTTGCCGATGCTCATGGACCCGCTGGTCTCGGCCTTGAACGGCAGCCATACCCTCGTGAGCCAAGGCTTGCGGACCCTCGAGCTTTGCGTCGACAATCTTCAGCCGGACTTTTTGTACGAGCACATTCAGCCCGTCAGGGCTGATCTCATGCAGGCCCTATGGAGGACCTTAAGAAATCCGACTGACCAGGTAGGCCGTCTCAATTGCACGACATTTCATTTACGCGATGCCACGGTTCGTTAATCTTTTTTGTTAACGTCAAGTCAATTCAATGTCTTTCTTAAGATCGCGATGGGGTGAACGGATGGATGGATGGATGGATGGATGGATGGATGGATGGATCGTAGCTTGTGAAATAATTTTTAATTCGGATATCAACGTCGTTTTCAGGTCGCGCACGTGGCTTTCCGTGTGCTCGGGAAATTCGGCGGAGGCAATCGGAAAATGATGATCGAGCCGCAGAAGCTGGAATACAACGATCGGGAAACAAATCCACCGGCGATCGTCGCCTACTTCCAGGAGCCGTCGAAGGGCATCGATTTCCCCGTGGAAAAAGTTATCGACACTGCTTTCACTGCCCTTAAATCCAACACGACCGATCCATTTTATCGTAAGCAGTGCTGGGAGGTGATCAATTGCTACCTATCGGCGTCTCTCAGGCTAGACGACGACAGAGCAACGCTCTACAAGTTCTTCACCCATCCGTCGTTCAAGGACGGCAAGATACCTCATCAACAGGGGCCGCACTACAAGAGCCTGGACAGCGTAGCCCGGAACGTTCAGCAAACCGCGCTCACCGGTAAGCATGGCCATACCGGCGCCGATCTTGCTGATCGTGTCGATTGATCCCCACCACAGGCTAGCCAATAGGATAAAATTATCTTGCCGGCCTCGGTGATTTTATTGGCTAACGTGAATGTCGATTGCAGGGTTATTCGTGGCCGCGGCGATCAAAGAACTGCGCCAGTCAGTCCTGGGCACGATGTTCAGCATTGTCCGGCATTACACGATGGTAGCGATCGCCCAGCAAGCCGGCCCCTTCTGCATGACCAATAAATCGAGTCGGCTGCAAGGCCAAGATCCCCTCGTCCTCGTAGACGCCCTCGCGGTCATAATGGGCCACGAGGAGAAGGAGCTCTGCAAGCCCGGCAATCTCGCGCTCGTGCTCATCCTCGAGACCGCGACCAATATCCTCGGGACGAAGGAGCGCGCCTGCCAATTACCCTTTATGGAGTACCTCGCTGACAAGATGTGCTCCCTCTGCTACGAGCGGGCCTGGTACGCCAAGCTCGGCGGCTGCATGGCTATAAAGTTCCTCTTCGAGCGCATGGCCACCAAGTGGGTTCTTAATCACCTTTTCGTCTTTTTACGGGCCCTCATTTTTGTAATGATGGACCTGACAGGGGAAGTGTCTAACGGGGCCATTGACATGGCCAAAACCAACCTGGAAAAGATGCTGAGGGTCTGCGTTAACCCGGGCACTCAAGAGACCGGGAACATTGAGCTCCACGAGGCTCAGAACAAGGCCCTTTATGAAGTTACCCACGAGTTGGTCAGGCAGGTCACGTCGCCCCACACGATCGTGAGGGAGCAGGCCATGGCCTCCCTGCGGCTGTTGGGCGAGATACAGAATAAGACCGTGACCGAGGTGATGGAGCCGCACAAGGAAGTCCTCGCGGACATGATACCGCCGAAGAAGCATTTACTCAGGCACCAGCCGGCCAATGCGCAAATAGGTATGAGCTCCCACTTCTCCCTCCCTCCCTTCCGCTCCACCCCTCCCACCCGATTCGCAATGAATAACGATCGTAATGACTCGATGTGCCAATAATAGGCTTAATGGACGGCAATACCTTTTGCACGACGCTCAATCCCCGGCTGTTCACCATCGATCTCAAGACCGTCGAGCATAAAGTCTTCTTCGAAGAGCTATTGACGCTCAACGAGGCGGAGGACATAAATCTCAACAGGCTGCCCTGTTACAAGTCCGTGCCGAATCTCATACCTTTGAGAAAATCGGCCTTGAGAGCCTTAGCCGCTTGTCACTATATAGCCGACAAGCGACAGAATATCTTCGAGGTGCTGTACGCGGCCCTGGAG